>CM038796.1:62356870-62465702 GCA_021764765.1 Vicia sativa | reverse complement strand
ATTACGTGGAGGATCCATGGCGAAATAAGCGGGAAGCAGTAGAGGGAGAAAGTAAAGAAAAAGACTTTCGAGAAATCATGGCAAGTAAAGTTGTTTTGAAATCGACAGAGTTTACAAAAGTTTTAAAAGGAAAAATAGAAAATTGTAAAAGAAATAAAGCAGAGAGAATACAAACAAAATAATGACGAAACAAATAAAATGGTTGCCTCCATGAAGCCTTCCCATTTTAACGTCGTAAGCTGACCAAATACCTAGTGAAAGATTGAGTCGGAATGGGTGTGATTCGAGGTTTTAGCTGATAGTATAATCACAATTATCATATGATGATATTGTTCTTAGCTGCCGTTTACAATAAGCGGAGACCTTGTTTATCATAATTTCTCTGCTCATTTGGGAAATACTTTTACTGTTTCGAAAGGACGGACCATCTAGATTTAAGTTTTCGAGGAAGAGTCTAAGTCTAGAATTAAATAAAGAAATCTGACGTCTCCCACACTAAATTCTTTCAGGATAAGACTTATCGTGCCATTTTTAGTTAGTTCTTTGTATATTTTAAGCGTTTTCGTAGCGTCTAATCTTAATTCTTCAGGTTCATATAAATCGAGGATGCGTTTCTTGACGGATGTGGTTAATATTTAGCGTTTTTTATGTGATAAGATTTATGCTCTAATTCTAGGGAGATGACATGATTTTAGTAAACAAGTTTGAAGGTGTAGTTAGATAGGAGTCTTGTAAAACTGTCCTATAAGCCCGTAAAGCTTTGTTAAGCTTGGATGACCAATCTTTTCGAGATATAGCGGCAGTTTTCTAATATTTGTTTAATCTCTCATTGAAACTTGACTTGTCCATTAGTTCGCGGATGATAAGTGTTGCTACTGCGATGTTTGACTCGTATTTAGATAGTAATTTATCAAATATCTTGAAATAAGTGAGATCCACCGTCACTAATAACAAGTCGGAACACCAAAGCAGGAAAATTATATTCTTAAAAGCTTTATCACCACTCGTGTGTTATTTGTAGGAGCTATTGCTTGATCCATTTGGCATGTCGACATCTCACAGTATAAACTTGTTTCCAAAGAAGATGGGAAAGGTCCCGGAAATCTATTCCCATCAACTTCGACTTGTATTCCTTTACGAGGCATTTCATCGCGTCTTGAGATATTACGGTGCGTTGGCGGCGATCCGATTTCTGTGGCGATGTGGACATCCTTCCAGGTTATGCGAAAAGCCGGCTTGGAGAATTTTGCACACATTTTAGAGGTGCTAGTATGTCGCCATAAGAGATGAATGACAATGGGAAATAGCGTCTTCTATTTCTTCGTCGGGTATCTAGCGGAAAATTCCATCGAGGTCTCGTTTAAATAAAAGTGGTTAGTCGATGTAACTATTGAGATCATGGAAGAATTTCTTTTACATTGGTAAGTTAAATCGGAGGCCTTGCGGCGGCTAAATAATTAACGATGTCGACATACCATAGCGATCTCGGTCACGTGTCAATGGCTTCCATGACTTTCTTAACCTGGTTTGTTTAGATCCAATGAGCTAGGTTGCTTATCATGTGTGCTATCCGGATGTTCCTACGGAAAATCGTCGTTAATTGGCACTTGTTTGGGTTTATACCTTAAGCGGGATAAATGATCCTTCTGTAGTTTCTGTTCCTTTCTTATCTTTAATTTCCAAGTCGAATTCTTGTAAAAGTAAGATCCATCGGATGCGGGTTTTGCATCTTTCTTGGCAAGTAAATGTCGGATAGCAGCGTGGTCCGTATAAATGATGGTTTTGCTCCTAGGGTGAAGCGAATTTGTCAGCCTTGAAGACCACGGCTAAGAGTTCTTTTCGGTTGTGGCGTGGTTCATTTGAGTCTGGCGTTACGCTAGCGTAGTAAGTGCGTGAAGTTTTTTTCTTTTCTTTGTCCAAGAACTACGCCTCTGATGTCACTTGCATCATGATTTGAAGGTAACCTCCATCGGTGGTTGCATGATTGGTCTGCGAAATAAGTCGGCTTTAAGGGTTTCAAAAGCTTTGAGACAATCGTCATCGAAGAAATCTTTAATAAAGCGTCGGTAAAAGCGGCGTGTCCTAGAAACCTCGTATCTCGAGCGATCTTGGGTGGTTGGAGTTCTTTAATCACTTATCTTAGCTTAAACTTCAATTCCTTTATTGGAAATAACATGTCCAATACGATCCTTCTCGACCATAAAATGGCATTTTTCGATTGAGCACAAAGTTTTACTTTCACCATCGTTCAAAACACTCTCTAAATTAGATAGACATCCTTAGCTTTGTCCACACACGGAGAAGTCGTCCATAAACACTTCCATGATGTTGTCAATGATATGCGAAGATAGCCATCACACATCGTTGAAAGGTTGCGGGGAGCATTACATAATCAAGGCTGCGCATTAGATGCATGGCGTTATAGGGACACGTGAATGGTCTTCTCCTGATCATCGAGGGTGAATCGAATTTGGAAAAATCCGGAATAACCATCTAAATATTAGAAATAAGTGTTTGGCTAATCGTTTAACATTTGATCAATAAAGGGTAAAGGAAAATGGTCTTCTCGGTAGCTTTGTTCGATTTTCTATAATTAATGCACACTCTGTGTCACTAACTACTCTTTGTGTTGTCGATTAAGCGTGCGTTTTCACAGCAGTGACACCTCACTTTCTTAGGTACGACATGTCTTGGGCTAACCCATTCTTGTCGAATCGGGATATTCGGCTTCCATAGCTTTTTGATTTCATCTCGACTACGGTCTTTGGGATGATTAATTCTTCTTTGAGGTTCTCGAGAGGTTTTGTAATCCTCTTCTAATAGAATCTGGTGCATACAAATTGAAGGACAAATTCCTTTTAAGTCGATATGTTATAACTAACTGGTGGGGTATTTCTTAAACGTCTAAAAGTTTACGAGTTTGAGCGTTCCTAAGCTGGAATTCACTATAACGGTCAGAGTTTGTTCGTATCAAAGTTTCATAGCAGATTGTTAGGTAAAACTTTCAATTCTACTTTGGTTTCTTTGGACATGGCATATGATTAGGTGTAAGTGCTAGACTTTCGCTTAGCATCGTCTCATATGGTTCGCGATTGTCGTCTTGAATATCGAGAGGGTTTGAATCTTCATTATTTGAATATGTGGTTTGTTCGACTTCCATCTCTCTTACGCTTTCGTCTATAATATCGAGTAAATAACATGTGTCATTCATGGCGGTGCTTGTAGAAATTGGTGAGGATGAACTCCACTTTTTCTCTCGGACTTGAATGTTAGTCACCCTTCTTTACATCAATTATAGCTCGGTGTAGCTAGGAATGGTCTTCCTAATATGATAGGAGATGGCCAGTCTTGGTAATGTCCATAATGTAAATCGGTCGGGATATAAATTGACCTATTCTAAGGGAACATTTTCCAATATACCTACGAGTGCTCTTGATCGGTCGACTAATTGAGCAGAACATTTTGTAGGTCTAAGTTCTCCCATTTCCGACTTTTGCAAATAGATAGGGGCATGACAACGATACTTGCTCTAAGTCGCATAGAGCTTTGTCATGACAAATTTTCCAATATTACGGGGTATAGAGAAACTACGGTCTTTTAACTTAGGAGGCATGTTATTACGAATGATAGCACTACATTCGTGAGAATGCTTTTCCGTTATCTTATCTTTTTCTTGTTAGATAGGATTTCCTTAAGAAATTGAGCATACGATGGCATCGGGTGATGGCTTACGTGAATGAATTGTGATATTTAGTTGTTTGAAGTTCCACAATTTCTTGAATTGGCCCTCGATTTAGAATTGGTTAATCTCTGAGGATCACGAATTTGTGGTTTATAGGCGGTGGAGGCACATAAGGTTTCTCTTTTCTGACCTCTTGGGTTTCGTTTTCCTTTTCTTTCGGTTCGCTCTCGTTTTCCTTGGCTTGTCTTGTTTACGATACATTGTTGGGTTTCTAGTCTTGGATCAACGGTCCGTCAAGTTCTTTTCACTCCTTAGTATCACGGCATTAGCGTGTCCTTTTGGGTTAGGTTGTGGTTGACGGGAAATATTCGGCGGAGGCGGTGGTGCTTGCTTTGAGCTACTATGAAATCCGAGTTTCAAGCATCTCGTTATGGGTAGCTAAAGCATCGACCTTGCTAGATAATTGCTTAATTTGCTCATTGGTATGTAAATTACGATTTAAAACATCCTTATTGTGCGAGATTGAGAAGCAATGAAGTGTTCTATCATAATTTAGAGTTAGATTTCCTAGGAATGTTGGAAGTATTAGGTCCGTTATTAGGATGATTCGGGATAGCTTTCGGATAACGGTGTGGTGTGGCGGGGAGCTTGTCTGAAACATCTGACACATTGTTACTTTTATGAGAAATTTGGATGATTCTTCCAACTTTGGGTTATACATATTCTTGTAGGGATTTCCTTGTCGTGGTTAGCTTGTTGGTGGTACTCGGTCAAAGGGGTCGGAGCAGGATGTGATTGAATACCACATAAATCGCAAGTTGGGATCACTGCAGCTACGGTGGCTACGGGAGTGATGGAAAGATTCTCTAGTTTTTGGGTAAGAGCTTCCACTTTAGCGTTAACTTGATCCAGGCTGTTCACTTCAACCTTGTTACCTTTCGTTTGAGATTTCTCTACATTAGCTCTCCGCTTCCCCATTGGTAGTGGTTTTGAGCCATGCTTTCGATAAGTTTGTTCGCATCGGCATAAGGTTTATCCATCAGTGCGCCACCAGCAGCAACGTCGATAGTTAATCTTGTATTGTACAAGAGACCGTTATAGAATGTGTGAATAATCAACCATTCTTCTAAACCATGATGAGGACAGAGTCTTAGCATATCCTTGTATCGTTCCCATGCTTCGAATAAAGATTCATTGTCTTTTTATCTGAAACCATTGATGTTGGCTCTGAGCATAGCAGTTTTGCTAGGAGGAAAATATCTAGCTAAGAAGACTTTCTTCAACTCATCCCAAGTGGTGATTGAGTTGGAAGGAAGAGATTGGAGCCAAGCACGAGCTCTATCTCTTAAAGAAAAAGGAAATAGGCGCAATCATATCGCCTCGGGGTTACTCCATTCGCTTTTACGATTATGCGTCTTGCCTGAACAACGGCGGATGTAAATTTGGGTGCGTCGATAGGAGCTCGAGCGGTTACGCTGAGCAGGCGAAAGAGCAGAAGGTTTCAGCTCGAAATCGTTTGAGCAATAGCGGGCTGCATCTTGTTATGAGGCTCCGCTTGAGGAAGGCTACGTAATCCTTAAGAGGACGAGGTGGAGGTGGATCGCCATTCTTAAGTATTCGTCGAGATCAGGAAGTATAGGCGGAGGAAGATTGTTGAGTTCACGGTACTCTTGAATCGTCTTCTCAATCGAAGATAACACTCGATATCGTATATGGGTATATGCAAGGACCGCCTTGAGGAAGTATTTGGCATACAAAGGGAAAATAAATAGTTGCCTTAGTCTAGGCGGTCTTTACTTTAGAGTGCACTAGTGACTAGATCAAAGTCCACACAGCGGCGCCAAAATCTTGATGTGCGATAAACCTAATGTGTCTGCGGTATCTTAGCGCAAGCCTGACTATCGCGGTAGTAATAAAAGATTGTCGAATCCACATGGACTTTGTAATCACTCTAGTGCGGGAAAGTAATGCTAGTTTAGCTAAGGCGGAAATTGTCACGTTTGGTTTTGGGATGGTTAAGTAAGGTAAACTACTTGATTTTAAATTAATAAAGGAATGAAATGGTCGGTATGTAATAGAGTCGACCTAAAGGATCTAATCGGACATAAGCATATAAGGATGGTTAACTTAGTTTATCGTAGAATGTCGGTTTAAAATCCTCAACTCACACTTTCATGGTCTTATCTCGGATTATCGTCTAAAGCCCTATACTGCTTTTTAGCTTATAAGTGTTTAGAACATACTTTTGGAAACTTAATTAATTCTAATGTTTTTAGAGCACTTTCACGTATTTAAATCAAATGCTAACTTTAGCTATCCGGTGAAAATCTCACGCTTTCGTGGTCTCGATCCTAACCTATTTACTTTTCTTACTTCGTAACAAAGGTTTTATTTTTAAGCATAAAAGTTATAACAGGTTAAGTTGATTAACGTTTTAGCCTAAGTTTGATCGGATGCCTTGTCTCTAACTATTCCATCTGACACTAAAGGTTTAGCTAGCCATGGAAATCGAGAATAAATGAGCGGAAATAAAAGCAAATAAATATAAAGCAGACATTATAAATAACAAATGAAACTTGAATTAATTAAATGAGAAGTACTGTAATACAAATGAAAATTAAAGAACCTGAAAATAAAGCCAATACTTTAATCCTTCTTCCACAGACCGGAAACTTGGACTTGGTATCGGAAATACAAACAAATTCTGAAGCTTGAATAAGAAATCCTAAACTAGAATAAAATTTCCTAATGTTGGAAATTATTATTTAGCGATGAAATTAAACAATTGAAATCAACAAATGCGGAGAAAATATAGCGAAATAATAAGCGGGTTCGATTTAGTGAGCTTCCGCACAAATGGCGTATACGTGTTTCTAACCCGAAGGTTGAGGTATTTATAGAAAAATGGGCTGGCGGTTGGGATGAAATTCACCGCGTAGCTTCATTGAAATTCTCAAAAATATAGGAGCATTGGTTAAATCATGGTTGAGCGATGGTGTGGGGTGGAGAAATCGGGGTTTAAAACTCCTACATTAGCTTTCCCGTCAGCATGTTTTGTTAAGCGATATCGCAGCGTTCGTTCATTACGGTGTGTTACGATCAGCTTTGGTGTTTCCCGTGTTACGGTCGTGGCGGTGTGTTCAGTCGTCCACGCTTCATGGAGATGTCTTCACGGTCGTGGCGGATGGTACGGCAAGATCCGCATTAAAATTTGCATTTCTTTGACAGATTCATGTTTTCTTCTGTTCTTTGGTGCTATCTTGCATTGTTTCATGTTTTCTTCTATTTTGAGCTAAGTTATGCAATACCTGCAAAAAGTCATGACAAACTCGAAATATTCGGGAGTTAATCGGGTCAAAATAATACAAAACGGGTTAATTTCATGGTGAAAATACGATATGATTTCGTGTTATCAAGAGCTTGTGTGTTAGAGAAGGGTGGAGCTTGGGATAGTTATCTACCATTGATTGAGTTTACCTACAACAATAGTTTTCATTCGAGCATTGGTATGGCTCCGTTTGAAGCATTGTATGGTAGGAGGTGTCGGACACCGTTGTGTTGGTATGAATCTGGAGAGAGTCTTTGATTGGATAGGAATTGTCAACCACTTGGAAAGATTAAGATGATTCGGGGAGAGGCGAGGACTTCTCGAGTCGTCAAAAAGTTATCACAATAAGAGGAGGAAAGATCTTGAGTTTAGTGAAGGAGAACATGTTTTATGCGAGTTACTCCGATGGTTGTATTAGTCGAGCCTTGAAGTCGAAGTTGACTCCATGTTTTATTAGTCCGTTTGATTACCAAGAGAATTGGGAAGGTGGCGTGTCAGTTGCTTTACCGTAGTCACTTGCAAATTTGCATAGCGTTTCCATGTATCTCGGTGAGGAAGTACATTCTTGATCCGTCTCATGAGATTGGTGCCGATGATCTGATGCGAGAAAATTTGGGTAGGCGGTACTGCGAAATTGAGGATCGGAAGTTGAAGCTTGATTCTGGCAAAGAGATCGCATTGGTAAGAGTGGCTTGGGGAGGACCAGCGAGATGGGAATGTCACTTGGGAGCTGGAGAGTCGGATGAAGGACTCGTATCGACTGTTAAATCTAAGGTATGTTTTCGAGGGCGAAAACTCTTTTTAGTTGAGTTGTGACACCCAACTAATTCGATTAAATGATTATGATTTTTAATTATTAATTTAATTGAGAATATAATTTATTAATATATTGGATTTATTAGGATTAGTTATGGAATAAGGAAATGGAATTATTGGTGGTGTGATGAATAAAGTGAGGGTGTGAGGGTAAAGGCTCTACTCATTAATTACCTATTTTATTTTATTAGAATAATAAAAGGAATAAAAGAAGGAAAAGAGGAAGGAATCATTATTAGAAAAACTCAGCATGCGTGCATTTGAGAAGAGAGGAAAGGAAGGAAGAAAACCAATTAGTGTCGGTCGAAGAACCCGGTGAGGATGATTTCGATTAATTATTACGTATTATCGGTTTGAATTCAATAGTATGGATCGTAGTGTGTTAGGGATCTCAATTTAGTAATTCTAGGTTTTGTAGAATTATCCCAATTGGTGTCGAATGTGTAGAATTAAGTGATTTGTATGGTATAGGGTCATTAGGAATGATCAAAGTATGTTATATTGCATGTTAATGATGTTGGTTGGTGATTCTGCATTGGACCGTATGGGTACAATTGGAAGAATAGGAAAACTATTTTGGAAACCTTTCTATTAATTAAGCTGGTGTTTTTGGCTCGTGAGTCGTGGGAACCGGTTCTGCATAGGGAGGCAGGTTCAGTAATAGAATATGGCAGGCATTTTGAACTCGGGAACCGGGTTGTCCACAGGAGGCAGGGTTCCACGTTATATTTTCAAAGAAAACTAAAAATTTATGGGAACGGTTCGATGGGGTAGAACGGGTTCCATTTTTCAGAGAGAATTTTGAACTTTGTGGGAACGGTTCTGCATAGGGAGAGGGTTCCATGTAACTTGAAAAATACTAAACTTTGAAAATTCATAACTTTTAAAGCGTAAGTCCGTTTTAGTCGCCGTTTTGGACGTTATTTCTTAATTTAAATGCTCTATTTTATGAAATGAAAGAATTTTCCGTAACTTAAAATTATTTTGAAAATGAGTCGAATTCCGAATTAAGTGATTATTGTAGCCTTACATTGGTGTGTATGAAAGGCATGTTTATGTTGTTGTTGTTTGTGTGAATGAAAGGCATGTTTATGCTGCTGTTGTTTGTGTGCATGATCATTGAGATATCATGTTTTGATTTTGATTAAGTTATGATAAATTGGTGTATTTCATAGACTGATTTGATGTTACATCTTTGGTGATGTGCGTGCATATGCATTTTGGTGATTAATTCCCATTGTGAGAATTTAACTTGTATTCCGATTAGCAAATGCCGGGTGATGATGGGTGGTTAAATTTGGATTAATGTCCGGTGTTTATGGATGAATTGATGGTTCTGCATCCGGTTGATGATGGATCGATGTTGGGTGACTTGGTCACGTGTTGGTACCACATGCATTATTATGCATTTGTGTTTGCATGGGATTGTAACATGTTAGGATGTCTTCGGTGTTCTGTTCTTTTGTTGATTATTGATTATGCATAATAACTTGTATGATTATATTGCGGTTGAATCACGAATTCATGCTAAATGGGTGAAATAATATGCTTGTGATATATTGTTGATTGAGAAGCTTATAATGTATTTTAATTATGAGAAGTCTCACCCTTACTTTAACCATTTCACATTAAAGTTAGCTCGAGGAGTTGGTGAGGATGGCTCTAGATCTAGGATATTTAAGTCCAGCGTGTCGGTGTCATGCTGATTAGGTTGTAACAACGGGGGCGTTTAGTTGAGGATTTATTCATTATTCAATTGTTATTGGAATTACTTTAGGAATAATTGAGACTTGGTTTATTCCATTTAAATTTGATGGTATTATTTCCGCTGTGTAAGACATGGTCTTAACTTAATTGATTATTTTTTATAGTGATCCTCGGTGGCAGCTCTGAGTTAATTGAGTTTTATTTATTCCATAATTGTGGCATCCCTTGATTTCGTGTTGACTCGATTAAATCTGGTTTTATTTATTATATTAATTAAAATATTAGGGTATTTTAGAAGGGGTGTTCTGATGCTTCGGTCTTGCCAGACAATAATTTTCCACTCACGAGCCGACCTAAGGACCCATGAGTCGGCTCATGCAGGCTGTTTTGAGAAATTTGTTTATTTTTGATGTTCCTCACTCTCACCGGTTTGAAGCATGATATATTAGCATATATAGGGTTTGGATAAGCATTAAAATACTATACTTTCATTTTTCTCTTACAGTTCTACCTCAGATGTTTAGTAAATAAAATGACGAGTATATTTTAGTGAATATTAATCCGTAACCAGAATTAATTAAATTATGAATATTGTTGATATGTTTCTTTTAATTGAATGCATGATTTTGGAGATTAATGAATTGTTGTTGGTGATTTGCATAATGCAAAATATATTCTTATTGATCGTTTACCTTGGAGTTTGGTAAGCGAAGCGTTGAGGGCTTATGCTATTGGTGTAAGCCCTAGAGCTAATACCTTTTGGTACTTGTATCGAATTATTTATTAATAATAAAGGTTTTTCTTTATTATGTTTGCTTTTGAAAATAATAAAGTCCCTAGAATAGTTAGTCATTTAATGCAATGTTAAGTGTGACTTGATAATGAGATCCATTAAACACAAGGACATTATTCTTAAAGTATCTATAATCGAGCTTTATTATGAGCGGGATAACATTAAAAGCATTGCGTTATTATGAAGATAGGTGATGATCACATCTCATGGATCATGGATAAGGTAATCAAGTCTTGACATAGGTATAAATATTAGGAGTAATATTTATCTTTGGATTGACTCCTATGAGAATACTACATAGAATGTTATGCAAAGTGTTATAAGTTATTCTCATGGTGATAAGTGGTGTATACCACCCTTCGACCTGAAACCACTATGGACCCTAGATGTAGATTCAAGTGCCTTATTGCTGATCAAATGTTATCCATAACTGGACAACCATAAAGATAGTTGATGGGTACTTCACAAAGCATGCTGAGGGACATGAGTGATCTAGATGGAATTTGCCCATCCTGCGTAACGGGATAAATGTTCGAGGGCCCAATATTGAACTGGACAAGGATGACACGGTCTATGCCTTGTGTTAAATATAGACATAAGGGCAAAATGGTAATTATACACACTAGTATTATCACGGAAAGGTTTTGTCAGATCACATGACATTTTTGTGACTTGGGTAGCAGTGATGTGTTGCTAGATACCACTCACTGTTTATTATGTTAAATGTGATTTAATATAATTGCCAGCGTTCGAAACCTCTGAGGTCACACACAAGGGCAGTTAATGAGAGATAGTGTAAATAAGGAACATCGTAGAGTGCGGTGTACTTAAGTGGAATCTGAATATGGTAAGGTACCATATGCTTAAGTGATATCTGATACATCATAATGTATGATATTAGTGTGCTTTATTGGGATTTTAGTTTACCCTTTATCGGGCTTTTACCTTGCAGCCACATTGTGGTCTTATAAATAGAACCCTTGTGATGAAGCTTTTCACTTGATGCAAATTAGGTCTGAATCCCCGTGATTTCGCTCTCTCACTCAGCTTTCGTTCGTGAGCTAACCTTGTGATCGGGAGCAACTTTGTTAGTGTGGAATGAGTAGAGGCGTTGTTCTTCATCAACGTTTGTGATCACAACATCAAATCCAAATCGCGAAGAGGTAAAATATTCTATCATGACCATGATCATTCGTAAGGATCACAAAGGAAAATTGTTTTCCTGCAATTTTATGTCGCAATTTTCCTTCAGTCGTATCAGAGCCACTTACGAAACCATAGATCTGATATCTGTTTAATTTCTGTACGTTCTGTTTTATATGGTTAAAACTCATAATGAAATAAACTTTAATCGATTAAATTAAATTAAAATTTGGCATCATTGTGTGTACGATTTGGATGAATCGATGTTGACTATGCTTGAATCCGACTTTAGTATGGGAAACAGCGATACATCAATCATCCATGAGTTACTAATATGATCGATCCACTTTATATATGATATAAACAATTTTGGTGCAAAGATGGTATATTTGATATACTGTTTCGATTTCTTCCATTCAATCACATGATGATTGTTATTCTTTTGAGAGATCGTCGTTCATTTGCTTCGGATTCCGACTTTAGTATGGTGAAGCAATGGCATTTGATTGATCATAGTGAATTATCAATCGAGTTGTGTTTAATGACATAAATTATTGCATTAGGGTTCATGGACACTGAGGTTATCTTTGTCGGAGAAGTTATATGGGTAGGGTTATATGACACAAGAGTTGTCTGCGAGAAAATGGCGTCGATTTAAATGAATTGTTCATTAAAATTTTCACGGCGCTACCCTAACAACCCATAGCGGTAGCGCCCTTGACCACCATCCATTGACCAAGGCGTGGAACCCCGACTAACTTCTGCGTAGTGTGATCAATCACCAAAATTTAATTTGATTTTCTTAATTAACAGAAATTTAAATAATAATAATAAAAGGTGTTTTATTATTTTTCTTGTGGTGATCGGTTATGGCTTTAGATTCTTTTATTTTGTTTTTGGTATTTTAAAATACGACCTGCGTGTCGTGCCTTCCTCTTCATCTCTTGATGTAACTTCTTTTCTCATCTCACTCCCTCGTATGTAAGCAGTATTCTTTTATGTAATGTAATGTTAAGAAGAAAGAGAAGAATACAATATCAAAGGAGGATAACCTTGGAGGTATTGCATTGAGAAGTTTAGATCGTCATTAGGTTTAGCTTAGGTTCTCTCATTGGCTTGAGAGAACAATTGCGCTAGGGGCCATAACTGTATCTTTTTATATGTATGTTGATGCATGTGAGAGACGATTTGCATGTTAAGCCGGTGAGATCAAACTAATAACAAATTCCCTCAAAGTAAATATTAAGTTTATGTTTTCCAAGTTTTAGCACTCAACAAGACTAGTATCGAACAATGTAGGTTTACTTAGCAAGGTGCATGTTCTATATTGGTAAGGTGCGATGGGATAAGTGTAATATCCAATTGCTAAAACTTTGGGTCAAACTTAACTAAACAATTATAATGAGATTATATGCGTTTAGAAGCATGAGTTGGGAATGATTCATATGATGGATTAGAATAAAGAGTTATTCACCCAACTGAGATATTCGAGAATTGTATTGGATACAATTGGAAGGAGTTCCTACCTAAATAATTGAGTTTTGTGTAATCGACCTAGCGACTTAAAGCGAAGTGAAATATGGATCTCGACCCACTAGAAAATCTTCCAACGGGATTTTCCGAATCAAATGATGAGGGTCATTTAGTTTGAGTAAAATAGTGGGAGCACATTTGATTAAAGGCCTAATTGAATATGTTGTTTTAATGATACTAATATTTTCATATCTTTTATGTAGATTACCATGACTCAAAACACATCATCTAACAACATTTTGCGATCAATCCTTGATAAGGAAAAATTGTCTGGGACAAATTTTCTGGATTGGCACCGAAATCTGAGGATTGTCCTCAAGCATGACAAAAGGTTGTATGTCTTAGAGACACCTGTTCCTGAGAAACCTCCCAATTCTTCACCTAAGGCTGAAAGAGATTCTTATAAGAAGCATGTCGATCATGCCAATGAAACCGCTTGTCTCATGCTTGCCACCATGAACTCAGAGTTGCAAAAGCAACATGAGAACATGGCAATGCTCGATATGATCAGACATCTGAAAATGCTCTATCAAGAGGAGGCAAGGAATAAGAGGTTTCAGGTTTTAAAGGCCCTTTTTAATAGCAAGTTGGCTGAGGGAACCCCTGTTGGTCCCCATGTACTCAAAATGATTGGGTATGTGGAGAACCTTGAAAGATTAGGGTTTCCACTTGGAAAGGAACTTGCGACTGATCTGATCTTGAAATTGTTTCCAGATAGCTTCAGTCAATTTGTTATGAACTTCAATATGAATGACTTGGACAAAATTCTTCCAGAACTGCTAAGTATGTTGAGAACTACTAAGCAGAATATGAAGTCAAAAGGGAAGTCCATTCTGATGATCATTAATGGAAAGAAGCTGAACAAAAGGCCCACCAAGCAGGTTGGTAAAGGGAAAGGCAAGGATGTTGCCAAATCCAAACCTACCGCTCCTGCTTTGAAGACTAGTGGAGGGATAGAAAAAGAGGGCACTTGCTTCCATTGCGGTAAGACCGGACATTGGAAAAGAAACTGCCCAAAGTACTTGGAAGATAATGAAAATGGAGTAGAGACTTCAAATTCAGGTATTTTTGTTATAGAATTTAATTTATCTACTTCTACATCATGGGTATTAGATACTGGATGCGGTTCTCACATTTGTACCAATGTGCAGGGGCTAAAAAGAAGTAGAGAATTGGCAAAAGGTGAAGTTGATCTAGGAGTTGCCAATGGAGAAAAGGTTGCTGCTTTATCTGTTGGAACTTATGTATTAACTTTACCTAGTGGTTTAATAATTCAGTTAGAGGACTGTTATTATGTACCTGCAATTAGCAGGAATATTATTTTCGTTTCTTGTTTGGACAAGTTTGGTTTTTCATTCATAATAAAGAACAATTGTTGCTCTATTTATTTGAATGATATATTCTATGCTACCTTGATCTTTAAATGACAATTTATAACATTAATACTAAAAGGATTAAACCTAATGAGTTAAATCCAAGTTACCTCTGGCATTGTCGCTTAGGCCGCATAAATGAGAAGCGCATTTCAAAACTCCATAAAGATGGATTTTTGGACTCTTTTGATTATGAATCATATGAGACATGCAGGTCTTGTTTAATTGGAAAGATGACAAAATCCCCATTCACAGGAAAAGGTGAAAGGGTTAATGATCTTTTGGCACTCATAGATACTGATTTATGTGGACCACTGAACATACCTGCCAGAGGAGGTTTTCAATACTTCATCACATTTACTGACGATTTTAGTAGATAAGGTTATGTGTATTTAATGAAACACAAATCTGAAACCTTTGAAAAGTTCAAGGAATTTAAGAATGAAGTACAAAACCAGCTAGGTAAGAATATCAAAGTTCTTCGATCAGATCGAGGCGGTGAATATTTAAGCCTAGAATTTAATGACCATGTAAAAGAGTGTGGGATTGTATCCCAACTTACTCCTCCTGGAACACCACAATGGAATGGTGTATCTGAGAAGAAATCGAACCTTGTTGGACATGGTCCGATCCATGATGAGTCAAAAAGGTTGAAAAGACACCATATGAGATATAGAGTGGTAAGAAACCACATATGTCTTACATGAAGATTTGGGGTTGCGAAGTTTATGTGAAACGACAGATCTTACCTAAGCTTGAGCCCAAATCTGAGAAATGCTTATTTGTGGGGTATCCTAAAGAAACAAGAGGATATTACTTCTATAATCCTTCTGAGGGCAAAGTGTTTGTCGCTCGAACTGGAGTTTTCTTAGAAAAGGATTTTATTTCCAAAGGAATAAGTGGGAGGAAAGTAGAGCTTGATGAAATTCAAGAATCACAAAGCATTGATACACCTATGGAGGAATTGGAGCAGGAAACACAAGTAGTTGTGGAAGAACAACCTGCTCCAGTAGAACAAGACCAACGTAGGCCAAACAGGATACGTCACCAACCTAATCGATATGGATATCTCATAAATGGTCAAGGAGATGTATTTCTCATGGATCAAGATGAGCCTATGACCTACCAAGAGACCATTACTGGTCCAGAATCTGAGAAGTGGCTATAAGCCATGAAATCTGAAATGGATTCCATGTATATTAACCAAGTTTGGAACTTGGTAGAGCCACCTATAGGAATTAATCCTATAGGATGCAAGTGGGTCTTTAAAAAGAAGAATGACATGGATGGTAAGGTACATACCTATAAGGCAAGACTGGTTGCAAAAGGTTATAAACAAATTCATGGGGTTGTCTATGATGAAACCTTTTCTCCAGTTGCAATGCTTAAATCTATTTGGATTTTACTTGCAATCGCTGCATATCATGATTATGAAATATGGAAGATGGATGTTAAAACTGCTTTCCTAAATGGGAACCTTCAAGAGGATGTGTACATGACACAACCTGAAGGATTTAACATTCCAGAAGAATCCCAAAAGATATGCAAGTTACAGCGATCAATCTATGGATTGAAGCAAGCTTCCAGAAGTTGGAATCTTCATTTTGATGAAAGAGTAAAACAATATGGATTCATCAAGAATGAAGATGAGCCTTGTGTCTACAAGAAGGTTAGTGGGAGCATGATCGTCTTCCTAGTATTATATGTAGATGACATATTACTCATTGGAAACGATGTCCCTACCTTGCAAAAAGTAAAAACTTGGCTAGGGAAATGCTTTTCTATGAAGGACCTTGGTGAAGCAGCCTATATATTAGGAATCAGGATCTATAGAGATAGATCATAAAAACTGCTTGGCCTAAGTTAGAGTACATACATAGATAAAATGTTGAGACGCTTTAATATGCATGATTCCAAGAAGCGATTCATTCCTATGCAACATGGCTTGTGTCTATCAAAAACACAATCCCCTTCAACGAAGGAAGAAAGGGATCGCATGAATAAGATTCCATATGCATCTTCAATAGGATCTATCATGTATGCCATGCTATGTACTCGACGGATGTCTCGTATGCTTTAAGTGCAGCAGTAGGTACCAATCGATCTTGGTGATGCTCAGGGTGGTATCAAGAATATCCTTAAGTACTTGAGAAGGACTAAGGACTCATTCTTGATATATGGAGGTCGGGAAGAGCTTGTTGTAGTTGGATACTTGATGCTAGCTTCGAAATGATAAGGATGACTTTAGATGCAATCGGTTCGTGTTTTGCTTAAATGGTGGCGTTGTGGTGGAAGAGTTCAAAGCAAGATACGATTCTTGATTCTACAAGGGGCCGGTATATTCTTGCATCAAATGCGGAAAACTGTTTGGATCAAAAGTTCATTAGTGAACTTGGCATAGTCTCTAGCATTGTTGATCCCATTGATCTCTATTGTGATAACAATGGTGCTATCGCACAAGCTAACGAGCCTAGATCTCACAAAGATCCAAACACATACTTAGGCTTTATCACCTCATTCAAGAGATAATCGATCGGGGAGATGTGAAGATATGCACAGTACAAACACTTGACAATGTCGCTGACCCACTAACAAAGCCTCTTGCGCAGCAGAGGCATGATGGCCATACTAGATCTATGGGCATTAGGGGTATGCTTTATTGGCTCTAGTGCTAGTGGGAGATTGTTGGTGTAAGCCCTAGAGGCCAATACCTTTTGGTACTTGTATCGAATTATTTATTAATAATAAAGGCTTTTCTTTATTATGTTTGCTTTTTGAAAATAATAAATCCCTAGAATAGTTAGTCTGTTTAATACAATGTTAAGTGTGACTTAATCATCAGATCCATTAAACACAAGGACACTATTCTTAAAGTATCCATAATCGAGCTTTATTGTGAAGCGGGATAACATTAAAGAATTGAGGTTATTATGAAGATAGACTAATGATCACATCTCATGAATCATGGATAAGGAGTTATCAAGTCTTGACATAGGTATAAATATTAGGAGTAATATTTATACTGGATTGACCCGCTATGAGAATACTACATAAAATGTTATGCAAAGTGTCATAAGTTATTCTCATGGTGATAAGTGGTGTATACCACCCTTTGACCTGAAACCACTATGGACCCTAGATGTAGAGTCAAGTGCCTTATTGCTGATCAAACGTTACCCGTAACTGGACAACCATAAAGATAGTTGATGGGTACTTCACAAAGCATGCTGAGGGACATGATTGACCTAGATGGAATTTGCCCATCCTGCGTAACGGGATAAATGTCTGAGGACCCAATATTGAACTAGACAAGGATGACACGGTCTATTCCTTGTGTTCAATATAGACATAAGGGAAAAATGGTAATTATACACACAAGTATTATCACGGAAAGGTTTTGTCAGATCATATGACATTTTCATGACTTGGGTAGCAGTGATGTGTTGCTAGATACCGCTCACTGTTTATTATGTTAAATGTGATTTAATATAATTGCCAACGTCGTGGAAACCTACAGGGTCACACACATAAGGACAGATTAATGACAGATAGTGTAAATAAGGAACATCGTAGGGTATGGTGTACTTAAGTGGAATACAGAAGTGGAATACGGAATATGATAAGGTACCACGTGCTTAAGTGAAATACGATACATCATAATGTATGATATTCGTGTGCTTAATTCGGCTTTTAGTTTACAGCCTTTATTGGGCTTTTAGCTTGCAGCCCACACTTGTGGTCTTATAAGTAGAACCCTTGTGATGAAGCTTTCCACTTGATGCAAATTCGGTCCTGAATCCCTGTCGTGATTTCGCTCACTCTCTCACTCAAAGCTTCCGTTCATGAGCAGCTAGCACTGTGATCAAAAGCAACCTATTCGTGTGGACTGAGTAAAGACGTTGTTCTTCATCAACATTCGTGATCACAGCATCAGAAATTCAAATCGCCACAAGAGGTAATAATATTCTATCACTGACCATGATCATTCGTAAGGATCACAAAGGAAAATTGTTTTCCGCTGCAATTTTATGTCGCAATTTTCCTTCATATGCCTAAATAATGAGTTGATGTTGTTGTTGATTGTTGTTGTTGTTGTGTATGTGAGTCGTGTCCATTGAGTCACATATGTCATCATAAGCGATGAGGGTTGTAGCCTCCGCCTTAATGGAAACTTGTTGATAGCCATAATGGCAATGATGATGGCCTCTAATTACGGGAAATAGAGATGGGGGTTGTAGCCTCGGGTACCACATGCTTAAATATTGTCGAGTCGCATTTTGTTGTTTGTGTCGTCGTTGTGATTTATGTTGTTCAAGTTGTTGAGTTGTTTGGTGATGCTTTAATTGTTGTTGATTTCGTGATGTTTTGTGACGATTGTGATGAATGGTGATGATTTAGGTGTTGATGATAAAAGTGAGTGAGATTGGAATATATGTTGAATATTATTTATTACCGGTATCTCTTTATAATTCCGAAACTATATATTAATTATCATCTCTTTATTTATATGATTTGATTTATCTCACCCTTTACTTGTTTCGCCGTTACCTTTATATTGGTAACTTGCAGGTGATCCGCGTTGATGAGGTGGATTAGCTCGAGTCATTACTTTTTGAGTCGCCTTGCTCTGATATCTTAACACTCGGGATGGGCGCTTTTTTTGTTTTGATTAGGATACTAGACTTGTATATCCTAATAACTACGTGGATTATGTTTATATTATAACATGATTATTTTGTTGATGTATTAAGATTTTATATGGCATAGATGGTGATGTATCCGCTGCCGTGTGCATATTTATATGCTTAGTTGATGTATGATGACGTGATCGGTATATTCGACTTTTGATTATCTTGATGATGCATTTTATTGCAAAGTGGAAACCATGGATATGTGATGCCTCAATTTATTTATGAAATTTTATTACTCTAATTTTTATCATTAATTCCGACGGGTAGAATTGGGGTGTTACACTCCCCATTGAGGTTGTGATTCCTTCTTTACGTGTGATTATGGAAGCTAAGTTATTAGACACTAAATGGATTTAGAATCGGTTTGACCAATTAAAATTCATTGAATAAAAGAGAATGACTGACTGCTTTGTGTCAGGGTCAATTGTATCAGAAAAGAATGAAGAAATGTTTTGATAAGAAGGTCAAACCTCGTATATTCAGAGAAGGGGACCTCGTGCTTAGAAATATCATGTCTTTAAGCTCTGATTCTAGGGGAAAGTGGACTCCCAATTATGAAGGCCCATATGTTGTCAAGAAAGCCTTCTCTGGTGGTGCATTGATGCGCCAAAATAAATAAAATAACAGATTGCTAAGTTGAAAACCGAAAGGGAGGCTTAGGCAAAAAGTGTGTCTTAGTAGGCTGAAAACCCGAAAGGGTAGTCTAGGAAAAAGTAAGAGACATAAACAAAATAAATTTCCCGATAGGCCGAAAACCTGAAAGGGCGGTCTACGCAAAAGTTAGGTACTTTCATGGCAAGTAACTACATCAGACAAGACTTGATCATAGAAGCAACAATTTACATGGATCATCATCACATCTCAATAGAAGCCTATATGAAGGAATTCGAAGTTGTTTGGGAGGATAGTGTTCATTGTTTTTCGATGTACATTTTCCACTTAATTACCGTTTTCAAACTTTGTAATCATCTATGGAGTCATGCTATTGGCAGAATACCATTCTCACAATAAAACTTGATTATTTATCCAGTTTGTTTGCACTCTTATTTTTATTCAGTTACCAAAACTTCTATTATTATTGATAATAAATTTCAAAATACAAATATTTAATGCAACATACTTGTGAGAAAAATTTGCAATAAATGGTATTTTATTTTAATTGTGAATCAAAGGGATAACTGTAGTAGCCCTAATGACGAACAAGTTCTATAGAGGATGTTAATTTGATTGCACGATGATGGGTTCCTCGGTCGGTTGACGAATTGATTGAAAAAAGGTGATCCCAGTTTTCTCCCTATTGGATTGCCCAACGCAATGTCTCTGTCACACTCCAAAATTTTCCCTCCTAACTTCAAGTTATATGACTTAGACATCGCATTCATCTGCATACGCTTCCATTAGGTCATTGGCATTAAACAGTCATTCACTCATCACATTTGCATCGTTAGTATCGTTTAGGTTGACCGAAAGTCAATTTAAATCAAAATTCGCATCGTTTTGTAGTTGTAAGATACTCGTTATTCTACTTCATGCATTTTTATCTCTCTGCTTGTTTCTGGAATCATTTTAAGTTGATTATATGTCGATGATATTGATATTTCGGTTTTATAAACAAACTGTTAAAAGCGATTTGACACTACGCAGAAAATTAGCAGAAAAAATATTTCAAGTTTTCACCTTTAACTCACTGCTTTATGAATCTACGTGTCGCGTAGATCATGAAAATGTGCTCTCTCTTTTTCGATACAATTTGAAGTCTCGTTTTTAACTGTGAGCGTTTTAAAGTCGGGTAGTATTTATCATCATTTTATTTCAATTGTAAACATTTTGATAATTTTTCTTTAATCTTTGAGACCCGTAGTTTATTTTAACATGCTCATTTCTTTTTTTCTGATAATTTATTGTCCAAATTTTTATCATTTTTGACAATTTTAAGTGTCCATTTTTTATCTCGAAAAATCAAAACAAAAATGTTTTCGATAGATTAATTTTTACCCTATTGAGCTTAATAGTCCATTTTAAAATTAGGGTCATTTTAGGCATTTATCATAATTATCTAAACCTAATGGTTGTGTATATATTGTTGTTAACATGATTGAGGAGAAGGCAAAAATTAAAGAGGCCAAGGCACATTCTTTTTTTTCTTCAGATCTGATAAAAAACCAATTTCCTCTTCATCTTCCTCACGACCCATAACACTCTCCATCACCATAATACCTCCATCCATAACTTCCACCAACAATCGTTTTCCTCTCCCTCGGACGCATCTGTCTCAACATTCTCTATGTCAACCACAAATCTCTGTCTCACTGTGAGCATCTATCCACCACCATCATTGCCTCAGACACGAACCCATCATCTTCACCTCTCGCTTCTGCAACAACAACCTTTACATACCTCCATCGCGTCTCTATCCCATCACCACCATCAGCAAACCAAAACCTCTTCAACCACCTCACATTCGCTTCCCAACATCCCTTCCATCACTGCCTTCAGTTTCTCGCCAAACCGTAAATCCTCCATAAATAACATCCATCGTCATTTAACAACACCATCGACATCCACTCCATCTTATCAACCATCCTCCTCATCGCTGTTCGTTTCCTGATCCACGATACCCGCCACTATAACCACCATTTCATCCTCCGTCTAACCCATAAAATCAAACATCTCACGAACAACCTTCTCTCTCACACACCGCGAAATGTTTCCTCTCCATACCGAAACCACAGTCTTCGACCTTCATTCATACAGCCATAAACTAGAAATCCATCCACCCATGTTGTTTCCTCCATCATCTAACTCTTCATACAACATTGTAACCTCGCACCATATCTTCATCCGGAAATCACCATACATCTCTCTTCCATCTTTGCTCTAACTATTCAATACTCCATCCGCCGTTCTTGGTTAGCCACTCACCTTTTATTCCATTCTCGGCCGCCCTCTGTTTGTGATATCATAGTCACAAAAATTTTGAAGTCGAATTCATAGTTACAGGCATAGTTACATGCATTTTTAACATGATTTGATTATATATTTGTGTTCCTGATGTTATTTCGAAGCTTACTGTATGGTTCGATTAAGGTTTGAGTGCAGGTACAAGCTTTCACCATTGTTAGGGTTCGTAACTCCAAATTAGGGCTTTTCAATTTAGGAAAAATTGGCCAAAATCAGGGACATATTCGTGTTCAGGAGGTTGTAGGCAATCGATCCATGCCTTCACCGTAAATTTATATTGCGTATTGTGTATTTTGAAAAATTGCAGGTGTTATAGTGACGGACAAAGCCGTCACTATTGGCTTTAGCAACGAAAGCATCCGTAGGTAAAATCCTGGGAAATTTGAATCGGGGACGATGAACCCCCTTGGCACGCGTTTTTATTTCAATATTCAGAAAATTATTTCCTTTATAATCTATTTGCCTCATTTTAATAACACAAAATCAGGCTAGCTCGGATAGCAAGGCAATGCGCGTGTGAGGGAGAGGAACAGGGTTCGATCCCTGGCTCATGCATATTATTTTTACACCTTTTCAAAACTAACCTATTTTCTTATTTTCTTCATATTTTCCTTTTCAATTTAATTTCTTCTCAAACATTTTTTTTAACACCATAAAAATCACAAAAAATATTTTCCTTTTGTATTTAGGTCAGAAAAATGTTTATTTAATTTTTGACATTAAAAAATCATTTTTTACTTATATTTTAATTAATTGTTTATTAACTATAAAATTAACCTTTAATTATTTTTCCACATTAAAACTAATCCAGAAAATTCCCAAAAAATATATTCTTCTCTAATAATTAGGATTACTAACCTAAAACGTTTTTTCTACTAATTTCCAAAACATTTTACTAACATTTTCTTATTATTCTGATTATCTATTTCTTATTTCCGCACTCCTATTACGTATCTGCCCCAAAGCCATGTAATAGCGTAGGATTTACTTTCCGCACTTTATTTTCCGCACTTTACTTTCCGCACTTTACTTTCTGCACATACATCTAACTGCTAGTAATTAGGGTTTGTATGCTAAGACTAAAATCAACCCTAGATCACTTCTAATTTCAAGATAATATATCTGAATTCAATACACCCTTCACACTTGCACCCCCTTAGGGTATCCTCTCTCATTGCCTTATGAACAAAACGTGGTTATGTCCCTCGAACGTAGGGATATCTTAGCTAAGACGCTCACGAATAATGTCATCACAGTCCGTTCAATTCAAATATCATAGTCCCTCGATGACCCTCGATGTTGCCTACGAATACATGATCTCATCCTTCGGTTGTTTCCTACGAAAAATGATGATCGTCCCTACGAATATGCTAAGGCATCCCTATATGTTGCCTTCTATGACCATCTGATGACCCTACAAACGTCCCTTTACATTCAATGAATAGAGTTACCTAGCAATTAATGGTATGGATAGCGCTACCCTAAAGGAAATCAAAATAACATGGAAACGACCATTCTGAGTAGGTAATAAGACACTTTTTCTTGCTCCGATCAATTCAAAAAAACTTTTCACACCTCACACTATTTTCAAAAAGTTTTCAAAACACTTTGTATACATTCCAGCATGAATCATTACAAAGTTAAACACTTTTCCAAAACAAAACATTTCCAAACACTTCGTATACATTCCAGCGAGAATCATTACGAAGTCAAAGAGAAATGCCTTTTCAAAACTTCTTTGCAAACACACACAAAAAACAATTTATAAAGTGAGCTAAGCAATTAAGAGCCCGTAGATAACTACAGATGAAAAGGGTGTAAATGCCTTCCCTTTTCATAACTGCCTCCCGTACTCAGAACCTAACGAAGGTCTTTTCCTGTTCTTTTCGCCTTCCCTTAATTGGATAAAAGAAAAGCCGGTGGCGACTCTTGCTATCCGCAACATTTGTGAGAAAACGCAAAACAAACAAGTCAGTTCTTTCATCGTATCACAATGTGACAGTAGTATCAGATGGTGTCATTATCATTCTCCTATAACATTCCTCAAAAAGCTACTTGAAAAGGTCAAGACTATCAGAATTTCTAAATCCAGCGGTTCACCAATAACTTCAAGCGTCAAGTACACTTGGATATTGATCTCAGAGGTAGATAAACTCCCACATACAAAGGGGCATATACCGATAGTGCTGCAACACTCACCACCATGGACGGCGAAGATTTCCTGCACCCTGTAAACGCAACCATAGTCAAAAAATACTCCGCATAAATGAGACCCGCTAGGTTGACTGGCCTAGGCAAAAATAAGGGCATTTTGGCGAACCCAAAAGGTTCGGGAAAAAATTAAGGACATATATATAAAAATATACACTCGGCAAGTCGAAAACCTGCAAAGGCGGCTTAGGCAAAAAAGGGTATTCCGGTAGACTAAAAACTAGAAAGGGGGTCTAGGAAAATGTTAGGGATTTAAGCGTACGACTACGTCATGTCAAGTTCATCTACTTACAGACCACATTGTTATGAGCTTCAAGTTCAAATGGTAAACATCAGTCCAATCACTTCCTCATAACAGCAAGAAAGAACAGTTATTACAGGCTCTAGTAGTTCGAATAATGATTCAAGTTACCAACACATCCCCACAGAGCCCTCGCTCTCCCTACAAAGACAAATCTTCTCCAACTAAGTATTACATTATCATCTCCTCCCAACAGGATTCAAACGTATCAACTTCATCACGTTAGTCCACGATCAGTGATCCTATCAACTTCATCACGTTAGTCCCCGAGTAGTGATCCAATCAACTTCATCACGTTAGTCCCCGAGCATTGATCCTATTAACTTCATCACGTTAGTCCCCGGGCAGTGATCCTATCAACTTCATCACGTTAGTTCCCGAACAGTGGTCCTATCAACTTCATCATGATAGTCCCCGAGCAGTGGTCCTATCAACTTCATCACATTAGTCCCCGAGCAGTGATCATATAAACTTCATCACGTTAGCCCTCGAGCAATGATCCTATCAACTTCATCACGTTAGTCCCCTAGTAGTGATCCTATCAACATCATCATGTTAGTCCCCGAGCAATGATCCTATCATATTCATCACGTTAATCCCCAAGCAGTGGTCCTATCAACTTTATCACGTTACTCCCCGAGCAGTGGTCCTATCAACTTTATCATGTTAGTCCCCGAGTAGTGGTCCTATCATCTTCATCACGTTAGTCCCCGACAATGGTCCTATCATCTTCATCACATTAGTCCCCGAGTAGTGATCCTATCAATTTCATCACGTTAGTCCCCGAGTAGTGATCCTATCAACTTCATCACGTTAGTCCCTGAGTAGCGATGCCATCAAATTTATCACGTTAGTCCCTGAGCAGTGGTCCTATCAACTTCATCACGTTAGCCCCCGAGCAATGATCCTATCATATTCATCAGGTTAGTTCACGACCAGTGATCATTTCAACATCATCATTTTAGTCCCTGAGCAGTGAACCTCTACATTCATCACGTTAGTCCCTGAGCAGTGAACCTATCAACTTCATCACGTTAGTCCCCGAGCAGTGATCCTCTACATTCATCACATTAGTCCTCGAGCAGTGATCCCATCGGCTTCATCATGTTAGTCCCCGAGCACTAATCCTTTACATTCATCATATTAGTCCCCGAGCAGTGATCCTATCAGCTTTAACTTCACCACGTTAGTCCCCGAGCAGTGATCCTATCAACTTCATCACATTATTCCCCGAGTAGTGATCCTATGTCATGTCAAGATCATCTACTTAAAGACCACATTATTATCAGCTTCAAGTTCAAATGGTAAAAATCAGTAAAGCCACTTCCTTCGAACAACAAGAAAGAGCAGTTATTACAGGCCTAATAGTCCGAATAATGGTTCAAGTTACCAACACATCCCCACAGAGCCCTCGCTCTCCCTACAAAGACAAATCTTCTCCAACGAAGTATTACATTATTATCTCCTCCCAACAGGATTCAAACATATCAACTTCATCACATTAGTCCACGAGCAGTGATCCTATCACTTCATAACGTTAGTCCCTGAGCAATGATCCTATCAACTTCATCACGTTAGTCCCCGAGAAGTGATCCTATTAACTTCATCACATTAGTCCCTAAGCAGTGATCCTATCAACTTCAACACGTTAGTTCCCGAGTAGTGATCCTATCAACTTCATCACGTTAGTCCCCAAGTAGTGGTCCTATCAACTTCATCACATTAGTCCCCGAGCAGTGATCCTATCAACTTCATCACGTTAGCCCCCGACCAGTGATCCTATCAACTTCATCACGTTAGTCCTCGAGTAGAGATCCTATCAACTTCATCACGTTAGTCCCCGAGAAGTGGTCTTATCAACTTCATCACATTAGTCCCCGGGCAGTAGTCCTATCAACTTCATTATGTTAGTCCCCAAGCAGTGATCCTATCAACTTCATCATGTTAGTCCTCGAGCAGTGGTCCTATCAACTTTATCACGTTAGTCCCCGAGTAGTGGTCCTATCAACTTCATCACATTATTCCCCGAGTAGTGATCCTATGTCATGTCAAGATCATCTACTTAAAGACCACATTATTATCAGCTTCAAGTTCAAATGGTAAACATCAGTAAAGCCACTTCCTTCGAACAACAAGAAAGAGCAGTTATTACAGGCCTAGTAGTCCGAATAATGGTTCAAGTTACCAACACATCCCCACAGAGCCCTCGCTCTCCCTACAAACACAAATCTTCTCCAACGAAGTATTACATTATTATCTCCTCCCAACAGGATTCAAACATATCAACTTCATCACATTAGTCCACGAGCAGTGATCCTATCACTTCATAACGTTAGTCCCTGAGCAATGATCCTATCAACTTCAACACGTTAGTCCCCGAGAAGTGATCCTATTAACTTCATCACATTAGTCCCCAAGCAGTGATCCTATCAACTTCAACACGTTAGTTCCCGAGTAGTGATCCTATCAACTTCATCACGTTAGTCCCCAAGTAGTGGTCCTATCAACTTCATCACATTAGTCCCCGAGCAGTGATCCTATCAACTTCATCACGTTAGCCCCCGACCAGTGATCCTATCAACTTTATCACGTTAGTCCTCGAGTAGAGATCCTATCAACTTCATCACGTTAGTCCCCGAGAAGTGGTCTTATCAACTTCATCACATTAGTCCCCGGGCAGTAGTCCTATCAACTTCATTATGTTAGTCCCCAAGCAGTGATCCTATCAACTTCATCATGTTAGTCCCCGAGCAATGGTCCTATCAACTTTATCACGTTAGTCCCCGAGTAGTGGTCCTATCAACTTTATCACCTTAGTCCCCGAGCAGTGGTCCTATCATCTTCATCATGTTAGTCCCTGACAATGGTCCTATCATCTTCATCACATTAGTCCCCAAGCAATGATCCTGTCAACTTCATCACGTTAGTCCCCGAGCACTGATCCTATCAACATCATCACGTTTGTCCCCAAGTAGTGATCCTATCAACTTTATCACATTAGTCCCTGAACAATTGTCCTATCAACATCATCATATTAGTCCCCGAGCAATGATCATATCATAATCATCACGTTAGTCCCCGAGTAGTGATCATTTCAACATCATCATATTAGTTCCCGAGCAGTGATCCAATCAACTTCATCACGTTAGTCCCCGAGCAGTGATCCTCTACATTCATCACATTAGTCCCCGGGTAGTGATCCTATCAGCTTCATCACGTTAGTCCCCGGGCAGTGATCCTATCAACTTCATCACATTAGTCCCTGAGCAGTGATCCTATCAGCTTCAACTGCATCACGTTAGTCCCCGAGCAGCCATCCTATCAACTTCATCACATAAGTCCTCGAGCAGTGATCCTATCCGCTTCAACTTCACCACATTAGTCCCCGGGAAGTGATCCTATCAACTTCATCACATTAGTCCCCGAGCAGTGATCCTATCAGCTTCAACTTTATCACATTAGTCCCCGAGCAGTGATCCTCTACATTCATCACATTAGTCCCCGCGCAGTGATCCTGTCATCTTCATCACATTAGTCTCCGAGCAGTGATCCTATCAGCTTCATCTTCATCACGTTAGTCTCCGAGCGGTTATCCTTTATATTCATCATGTCAGTCCCTGAGCAGTGATCCTATCAGTCTTGTCTATATTCTCAAGTCATCACGTTACATTGGTCCCCGAGCAATAACACATAAACCAATTACATTAGTCTCCAAGCAGTAACAGGTTATTCCATACCACTTCGCCCCCCAACAAGAAGGTCTATACACAAGATATTCATCCTTAGCTGAGTATCTCTCAATGATTATCATTCCCCCAACAGCAGCAATATCCAGACTCGAAACTTGGTCAGATAGTGCATCGGAGGAATCTGAATCTCCTTTATCCCCCGTTAGGGTTTTCAACAACTTCATCCCCAAGCACAAATCAAAGATCTCCAGCAGAACGTTCCTATCTTCTTCGAGATGGATATGTTTTGAAATAGAACATCTACATCTACATTATTCATAAAAATCATAACGTGTGCATATATCATTCACGAACATTGTCATATAATCGCATGCATCATAATCTGCATAGAACTAACCATATCCTGTCAAGATTTATTTCCCAAGCAGGTAAAATCTACTTTTCCAAACGGAAGGTCAAAGATTAATACCCGAAACAAGACGGGAGAACTATCTGAACGACCATGAAAATTATTTCCAGACAACAGGTCAAAGATTAACACCCGAAACAAGACGGGGAAACTATCAAGGCGACCAATCTGGTATGAACTCCCTAAACTAGACGGGTTTACCAATAAATAGTAGACCATGGATTAATACCCTAAACATGACGGGAAAACTATCTACATTTTGACAACTATTCATCTCAGAAATAGCCAAGACAATGGTTTATTCTGACTCTCTCTTATTATCAACCGCCCCGGATGGCATCTTTAAGCCCATCTCCGACTACACATCTTCATCTCTCCGGATGGCATCTTTAAGCCCATCTCCGATTTTATCTCATCCAAAAGACGAACGCGCAGTCTAGCATACGAATCACTCTCCAGCATCAGCTTCTCCAAATGGCATCTATAAGCCTACTCCAGCGCATCGTCAACTGACGATCCCATACAACAACGAGTGCAAATTTTCAGGTGTACTCGAATGTTCAATCATCTTCTACCTTCTGGTCACGAAAGGAAAGCATACCAATCTAACCCTTCCAGTACAAGAATATTGAACAGAGGCAACTGTCATACCCCAAAATTTGTCCTCCTACTTCTCATGACAATTCACATCTCCATACTTAAGGATTTCACAAGGGTTGACCAGACAAACCCTCTTCTAAGCAATAGATCCAAACTAGGGTTTTCATTCTCTCAAGTCAGAATGAATTTCCAAGGCTCCAAGTGGTCATCATATATCATCAGATGCTTCAAGGGATCACCATGTCAGGTTTCAAGCCTTACAAGTCAAAATTGCTCACTCAATTGCTCAGATGGTTGAAAATCAACTATATTGGACAGAAAGTCAATTGTAGTCAACATATAGTCAAACTTCATAATTTTTGGTCAACATCAATATTTTGAAGTAATATTCATCATTTGATCAAGGGTTGATCATGATTCCTCAAGAAAAGTCAAGATTTGATCAAAAGTCAGAGTTTCTAAATTAGGGTTTTATAGACAAAAGTCAACAGAACTTTGACCAGGCATAACTTTCACATGCTTTATCATAAATTTTTCCACAAAAGCTCATTTTGAAGATAATTCAATTCTCTATAACTTCATGTCTCACAAGCTTTGGCCAAAAATGCTTCATTTGGAGGTTATAGATCAAAACATTATAGGTCCTTTTAAAAGTCAACAAAAAGTCATCTTTCTACAAAGAAGTTTTCATGAACATGGAAACTTCAATGAAGAAGAAACCAAAAGGAGTGTTTAGATGACATCCTAAGCTTTCTAAAAAGTCCAAGAACACTTAAAAATGATGAAAATTGAGCAAAATACAAGTTGTGCAAGTTGAGCATTTTTGAGGAGGTGCATAAAGAAAAATACTTAGCAAATGCAAATATTTTCCAAATGGGCCTAAGATTTTATGATCCAAATTTGATCTTGACATTATCCATGGCCTGAAAACTCAAGTACACGCCCTCCTCTCATTTATTTGATTTATTTTGGAATTAAGTCATTTTAATTCAATTTAAATAAAATAAAATGCAAGGAGTGAGGTCATGACATGTTGGTCTTATTTTCCAAGCATCTTGAGGACCAAGGAAGCCCATGCTAGCTGTAAAATTCGTGCAAGAAGCTACAAGGCAAGAGAAAGCTATTTTTGGGAAGATTTGATAAATATTTCCAATAAAATATTTTTGCATTCAAGAAAATGTTTTTTCCTTTTATTCTTGACCTAATCTCTTGTCCTATAAGTACACTACAAGATCAGAAATCAAGGGGGACTAAAAAGAGACAAATCCTTTCCTCCAAGAACAAACCCTAAGCTCTCAAAATTCTCTCAAAACTTGCAAATTCGTATCTCAATCTTCGGCCTCTTTCAATCAATTCCAAGCACACAAACGTGCTCCTGAGGTAATACAGAGTAAGAATGGATCATTATCCATGGTTATAACACGTTAAATCATGCCATACATACACCTCCATTTGCATTTTTTTCATGAATTCGTATTCTGCTTTGTATTGTGTTTTGATCCAAACTAACCATGCTAATGTGTTCCTGAGTTTGTTTAGAACAGGATTGAATCATCGTTTGCAAGTTTTAACGTCCAAATCGTAAACTGCCATTGTTAGGGGACAAACTGGATGAAGCTTCGTATCCATAGTTCTAGGCCACTTCAGAACAAACTAATCCCACCATTGTGTTTGCAAGGGTCTAATTAATATATCTGGGCACTTGGTTTCTGTTTTGCTGTTTGACTTTCCAGGTTTTGAAATTTGGTTTGATCGGAGAAGGTGACTGAAATTGATCTCCGGCATCTCTGACCTTAGTTTGACCGGCGAGGCATGTGTGGCGTATCCTGGCTGGTTGATTCGGATCTTCTGGGCCCCAAGGCATTTGGTTTCTATTTGGCTTAATTTTTAGAAACTAAAATAACATATATATTAATCTATGTAACTAAATACATGGATGTATCACCGTCCCAGCGGTTCAACATGTGCAAGCTATATCACTTTCCTCTCAAGGGCACGGGTTCTGGAAGGAACGGTTTGCAGAAGTTCTGACAAGGTAAGCTAACATAGGTTCCCAGAAGTTCTGGCAAGGAACGATGACTCAATTTTCAGAAGTTCTGGAAAGAGTGAGCCAGAAATTCTGGGACGAACAAAGTCAGAAGTTCTGACAAAAAACACAAAAATCATTTATTTTTCTAATTAAATCCTAATTAATTAGAATTAGTTTTTTTCATTAAAATCAACCTCCATAAAAAAAACCAAAAATATCTTTCTATTAGTTTTTTGCATTTAAATTCTAGAAAAGATGTATAGGTTGCAAGGTTATTTTTGTAATAGCGTAGATTTACATTTCTGCCTTTACTTTATGCGCCTCATATTATGTATCTGCCCCAAAGCCATGTAATAGTGTAGGATTTACTTTCCGCACTTTATATTCCGCACTTTACTTTTAGTATACATATATCTAACTGCTAGTAATTAGGGTTTGCATGCTAAGACTAAAAACAACCCTAGATCACCTCTAATTCAAGACTAATATATCTGAATACAACACACTTTTCACACATGCACCCACCTTAGGGTATCCTCTCTTGTTGCCTTTGGAAACATGGTCATGTCCCTCGAACGTAGAGATATCTTAGCTAAGACGCTCACGAATAATATCATCACAGTCCCTTCGAATAAAAGATCATAGTCCCTCGATAACCCTCGATTGTTGCTTACGAATACATGATCTCGTCCCTCGATTGTTGCCTACAAAAAGTGACGATCGTCCTTACGAATATGCTAAGGTATCCTTACATATTGCCTTCTATGACCATACGATGACCCTCCGAACGTCCCTTTTACATCCAACGGATAGAGTTACCTACCAACTAATGGTATGGATATCGCTACTCTAAAGGAAAGCAAAATAACATGGAAACGGCCATTCTGAGTAGGTAATAAGACTCTTTTGCTTGCTCCAATCAATTCAAAAACACTTTTCACACCTCACATTATTTTCAAAACATGTTTTCAAACACTTTGTATACATTCCAGCGTGAATCATTACAAAGTTAAACACTTTTCCAAAACAAAACATTTCCAAACACTTCGTATACATTCTAGCGAGAATCATTACGAAGTTAAAGAGTAATGCCTTTTCAAAATATCTTTTCAAACACACACACAAAAAGCAATTTATAAAGTAAGCTAAGCAATTAGGAGCCCGTAGATAACTACGAATGGAAAGGATGCTAATATCTTCCCTTTTCATAAGTGTCTCCCTTACTCAGAATCTAACGAAGGTCTTTTCCTGTTCTTTTCACCTTCCCTTAATTGGATAAAATAAAAGTCGGTGGCGACTCTTGCTATCCGCAACATTTGTGATAAAATGCAAAATAAACAAGTCAGTTCTCCAACCGTGTTACACCGTCGTTTGAGAATCACTTTCAAAAACTATGAAATTCAAATTCCTTTCGATAACAAATTGAATAGCCTACTTCAAGGCCATAACTTCAGCTTCCAGAATAGTCATAAGAGCATTGTCCCAAGTCGTACCTGCTGATATAAAATTTCCACCACTATCACGCACACACCAGCCTTTATTTGTTGTTTTAAGATGGTTATTAAAACCAGCATCTATGTTACATTTGAGCCACCCAACCTGGGGTTTAGTCCAAACCATGTTATTATGAGTTATATTTCGCACTTCTTTCACCTCATGAGATCGGTAAATCAGTCCTGCCAATGAAAAAAATCCTGGGTACCAACTCTAGAAAAGTCCTCCCTCTCATTATTCCAAACAATATTATTTATATTCTTCCAGGGAGAATCTATTAGTACCGCAAACCTGCCAACCTCTCGTCTATCCTCTTTGCTACAAACATCAAAGATAAGAGTTTTAGCATTACTAAAAGAATGTAACCTGGATTTAATAAGGTGGAACAAACCTGCTGCCCGCCAACTTTGAATAACATTTATGCAACCAAAGAACACATGCCAATCATCTTCCGCCTCAACTTCACAACTTTGACAAAACTTCGGGCACTGAACATAATGATGACGCAATCTAGTCCGAGTCGGAAGACATCCCCTACAAATTTTTCATAAGAGGTGCTTAGCACGAGGAGGTGCCATAATATTCCAAATACTATCCCACGCTATGTCTAAACTGGTGACGACTTTGATGTCTCCTCCGTAACCGATAACCCGAATGCACATTATACTCTCCATTTTGTTCTTCCTTCCAAATCATACCATACTTGCAGCAAAATCATTAAATGTTATATTTTTAAAACATTATATGGAAAGATATCCTTACTATTAATATATTTTTCTATTTATTAATATAAAAAAATCAAATTAATTTCTTTTTATATCAATCCATATAAAGGAAAATCCCAAATTAAGAAATGAAATTCCAAAGATAAATTAAGAAATAATTTTCAAAAATCAATAAACAAAGATATTATGCTATAAATACATTAGTAATGTTTTTTTTAAGTGGTTGATTTAGAACTATGAAAGACAAAATCACATTATTAAATAATGAAAAATACACGGAAATAGTCAAAAGTTGAATTATGGACCAATTTCTTAGAGACTTCTTTTTTTTGTTAAAACTACTTAGAGACATTTAACTCAATTAAAAATAATTGTTTAGTAAAAATAGGTTAAGTTATAATTTTCGGCCCCAATTTTATATGATTCAAAAAGTTAATCCGTTTATTTAAATTCAAACAATTTTTTATTTTTTATGAAAAATCATTGAGATTTTGCTTTTTTAACTCATATTTTTATCTATAAAATTTCATATTATATTTATATATGATAATTTGTTATATTTTACAAACAGTTGTCATTTAAATTATTTAAATTTAAAATAAGGATCAAATTTCATACATCATGTAAAATAAATGACCATAACTATAATTAAATTCTTTAAATAGACAAAATAAATATTGAGAGATAACACTAGGACATACTTATTTCAATTTTTCAAAATAAATTTTATAGTATAAAAATAGTTTTTACTTAACAAAAATTCCCAAAACATTAAAAAATTTAAAGTTAATGTACACAAATACTACATATACAACTAATCAAAATCTATGTTTTTGTCATGTCATATTAGGTTTTTAAAATAAAAGTTGTGTTTTAATAGGATATACATCTCTCGATAATTAACGGTGTACAAATATTTTGTATTGTTAGTATATATTCCTTATTTTCAATATTTATTTTAATAATAAAAATATAGACAGTTGTTAAAGATAAAATTAACATACCTCAAAATAGTTAATAGTTATATATGAATACTATTATGAAAAAAAACTTGCTCTGCCACTAGCTTAAGTGTCTTATCGGTAAGATAAAAAATAAATAAAAAATTTAGCTTTTCAATTCATATAAATAAAAAAATATTTGTTTGATAATTGATTTTAGTTTTTAGTTTTTAGCTTTTTTACTAACTATTATTTTTTATTTTTTAAAAAATTATTTAAAATAACTTTTGATTATAATTTTTAGTTTTTAGTTTCTTTTTTTTTCATATAATGTAGTTTGGCACACATACTCGGGGTGACAAAATGGATGGATCAGATGAATATGGATTGAATTGTTAATAGATGAATCAAAACAATACATTAATCACTTACATTCCATTAAAACTTCCTTAAATATACCTAATTAAATCCATCCATATAAAAATAAAATACATTCAATTCATCCATTAACATCATTTTAATGGATAAATATCCATCCATCCACATAAAATATAAATAAAAAAATTTTCAGTTTTAAAAACAAATTCAGTTTTCTTTCAAAAAAAAGGTTATTTAAAAAACAGTTTCAGTTTTTATAAAAAATATAAATCAAATTTTTTTTTTAAAAAAAATCTGCAGTTTTTTTCTTCAGTTTTTAAAATAAAAGTTTCAGTTTTTTAAAAAAGAAATTATAAAAAAAAATTTCAATTTTAAAAAAAAAAAATTAGTTATTTTTTTCAAAAAAAATAAATTTCCAGTTTTTCTTTCGGAAAAAAAATAAACCTTTTAGTTTTTTAAAAAATAAAATAAAATTTATAAAAAAAAATCTGTTTTTTTTTATGAATAATAATTTTTTAAGTTTTAAAAATAAAAATTCAGTGTTTTTTTAAAAAAAAATCAGTTTTTCTTTTTCTTTTAAAAACAAATCCAATTTTATTATTATGGAATTTTTTTTTTTTGGATTTTTCGTTTTCTAAAAACATGTTTTTTAATTTAAAAATAAATAGATTTATTTAATCTAAAGAATAATTCATTGGATCATTAAAATGTGATGGATGGATTGGATCAATTCATATATATAAATGGATAAATTTGATCAATCCATTAACTTGTTTTTCATTTGATAAATAATTTGGATGAATTTTATTTTAATGGACTCAATTGCCACCCGTGACACATACATATAAGAAAATATTAAGAATGAGAAAAGAATTACATGTTATCTTATTTTTTAAATAGCTAAGTAGTATATATTTTATGAGTGTCTGTCAAAATGATTTATATTTGAGTTTACACCTATATATAAAGTAATTCTCCTATCTTTGGTCTTTATTATACAAAAAATTTACTGTTTAAATATATTGAATTATGATTCTTAATTATGATAGAATTTAATGATGGTGTATTATGAGTGTAAAAGACAAATATTATATAAATATTATATCAAAATATTTTAAAGTGTCAAATCAATAAAAATATTTTAAAATTCACAATATGACTTACATTCTTCCTTTTTCTTTTTTATGTTTTATTTAAAAGATCATATATGTTTATCATTTATTGTGCCTAAAAAGTAAATTTTTCCGTAACAAATTGTGAGTATTATTTATGGAATAAATCGATTGATACTTTGCACACATAAATTTTAGATCTGATTATTTGACTGTTATAAAATCTTATGATTGTGTTGAATTTGCACAACCACATTTACACACACCCAATAGGAGAAAAATGCCATTGATGTCTCTACTATCATTTGCTTTCATTTTTTTATTTGTCGCCATTGCATTTGATGTTTGTAAATCCGATGATTGTAGCAACCCCTTGAAGAGCATTACTGTTAGTCAATCAGGCAAGGCAAATTTCAAAACAATTCAAAGTGCCATTGATTCTGTCCCTGCAGGAAACTCTCAATGGATTCACGTACAAATATCCTCTGGTGTTTACAGGTATATTCTTTTCTTTTCAAAAATAATTCTATGTTACATTTTTATTATACAATGAATTACTGATGATACAAATTTCTTTGTGTTCAGAGAGCATGTTCTAATTCCCAAAAACAAACCATGCATTTATTTTGAAGGAGCTGGTAGCCATTCCACAAGTATAGAATGGAACTCTCATCAAAATGCTACTTTCGATATAAAAGCAAGCAATACAGTTGCAAAGGGAATAACTTTTACGGTAAATTATATATATCATAATTGTATTTATTTCAAGCATAATGTTTATTGAATAAATTAATTTTTATACTCTATGTATTCATAGAATACATTGAACAGCCCAGTATTATTAGATGCCAGTATTGTTGTACCCGCCAAAGCTGCCAAAATCCATGCAGATAAATGTGCTTTCTATAGTTGTTCATTTCTTGGAGTGCAAGATACTATAAATGATGACGACGGTCGCCATTACTACAATAATTGTTACATCCAAGGTGCAGGCGATTTCATATATGGGAATGGTCAATCACTCTTTGAGGTCAAATTCATCAAATTGAATTCTTATATTATTTAGGTATATATGTAGTTTTAATTGAAAAACATTTATTTTCTCGTTATCGATGCAGGCAAGTACAATATATTTTTCAACCGGAAAATCTAGTCTGCAGCAGAATGGGGTTATTACAGCACAATATAGAGATTCACCAAATGATCCAAGTGGGTTTGTGTTTAAAAATTGTAACATAAGTGGGACAAAATATAAGACAGAACTTGGAAGGCCTATGGGAGCTTATGCAAGAGTCATCATAGCAAATTCTTACCTTTCAGATGTTGTTAGTCCTGAGGGTTGGAGTCCGTTAACATATGTCGGCCATGAGTAAGTTTTATTGGAATCATTAAATTAACGATATCTTACATTAACATGTGAAATAAATTTAATTGCAGAGAAAACCTTACTTTTGTTGAGGAGGGATGCACAGGACCTGGTGCAGACAAATCAAAACGTGTGACATGGATGAAGAGTATGACTGGACCTGAACTTGATAAATTCTTGAATATCTCTTTTATTGACCAAGAAGGATGGATTTCCAAATTGCCAACGAGCATATTCCATTAAGTTCTAAGAGAGTTGCTTGTGGTTGTTTCTTTGGAAGTCATACGACAATCTACCTTTAGTTAGTTGCTTGAGTTCTTTAGTTAGAAAGCAGTTATGCAAAATAGAGCAAGCGTCAATAATATGTAGGAATGTATTATGCTTCATTATTAGTTAAGTTGATTTAAATAAAATCCTTCTAAAGCTTTTCATGATTTTCCATCTCTTTCTTTCATTTTCTCCAAGAGTTCATTTACTCTAATGATATTAGAGTTCAATAATTTAGCTTAAGATTTCTTTGATGTGGTGCACAATCTTGAATTTTTTTTTGGAATAACCAATTTATAAAAAAAAAATATAAAAATAACCAATTTTTAAAAAAATTTACGCAAATAACCAACTTTCAGGACAAAAATACAAGCAGGAGCCATCTGAGATGGTTCCTGCACTGATTTTTAGGAGCAGGAACCAAAAAATACAAGCAGGATAGATGGCTCCCTTCAACATTTTTCCCTAAAAGCCATCTCAGATGGCTCCTATGTGTAAAACACAAGGGAAAAGCCATATGAGATGTCGCCTTAGTGTATTTTTAAATAAATAAATAAATTTTTTTTCCAATTTAAATTAAAGTGCACGACAATGTTGTGAAATAAATCTTGTATTATAAATCTTGATTACAGCAAAAAGCGATTACATAAGTTCATTCATGGCGACCCGGGACTCGTAGATGACCACCGGTTCCACATGCGCGTCCTCTCCTAACTCGTCTGATGCGAGGTTCTGGATCCGGTTGTTGTTGGGTCGATGGGACCTGATCATGGGTTGATGGCTACCCGTAGTGAATGAGATCGGGATCCATGAATGCTTCAAGATTTACATTGCTTGTTGCACCAGTTTCGTATAAACGTGTCCCCATGTTCTCGAAGCTTGGTCGTTGCGGTTGGGGGTTAGGTTCCATTTGAGGACTATAGTAGTCCTCATTCGTATATGTGGATTGTGAATGTGTGGGGTAAAAAGGAAATTGGGTGTTAGGAGTCTCGTACCCATATGAGTGGCGGGGGGTTTGGTAGGACGATGGTTTGTGGAATGTTGGGTTGGTTGGGGAATATTCTTCAAGGAAGCCAGGGTCTGGGGTGAGGTGAGATGTTGATGGACCCATATAGGGGGGTTGGACATATGCCCTTTGTTCGGTGTATTGAACTTGGGTGTGTGGCATATGTGAGTATTGGGTGGGTGGGTGATGAGGTTGTTGTTGGGGTTGGGGTTGGGATTGAGTGGTGGTGGTTCTATGTCGTCGGGTTGATTGGCGGGAAGTTGATGTTTGTTGGTAGTGTTGTTGGGATGGTTGTTGGTAGTGTTGTTGGGGTGGTTGTTGGTAGTGTTGTTGGGGTGGTTCCTGCTCCTGCTCCTGATTTTCAATGCAGGAGCCATCTCAGATGGCTCCTGCTTGTAATTTTGTCCTGAAACTTGGTTATTTGCGTAAATTTTTTCAAAAATTGATTATTTTTGTATTTTTTTTTATAAATTGGTTATTCCAAAAAAAAATTCCACAATCTTGATCCTTAACCTGTGAAGATGCCAATAACATGTGTAGATGTCAATTGTTTTAGCTCTAACGGATACCTAGCAAAATCTTGTCTATATATGTTTATTAGCCGACACACCATTCACACGGCGTGTCTAACACATGTATGACACTGATACTCATACGACATGTATCAAACACTTTATTGAAGTGTCCGAATGAAAAAAAAATATTGGAACGAACACAGATATGGATAAGACACTTTATTTAAAATATAGGACACACTTTTGAAGTATCATTGTTTTTATCTTTGCCGCTAATGCTTTGGTCTCCACTCTTTAAAGAATTTTTTTTCTTCACCAACTTCAATTATAAATTTTTATTGACTACTGCTATATCTTATATGTCGCAACTTGTAAAATATGTTTGTATTTTCTTTCAAATATGTGTATGTACTTTCTTAAGTGTTAAGTACTTAGAAATTTAAATACAAAGAATTGTTTATTAGAAATTTAGAATAAAAAGTATTAAGTAAGCATTTTGCTATATATTCAGCTAATTATCTTTTAATCTTTTTGGATCATTAGATGACTGTGTTTTTTGAAGTTGTTAATTTTTCTTTTGAATCATATGATATGATTTGTATCATTTTGTTTTGGTGGATGCATTTTTATTTTTAAATTATTGAAAGTACCAACTTTTAATAGACAAAAAAATTTGACTCTCATTTGGAACTATTTATAAATTGTGTTTATATATATAGTCGTATCTGTGTCCTATGTTTTTTCATTAACGAAACCCTTGTATCGTGTCCCGTGTATGGGTCTCAGTCTAGACTTCATAGTTTATTACAAAGAAAATCAAACAAAAGTATTAGTGAATCTTCTTATGAATAGCAAGAATTGTTATTCTTGGATGTGATACATGAAGATAATACGCATTGTGAATATCGAACCCAAATTTCTAGATGTTTTTTTTCTTATGCAAGACATGCGTACTTATCGATCCGTCTGATTAGGTTTGAGTGTGATGACACTTCGGTATTACATGGATTTTAGTATAACTTTTATTTGTTTTAATTACTTTTCTTCCAGATGTTACAAACAATCATAAGGATTTAATCCCTCATCATTTCTAAGGTATAATTGCCTCTTTTTTTTACATTGAATTTGTCATGAATCTCTTAACGATGAGTGGCCGGTTCTTAGATTAACTTTCTTAAAATGAACTTTCTCATAACAATATAACAAAGTAGTTGAGTTCTAGTCTGAAAGGAGTTTCCTCTAGGAAAGAATTGTTCGAATACTATCTGAGTTTAATTGTTGTTAGAAACAAGACTTGTCCAATGAATCATCTCTCTGAATCACGAAACCAGATTAATCGATTCACTATGTGAATCGAAATTGGTTGGCTAAACCCAAAAAGGATTTGTTAATCAAGGGATCCTTTTAGATTTATTCTCTATGTAATAATCTACCTCTTATAACTTTTCAATAATATTTTGCATTTAATGTTTTTTCTCTTACCCAATTTCAAATATTATGGAATTGATCCGGATATTATTTGAGACCTAACGGTAGATAAATCCATTGAAACATATAATATAAATACATGTCATCACATGCTCCCGTATACATAAGCTTATCGCCGCAAAATTAAACAAGCAACTAAGCCAATAGATTAAGTCTCGTAATAACTCTTCTTTCGAAAACATAAAACTCGATTATGACAAAATGTCTTGATCAATTAAATCAACACCTAATATTCATAGTTCGAACCTTTAAGAACAAAAAATCAACAATTATAAAAAATAAAACATAATATTTTTCCGCCTAGTGTTTCATATTAGAGCAACGAAATCAAAATATCACATAAAATGTAAAAATAAGAATAGCTTCAATGCAATTCTTCAGCTTTTAAACAAGTACTCATTTAGATGCCCATATATACTCCAAAAAGGAGCACATAACCACACAAACAATAAAGGAGTTAGAATACGCTTAAAATATATAATGGTGCAAATGTATGCAAGAGTAACCTAAAAAAACATTAACATTCATACATTTCATTCACATCGATTTAACATCATTCATTCACATCAACCATGACAACTAAATTCCACACTCAACAATCGTACAGAGACTTCTTTATGTAAATTCAATACAGACAACGAGTCACCTCAAGCATGTGGTACCAATCATCGATCACTTCAACATTTTTACCATATAGCAACACCCAATTTATTGTTGGAACAGAGGATGAAAGAAAGTATATTTGTGATAAAGAAGAAGTTTTGAAGAAAAAAGAGAGAGAAGTAAAATTGATGTTGTATATTGTGAAATTGATCGAAAAAGCATTGTTTTGCTTACAAGGAAATGCTCCTTATATAGACACATTTCCTGGGCCCAATAGTGTAGACTAAACTAAGGCCCAATATCTAAAGTCCACTACATTTCGACTTCTAGCATCCAAGATAACAGATCGAAATAGCTAAGCTATTTCGATTACCCCTTATTCGATTATTATTGAATCATGAATTATGTACACATTCTAACACACCCCCTTAATTCATGTTCTCGAGACTTCTCATCCTGATGCTTCCTTTCAGCTCTTCAAATCTGACTTTCTTCAGAGGTTTAGTGAATATGTCAGCTAGTTGAACTTCAGTCTTGCAGTACTTTATTTCGATCTTCCCTTTGTTTACTTGATCTCTCAGAAAATGATACCTTCTTTCAATGTGTTTGCTTCGACCATGACACACTGGATGATTAGCCAAGTTAATTGCTGATTTGTTGTCAACAAATATCCTTATATTCTTTGGCTCCATTATCTTGAGTTCTTCAAGTAACATTTCGATCCATGCTGCTTGACATGCTGCATATGATGCAGCTACATATTCTGCTTCACATGATGACAAAGCCACAATGCTTTGTTTCTTCGAGCTCCAGGAGATTGGAGCACCTTCGATCATGAAGATGTAGCCTGCAGTGCTTTTCTTTTCATCTTGATCTCCACTGAAGTCTGAATCAGTATATCCATGAACTTCAATGCTTGTGTTGCTCTTCGACTTCTTTGGCAGTAACACCCCATGGTCGATGGTTCCCTTTATGTATCTTAACACCCTCTTCACTGCATTGAGATGACACTCTTGAGGTTTCTCCATAAATCTGCTCAACAACCCCACACTTTGGCAAATATCAGGCCTTGTATTGCAAAGATACCTCAAGGATCCAATGATCTGTTTGTACAATGTCGAATTTACAAACTTATCATTCGATTCTTTCTTCAGCTTTGCTCCTGTCTCTAGTGGAGTGGCAGCTTCTTTACAGTTGCTCATGTTGAATCTTTTCAGAATGTCTTGAGCATACTTGGTTTGATGCAAGAGTACTCCTTCTTCAGTATTTTTGAATTCCATTCCTAGAAAATATGAGAGATTTCTTATATCTGACATTTCGAATTCTTGCATTAGCTTTGACTTGACTTTTGCTATCTCAGCTTCTTCATCTCCAGTAATCAGTATGTCATCTACATAGAGGCATAAAATGATTCTACTGGCACCATCGATATCTTTTACATACACTCCATGTTCAGAAACACACTTTGTGAAACCTGCTTCGATCAGAAAACTATCTATTCTTTTATTCCAAGCTCGAGGAGCTTGCTTCAAACCATAGAGAGCCTTCTGTAATCTATATACCTTCGACTCCTGTCCTTTGACGTTGAATCCTGGTGGTTGAGTGACATAGACTTCTTCCTCTAATGGTCCATTCAGGAATGCTGACTTTACATTCAGTTGATGCATTTTCCATCCCCTGTATGCTGCTGTCGAAACAACTATTCGAATTGTTTCCAGCCTAGCAACTGGTGCGTATACTTCATCGAAGTCTATTCCTGGTTTTTGTAGAAAGCCTCTAGCCACCAGTCTTGCTTTGTACTTAGCAATTTCTCCATTTGGCCTTCATTTCACTTTGTATATCCACTTTACATCAATTGGCTTCTTATTCGTTCTTTCGACAAGCTCCCAAGTCTTGTTCTTTTCAATGGCTCTGAGTTCTTCTTTCATGGCTTCGCACCAATTCGAATTACCCATTGCTTCATTCAAATCGATTGGTTCTGCTTCAGCCATCATCATGGCTTCTTCAACTAGATCACCATCATCATCAATCACTTGATCTGAGAATCTTTCATACCCAGCTAGCCTAGTTGATTCAGTTCTTGTTCTTGTCGACCTTCTTTCACTTTGCTCAGGTGGTTCTTCATTTCGACTAGTTGAAGTGTTACCTTGTTCACTTCTACTATTCGAGGACTCATCTTGTGGATCTTCTTCGAACACAGTTATAATAGTGTCTGATTCCTGTGTTGAACTTGACTCAATCCCAACCTTTGCTTTCGTCGATTCGAACATCTCTCGATTATTAGTTTATCTTTGATTGGTGAATACGACATGCGCACATCGAATGATAACCTATAAGAACCATAGCTTCACTGATCATCGGTTTTCTTCTCAATTGTTCGGTACATGCGAAACACATTGATCAAAAACTCAAGTGACTTACACTTGGCTTCGATCGGTCCAAGCCTCATGAGGTGTTTTTCCAACTATCCTCTTTGTTGGACACTGTTCGAATGTATCTTCTTGTCGGTGCCCATTAAAATCTTTTAGGCGTTTCTTTAGCTTTCAACATACTTCTTGTCATGTTCAGTATACTTCTGTTTTTCCTCTCAGCTATGCCATTGTGTTGAGGTGTATAGGGTGCAATAACTTCATTCTCTATACCTTCCCCAATACAAAATTTGGCAAATTCAGCAGAAGTGTATTCACCACCACCGTCAGTTCTCAGCTTCTTCAATTTGCAGCCACTTTGCTTTTCAGCGTGCAATTTGAACTTCTTGAACTGTGTGAATACTTCACTTTTCTTTTCAATGATGTAAATCCATATATGTCTGGTGAATTCATCAATGAACGTAAGAAAATACCTGTTGCCTCCATTTGATTTTACTTCAAATGGTCCACACACATCAGAGTGAACTAGCTCCAGCTTGCGTTTGGATTTCATGGGCAAGTCATGTTTGAATGCCTTCCTTGCCTGCTTAGCTTTACAGCATTCCTCACATACTTGCTTTGGTTCCTTCACATAAGGCAAACCAACCACCATCTTCTTCTGATTGAGCATGCATAAACTTACGAAGTTTAGATGTCCATACAGTGCCATAGCCAATTCTTGTCTTCTTCATCGAAGCAAGGCGTTTGTGATCGATGTGTTGAGTTCTACTTTGAGCGTCTTGTTTTACGCCAAAGGTGCTTTCATGATTAACCTCCCATCACCCTATAAACTTTCATCTCATTCCTTTCAAGTTTCATCCGAATCCTTTTGCAAGTAATTGACCTACACTTATCAAGTTACTTGTCATAGAGGTACATACAATACCTCGATGATAGTAGCTTTTCCACCATCCTTTCTGGCAATCGAAATATCTCCTTTGCCAGCAGAATCGATGTGTCTTCCATTAGCAAACTTTATCACCCTTTTTACTGACTCATCTAATTTGGTGAACCAATTTTTGTTGCCAGTCATATGATTGCTACATCCTGAGTCCAGATACCACATGTTGGTTTTCTCTGAATTCGATTGAGAATTAACCATCATCGACATCATCGAATCACTGTCTCCTGCACGTGCATATTGAGCTTCATCATTTTCTTTCGTTCTTTCTACTTTCCTCCTTCGACAGTCTCGAGCAAAGTGACCAAAACCTTGACAATTGTAGCATTTCTTATCTTTCTTGTCAACTTTCTTCCCAGAATACTTGTTGCTCACACCTTTTCTCGAATCAGCATTCTTGCTTGACTTCTCATCATCTGCAAGATGCTTTCGAAACTTCGATTTTTCAGCTTTCTTGTTGAATCTTGATTGCAATGCTTGTTCAGCTACCTTCTCTCTTTCTGAGTTTCTTTGCTTCAATCTCATCTCATGAGCCTCTAATGAAGCTTGAAGTTCTTCTAACTTCATCTCAGAAAGAGTCTTTGCTTTTTCAATTGTCACAACAATATAATCAAAATTTGCTGTTAAAGATCTCAATACCTTTTCTATTTTCGCAGTGCGTGATGGTTTCACCACATGCTTTCATTTGGTTCGTCAATGTCACAATCTTTGAGAAGTATGCGATCGATTCATCATCCTTCATGTGCATCAATTGTATTGCTTTCTCGATTATGAACTTCACCTTCTTCAATTTTTCTCCTCCGCCATACAAGTTCTTTAACTTGTCCCATGCTTCTTTCTTGATTCTTCTTGATTATCTTCTCAAAACATCGGCGTCTACACTGATGAATCAAAACGATGCTTTGGTCTTTCTTCCTCCGATCTTTATCGCGACTTTCGGGCTTCGATCGCATTTGCTTCCGACTCGATACTCCATCATTCAAGATTTCAACAACATCTTGAAATCGAAAATGACCTTCATTTGTGCAACCCATCGGTAGTTTTCTCCTTTGAAACGGTAGGTTTGCTGGAATTTGTGTCGACGTTGTTGTTCCGTTTGCCATTTGATTCTCCTTGAATCGCAACCGAGCTCCTTGATACCAATTTGTTGGAATAGAGGATGAAAGAAAGTATATTTGTGATAAAGAAGAAGTTTTGAAGAAAAAAGAGAGAGAAGTAAAATTGATGTTGTATATTGTGAAATTGATCGAAAAAGCATTGTTTTGCTTACAAGGAAATGCTCCTTATATAGACACATTTCCTGGGCCCAATAGTGTAGACTAAACTAAGGCCCAATATCTAAAGTCCACTACATTTCGACTTCTAGCATCCAAGATAACAGATCGAAATAGCTAAGCTATTTCGATTACCCCTTATTCGATTATTATTGAATCATGAATTATGTACACATTCTAACATTTATGAGAGGGAAAAATATTGTTCTTGTAGATTATAACAAGCAACACATTTTAAATAACTGTTGCAATAACTTAAATATTTTTTGAAAAAGTTGTATTTAACGGCTCAAAACCGTTCTTGTATAGGATAACGAGAACGGCTCCAATTAACAACAAAATAGAACCGTGCTTATATAATTTATTACATTATTTTAATAAAACATAGATGTTTTAATACCGTTCTCGATTGTTATCGAAAAAAATGTATTTTATCATTAATGTCTCCAGCGGGAATCAAACAGATCACCGCCAAATTATTTTTATTATTCGTTGAGCGCTTAATTTTCACAGTTCTCTTTCTAAAATTTCACTGAGCGGCTTTCGGAATTTTCCGTCTTCCCTCCCAAATCATGAAAATAGCGAATAGGTTTTCATTCTCGGTGGTTGTTCCATAGAGACAGAGCAGAAGAACGGAGGGATTTGGTAACCCTAACCTTTCTTCTTCATCCCAAAGAAAACCTAACCCTAACATTTTTCTGCAAACGAGCTTCTCCTTCTTCTACTGTGCAGGATTCTTTGCCCCATCAAGAGCTCCCTTCATTTATGAGCACTCATTCAACTTGTGTATGTTTGTACACCTCTCCTTCAACTTTCTCTTTTCTCTGCATAAAAATCTAACCCTTTCGTTTTCGTAAGTCCGCAGCTTGTACGTGATACAAGCGGTGTGCGAGTTTTTGATTCATCTTGGTAAAAAGGTGAGAACTTTCTGAATCTCACAAAATGTTATCGCATGCTCCGCAGCTTGTTCTTGATACTAATTGTTTTATATTTTTAGGTCTTCAGTGAGTAAATACTCTTTGTGCTAAGAGTTGATAAATGTAAACCTTTTGTAATAAATTTTATAACTTATTTTCTCTCCTTTTAGAAATCTAAATCTTTCATATAAAAGGTTATTCATTAGTTATTATGATAGAAAAGTATATATATATATATATATATATATATATATATATATATATATATATATATATATATATATATATATTTTTTAATGATTTAAAACGTTAAATATGTATAAACAAATTTTAAAGAAAACATATATGTTTGAGAGCATTTATATAGATTTATGTCGAAATAAAAATAATGAATTTGTTGAGAGAATAAAACTACTATTAATATCAGACCTGCTGCTTCTGTTCTTTTTGAATCTGATTATAAGTAGCACAAAATCCTATCTTGTTGTGCAAATCGGATGTCAATCATTTTCGTCAAATCAGACAGCAAAATTTAAATTATTTTTATAATTTCAACACTTTAAAATATTTTGATTAGATTAATATATAATATTTTTTTACACCAACAATGTACTACGGTTAGATTATTTGATTACTTATTCTTAAATGGATTAGTTTTTTTTTTTTTTTTACTTTTTACATTTTCATTTTAGTTTGGGAACAAATTTGTATAGGTGGTCGGACTCTATACTTTAACTCACTCACCTATTGTGAAAAACAACAAGTCCAAACTGTTGTAATTTATCCGTGATTTTTTTTATCCACCACAAATAGCATTACACTTTAAAATGTAATCTTCTGGAATTGGGAATAAAAAAAAAATAGATGATCAACAATCAAATGTTGTATTTATTAAAAATAATGCGTAATATTAGCGGGCTCTAAGTTCGAACAAAAACAAAAAATGATTTACCAAAAAAAAATATATTTATATCTTTCCAAACACAAATTATAATAAGACATAAATTCCTATAAATGAAATTTCCATAATCAAGAAATTATGTTCCTAAGCTATAAACCCTAGTGAGATATTTTCCAACTTTTTTTACTTATAAAAGTCCTATGACTCTATTGAGTTTGCACCACATTTACATGCAGAATAGGAGGAAAAAAATGCAGTCTCTACACTCCATTGCTTTAATTTTAATATTTGTAATTCTTTTCTTTGACATTTGTGAATCCGATGATTGTAGAAATCCCTTGAAGAGCATTACTGTTAGTCAATCAGGCAAAGCAAATTTCAAAACAATTCAAAGTGCCATTGATTCTGTCCCTGCAGGAAACTCTCAATGGATTCACATCCAAATTTCCCCTGGTGTTTATAGGTATATATTTTTCTTTTCAACTATTATTATACATATGTAACATTTTTTTGTTATACATATTGATTTATTGTTACATTATATACTGTGTAACAATATCCAGAGAGCAGATATATATTCCAGAGAACAAACCATGCATTTATCTTGAAGGAGTTAGTAGGCAAACCACAAGCATAGAATGGAGTATACATGGGAATGCTACTTTCGACACAAGAGCAAATAATACAGCTGCAAAGGGCATTACTATCGTGGTAAATTATTAATATTATTATAGGAAAATTACCATATATTTTTAGTGATAGAAAAAATCCGTAGGTAAATATCATTTATTCCTACGGTTTTTTGTGTCATAATTATTCATTATAGTATTTATTTCATAGTTGATTCATTTTATGTTCATAGAATACATTGAACAACCCAGTGTTAGATGTGAATGACATCACACAAGGTGCAGCTGCTAGAATCCGTGCAGATAAATGTGTTTTTTATAGCTGTGGTTTTCTTGGGGTGCAAGATACCCTATATTCTGACATTGGTCGCCATTACTTCAAAAAATGTTTCATCCAAGGAGGAGTCGATTTCATATATGGGAATGGTCAATCAATCTTTGAGGTAAAAAATTATCAACTTATTTCACTATATTTATTTATACTAATACTATATTCATAATATTGTGTAGCTAAATTAGTTGTGAATATACAGGATAGTAATATATTTTTTTCGATGGGGAGAAATGGTCCGAAAAGGGATGGAGTTATTACAGCACATTATAGAAATTCACCAAATGATCCAAGTGGATTTGTGTTTAATAGATGTAAGATAAGTGGTTCAGGAGGAAAGTTTGAACTTGGGAGATCAATGGAACCTTATGCAAGAGTGATCATAGCAAATTCTTACCTATTAAATGTGACACCCAAGGGTTGGAGTCCTAGATTATGTGTTGGCCAAGAGTAAGTTTTATTCTTACTACTCAATCATCAAAATAGTCTCAAGTTTCATTCATTTATTTGATCTTCATCATTTTAGTTTTTCTAATTTTAATGTGGAGTACACTAAACTGCAGAGCAATGATTACTTTTGTGGAGGAGAAATGCTATGGAGATGGAGCAAACAAATCGCAACGAGTGAAATGGATGAAGAGTCTGAGTGACCCGGAACTTAATAAATTCTTGAGTCTCTCTTTTATTGATCAAGAAGGTTGGATTTCCAAATTGCCAACAAACATATTCAATTGAATGACTGATACTTTGAATGAAACAAATCTTTAGAAGTAAAACACTGAGGAGAGTTACTTGTGGATGCTTTTGTTGCAAGTCATCACAACAATTTGCAATCAGTTAAGTTAGCTAGAAAACTATAAGCAGTTATGTGAGTATATGCAGTTAGAAAGCAATTATAATTAAGTAGTTTCAGTGTTCATATATATGACATGTGCCTAAATAAGAATTAAGAATGTATTGTGCTCCTTAATGACCTGAGTTGAATAACACTCTCCAAAAGCTTTTCATAATTTTATTTCTCTTTCTCACATTTTCTTTTAGAGTTCATTTCTTGGTTATGGATCAGAGCTCACAAGTTGAACTTTCTTATATGATATGGAGATGATGATGACTTACACTACCCTAAATCACATGTGTTATATAGAAGTTTGTAGTGTAACTAGCTATCTAACCATCTAACTAACTACCAACTAACTTTCCATCATTGGTTCATATCCCTCCTCAAGTTGATTCTTGATAAATGTTGGGCAAGTTTAACTTGGACATGAGAAAAGAGAATGGTTGTGGCAAAAGGTATTTGATAAAGAAATCAGCAAGTTGACTCTTGGATGCGATAGGAAGAAGCTTCATGACGCCGACTTGAAAATTTTCCCTTACAATTTGGCAATTGATTTCTAGATGTTTGATTATTTTCATGGAACATGGGGTTTGCAGCACTATGCAAGGCACTTTGGTTGCCATAGTAGAGAACCAGAGGTTTGACTAGGGATGTCAATTTGCACACGTTCGTAGGGATCTCCGTGGGGATTCCCTGTTTGGAGATGGGGATGTGGATGGAGAATATATCCCCCGACCTGTAAAACTTTGTGTTAATGAATCTCAAGATTAAATATTGTTAACATAGTATATTGATAGTAGATGATTAGTTTACTAATTTATTGTCGTTAGTTTTTGAATTTTTTTATTAAATTAGTTAAAAATAATAAGTAAAAATTTATGTTTATAGATATCCACAAAAATCGTAAGGATTCGTGGGGACTCGCGGGGATCTGTGGGGATGGGGATGGGGGACAAAATTCCCCCGTGGAAAGGACGCGAAATGGGGATGGGCAATAAATTTGAGGGTAGGGATTGAGATGAGAATGTATCCCCCGCTCCTGCCCCACCCCATTGACATTCCTAGGTTCGACACAACTGACTTGGAGATCACATAAGAGGTACAATATACATTGGAGTTCACAAGTAATTGCAGCTAGTGCTCTATACTCAGCTTCAAAGGATGATCTAGATACAATTTTTTTTTGTGTACCATAAAATGAGAGAGTGGACAATGAAGAATCATGATCCTAAAATGGAACACCTGGTGTATTTGAATCCCGCCCATTCAGCATCAGGAAAACCAAGAAGATGCAAAGTGGTTTCTCGAGGAAAAATAAGCTTTTTCCTGGATAGAATTGAGGTTTCTCAAAAATCTTCATGATGTATCGTAATGAATGATGGAAAACTTTGATAGAAACTAATTGAGTTTATATGTGATGTACTGATGTTTGGTCGTGTAGTGTTGAGGTAGATAAGTCAACCAATGAGTCTTTTTTGAGAAGGAATGCCAGTACATTGTTCAGCATCATCTTGGCATAGTTTGATCGAAGGATCTAAAGGAGTATATGCAGGTTTTGATCCAAAGAGGTCATTTTCAGCAAGAAGATCTAAACAATACTTCTTCTGGCATAATGAAAGGCCCTCTGATGGTTGAGCAACTTCCAATCCTACGAAATACTTCAGCGTACTAGGTCCTTCATTTTGAACGCAATGTTGAGAACTTCTTTGATGGCTGCAAATTCTTGAAGTGAATTTCCTGTTAATACCACATCATCGACATATAATAAGAGTATAGTGAAATGTGATGATGCAGATTGGTCAGAAGTAGCTTGATTGTAACCAGGATGGATAAGGAGTGAGTTTAACTTTTTATACCATTGTCGACTTGCGTGTTTAAGACCATATAGTGACTTAATCACTTTGCAAACTTGATTACATTTGGAAGAAGTAACACTTGGTGGTATGATCATGTAAACATCTTCATGTAATTCTCCATGGAGAAAAGCATTATTAACACTAGCTGGTGTACATGTCAAGAGTGAATAAAAGAAATAGCTAATACACCTCTGATTGTAGTTAATTTGGCAACAAGTGAAATTGTATCAGAGTAATCTAGGCCATGCAATAAGAGTAAACCGGTGAGAAGCGCCCAAGGTATCAAAAACACATAGAATACGCGTTCATACGCATCCGAAGTAATAACACCTGCAAGAGAACCACGCAAGAAGACAATAGAATGTACGCGTATGTGCAGATGCAAAGGAAGATGTGTATACACATTCCACTCAAGATATGCCTGCAAGAATGGAGTTAGACCAAAAAAGCAGATAATAGGATGTATACGTGGGTATATAAACGCAAAACACCTTCAAGAAGGGAGTTAGACCGAAAAAGCAGATAATAGGATGTATACATGGGTATACAAACGCAAAACACCTGCAAGAAGGGAGTTAGACACGAAAAGCAGATAATAGAATATATATATATATATATATATATATATATATATATATATATATATATATATATATATATATATGTGGGTATACAAGCGCAAAAGACCTGCAAGAAGGGAATTAGACCCAAAAAGCAAGCAAAAGGAATGTATACGTGGGTATACAAACGTAAAACATCGAAGTATTGTGTCATATGTATTTACAACACAAGCTCCTGCATCAAATACATCTCAAACAATGTCTAGGAATATTAGAACACATGATGTTTGCATTTGGAATTAAGAAAGAAAAGAAAATTCAGTTCCAGGCCGCGCTAAGCCTGGTATCTGGCGCTAAGTGTAACACCTCAATTCTACCCGTCGGAATTAATGATAAAAATCAGAGTAATAAAATTTCATATATAAATTGAGGCATCACATATCCAGGGTTTCCACTTTGCAATAAAATTCATCATCAAGATAATCAAAAGTCGGATATACCGATCACGTCATCATACATCAACTAAGCATATAAATATGCACACGGAAGCGGATACATCACCATCTATGCCATATAAAAGTATGATACATCAACAAAATAATCATGTTATAATATAAACGTAACCCACATAGTTATCAGAATATACAAGTATAGTATCCTAATCAAAACAACAAAAGCGCACATCCCGAGTGCTACGCTATCAGAGCAAGGCGACTCAAAAAGTAATGACTCGGGATAATCCACCTCATCAATGCGGATCACCTGCACGTTACCAATATAAAGGTAACGGTGAAACAAGTAAAGGGTGAGATAAATCAAATCCTATAAATAAAGAGATGATAATTAATATACAGTTTCGGAATTATAAAGAGATATCGATAATAATTAATATTCAACATATATTCCAATCTCTCTCACTTTTATCATCACCACCTAAATCATCACCATTCATCACAATCGTCATAAAACATCACGAAATCAACAAAAGTTAATGCATCACCAAATAACTCAACAACTTGAACAACATAAACCACAACGGTAACACAAACAACAAAAGGCAACTCGACAATGTTTATGCATGTGGTACCCGAGGCTACAACCCCCATCACTATTTCCCGTAATTAGAGGCCATCATCATTGCCATTATGGCTATCAACAAGTTGCCATTAAGGCTGAAGCTATGGCCCCCATCGCTTATGCTGACAAATGTGACTCAATGAACATGACTCACATACACAACAACAACAACAACAATCAATAACAACATCAACTCATCATTTAGGCATAAGCCCTTAACGTTTTGTTTACCAAACTCCAAGGTAAAACGATCAACAACAACATATTTTGCATTATGAAAATCATCAACAACATATACATCAATCTCCAAAATCATGCATTCATTTAAAAGAAGCATATCAACAATATTTATAATTTAATTAATTCTGGTTACGGATTAATATTCACCAAAATATACTTGTCATTTTATTTACTAAACATCGGAGGTAAAACTGTGAGAGCAAAGGTGAAAGTACAATGTTTTAATGCTTATTCAAACTCTATCTGTGCTAATATATCATGCTTCAAACCAGGGAAATTGAGGAACATCCAAAAATAAGCAAATTTCTCAAAACAACCTGCATGAGCCGACTCATGGGTCCTTAGGTCGACTCATGAGTGGAAAATTATGGTATGGAAACACCCGGGAAGGCGCACGCCTTCTCCATGCGTCGACTCATAGTTTTGGGAAGGCATGCGTCGACTCATGAAAACGATGTGTCGGCTCATACCCTGTTTTTAGCAAGACATGAGTCAACTCATCAGGTCATGTGTCGGCTCATGCCTGAAGAAATTCTCCCCTCACACGCTCAGGAAAGCGCACACCTTCTGCCCTTCCTGTATGAGCTGACTCATGACAGCTTTTTCTCATTTTTCTGTTAATTTCCAAGTGCTAGGAACAACACCCATGAAAGAGATGCACAACAAAGGGTTTTACAATACCAACTAATATACTATCATTATCACAATCCAAACACCAAATAAAACCAAGAATTTTCAAGAACCACTCAAGTCCTCATAACCCTAACTCAAATAAAATCTATCATTAATCTATTTATAGGATAGAAAATTACCAAACCCCTTACCTCTAGTTCTTGATTCCTTAGAAAGCTTTGTATAACAATGGGTTCTTCCTATTTTCCTCTTCAAGACCATAAACCCTAGTTTTCTTCCTCTTGCTCTTGTTTTTCTCTCTAGCTCCAAGACTTCTCTTTTCTTTCTCTCTAATGTTATGTTTCTACTTTTCTAACTTATAAGACAACAACTAATACCACTACTAGCCTTGGTCTTGTGTAAGGCATAAATAATTGGTAACACATCTAAATTTTAGTCTTGTAACTTAACAATTTAATAATCTAAATAAACTAAATAAGCCTGAATAAATAATTACCGGTCCGAATAAATTAATAAATATACCGATTAAAAATATAATTTATCGCACAATCAATATTAACCGATAATTTTGAAAATAATAATATAAATATAATATTTAATAAATCGAGGCGTTACAACTCTCCCCCACTTATAAAAAAAATTTCCTCGAAATTTACCTGATTCGAAAAGCTCGGGATAGGAATCCCGCATCTTGCTCTCCAACTCCCACGTCGTGCTCTCACCGGCCGCTCCTATCCAAACAACTTTGACCGATGCGATCTCTTTACCTCGAAGAGATTTTATCTCACGATCTTCGATCCTAAAAGGCATCGTCTCCACCGTAAGATTATCACGAACTTGAACATCATCCATTTCAATCACATGGGACGGATCCGGAACATACTTTCAAAGTTGCGACACATGGAACACATCATGCAAATTCGAAAGATTTGGCGGTAACTCCAATTTATATGCCACTTTTCCAACTCTACTAGTAATTTGATAAGGACCAATAAATCAAGGGGTCAACTTCTTCGATTTCAAGGCTCGTCCCACACCGGTTGTAGGAGTAACTCGTAAAAACACATGATCATCCAATTGAAACTCCAAATCTTTCCTTCGTTTATCATGGTAACTCTTTTGTCAACGTTGATAAATTCTCATCTTTTCTCTAATCATCTTCACCGCTTCGGTAGTTTCTCTAATCAACTCCAGTCGAAGTAGCACACTTTCACCCGACTCATGCCAACATAAAGGAGTTCTACACCTCCAACCATACAATGCTTCGAACGGTGCCATTCCAATACTTGCATGAAAACTGTTTTTATAACTAAACTCTATCAACGGAAGATAAGTATCCCATGAACCACCTTATTGAAGAATACAAGCTCGTAACAATTCTTCCAACGATTGAATCGTCCTCTCCATCTGACCGTCAGTTTGAGGATGATAAGCCGAACTCAACCTCAACTTAGAACCTAAAGCTTCTTACAAGTTTTCCCAAAAATCTGAAGTGAACCTCGGATCTCGATCCAAAATGATACAAAGAGGAATACCATGTAATCTCACAATCACATGCGTATAGATTTCCGCCAACTTTGATACGGGATAACTGATGTTAATAGGAATAAAGTGAGTCGACTTTGTAAGCCTATCAACAATCACCCATATCGCATCATGTCCTCTAGGTGTATTCGGTAACCCCGTCACAAAATCCATGGAAATGCTATCCCATTTCCATTCCGGAATTTCTAACGGTTGCATCAACCCTGCAGGTTTCTGATGCTCCACTTTTGACTTCTGACATGTCAAACAAGCATACACAAACTGAGCTACCTCTCATTTCATACCTGACCACCAAAATAATTTCCTCAAGTCTTGGTACATTTTGGTCGCTCCGGGATGAATACTCAAAGTGCTTCGGTGACCTTCATCTAAGATCATTCTTTTCAAGTCCACATCATCAAGAATACAAATCCTACCTCAGAACCTCAACACACCTTGAGCATCCAATTTGAAATCATCATCTCAGTTTGTCCAATACCAACCAACAAGTCAACAAGCTCCACATCAAGCTTCTGAGCTTCTCTAATGCTATCAAGGAAATCATTATTGATCTTTAACACTCCCAAGATGACACTCTTCGGCGTCACCTCAATCACAAGACTCATATCTCTAAATTGTTCAATCATTTCCAACTCTTTCACCATCAACAGTGACATATGCAAAGTCTTTCGACTTAAGGCATCGGCCACCATATTAGCTTTACCCGAATGGTAATTAAATCCAAAATCATAGTCCTTTAACAACTCTAGCCACCGTCTTTGTCTCATGTTAAGTTCCTTTTGGTCAAACAAGTACTTTAAACTTTTATGATTACTAAACACCTCGAATCTAGAACCATAAAGATAGTGCCTCTAAATCTTAAGCACAAAAATAACCACCGCAAGTTCCAAGTCATGTGTAGGATAATTCTTCTCATGAATCTTCAATTTCCTAGAAGCATAAGCAACCACTTTTCCACATTGCATAATCACACCACCTAGACCCATCTTGGAAGCATCTCAATAAACCACAAACAGTTCTTCAGGATTAGGCAAGATCAAGATCGGAGCCGTTGTCAACCTTTTCTTCAATTCCATGAAACTTTCTTCACACTTGACATCCCACACGAATGCATCTCCTTTACAAGTTAACTTCGTCAAAGGAAGTGCCAACATTGAAAAGCCTTTGATAAACCTCCTATAGTAACCAACCAAGCCTAAGAAACTTCTAATCTCAGTAACCGACATAGGAGTTTCCCATCTCAACACCGCATCAACTTTTGAAGGATCCACCGCAATGCCATTACCAGAAATGACATGGCCTAAGAAACTTACTTCACTTAGCCAAAAATCTCACTTTGATAACTTAGCATAAAGCTTCTTCTCTTTTAACACTTCTAACACAATACATAAATGCTTCGCATGTTCTTCTTCTGATTTAGAATAAATCAAAATATCATCCATGAAAACTACCATGAAGCGATCCAAGTAAGGATGGAAAATATGATTCATGTATTCCATGAATACTCCTGGTGTGTTAGTGACACCGAAAGGCATCACCGAATACTCGTAATGCCCATATCTAGTTCGTAATGCAGTTTTCTAAATTTCTTCGTCTTTCGCCCTTATTTGATGGTAACCCGATCTCAAGTCAATCTTACTAAACATACGAGCACCAACCAATCGGTCCATCAGATCATCGATCCTAGGAAGCAGATATCTATTCTTGATTGTCACTTTGTTCAATTGACGGTAATCGATGCAAAGTCTCATGCTACCATCCTTTTTCCTTACCAATAAGACCGGAGCTACCTAAGGTGACACACTAGGTCTCATAAACTTTTTCTCGAGCAGGTATTCTAATTGGCTCTTCAATTCTGACAACTCAGACGCGGACATCCTGTATGGTGCCATAGAGATAGCTATGGTACCAGGTACAATATCCAAGGAAAATTCAACTTCTCTTTCTGGCGGCGCACTAGGAATCTCATAAGGGAATACTTCAGGAAAGTCGCTCACCACTGGAAAGTTTGCAATCACAGCCCGACTCTTAACAGATAGAGTCGCCATCAACAAAAACAACAACACCTATTCCTTCATGAATTCATTCAACTGTTTCGTCGATACCAAAATGGCTCGTTCTTCTTCTTCGAAAGAAGAAAATCTCACAGTGTTGTCGTAGCAATTGATATGGACATAATTGGCTTTCAACCGGTCCATACCTAAGACTACGTCCAACCCGACAAGCGGAAAACAAATAAGATCCACAACAATATCTCTATCAAAGATTGATAAAGGGAAACTTGCACATACAAAAGAAGTAGTAACCGTCCCCTTAGCCGAAACTTCTACAATCATGTCTCTATTCAAGGAAGATAAAGCAAGACCCAATCTCTTAACACAATCGGAGGCAATAAAGCAATGAGTAGCACCAGTATCAATAATAGTAATAAGAGGAATGCTATTAATGAAACTAGTACCTCGAACAAGACCATCTTCGTTTGCCGTCTGATTTCCCGTCAAAGCAAACACTTTACCCACACCTTGCACCTTCTTTGGATTCTTACATTGAGTGATAATGTGCCCGCCCTCACCACAGTTGAAGCAAATAATATCCTTGTGAGTACAATCATTAATGGTATGTCCCATTTTTCCACATCGAAAACACCTTCTCTCACCAGCCCCATAAGCATTACTTTTGTGACCAGGTTTTCCACACTTGAATCAAACAATACTAGAAGGAGCATCTCCCCCACTAGTTCTGCGCCCTTGAACCACTCTTTTCTTCCCTTTTCCAACCGGAACATCATACGGTTTCCCATGGCTTTTTTGACCTTTGTTCCTCCTATCATAAATGATTTTGTAGTGGGCATTGCTATCCTCTTCAAAGACCCTACAACTATCAATCAAATCTGCAAAGGCACGGATTTTCTGATAACCCACTGCATTCTTAATTTCAGGATGTAAGCCATTTTCAAACTTTATGCATTTAGAGAACTCAGCAGTCGCTCCATCATAGTGCGGATAGAACTTAGCCAACTTAGTGAACTTGGCCGCATAATCAGTGATAGACATATTCCCTTGCTTTAACTCAAGGAACTAGATTTCTTTCTTTCCCCTCACATCTTCAGGGTAATACTTTCTCAAGAACTCCCTTCGGAACACTTCTCATGTCACCTCTTCACCAGCAAGTTCTAATATCTGACGGGTTTCAACCCACTAGTCATCAGCTTCAATAGTTAACTTATGTGTGCCATAGCGGATCTTTTGCACAGGAGTGCAATCCATCACTCTGAAGATTCTTTCAGTCTCCTTCAGCCACACCTGAGCTCCCTCAGGATCATACTTCCCTTGGAAGGTAGGAGGGTTATCCCTCTGGAAGGTTGCCAAACTACGAGACCCCGTGTCCTTGTCAGCGTTTGGCGGATTTTGAAACGCCTGAGCCATTGCATGCATAGTGGCAGCAAGGGCATCATCGTTCCTACCAATATTCCTTCTAGCCATCGCAACTTCTGCTCATAACAAAACAAGGATTAGAATCAGCGAATAATAATACTTGATTGTTGTCATACCCTAATTTTTGACCTAATATACCACCTTACATCTGCATCATTGCATCAATAACAGTTCAGAACAGAATTAATCGGGTGTAGCTTCTACAGGTCAAAATTAGGGTTTCACAAAATTTTCATCTGATTCAAGAGACAACCAATTAGGGTTTGAGTTTCATTCACCTCATTTGATCTATCTTGATCAAACCATCAACCTCTGATCTCCAGATATCCAATTTTTCCTCATGATCTATCAAGGATCGACCAATTAGGGTTTTCATCGAGGATGAGCAATCTCTGATTTTCTGATCAAAGAATGAACTTTTTTAGAGATTGATCTTCATATCTTAGATACAACATGTTGACCTAATTTCTGGATTCAAAACATCACAGAAGTTCACAGAATTCATCATCGATTTAAATCATCCATGAAATTTCATCTGCCGAAAAGTCAAACTTTGACTTTTGGTCAACTTTTTCAAGACAAAACTTTTTCAATCATCAAAATACTTCAAATGATCCATCATGATCATAAAAAATCAAGAAATTTGGAAAAGTCAACAAAAAGTCAAAATTTTCAACACTTAGAAAATTTTTCAAGTGTTAAAATTTCACACTTTTTCCAAACTTCATGGCATTTTTTCATATAGTTCCACTTTGAATTGTAAAAAACTCAAAACATGAAAGTTGTAGCCCTTGAAACAAGCTTTCCAAAATATCCAAGAACTCTCAAACCCATGGAGTCTAGCTATACTTTTGATTTTGAAACATAGAGCTCCAAAATCCTTGATTTTCAAGTACAAAGTTCAAGATTATAGGTCATTTTTGAGTTTCTTCTTCTAGAAGCCATGCCACCTTGCAAAGAGAGTTAGAGCTGATAAAAAATCAGATGAAGAGTAATTATGATGGGATAAGATCAAGTTGAAAAATTAACCATGGTTAAAAGGAAGCTTCCTTTTGCATTTAATGCAAAAATGACTTCCTTGCCCTCTAAGGAAACTTGTAAATACCAAAGCCATTTCCCTTCCCTTGCCATTCAGAACTTGTGACCTATAAATAGAGGTCATGTTGGCCAATTCAAACTACACCAAAGCTATGCCAAAACAAGATTTCTCACTCTTTTCTTAAAATTCAAGCAACATAGTGAAAATTGAGAAATCTTGCATTTTTTAAAACTTGTGAAGAAACATGAGATATTTGGTGTCTAACATGTCATAAACATCACATGTAATTGGTTTGTAACTTAAAATCAACACAAGAAACACTAAAAAACAGATTTTGTATTTCATGTTTCAAGCTTGCCCAAAACTGCCTTAACTATCGAATTGGATGTTTGGCTTGAACAAGTTGTGATTTTTTTCACTCAAACATCATCAACATACTCCATATGGATGATGCAGATCATTAACTTCCATCTGTAACAGCTCTAACAACAAATTCGAGTTTCATTTTGAACCATATGCAGGTGGACTTGGTCAGGACAATTCAAGCAATTTCAGAGTGAGCAGACCTTCCTCACACAATCCTTGAAGTCCGTTGGGGCTATAGGGATCATCAAATCACAACTGGAAACACTCCAAAGCAGTTTTCGATCTCAGCTTGAACAGGTAAGAAACTCAACTTCTAATTCTATGATTCTTTGATTCCAGTCCAAAAAACTCTTGGTCGTTTTGTTTCTGCACTATCACTGATCAATAACCCTCAATCAATTGATCAATTCATCAACCATACACGATTTCAATTAGGATTTTCAGTTTTAGGGTTCTTCGTGTTCTTGAGAAATTTAATCACGTTAGGCTTAAAATAAATGAAATTAAATGACATCATCATGTTCCTGGGCTTGAAACGATCAAGTTTGATGTTTACATCAAACAATTTCATGGAGAAATGAAGAATCCATGGCTGATTGAAGATTGGAGGAAGAAGAAGAAGCTTGCGCGCGTTTTTTCAAATTCAAATATCTGTTTTATAATATAATTACATGGTTTGGTTTCAATACACGGATGTATTGCCGCCCCAGCGGTTGCCAGCTCACTCTTAAGTCATTTATACCTTGCCTTTCCTTGAGGTCCCGGGTTCGAGTAGCCTTGGGACCATTTTTTTTGCCAAACTTTGTAATTTTTCTTCATTTTTTACAAACTTTGACTTTTTCAAAACCCAATCAAAACTCCTCATTTTGAGGTGATTTTTTTTGTACACTTGTCAATTAATGTATCTATTTTAAGATAGTGTCAAAAAATTTCAGAAAAACTTTCATCCGATTATATTTTTATCGAGCCGAAAACGGTACTTTTGAGTACTTTTCAAAGCACCTTTAAAGGTGATTTTTTCAAACTTTTGAAGCCCGATTCTTTTCAAAACTTCTTGTAAGTAAATTTCACTTTTCCCAAACACTTTCAAGATCATTTTTCAAAACTTTTCATCAAACTTACATCCTTTTTTCCATGATCGATCCGATTTGACGATAAAACCGAATTCGTTTTTTCCTCGAATATCTTAACCGATCATGGGCCACCCTCACGGTGTAAGTCCCAAAATTCTTTTATGTACATAATTATTTCTTTGTACATATCAAATTCTTTTCATATACATACAAATTTTTACCTGTACATAATACAGACGTCTTTTGTAAAGAACAGACAAACTTCGATCGTTTGTTTTTATTTGTATATCCACTAAATACCATTGGTATTAAAAGGAGCATTATTCCCGGTGAAACTGCTTTTAAACCAATGGGCCTCCCTTATGGTATAAGTCCCAACCATCCTATGTACATCCACATCCTCTCGTACATAAATACTCGTTCGTGTACATACTTACTTCCTCGTACACAATTCAAACTTGTAAATAATCAAGTTACGCTCATTTTAAACGCACGCTTTACACACTTGTTTATATTTACTTCATAAACTCTTGTAAATAAACATCATGCATCTGTTTATATTTCCTTCATAAACTCTTGTGAATACATATCACACACACACACACTTGTTTATACAATTGTCTAGTTATAACATAACAACTAGTCTAACCAGTAGGTTCCCCACAATTTAGCCTCCTCTTGGGCTTTGTACAAGGTAACTCATTTTATCTGATTTCAGCCTCCTCTTAGGCTTCATATAAGAAAACTCATTCATCTGAGTTTAGCCTCCGCTTAGGCTTCATATAAGACAACACTCCCCTGTTGAGTCAGCCTCCTCTTGGGCTTCGTTCAAAAGAACTCCTCATTGAGTTTAGCCTTCTCTTGGGCATCATACAAGAAAGAGACCAGGAAATCTCTTAACAGCCTCCTATTGGGCTTCCAATACAAAGAATCACCCAAGTTAGGATAGAACCCTGAGAGTATAATTTCCCGGTGAAATTGCTCTTAATCCTAAAAGGATGGTTTCCCGGTGAAATCCCTTTTAAAGCCAAAGCCAGCCATACCCTATAGCTTTCTCTTGAGCTTCATACAAGGACCCTCGATGACCCTCGGAATGCCTCCTCTTGGGCTTACAATACAAGGACCCATGGGCTTCTTAAAAGCATCCCTCTAATCCAGTCAATTTCTCCTCGAGATTTAGACGTTTATCATCTCTATGGAAGAAGTATCTCATCTATCACATCACATACAATCAAAAACTTTTCAAACTCTTTTCAAACAAAAACATCTCTTAATCGTAAGTGGTAACGCTTGTACACTCAAGCAAAACACCCAATGCTTACAATTGAAAGATTCAATCATTTTTCAAACATCTTTCTTAAACATGTAAGTGGTAACGCTTGTACACTCAAGAAAAACACCTATAACTTACGACGAAAGATTCAGTCAATCAAACCTTTTTAAAATGTATGTGATAAAATAGATTAGATACATTTTTCATTAAGATGACATTTGTCTGTGTCTCTTAATAACATCCCGTTGCTTCCACTAGCATAAGTGGGAACTACGATTGCTCTGACTTTCTCAACATCCTTTTGAGAATACGTAGGCACAAGGTCTCATCCTTGCCGAGCAAATTTCTTTCTTCCTCAAACCAAACAAACCATAGATCCCTTTAGACCCGAGCTATAAATGCTCTGATTCCCATTAAGGGATATGTATGCAGAAGATCCCAATGATCTTTGCGAGCACAATAATAACAAAACCTAGGATCCCACATAATCTATCCTTCTTAAAGTCCAAAGGAGAAACTTTCCCAATCATAGAAATAGCAATTAAAACACACAAACATATCAAACGTATTCATATATAAAGCTATGGATAACCATATATATTTAGGGTGCTCCATCTATTCCCTTTATATAACAAACCCCCTTATCCGGAATCTCCCCAATGCGTTGCGTCTAGTTTGTACTAGTCGTTACGCATATCATATCAATTGAGGGTATTAACAGCTTTCCCCTTTTTCATAATCATAATTTCTTGTGTTGAAAATAATAAAGCTTGATGCTCGCGGCATCTTTATAAACAAATCAAATGAGTAAATCGTTTCGAGCCAGAGATTCGAATTCAGATTCAATTCCCTAGCGCGTCACTTTTAACTCAACAACTTGGCCGGACAGACCGACCTGCTCTGATACCACTAATGTAGCACCGCAATTCTACCCGTCGGAATTAATGATAAAAATCAGAGTAATAAAATTTCATAAAAAAATTGAGGCATCACATATCCATGGTTTCCACTTTGCAATAAAATGCATCATCAAGATAATCAAAAGTCGTATATACCGATCACGTCATCATACATCAACTAAGCATATAAATATGCACACGGCAGCGGATACATCACCATCTATGCCATATAAAAGCATAATACATCAACAAAATAATCATGTTATGATATAAACAAGTTCATGTAGTTATCAGGATATACAAGTATAATATCCTAATCAAAACAATAAAAGCGCCCATCCCGAGTGTTACGCTATCAGAGCAAGGCGACTCAAAAAGTAATGACTTGAGCTAATTCACCTCATCAACGCGGATCACCGACACGTTACCAATATAAAAGTAACGGCGAAACATGTAAAGAGTGAGATAAATCAAATCATATAAATAAAGAGATGATAATTAATATATAGTTTCGAAATTATAAACAGATACCGATAATAAGTAATATTCAACATATATTCCAATCTCACTCACTTTTATCATCACCACCTAAATCATCACCATTCATCACAATCATCGTAAAACACCACGAAATCAACAACAATAAATGCATCACCAAACAATCAACAACTTGAACAACATAAACCAGAACGACAACACAAAAACAAAATGCAACTCGACAATTAGAGGCCATCATCATTGCCATTATGGCTATCAACAAGTTTCCACAAAGTCGAGGCTACAGCCCCATCGCTTATGCTGACAAATGTGACTCAATGAACACGACTCACATACACAACAACAACAATCAATCAATAACAACATCAACTCATCATTTAGGCATAAGCGCTCAATGTTTTGTTTACCAAACTACAAGGTAAAACGATCAACAACAACATATTTTGCATTATGCAAATCATCAACAACATATACATCAATCTCCAAAATCATGCATTCAATTAAAAGAAGTATATCAATAATATTCATAATTTAATTAATTCCGATTACGGATTAATATTCACCAAATTATACTCGTTATTTTATTTACTAAACATCGGAGATAAAACTGTGAGAGCAAAGGAGAAGGTACAGGTTTCTAATGCTTATCCAAACCCTATCTGTGTTAATATATCATGCTTCAAACCGGTGAAAGTGAGAAACATCCAAAAATAAGTAAATTTTTCAAAACAGCCTGCATGAGCCGACTCGTGGATCCTTAGGTCGGCTCGTGAGTGGAAAATCATGGTCTGGCAACGCCCGAGAAGGCGCAAGCCTTCTCCATGTATCAACTCATAGTTCTGGGAAGCCATGCGTCGACTAATGAAAACGATGCGTCGGCTCATACCCTATTTTTAGCAAGACATGAGTCGACTCATCAAGTCATGCCTGAATAAATTCTCCCCTCACACGCTCGGGAAGGCGCACGCCTTCTGGCCTTCCTGTATGAGCCGACTCATGACAGCTTTTTCTCATTTTTCTGCTACTTTCCAAGTGCTAGGAACAACACCCATGAAAGAGATGCACAACAAAGGGTTTTACAATACCAACTAATATACTATCATTATCACAATCCAAACATCAAATCAAACCAAGAAATTTCAAGAACCACTCAAGTCCTCATAACCCTAACTCAAATAAAATCTATCATTAATCTATTTATAGGATAGAAAATTACCAAACCCCTTACCTCTAGTTCTTGCTTGTATAACAATGGGTTCTTCCTATTTTCCTCTTCAAGACCACAAACCCTGGTTTTCTTCCTCTTTCTCTTGGTTTTCTCTCTAGCTCCAAGACTTCTCTTTTCTTTCTCTCTAATGTTATGTTTCTATTTTTCTAACTTATAAGACAACAACTAATACCACTACTAGCCTTGGTATTGTTTAAGGCATAAATAATTCGTAACACATCTAAATTTTAGTCTTGTAACTTAATAATTCAATCATCTAAATAAACTAAATAAGCCCGAATAAATAATTATCGGTCCGAATAAATTAATAAATATACCGATTAAAAATATAATTTATCTCACAATCAATATTAACCGATAATTTTGAAAATAATAATGTAAATATAATATTTAATAAATCGGGACGTTACACTAAGTGCAGCCCAAACAGAACATTTGGCGCTAAGCCTGCTCCTGGTGGCACTAAGCGCGGCCTGCAAAACAAAAGTCAGTGAATTTGGGGCTTAGAGTGCTTCTGGTGGCGCTAAGTGCGGTCTGTAACCTGCAGAATTTCCTGTTTTGATCCGAATCACTTTTCCATGATGTTCTCATGCCAAAATTCAATCCATACCGTTAAGTAATCACAGAAAAAAGTTTCATTGGAAGTTCTTAAACTCAAGAAGTGTTTATTGGAGGGGAAATGTAAAAAGAGTGAAAACATGGCAAAGAGACCGAATAAATTCAAAACATATGAGAGGCATGTATGCCAAAGTGACGTGCAAGAAATGCGAAGAATAAATGTCAAGGAAAAGCATGAAATATCTACTTGATGAGGAATTATGTATGGCGCATGAAGAATGAAAGTTGAAGCAATAGTTCCAATGCTCATTGATGACAATCAAATGCATGAACATGTGAGGAATGCAAGTTAAAGTAACAATACCAATGTTCATTGATGACAATCAAATGCATGAACATGTGAATAATGCAAGTCGAATCAACAATTCTAATGCTCACATATGCAAAGATATGCATGAACATGTTAACAATGCAAGTTGAATCAATAGTTCCAACGTTCATATGACAATTAAATGCATGAACATGTGAGGAATTCAAGTCAAAGCAACAATTCCAATGCTTACTGTCAAGGACCAATACATGAACATGTTAAGAATGCAAGTTGGATCAACAATTCTAATGCTCATCATATGAAAGGTTATGTATGAACATGTTAAGAATGCAAGTTGAATCAACAATTCTAATGCTCACATATGCAAAGCAATGCATGAACATGTTAAGAATGCAAGTTGAATTAACAATTCTAATGTTCATATGTGCAAAGTTATGCATGAACATGTTAAGAATGAAAGTTGTATCAATAATTATAATGCTCATCATATGCAAGGTTATGTATAAACATGTTAAGAATTCAAGTTGAATCAACAATTCTAATGCTCACATATGCAAAGCTATGCATGAACATGTTAAGAATGCAAGTTGAATTAACAATTATAATGTTCATATGTGCAAAGTTATGCATGAACATGTTAAGAATGCAAGTTGTATCAACAATTCTAATGCTCATCATATGCAGAGTTATGCATGAACATGTTAAGAATGCAAGTTGAATTAACAATTCTAATTTTCATATGTGCAAAGATCAATGTATGAACATATTAATAATGCAAGTTGTATCAACAATTCTAATGCTCATATGTCAAAGATCAATGTATGAACATGTTAAGAGTGCAAGTTGAATCAACAATTCTAATGCTCATATGTCAAAGATCAATGTATGAACATGTTAAGAATGCAAGTTGTATCAACAATTCTAATGCTCGTGTGTCAAGAATCAATGCAAGCAAATCATGCCACAAAGAAGTAATGAAAGATCATGTTAATTCAAATTTGTACATTAACACAAACACTTGAGATGAATATGCATGGACTATGTACAATGCACAATGTACCTAATGATCAAGATGCCTTTAAATCTACATGTAGACACACTTTCGAATGCACGTTATTCCTTAAATCATCATGAATCAATGCAATTCAATCAAACTAAATGCTCTCTAAAGCATGAGCATGTAATAAAGATGTAAGATGCACAAATTTGTGGCCTAGATGCAAGGAAAATACAAATGCACAAGTGTATGTATGTGCTTTGTACAAAAATCCTCACATCGACACAAATAACGTTGCAAAAATCAATCCGATTCAATGAATTCAAATATGAATATTCAAGAACCGGAATCCACACAGAATTTGCAAGCAATGACAGTATTCAATTTCAAGAAAAGCTAAAAGTCAATAATAGCTTAAAATAAGTGCTTAATTGAACTAAACACTTACTTGAACTTGAAGTTTGAATTAAATTGAAGAGGAATTCCTTGTGCTCTTCAAAGAAAATACCAAATCAACGTCGAATTAATTTCAGTAATTGAAGAGAAATCAAGAGGAACTGGCTCCTTCTAGGTCAGATTGGAGCAGAAGAAGGAGAAGAGGAGCAAGATCCTATGGAGAAAGAGCCTTAGCGTGGGCGCGCTTAGCATGGTGAGGCGCGCTTAGTGCGGTCTACGGTGGTGACAGGTGTCAGAAAGAGGTCCAGTGGCGGCCTGTGGTGGTTGCTTGGAGGGAAAGTTGAAATTTGATTTTTTGTTCTTGAGTTTTGCTTTGGTTTGAGAGAGAATTAGGGAATGATTTGTGGTGAAAATTAAGCAAATGATTGTGTTCTTTTGATTTGTGAAGGAAAATATCTATTTATAGCTCTCGGAATTGGGCCTAAGAATGCCTTAGATCCATAACCAAGCCCAAATCATGATTATCCGAATAATTTTTGTAATTAATTCAAAACAGCCAAATTCGTGCGGAATTTGAAGTCGAAATGTAAACGAAAAATGTCTGGAATGTGATTTCTCTAGATTGAATCAAAATTTCGACTCGATTGGGTGAACGGTCAAGGTAATATGAATTTTTGAAGTTTCAGCACAGTTTTCAGACTACTGACACATGCAGAATTTTATTTGCGCTCTTTGAAGAAAATGCCTAGAACGAGGGTCTTCTGACCAAAATTTGCAAATGAGTATTTTTGAGACAATCGAATCTAACAAAATTTGTGAATTTTTGGCACTGGTTCCAAATCATTTTGATACAAATCGAGCGAGATATGATTTTTCGAAGTTCATGTATCAAATGAAAATTACTCGGTACAGCTCAAAATCAACTCCAAAGAATAAAATTTTGGTATTGATTGGTGAGGAATCAGCTCTTGAGTTGCAAATGAAGGTCAAAGATAATTTCGATACAGAATTTTAGAAATCGGTCCTGTTCAGTTTCGATTTTCCAAATAAATGATATGACCTATTTAGTGAGCAGAACACACGATTCAGCACTAAAATTCAGTTTAATCCACTGGAGAAATCAATTTCCTTGGGAACCTTCCTCACACAATTTGCTTCCAGCTTTTAAACGAAGGTTGTAGATAATAATGAGAGGAAATTTCCGGTCAAAAATCATCAGAAAATACCCAACAAGATGAGAGATACACCTTCTGGAGTGCCCAAAACGCGCCGAAAACCCAAAATTCGCTTTATTGAGGAATAAGCGAATAAATTCTTTTTGTTTGGCGAAACGGCCTCCGATCTGAAAAGATAAACTGTAGAACATACTAAAACGATCCCAGAGCTTATGGAACCACATCAAAATATCTTTCTGACCAGAATACGTTGTATTGAGCACGCGAATAGAAGCATATTGATACCGGACCCAAAGTGATCTGAGGTAACCGAAACGCGTCATTTCTTTCACCACTTGGGATACCTTGAACCGGTAACCCCATGATCAATGTTATGTATGCGAATACATGTATGTTTATGCAATCAAATTATAAGCCAGAAATACGGGAAAGAAGAGGGTAAATTTTGGGGTACAACACTTAGCGCGACCTGAAGCTGAAAATTCTTTTCTTTATCAATTTCAAATGTAAAAATCATATGTTCTAACACTCTTGAACATTGTTTGAGATGTATCTGATGCGGGAGCTTGTGTTGTAAATACTTATAACACAATATTTTGATGTTTTGTGCTTGTATACCCACGTATACATTCTATTGTCCGCTTTTTGGGTCTAACTCCCTTCTTGCAGGCATATCTTGATTGGAATGTGTATACACAAGTTCCTTTGCTTTTGCATATACGCGTACATTCTATTGTCTACTTGTGTGGTTCTCTTGCAGGTGTTATCACTTTGGTTGCATATGAACGCGAATTCCGCTTGTTTTCGATACATTGAGTGCTTCTCACAGGTTTACTCTTATTGCATGGCTGCAGTACTTGAAGTTTTCCAAAGTATTTCTTTAGCTCGCAGTGCTCTTCAGATTTTATATTCGTTTGGTAGTTTCCACACCATTTACTACATTCTCTTACAACTTTTATAGATATCATGAGAATTAGGGCTTTACAGCTTTTCTTTTATCGTGAGAAGTAGGAATAGAGATGTATGATGGGGCTTCCGTAGTTGGAGCATGTTTTAAAGACCTGTTTAGGGAACTTCTATTTGCTAATTGTGTTTGGTTTGTTTAAAGTCCTCATCCGTGCATACGAAGGCGCTCTTCATTGTGTGTTTACAATTATGCTTGCATAGGTCAGAAGTGGTTAGGACACCCGACGTGGCACCACCAAGCGAAGTCCCGCTTTTATATTTCTTACTATCGAGTCATTTATATGATGGGAAAGTGGAAAGGGTCGACATTTGTCTCCCGCAGTTCTAGTTCGTGTCTTGTATGGTACACACGAATCATGTTACTATTCCTATCGAGTTGATTACAAAAGTGGCCAGAGTTCCCTATTATGATTCTTCACTCATTCCTGGGGTTCGCATTCACTGCAGAACTCGCATCATTTGCTCTGTGGACTATGCCCGCAATTGTTTAACATTTGTTTGCGCATTGCATTGCTTGTGTGCTTCTGCCAAAGCACTTGACGGCTTCATCCCCTTGCATCCCTTGGCTCTACAACCAAGACGGATATAGGATAGCTTTCCCTTAGGACCACTCGGTTAGGATAGTTCTCGAGCCTACACATTAGGATTTACATCCTTTGCATGTTAACATAGGTAGAGATTCTCTTACATCCTCAACCATAGATTCAATCTTTGCATGACAACATTAGGGCTAGTACTAATTAGTCTCCCTTTTGTTTTGCTAGTTATTTTTGCATCCTTGCATGTGATTAAAACTAAAACTTGCTTTCTTTTTTTCTTTTTAAAAACAAAACACTTAATAATGGTTTGAACTCCTTTTTCAAGGTAAAAGCAACCAACCAAGACAAACTCTTTCCGCCTACGGGCGCATTTTCTTTTGTGTATAAAACCTTTTCCACAAGTAAAAAACACAAAACCCACAAAAACAAGTGAGCCGAACTACGACACTCTGACTTTCCCATTGCACGAGGGAATACATAGGCATCTTGTCACGGGGCTCAATCGAGCACAACTCGTAAATACTTCCTTCTTTTCCCTGTGATTTCTTTATTTTCTCTTTTCTTTTGCATGCATTGTAGTGTTTGAGCATAGATAGATAGAACACACCCTTTGGTTAGAAAATAGAAGTGGATATTATAGAGTACTACGGGCGTGTGGGGTGTTAATCCTTTCCCCTCGCATAACTAACTCCCTTATCTAGATTCTCGTGATTTCTCAGTCATAGGACCGCGATTTCTCCCCTTCAAGTTTACTCAATGTTTTCCTTTCTCCGCCGTGAGATAAAAGACGTTTGATGGCGACTCCATTGATACACTCCTATCAGTCGGAAGTTCAGCCGAGTGGTTTCAATATGTAAATGGCAGCAAGATCCACAAACTTCTCAACAACAGGGAAGATCACCGTACCATAGGTCATGGCGGCTAAAATAGTTTTGAAGTTTCCCCAACAACCATCCCTAGTAAATTCATTAGTTTTGGATAAGAGAAAACCCAAAGGGATCCCGCATGTGCGATCTTTCGGTATCCAATTAGCCCTTACTTCACTAACATGCAAGTCAAGCGCCTTAGCAATGGATTTGAAATCAGGAGTATCTGGCACTTTGACAAAAGGCGTGCTTCTTGTGATATTAATACCAAAAGGAAAGAGTACTCGTCGAGAGTAGGTGCTAACTGATAGTCTTGAAAAGTGAAACACCTGAGCTCACTATCATATAACTGAAGTAGAGATTGTATAACGAAGAACTCATAATCTTCCATTAGCAACGACAATATGTTCCCATAGTTCTCTCTGAAATTTCTTTCAATCGGACCTTCCACAAGAGCGCAGCTCTTACTTCGAAGATGTCAAATGAGAAGAAAGAATACACGGAAGACTTCTTGAGAACTTCGGTGTTGGTATGATTGTTGGTATCCATCCCAATGCTGACAATAATCACAGAAAGTCCTGGAAATGATATGCATGCAGGGTTAGATAAACAACATATTTTTCTGACATTTCTTTTGGAAAGTAAACATGCTATGATGCAAGATGCAAAGTGCATTGATCATGGCTTTACTACTTCCATGACATTTCCCAAACTGTTGTGCTATTTCTGATCTGATTGAAGAAAATAAAGATCACTGATAGAGTAACGGCTATAAAATACCACTGAATAGAACCATAGTCACCAACCGAAAATACTAAGTCACCATCAGTATCAAGTCACCAACAGTCACCAACGGTACCTATAATAATCTTGATGATCCCGCCCTACTCACGGGTAAGACTAAGGTCTGGGTAAAGTTAAGGTAACTCCAGGATCAGGTCTGACTAGGGATACTATTATCGTAACAACTACATGATGATGATAGCACCCTACTTGAAACCTCCCCTAAGCATGGACGACATGACGAACTACAAGATCTACATCCGTATTCGTCATGTCCACTGTAACACCCTTTCTAAAATACCCCGAATAATTATTTAATTTAATTGTTAAAATCAGCTTTAATCAGAGTTAACATGATACACAAGGGATGTCACAATGGTAAAATAAACAAAACTTCAATAAAACATGAGCTATGCTACGAGGGGTCACTATCAAAAATAGTTGATTAAATTAAGACCATGTCTTACACAGCGAAAAATACCATAATTCAAAATGGAATAACACCAAATCATATTTATTCCTAAATTAATCCAAATAACAATTGAACAATGAATAACTCCTCAATCAAACGTTCCCCAGTATTACAACCTATCAGAGCATGACACTGACACGCGGACACAAAATAATATAGCTCTAGAGCCATCCTCACTAACTCCTGAGCTGCTAACCTTAATCTGAAATCATTAAAGTAAGGGTGAGATTTCTCATAATTAACATGCATTATAAGTTCCTCAATCAACAATATATAACAACATATTATTTCACCCATCTTAGCATAGATTCAGATTCAACACGCAGATACAACTATACAAGTCATTATGCACAACAAATAACAACAAAAGAATTGTAATACTGGAAGACATCCTAACATGTTACAATCCCATGCAAACACAAATGCAGACACAATGCATGTGGTACCAACACGTGACCAAGTCACACACACTGATCCATCATCAACCGGATACAGCAATCATCGATTCACCCAGACACCACTGATTCAAGAGTCCATCCTAACCACCACTATCCACTGGGTACGGTTAATGGCTATACAAGTCAAATTCCACACAATGGGAATTAACTTCACCAAAAATGCATATGCATGCACAACACCAGCATGCAACATTTAATCAGTCTATGAAATGCATCAAAGCATCATAACTGAATCAAATCTGAAACATGATATTCTCAACAATTATGCACACAATCAATAGCATAACATGTCTTTCATTCACACAAATCAGATACCTCAATGTCACAGGTACACTACCTCCCATACGCCAAATACACATCGAATAAATAATCACTTATTTCAAAATCCGACACATTTTCCAAATAATTTTAAGTTACAGTAAATTCTTTCATTTCATAAAATAGATCATTTAATTTAAGAAATAACGTCCAAAACGGCGACTAAAACGGACTTACGATTTGAAAGTTATGAATTTTCAAAGTTTAGTATTTTTCAAAAAGTTACAGTGGAACCCGGTTCCTCCATATCGAGAACCGGTTCTAATCTGAAAACGCCCCTGAAAATGTATGGAACCCGGTTCCTCCGGTAGGAAACCGGTTCGAGAAAAATCTCATTTTCTTTGGAAAAATTACACGTGGAACCCGGTTCCTCCATATGCAGAACGGTTCTGCGACTAGAGCCATAATGCGCTTTAACCAATGTTTTTCCAAAACCAATTTTCATTCTTTCTAAAACGTACCCATACGTTCCGACACCGTAAAATCACTCAATCACATCCATTAACATACAATTTAACACGTTCTATTCATCATTATAGACCCTATATCATACGAACCAATGAATTCTCTACAATCCGACACAATAGAGACAATTCTACGGAAACCTAGAATGTCTAAACTGAGATTCCCTAACATGCTATGATCTATACGGTTGAATTCAAAGCCGATAATACACAATAATTAATCGAAATCACCCCTTACCTTGTGGGTTCTTCGACTTCCGACACGAAATGACTTTTTCTCCTTCCTTTCCTCTTCTCAATTTCACGTACTGTGAGTTTCTCCAAAAATGATTCCTTTTTCTCCTTTTTCCTTCTTTATTATTCTAATAAAATAAAATAAAGTAATTAATGTGAGTAGAGCCTTTTACTCCTCACACCCTCACTTTACCCTTCACACCACCAATAATTCCACTTCCATATAATTTAATTGATTTCCAATAATCCAAAATATTAAATATTACATTCCTAATTAAATTAATAATTAAAAATCATAATTATTTAATAATCGAATTATTTGGAGTGTCACATCCACTCTAGTCCTAGGTGTGCTATATGTTTCTCGGCCGGGGTATGGGACCTTTTACCTCTTGTAACACCCACCCAATCCAGAAACAGATCACAACACAACAGCCAGCCAATGTTTGAAAGCAGTAAAATGTCCCATAGGATGCAATGCAAACATACAAAAGATGGTGCGGTAAAGAGAATAAATAGATAAACACCCAATAGACAAGAAAATAAAATCTAGGATCGACTCCTCATCAGACCAGCAAGAGGTCTAGATGGTCCCCAATAAAGTCGCTAGCTGAAACTATCCGGATGACATCGACTGATAGGATATATCAATGAAGTAGCCATCAAACATTTTTTATCTCGCGAAGGGGAAAGGAAAACATCGAGTAAACCTGAAAGGGAAGAAACCACGCTCTTACGACCGAGAGGTCTGGGTAAGGGAGTCTATTACACGATGGAAAGAGAGCCTATTACTTATGAAAAAAGGTTTTAAACACAAAAGAAAGCGCCTGTAGGCGAAAAAGAGTTTGCATTGGTTGGTTGCTTTTACCTTTAAGAAAGGAGTTTTGAACTATTATTAAGTGTTTTAGTTTTCAAAAGAAAAAGAAAGCTAGTTTTAGTTTTATTACGTGCAAGAATGCAAAAGAAACAAGAAAAATAAAAGGGAGACTAACTAGTACTAGCCCTAATGTTGTCATACAAAGATTGGACCTAAGGTTAAATATGAAGGGAATCTCTACCTATGTTGACATGCAAAGGATGTATATCCTAATGTCTAGGCTCGAGAGCTATCCTAACTGAGCGGTCCTAAGGGAAAGCTATCATAATCTGTCTTGGTTGTAGAACCAAGGGATGCAAACAGATGAAGTAATCAAGTGCTTTGGCAGAAGCGCACAAGAAATGCAATGCACAAACATATGTCACACAAGCGCAAGAGAAGGAGGAAATCTCATAGCCTACAACAGCACCGATGTACCGGAAGCAACCAAGAGCCGACACATCTCATTCTCGTGAAAGGTATCACCTCATGACATGAATTATCAAGTGTGAAGAGCAATGAGTGCATGTATCAGTAGTAAATGCGAACCCCAGGAAGGCGTGGAGAGTCAGAATAGGGAACTCTTTCCACTTTTATTATTTGACTCGATAAAGGAAGCAACATGATTCGCGTGTGTTGAGCTGACACGGACTAGAGATGTGTGGGGGTCGATTGTGAACCCTTTATGCGTGCATATCATATCATCATTATCATCATATATCAATAAGTAACAAAGCGGGACTTTTCCTGGTGGTGCAACTCTAGGTTGCCTAACCACTCATGACCTATGCAATCACAAATGTAAACACTTACGGAGAATTACCTCCATATGGACGGAATAGGATTTTAAACAAACCAGAGACAAGTAGCACACAAAATCGCCCTAAACGAGTCTTTAAATAAACCAGAGGAGTTCCTGAACATGCTCCAACTACGGAAGCCGCATCATGCATCTTTATTCCTACTTCTCATGGCAAAATAAAACTGTAAAGCCCTACTTCGCATGATATCTAGGAAAGCTGTAAGAGAATGCAATAAAATTGTGTAGAAAAACCAAACAGATAACAAATTCGTAGAGCACTGCAACCTAATAAATACTCCAAAAAACTTCAAGTACTGCAGCCAAACAATAAGAGTAAACCGGTGAGAAATGCACGGAGGCATCAAAGCATATGTGAAGTGTGCGTTCGTACACCTCCGACACAAATAAACCTGCATAGGAATATAAACCATACAAAGCAGACAAAATATTGCGCATTCATACGCAAACAAGTATCAAATTTTGCGTTCGTACACAATTGATACGCATACGCCTGCAAGAAGAGAAAATCCCAACAAATAGATAATAGAATGTGTATATATGTGTGTAATACGGTGAACTGACTTTGTAGGTTTTTGTATCGCAAATGTGCGGATAGCAAGAGTCGCCACCGACTTTTCTTTTATCCAATTAAGGGAAGGTGAAAAGAACAGGAAAAGACCTTCGTTAGATTCTGAGTAAGGGAGAAGGTTATGAAAAGGGAAGGTATTAGCACCCCTTTCCATCCGTAGTTATCTACGGGCTCTTAGTTGCTCTTAGATCACTTTAAAATTGTGCTTTCTGTGTGTTTGAAAAATGTTTTGAAAAGGCATTTCACTTTGACTTTGTAATGATTCATGTAGGAATGTATACAAAGTGTTCGGAAATGTTTTGTTTTGAAAAGAGTTTGAACTTTGACAAAAGTGTGAGGTGCAAAAAGTATTTGATTTGAGCAAGCAACTAAAAGTCTTATTACCTACTCAGAATTGGTCGTTTTCGTGTTATTTTACGTTCCTTTAGAATAGCGCTATCCATACCATTATTTGGTAGGTAACTCTATTTGTTGGATGTAAGCGGGATATTCGAAGGGACATCGGATGGTCATAGAAGGCAACTTGTAGGAAGTATCCTAGCACATTTGAAGGGACTATCATCATTTTTCGTAGGTAACAATCGAGGGTCAAGATCATGTATTCGGAGGCGACATCGTGGTTCTTATGATCTTTGTATCGTAGGGACTATGATGATTTGTTTGTAGGCAACGGTGCTAGAATACCTCTACGTTCGAGGGACATGACCATTTGTATTCGTAAAGGCAACGAGAGAAAATTACCCTAAGGGGTGCATGTGTGAAAGGAGTGTGTCAAATTCAGATATGTTATCTTGGAATTATGAGTGGTCTATGTTGATTTTAATCTTGCCATACACGCCTAATTACTAGCAGTTTATAGGATGCAGAAATTAAATCGCGGAAAGTAAAGTGCGGAAAGATAAATCCTACACTATTACATGGCTTTGGGGCAGATACATAATTGAAAGTGCGGAAAATAAAAGTCCTAATTAAACTATTACATCCCATAGGCAATTACATAATATGAAAAGAAAGCGATAAAAATCGTCCGAAACGGTATAACCTGTGAACAAATGAAAAATCGGGAAATACGAGGAAATTAAATAAGAGGAAAATGTTAGTAAAAATAATAATTTTTGAATGAGAAAAATTTTTCATGCTAGAAATAACATTAATATGCTAAAATAATTTTTTGGGATTTTCTGGAGTTAATTTGATGATTAAAAATCAATTAAAGGTGATTTAAATGATAAAATAGAAATTAAATTAAATGTGCATGCAAAAATAATAATTTTAATTTTAAAAATTTAATAAGTATTTTTATGATGAGTATGCAAAAAATAAATATTTTTGGTATTTTTTAAATGCATGATAAAAATTATGAAAGATAAATTAAATTGAATGAAAATATTAAAAGAAAATAGAAAATATGAAATTTTGTAAAAGAGAAAAAGAGAAACCGGTCCTGGCAAGGGTTGAACTCATGACCTCTTGGAGAATCTTCCCAAACCAAAGCCTTAACCACTGCGCCACATTGCATTTGGTGTTTGGACAGTTAGAATTAATTGAATATAAGTGATACGCGTGTCATGAATATTTGAAAATCAAACACAGTCAGCGCGCGGGCCCCAGTCAATACGAATGGACAATCAGAACATTCCCTCACGCCACGCAAGCCACGCCGGAGTCCAAGTCAGTCAACGACGCCGGAGCCCTAGCTCCGGTCGTCTTCTCCGATGACTATGATTCTTAAACTTGCAAAATACGAAGATTAAAAGCAAAAGAAAGACCTTGTCCACCTATTTCGACCCTTCTGAATTCAATGGTGGTGTTGGTTTTGGCTGAATCGACCTGTAGAAGCCGGTTCGAAGAAGACAACTTGAAAAACCCTAAACATGGCAACCTGTGATTCTTACGTGCAAGCTTGCTAACGATTGCCCAGATCAACCATATGGAGTGTCATGAACACAATAAAATCATTAGAATCAATTAAAACAAGCAGATAATAAAAATGCAAATTCAAGAAATATTTGAATATGTATGAACATGTATGCATCGATTCAAGTTGTTTTGATCATTGGCAATGATGTATACTCACTCTAAATTACCTCAGGAACACGTTTGGATGGTTGAGAGAGGCTGAAAGTGGCTGGAAATCAAAATTCGAATTTTGACAATTTGAGAAATTTTTTGACAAAATAAGGGTTATGCTTTGAGCTAGGGTTTCGTGTGGTTTGTGATGCAGCTTGCTTGGTATTTATAGAGTGATTTGGGATGGCAAAGAGAGTGAAAAAAGATTGCATCTTGAATGTGCATTTATTTCTTTTCAAATAAAATCAAATTTTGGAAAAAATTTGATTTTGTCTTCAATGTGAGAGCTAGCACGAATTTGGCATGTTCCATGGGCTATCTTGGACCTCAAGTTTGATAGAAATTCACTCCTTTTGAAAAAAATATCTTATTTTCATATTTTATATAATTTAATTTTGAATTAAATGGTTTTAAATTCAAAAATAAATCAATAAAATAGAAATTTGTCATGGCCAAGCTTCAATAGGTCACAAATAATATTATGATCAAGTTTGAATCATAAAATTATAGGCCCATTTGGAAAAAATTGCATTTTGACAAATATCTCCTTTTGTGCAATTGTCCAAACATGCCCAACTTGTGAATGGTGTATTTTGCTAAATTTTTCCACATTTTTGAGTGTTCTTGGACTTTTTGGAAAGCTCTAAGAGTCCTCTAACCAACCTCTTTGGTTTCATCTCAATTGGAGTTTCCATGCTCAATATATCTTCAAAACAAAAGGTTGACTTTTTGTTGACTTTGAAAAGGACTTGTAATGTTTTGATCCATACTTTCCAAATGAAGCAGTTTTTGAACATTCTTGTGAGACATGAAGTTGTAGAGAATTGAATTTCCTTCAAAACAAGAGGTGGTGGAAAAATTTCTGAGAAAGTATGAAGAAGTTATGCTCAGCCAAAGTTTGGTTGACTTTTCACTGAGAAACCCTAATTTGGAAAGTTTGACTTTTGAGCAAATCTTGAGTTTTCTTGATGAATCATGATCAACCCTTGATCAAATGATGAATGTAACTTCAAAATGAGGATGTTGACCAAAAATCATGAAGTTTGACTGTATGTTGACCACAGTTGACTTTTTGTCCAATACAACTGATTTTCAACCATCTGAGCAATTGTCTGAGGAAACTTGACTTGTAAGGCTTGAAACTTGACATGGAGAGTATTTGAAGCATATGAGGAGGCATGATGACCATTGGAGATGTTGTAAGTCCATCTTGATCTGAGAATTGCCAAACCCTAGTTTGGGTTGATTGTCTAGGAGAGGATTTGTCTGATCAACCCTTGAGGAATCCTTGAGTATGGATGTATGCAGTGTCTTGAGAAGTAGGAGGGCAAATTTTGGGGTATGACAGCTGCCCCTATTCAATCTTCTTGTACTGGAAGGGTTAGATTGGCATGCTTGCCTTCGTGACCGGAGGTGAAGAAGATGAACACCGAGTACACCTGAAAATTTGCACTCGCTGTTGGCTGATGATGCGGGAATGGGCTTACATATGCCATTTGGAGAAGTTGGAGATTTCGCTGGGGAATGAGTCGTACGCTAGACTCGAGATTGTTATTTGAATAGGGGAACTGACGGAGATGGGCTTAAGATGCCATCTCGAAAGATCGATGCTGGAGGGTGAGCCGTACGCTAGGCTCGGTAGATGTTCTGGAAGTGGAAGGAGCATGGAGATGGGCTTAAGATGCCATCTGGAGGAAATCGTACGTTAGACTTCATGCTCATCTTTGAATGAAGTTATTGGTCTGTATTGGTTTTTTTTAAAACCAAATATGCAGCATTCTGAAAGTGGAGAAATGTTGACAGGTAGTCGGAGATGGGCTTAAGATGCCATCCAAGGCAACTGAGTCGTATGCTAGACTCTGTAGTTGTTGTTGATAATAAGAGAGAGTCAGAATACATCTTCGTGTTGATTACTCTGAGGGGATAGGAGTCGGAAAAATGTGGATATCTTCCCTATTGAGCTTCGGGTATTGATCCACTGCCTGTTATCGGAGGATAACTTGTGATCGTTCAGATAGTTTTCCCGTCTAGCTTCGGGCATTAATCCTAGATCCGTCGGAGAACAAGGGCGGTCGCTCGTGATAGTTCTCCGGCGATTCGGGTATTAATCTGGACCTTGTCGGAGGACAACTAGGGCGGCCTTCGTATGGTTTTCCGTCTGCCGGCATTAATCTCGACCGCTTGTCGGAGGACAACTAGGGCTCTTCGATAGTTTTCCCGTCGCTTCGCATTAATCTGGACTGTTTGTTTCGTATGATTTTCACCTTTGGAAAACAAGAGAAACTTTGATAGAATATTGTTAGTCTTATGCAAAGTATGATGCATGATGATGTTTATGAATGACATATGCATAAATTATGACTTTTATGAGTAATGTATGAATGATAGATGTTGTGGTATTTCAAAACATATCCATCTTGAAGAAGATGCAGATGTTCTGCCTGAGGACTTCTGACTTCTATTTGGGGATGAAGTGGGTGAGAGCCCTGCTTTTGAATGAGAAGAAGGATATCCTTGATTCCTCCGATGCACTATCTGACCAAGTCTTGAGCCTAGATATTGTTGAAGATGACAGGGATAGAGAGATGCCCTTCTGAGGATCTTGTGCATAGACCCTGCTGGGGAGAGTCTAGGAGGTACTCTACTGGGGATCTTGCGTGTAGATCTTGTTGGAGAGCATTTGATAGTTGCTGAGACCGGTTAGAAGGATCTAGAGCCCAAATCTCCGGCGGGGAATAGAAGATGTAAGTCCGTGCACTATCCGACCAAGTTTCAAGTCCGATACCATTGAAAAGGGAATTGTCGAGAGATATTTTGCTGGGGATAAACACCTCTGCTGAAGATGAACCGTCACTGCTTGGAGACTGATGTAACATGGTTTAGTTGAGTGGAATCACTGCCGGGACTAACATATATTCACTGGGAAGGTTTGTAGTGAGCGCCTCACGAGATCATACTGCAGAAGATGTATTGGTGACTTCCGACGTCATCTCAATCCCTTGAGTCTGTAGCAATTACTTTTGTATACTCACTTTTCGCATGTTTGTAAATAGATTTTTATTGTCAGATGCATATAATCATTCAAAGCAAACGTTGGACTTTATGCAAACAACAACGGTAAAAATTGTAAAGAGGAGGAAACTTGTATTTATTTGAAAAGTGGCGTATGGCCAGGTAGTTTGTATACAAGTAAAAAGTTATGCGGAAACAATCTCGTTAAGTTCCAACTATGCTAGTACTCATATATTTCAACTATCTCATCTCCTTGCTGTCAGTAGAAAGTGAGTGGATTGATTTTCGCCATTTGAACCGAATGAGTAGTCCGGAAGCAAGGTGTAATCCGGACGAGACATAGTCATACGCTTGAATCTAACTTTTGCCTAGACGCCTTTCGGCTACCAGATACCTTTTTGCCCAAGCCGCTTTTCGTTTTCGACTTGTCGGTGTACATGTTTTGTATATATCCTTAACTTTTGCCGTAACCCTTTGGTTCGCCAGATGCCCTTATTTTTGCCTAGGTCACCGACCTAGCGGGTCTTATTTATGCATAGTATTTTTGACTATGCATGCTCACAGGTGTGGAAGTCTTCACCATCCATGATGCTAAGTATCATAGCTCCGCGAAAACACTGCTTGACTACAAATGGTCCCTCATAGGTGGGAGTCCATTTGCCCCATCACTTTGTGGAAGAATGATGCGCTTGACTACTAGATCACCGACTTGGTAGACCTTGCTTGACCTTCTTATTGAATGCTCGATCATTCGCTTCGATAGATCTGTCCATGGCGTATGGATGCGAGTCGCTTCTCATCAATCAAGTTAATCTGATCAAGGCGAGTCTGGACCCAATCATCTTCGCCTAACTCTGCGGCCTGGAGGACTCTAGTTGAGGGAATCTGAACCTCAATTGGTAGGACTGCTTCCATACCGTACACAAGAGAGAAGGGGGTTTCCCTTGTTGATGTCCGTACTATAGTGCGATAACCATGCAGAGCAAATGGTAACATCTCATGCCAATCTTTGTAAGTCACTGTCATCTTCTGTATGATCTTTTTAATGTTCTTCTTGGCGGCTTCCACTGCGCCATTCATCTTAGGTCGATATGGAGAAGAATTATGATGCTTGATCTTGAACTGCATGCAGAGTTCGGTGATCATCTTATTGTTGAGATTGGAGCTGTTATCTGTGATAATCCTTTCGGGAGTGCCATACCGACAGATAAGATTATGCCTAATGAATCGAGCCATTACATTCTTGGTAACAGATGCGAACGAGGCTGCTTCTACCCACTTGGTGAAATAGTCAATTGCCACAAGGATGAAACGATGTCCGTTAGAAGCTGTGGGCTTGATTTCCCCGATCATGTCAATGCCCCACATTGCAAAAGGCCAAGGATCCGTAGAACATCTGAGGTATGGAGGTATGTGCACTTTGTCCCATAACCGCATTTGTGACAAGATCGAGCACGGTACCTTCCATGGTGGACCAAAGTAACCTGCTCAAAATCTTCTTAGCCATCGTGATGCCCACCGGAGTGGGTACCAAATGCGCTTCGTAACTCTTCCATAATATGTTTCTGTTTTCCGTCCACATAATAAGTAAGCACAAGTCGTGGTCGCTTTGTATAGATGCCATTAGAGGAAGAATTTGGATGCAAATCTTTCAAGAATTTCTTATCGCTGATGATGCCCTCGGGATATTCCCGAGTCTCAAGATACCTCTTCACATCGTAGTACCAAGGTTTCTTCTCGATCAAGCTCATAACAAGACGGTTCGTCAACTTCTCGATGATGATCCGGGAGCCTTGTCCCATCCGACCTTGAACATAGATGACATAGTAGCTAATGCGCCCGCCAACCGATTCTCTTCTCGTGGAATGACAAAGTAATCTCTTCAAGTAGGGATCAAACTCGAACATGCTCGATACGAATGAGATTCGGATGTCAGATCCTACTCGCCTTTAATCGATCGATCACCAAAGCCGAGTCTCCATACACTTGTAAGAATTTGATTCTTAAGTCAATAGCGCCTTGATACCCATGATGCACGCTCGTATTCGCCATGTTGTTAGTGCAATCAAACATAATCTGGCGGTGAAAGGCGATGTCCGCTGTAGGGATGTAATGATGGCGCCAATGCCATTGCCAAGTGCGTTGAGGCTCCATCAAAGACCATGGTCCATCGGGATCCCCTGCTCGTGTCCTTCGTCGGCCGGTTCTTCGTAACTCAGAATTAGTAAAACATCTTCGCTGAAACTCGAATCGCATAGATCGATAGTCATCTACGGTTTGATGAGCCAAATGATCGCTACTACACTTCCTTTGATTGCTTTCTCGAGAAGTGTACCGATGTCGATTTGGTCAAGATCATTTGCCATCTTGCTATTCTTCCGAGAGAGCTGGTTTCTCAAATATGTATTTTATCGGATCCATCTTGGAAATCGAAGGTAGTGTGAGTCAACATATACCGCCTTAGTCGGCGAGCAGCCCAAGCCAAAGCGTTGCAAGTTTTCTCGAAATGAGTATCTTGTTTCATAGTCGGTAAACTTTTGCTAAGGTAGTATATTGCATGCTCTTTTGACCAGACTCGCTATGTTGCCCCAACACACACCCCATTGAGTTCTCTAACACCGCCAAGTACATGATAAGAGATCTTCCTTCGACGGGTGGCATCAGGATAGGAGGATTCTATAGGTACTCCTTGATTTTGTCAAAAGCGATCTGGCGATCGTCATTCCATTTCACCACTTAATCTTTCTTCAGTAACTTAAAGATTGGCTCACAAGTAGCAGTTAAATGTGCAATGAATCTGGCAATGTAATTCAATCGGCCCAAGAAACCTCTGACTTCCTTCTGGGAGCTGGCATTTCTTGAATAGCTTTAACCTTGGCTGGATCAACTTCAATACCTTTACCACTGACAACAAATCCTAAGAGTTTACCGGATCTAACTCCAAAGGTGCACTTGTTAGGATTAAGTCTTAGTCTTATTTTCAACCTATCAAATGCCGCAAATGATCAAGATGTTCTTCTTTCGTGATCGAGCTATCATGTCGCCGCAGACCTTATCTCGTGATGAATCATGTCATGAAATAACGCCACCATAGCATCGATAAGTGGCGCTCCGCTCTTCAACCGAACGGCATAACCTTTGTAGCGTAGTGCCCCATCGTAACGAAAGTCGCCTTCTCCATGTCTTCGTGAGCCATTTTGATCCGATTAGAACCGAGAAACCATCCATGAAGGAGAAAACCTTATGCCGAGCGTGTTGTCAACCGTAACATCAATACGAGGAAGTGGAAATCGCCTTTTGGACTCGCTTTGTTCAGATCTCTGTAATCCACACATTCGTACCTTGTCATCCTTCTTGGGCACCGGCACCATGTTAGCAACCCACTGCGGATATGAAGTAACAACTAAGAAACCGGCATTGAACTGCTTCATAACTTCGGCTTTGATTTTCTCTGACATCTCAGGACGCATGTGACGAACCTTCTATTTCACTGGGAGAAAACCTTCTTTGGTCGGCAATCGGTGTACCACAAACGAGCCATGATGCCCCGGGCAAGGCACTAGGCTTTAGAGTTTATTGTTCAAAACATAGAAAATATGAAAAGCAAAACAAAAACAAGAGCAATTACTCCTGTCTAAAGGAGATTGGTATGACGTCTTCAGTCTTCCAATTGCTCAGCCCATTGTCAGGAGTTGGGAAGATCCACTTGCTGATGTCGAAGTCGTAGTCGCTGCCTTCTATAGCATGGATTCCACTGGCCGATGCGAGAAGGAAGTTGGCAAGACGCTGGCGATCATCCACGACCTTGTGAAGCCTAAACCAGCCTTTGTAAGATTTGAAAGAAAGATCGTGAGCCGACCCCAAATAGTACTACCTCCTCTTCAATCGCACTGAGCATCCTTCGAGGCCATCCTAGGTAGAACTTGTAACTTCGTGGTAGCAGGAGAGTCAATGCATGACCCCGGGATTGTTTCAAAAGCTTAACAGGGAGTCTCGTAGAATTCACCCTCCACCTCGAGGTATCGGAATGACTGTAGATGACTAACCATATATTCTTCTTCACCACATACCGTAATAACCTTCCCTTTCACCGGTACTTCCTTCCGATGCAAGGTAGAGGTAAAGACCTCCCCATGTATCCAAGGGCCCAAGTAGACAAGAGTCGGACGGATGTCCATGACGAAGAAAGTGGAATCAAAAGTCCGGAACCGACTTTAACAGTGAATGAGTTTCCAAGTACCGCTCGCTAGAACCATCAAAAGCTCTCACAATTATATCATCGGGTCTCGTAACCAACCTTCAACATCAAGTGGATCAAAAGGCTTTCGAAGGATGTTCGTGAGCGTAACCAAGATCCACCGTAACATGAGATAAGGTAGTACCCTGCATTCAATGTAATGTGCAAGGCTTTGTTGGTTTCTTTCCTAGAGACAAATCAAGATCGAGAAGCTTAGGCCGTTGTTGGCAGCCAGTTAGCAATACAAACTTCAAACCGGTCAAGAGTAGTGTCTTGCGGACGTGAGCATTCTTCGTGAACTTCACCAAGGCTTTAGCATGAGCCTCGTGAGCACAAGAGCAGAGCAAGCATGGAGATCTTGGACGAGTCCGTCCCAACTGCTCCACAACATTGTAATCACTCTTCTTGATAATCTTCGCATTTCCTCCATTTCTCGCTTGAGGTGTCTTCAAGAACTTCCTTTGGTACTTCCGAAAGGTGATGAAAGCTCTTTCCTCTAGCTTGGGAATGGGTCAATAGCCGAATGCGAAATGGGGTCGTAGTGTCTTTTGGAGGAGAGATTTGGAGAGAACACTCTTCCGGTTCGTGTCACCTTACTTGATCCTGATGTTGTCAATGTCAAGAATGGTAGCTTCAACTGTAAGATCTTCAATGGTCGAGGGTCTTGCTTGACGCCATGATAGTAGACATCGATCCATAATCCCTGTGGAATAGCTTTGTCGAGGAATATGGAACCGTCTAGAGAGGTAATGATGAGAGGTGCCACCTAGGCACGTAATCAGAGAGGAAATCCTTATTGGCTTAACATCAAGATAGTCTTCTGGAAATCGCCACCCATCCGTCGCCTTAACATCTTCAATAGGAATTTTGTAGCTTTCAGGAACAGTATATTTCACCATGTTATCAAACTTTCCACTTGGCTGCCCCAAGGTATCCCATGCAGACGGTACTGTTTCATTCGCATCCCCGATCTTCAGTTGCTTAGACATGTCTTCACACAGACTCTCCACCGGTGGTTTCGTGAATAGTATCTCACTGTTATCCATCATGCAATCGAACTCGCCTTTCTCAACCAAGCAAAACCATCAAAAGTGTATGGGCAACAACTAAATTTCTAGGCATCCTGGGTTGACACCGGCTTGCAGCAAATTCTTCTTAATAGTCATCAGAGGAATGTGTTCGCGTTAAAAGGTGACACGCCTGAGGATGCGAACGTGAGTTCGGATCTTCTGGTACGCAACGACTTAAATCTTTTGATTTGTTTATAAAGATGCCGCGAGCATCAAGCTTTATTATTTTCAACACAAGAAAGATGATTTAATGATTATGAAAAAGGGAAAGTGAAATACCCTCAATTGATATTGGTATGCGTAATTAGCTAAACTAGACATAACGCATCGGGAGATTCGAGTAAGGGATTGTTATATAAAGGGAATAGATGGAGCACCCTAAATATATGTAGTTATCTACACTTTATATATGAATACATTTGAAATGTTTGTGTGTTTTAATTGCTATTTCTATGATTGGGAAAGTTTCTCCTTTGATTTTTAAGAAAGATAGGTTATGGGATTCTAATGTTTGTTATTATTGTGCTCGCAAAGATCTCGTGATCTTCTCGATACATATCCCCTAGTGGGAATCGAGCATTTGTAGGTCTGATCTCGGTGGATCTATGGTTTGTTTGGTCCGAGAGAGATAGAAATTTGCTCGGCAAGGATGAGACCTTGCCTCACGATTCTCAAAAGGAAGTTGAGAAAGTCGAGCAATCGTAGTTCCTACTTATGCTAGTGGAAAGCAACGGATGTTAGTAAGAGATGCACAAATGTCATCTTAATGAAAAATGTATCTAATCTATTTCATCACATACATTTTTGAAAAGTTTGATTAATTAAAATCTTTCGTCGTAAGTATTAGGTGTTTTGCTTGAGTATACAAGCGTTACCACTTACATGTTTAAGAAAGATGTTTTGAAAAAGATGATTTAAATCTTTTAACTGTAAGTATTGGGTGTTTTGCTTGAGTGTACAAGCGTTACGACTTACAATTAAGAGATGTTTTTGTTTGAAAAGAGTTTGAAAAGAGTTTGAAAAAGTTTGTGAAAAGTTTTGACTGTATGTGATGTGATAGATAAGATACTTCTTCCATAGAGATGATAGATGTCTAAATCTCGAGGAGAAATTGATTGGATTAAAGGGATGCTTTTAAGAAGCCCGTCCTTGTATTGTTAGCCCAAGAGGAGGCATTCCGAGGGTCATCGAGGTCATCGAGGGTCCTTGTATGAAGCTCAAGAGGAAGCTATAGGTATGGTCGTTTTTGGCTTGAAAGAGATTTCACCGAGAAATCATCCTTTTTCGAATAAGAGCAATTTCACCGAAATTTACTCTCCTGGGAATTTGAAAGTGATTTCACCGGAAACCATCCTTTCGTGGTTCTATCTTAGCTGGTGATTCTTTGTATTGGAAGCCCAATAGGAGGTCATAAGAGATTTCCCTTTCATTGTATGATGCCCAAGAGAAGGCTAAACTCAATGAGGAGTTCTTTTGAACGGCTCAAGAGGAAGTCGACTCAACAGGGAGTGTTGTCTTATACGGGCCTAAGCGGAGGCTAACTCTGTGGGGAGAGTTTCTTTGTACAAAGCCTAAGAGAAGGTGAATCATGCCGGGATAGTTATCTTGTATGAAGCCCAAGCGGAGGCTAAACTCAACCGGTGATGAGTTGTCTTGTATGAAGCCCAAGCGAGGCTAAACTGGGAAACCTATTGATTAGTCTAATTTATTATGTTATTTATTAGACAACAGTATAAACAGTGTGTGTGTGTGATATGTATTCACAGAGTTTATGAAGGAAATATAAACAATGCATGATGTTTATTTACGCAGCTTTATGAAATATAAACAAGTGTCTGTGAAACGAACGCTTAAAACGAGCGTAACTTGATTATTAAAGTTTGAACTGTACAAGGAAATGAATATGTACACGAACGAGTTTTTATGTACAGAAAAGATGGATGTACATAGGAGGGTCGGACTTACACCGTAAGGGAGGCCCATTGATTTGAAAGCCTTCACAGGAATAATGCTCCTTTCAATACCAATGGTATTCAGGTAAAATGTACAGATGAAACAAATGATTGATCAAAGTTTATCCAGAAAAGTATTTTCAAAGAAAGAGTATCCAGATTATGTACGATAAAAGGTTTTGAAAAGAAGTACGTGTTATGTATGTATAAAAGGTTTTGAAAAAGAAGTATCTGTTATGTATGTATGAAAATTTGTATGTGTTTGGAAAGTTTTTGATATGTACAAAGAAATATTATGTACATAAAATAATGTTATGGACTTACACCGGATGGAGGCCCATTGGTTAAAAAGAAATTTTGCTCAGAGAAACCTTCCTTTAGAACCAATGGATTCAACAGATAGACAAAACGAATGAAAACAAACGAAAGAAATTTGTTTATGTTTGAATATTAAAATGATAATTTGAGTAGGTACAAGTAAAACTAAATATGTACATAAAGGATTGGGACTTACACCATAAGGGAGGCCCATGATCGATCGAGAAATTCGAAAAGAACGAATTTGTTTTATCGCTTTAAATCGGATCGATCATGGTGAAAGATGCAAGTTTGATGAAATGTTTTGAAAATGATTTGAAAATGTTTTGAAAATGTTTTGAAATGTGAGGTTCATTTATGAAAAGTTTTGAAAATCGAAGTCGAAAACTTGAAAAATTCACCTTTAAAGAGGTTTGAAAAGTGTTCGTAACGCTGCTTTACCGATCGAAATATAATCAAAAGAAAATATTTTTGGATTTTTTGACATAATCATAAAATATATATATATTAAATGACAAATGTGCAAAAATCATCTCAAATGAGAAGTTTTGATTGGTTAAAAAATTGTTGAAGTTTGATAAAAAACATGAAAATATGACAAGTTTGTAAAAATTTGGTCTTATTGGTTTTGAACCCATGACCTTGAGGTGGGGCACGTGGGCGTAAAGAACTTAAGGGCAAGCATACAACCACTAGGCCAAACGCGTTTGAGGTGTTAGTGGATTAAAACACGTAGACAAGGCGTTGGATTGTTTGAATTTGAAAAGATCAAGAACACACAAGCATGTTCTTCGTGTTTGATTTTCAGAAATCTAAATTCAAGCTCAGATCCTTGTTTCTTCACCAAATTGAGTGAAATAAAATTCAAACTTGACCGGTTTTTCATCACGAACATGAAGATGCATGTTAATTTCATTTATATTCATCCTAGCATGTTTTGATTTCTGGGAAAATGAAGAACCCTAGAATCTAAGAATCCAAATTAAATTATGTGTAGTGATGATTGTTGGATTTTATTGAGGGCTAATGATCGTTAAAGGTGCAGAAAAAGATTGGCCAAGAGCTTTTTTCAAAAGATTCAAAGAATTATGAGAACCAAGTTCGTGTTTATACCTGGAAAAGTGAAAATCGAAAACGATGCAAACGTGTTTCCAGCTTGTTGTTTCTTGATTGGTGAGCTCCAACGGCATGTAAGGAAGCTGTGAGTGGTCTCATGATCATGAATCAAGCCGGATCGTTTCTACACAAGTTCACCCGCACACTCAAAATGTAACTGGAATCGTGTTAAAGGTGTTACAGTGTTGTTGTTCTTGTTTTGGATCAACTCCATGATGTATATGGATGGTTTGAATCATTAGAACAACAAATTCTCGCACCAAACTTGAAATTCGATTCCTAAGGCAGTTTTGGAAACTTGAAGCCATGGCATGTGATTTCTGATTTTCAGCCTTGTTCAAGTTAATTTTAAGTTTGGAACAAGTTTAATAATGATATTGAAACATGTTAGACACCAAAGAACTTCATGATTTTCACTGATTTTATAAATTGCAAGTTTTTCAAAAGTTTATCATGTTTCTTGATTTGGAAGAAAGAAATGAGAAAGCATGATTCTTGCAATGCTTTGGTGTTGTTTGAGCTTGAATTGTGATCCTTTTATAGGCAAGAGATTCTGAAAATGTTAGGCAAGAAGGACATGGCATTTGGTGAATCATGAATTGCTTAAGGGGCAAGAAAGACAATTTACCAAAAAAGGAAACTTCCTTTTTTCACCATGTGCTATATTTTTACAATTTGATCCAATCCTTTCAATTATCACTCTAGGCTGATATTTATCAGTTCATCCATCCACTTGGCAAGGTTAGAAAGCTTCTAGATGAAGAAACACAAAAATGACCTATAATTTGATGTTCTGAACCTTGAAAATCAAGTTTCATGGAGCCTTATGTTTCAATTTCAAAAGTATAGCTAGACTCCATGGATTTGAGAGTTCTTGGACATTTTGGAAAGATCTTTCCACAAGCTACAACTTTCATGTTTTGAGTTTTTTTTCAATTCAAATTGGAACTAGGTGAAAAATGGCTTGAAGTTTGAAAAATGAGAAATTTCAACACTTAGAAAAATTTCTAAGCATGAAAACTTTTGACTTTTTGTTGACTTTTCAAATTCTTTGATTTTTATGATCATGATGGATCATTTGAAGTATTTTGATGATGGAAAAGTTTTGTTTTGAAAATTTGACCAAAAGTCAAAGTTTGACTTTTCTCGTGCGTATGAAATTTCATCAAATGTTTCGAAAACGATCGATGAATTCTCAGAACCTCGTGGATGTTTTGAATCCGTAAATTAGGTCAAGATGTTGTATCTAAGATATAATGACCAATCTCTATCCAAAAGGTCAAGCATCGCTTCAAAAGATCGAGAATGCCTATGCTCACCAAAACCCTAATTGGTCGATCCTCGATTGATCAGTGAGAGAAATGGGTATCTGATGATCAGATGTGGATATTTTGATCAAGATAGATCAAATAAGATGAGAAAATCTCAAACCCTAATTGGTTAGCTCTTGAATCAGATGAAAATCTGATGAAACCCTAATTTTGACCTGTGAATGCTACACCCGACATGCTTTTGAACTCAAGTTATGAAATGATGTAAATGTAAGGTGGTATATTAGGTCAAAAATTGGGGTATGACATAATGGTCAAATCGTTTATGTTGAAAACGTAAGTATCCTCCCCAACAGCATTGGAACTCTTGTCATGGTTAGGCATAGGCGCGTTGATCACATTCGGAGTCTCAACAGGAGGGTCAAACTCAATCTGCTTAGCTTCAATCATGTCTTGAATTTTGTTCTTCAGAGCCCAACAATCATCAGTACTGTGTCCAGGGCTGTTGGAATGGTAAGCACACTTAGCATTAGGATTGTATCTCGGAGAGGAAGTGTTGACATTCTGAGGAGGATCCCTCTGTAATCACCGCTTTCAACATGTGTTGCAAGGCTTGTGATAATGGCATGATCTTCAGAACCGCCTTTGTGGCTGCTGCTACGCGACGTTGTCTCACCGAGGTCAGGCCGATGTAGGATTAGAGATCACAACCGCCTCCACGATCGAGCACGGTCGGTCTTGGCTCGGCTGCTTCCGACCATACACAGATTAACTTTTCTTAGCACCAAAAGATCTCTTTCAAAGATTTGAAGATGTCTCTACTTGAATCTTCCCACTCTTGATACCACTTCAATACGTCATCATTAATATCAACTCGGTGAATCCGGTCAAGAGTTTCCAATCGATGATTGAAGAATGGGCCTGCTGTTCCCATAAACATATCAACCAACTCCCTATTGGACAAGGGTGGTCAACCATGCCCGCTAGATCTCTCCACTCGAGCATACTCCTTGAACTTCTCATCACGACCCATAGACATACTTTGTAGTTGCATGCGAGTGGGTGTCAATTCAAGATTGTACTCATCGCTTTGTAGAAAGCATCCGCTAAGTTACCTGCACGGATACGGTCATTCTAGCCGATAATACCATTCCAACCTGGTTCCGGACAAACTCTTTGAAATAATGCATCCACAACTTTCGTCATCGCGGGGGATTGATTTTCGGACATAGGATTTCAAATGCAGTTTAGGACAAGACATGCCATCATATTTGGCAAAGTTGAACTTTGAACTTGGGAGGAATCACAACGTTGGACAAGACTCGATCATCAAAATTCAACCCGACATCTTCGTGTTTTCCACAAAGATTCAGATGTCTTCAAGTTGTTTGTACTTGTCATCTTCTATCGTAGTATTGGCCATTATCATAGTCTTCTCGTGCTCATGCCGACTACCTTCGCCATCACCTTGTCACTTTGCTCATCCTCCTCTTGACACTTCCTTCGTAGAGTTCAATTCGACTAACCACTTTAGGACCACCTTTGTAGGCCCGCCCATGCCGAGAAGACCAACAACCTTCTTCTTCCCGTTGATGAGCTTCTTCAGATCTTCTTGGCCTTGGACCAAGCCGGTAAACATCTCACGAACAGGGTGGTCTCAATCGCTTAGCTTCAATCATATCCCTATCTTGTTCTTCGTGAGCCCAACGCTGTCGTGGTGCCCCGGCTATTGGATAAGCACACTTAGCATTAGGATTGTATCTCGAGAGAAGTGTTGACACCGAGGAGGATCCTTCAAAGTAATCACCGCCAACATGTGCAATGCACGACAATGGCATGATCAGAACCGCCTTCGTGGCGCCGCTTGCCGACGCACCCCGCCGAGGTTGTGCAGATGAGATCAATGTTCCTCACGATTGAGCGCGGCCTTGGCCGCCTTTTCTCACCATACAAGATTGGCTTCCTTCTTACCACTAAAAGATCTCTTCGATTTGATGATGAATCTACATGAATCTTCCCACTCTTGATACCTTTCGCGCCTCCCGTCAATACACCTGGTGACCGATGAAGAGTTTCAATCGATGATTGAAGAATGGGCCTTTAGTGTTCCCATAAACATATCAACCAACTCCCTATGGACAAGGGTGGCCTGAACTCCCGCTAAATCTCTCCATTTTTTAGCATACTTTGAACTTCTCATCACGACCCATAGACATGTTTGTAGAACGATGCGAGTGTCAATTCAGCATTGTACCATATTGTCGTAGAAAGCATCCGCTAAGTCACCGGATATGGTCATTCTCTAGTCGATAGTACCATTCCAACCGAGTCCTGACAAACTCTTGAAAATAGTGCATCCAACTTTCTCGTCATCGTGGGTTCGATCTTCCAACATATGACTTTAAATGCGCTTTGGACAGAGATGCCATCATACTTAGCAGTAGGAACTTTGAACTTGGAGGAATCACCACACAGTGACAAGACTCGATCATCAAAATCAGCCCTGACATCTCAGTTTTCCACGAAGATCAGACGGTCTTCAAGTTGCTTGTACTTGTCACCTTCATCGTAGTACTAGCTATAGCTCGAGCGATCCTCTCTCTTCTCAGCTCACCGGTCATCTTCATTACCCTTGACACCCCCTCATTCTGACACTTCCTTCCGAGAGCTTCATGATCGACCACACTTTAGGACCACCCTTGTAGCGCCACCCATGTTGAGAAGACCACCCTTCCTTTTGTTGATGAGCTTCGATCTTCTGGCCTTAGACCGAACATGAACCGAAGCATTCCGAGCCCGAGATCTTTGATGACTGCTCAAGAGCCATTTCGCTAAAATAAATAGCAGAGAATGAGAAAACCAATCTTCATGTACTGTGATGCAATGTTATGCTATGATATGCAAGTTTTAATGAAATGCAATGTTTTCAAGGACCTTAGAGATTTAAATTTGTTAAACAAGCAATGAGCAAACATTTATTAGTTCTCTTTATTCTTTTCTTTTTAAGTACAAAAGATAGTTCAAAATAAAAGAAAACATATAAATCCTAAAGCTCTAAGTCTCCCATGGGCGCTTCCTCTTGGTGCCGAGATAGGCGCTGATGCTTCGCTCCTCGTGAAGTAGCTTTGTCAACTCTAGTACCTTCTTCTCGCTTGCATAACACCGAGCTCAAGGTATCCCTTTCTTCTTAAGTCGAATCCAAGATCTCTTCAAGTCTTCAAAATCAAGAGGGATGTCGATGGAGAAAGATAGGCACGCTACCCATAAACAGTTCCATAATTACCGTAGAACAAAGAATGGCATCATGAGGTTTTGGCTCGAGCTCGCACTCCATTTGAGGGGTTCCCAAGGAATGGAGTTTGGTGCCCCAAAGTCTTGGTATCGCCTTCTTTACCATGCCCCAAGCGTATGAACCTTCGCTTGTAATTATGGAGATCGTGGTTGTAGTCGAACACAATGTCTTGAGAAGCATATCATGCGGACCGCCTCTTCGAACAAAACCAAATTGACGAGAGCTAAAGAAGGGTGTAAGTAATACCTCCCATTATACCAAGGAGTGGTACATTAGGGAATTCTCCATAACACTCAATGAATGTGAAGTCCTTTTGAGAGAAAAGATTCCAACGGATATCCGAATGAGAGTGACATTAACCTTGAGACCATCTCAACCTTTGTTCATTCTTCAAAACTGATGGAGGAAGGTGCAAATAAACCACCGGAAAGTAACGGTATACAACACATGAGAGTTCTTGTCTCTTAGTAGTACGAGTGTGGAGAGAATGCAGATGTCTCCAAGCAAGGCAATCGGATTGCGAGTAAGGAATATCTTGATGGCGTTGACATCTATGAATTGATCCGAGTTAGGGAATAGAACCAATCCATAGATTAGCAAGGCCACAATATCTTCAAATGCATGGAATCTCATAACTTTGAGGAATTCTCGGGCTTTCTTAATTAGGAACTTAATAAGTAAACCCTTAACTCCACTTCTAGTTTCCCAATTGGCTTCAATGTCCGAGCTTAAGATGGCACGACGCAATGTCTTCGTACCTAGGAACCTTTTCTAAACCGGTGAATGGCATTTGGTCAAGAATTAGTATCCCAAGTAGCTTAGAGAACTCTTCCAAGGTAGGAACTAACTGATAATCTGGAAATGTAAAGCAATGGTGTTTCGGATCAAGAACCGGAATAGGACATGCATCATATCTTCTTCAAAACCGAGGTAACTCAACTCAAGTGATAACCATGTCTTTTGATGAACCGAGCATGGTCGGAATTTTGAAACCAATTCTTTGAGCTAAGAAGGTATACCTATGAAGTTGATTCGATAGTCTTTCTAGAAGCCATAATTCCTACAAACAGTAGCAAAGATAAATCCCTAGGTCCTTGAAATAGTTAGAAATGATATGCAATGCGAATGATGTCATGATGTCATGTTTAGCACACACAAACAATTCACACAATGAGCCTAGGTTTAAGGCTTGCAAGAGGTATAGGTGATTACCCCACCAAAAGTTTGAGTTGGTTCATCCTGTCCTGTAATAGTGTCATACCCCAAAATTTGCCCTCCATCTACTCAAGAGATTTCATACATCCATACTCAGGATTCCTCAAGAGTTGATCAGACAAACTCTCTCCTAGACAATCAACCCAAACTAGGGTTTGGTATCTCTCAAGTCAATATGGATTTCCAACATCTCCAATGGCCTTCATACCTCCTCATATGCTTCAAAGATTCTCCATGTCAAGTTTCAAGCCTCACAAGTCAAGTTTCCTCAGACAATTGCTCAGATGGTTGAAAATCGAGTGTATGGACAAAAAGTCAACTGTGGTCAACATATACAAAACTTCCGATTTTGGTCAACATCCTCATTTTGAAGTTACATTCATCATTTGATCAAGGGTTGATCATGATTCATCAAGAAAACTCAAGATTTGCCCAAAAGTCGACTTTCTAAATTAGGTTTCTAGATGAAAAGTCAACTCGAACTTTGACCGATCATAACTTTCATACTTTCTCGTAAATTTTTCCACCACCTCTTGTTTTGAAGGAAATTCAATTTCTACAACTTCATGTCTCACAAGAATGTCCAAAAATGCTTCATTTGAGAGGTATAGCTCAAAACATTATGTGTCATTTTCAAAGTCAACAAAAGTCAACTTTTGTTTTGAAGATATTTTGAGCATGGTAACTCCAATTGAGATGAGACCAAGACATTGTTTAGAGGACTCTTAGAGCTTTCCAAAAGTCCAAGAACACTCAAAATGTGGAAAATTGAGCAAGATACACTATTCGAAGTTGGGGAATTTTGGACAATTGCAAAAAGGACATATTGGTCAAAATGCAAAATTTTCCAAATGGGCCTATAATCTTTTGATCCAAACTTGTTCATGATGCTATTCTTGACCCATAAATACTTGGCCTTGGTTATTTTCTATTTTATGATTTATATTTGAATTTTATAACATTTAATTCAAAAATAAATTATATAAAATATGAAAATTAAACATTTTTCTCAAAAGGAATGATTTTATATCTTTCTAAATGTCCAAGAAGGCCCATGACCCTTACCAAATTGTGATAGCCTTGATTCATGAGAAAATCATATATTTTCAATATTTGATTTTATTTTAAATGGAAATATTTGCACATTCAAGAAGCAATCTTTTTCACTCCTTTTGCCATCCAAATTTCTTCTATAAATTGCCAAGAATACACACAAGCCCCGAGGATCTAAACCCTAGCTCAAGCCAAACCCTTATTTTGTCAAAATTTTCCAAGAAAGTTGCAAAATCGTGTTCTTGTTTCCACCACTTTCATTCAAACCAACCATCCCATTGTCTTCGTGGAGGTAAGTTTGAGTAAGTATACACTTGTGCCATGGTTTAAAACAGTTTGATCGATGCATACATACATACATATTCAATATTTCTTGATTTTTGCATTTGATTGTTCGCCTGCTTTAATCGATTCTAACCGCTCTAATGTGTTCATGAGGCTCTATATAGTTGATCCGGGCAATCGTTGTAAGCTTGAACGCCGAAACTCATGATGCCATGTTTAGGGTTTCAGAACCGCCGAGTCGAATCGGCATTTAGAGGAACTTTTAGACAAACCGAGACCACCATCGGATTCTACCGATTTGGGGGTAGCCTTAATCCCACTCAATTTCGATTTTTGCTGTTAGCAAATCGAGTATCCCGGAGAAGATGACCGAGCCCTAGCTCCGCACCGACCAAAGGACCCATGAGGAGGTCAAGGATGAATGATGCGTTCCGATTCGCCATTCAAAATCAATCGGGCCCGCGGCGACCGTGGTTTGATTTTTCAAAATATCCTCGACGGCCATCACTTATATTGATTTCACTTTTCAAACACCAAGTGCATCATGAGTGGTCAATGTCGGGTTTTTATAGGGTGGGATGTCTCCACTGATTCCTGTCGCATAACCTTTTCCTTTTTCCAAAACTTGCATTATTTTCCATGTTTTCATATTTTTTAATATTTTTCTTATTTTAATTGTTTTCATGATTTTTATTCTCGCATTTAAAATGACCAAAAACATTTTTTCTTTTACATTATTTTCATAAAACCTTTATTTAATTTAATAAATTAAAAATATAATTTTGCATGCATATTTATTTTATTTTATTTTAGCATTTAAATCATTATTAATTGCATTTTAATTATTAAATCTTTTCCAAAAATCCAAAAATTATTTTAACTTATTTATCTTATTCCAGCATAAATCTTCTCATATTAAAACTTGCATTTTTTCTAACATTTTCTCTTATTTCAATTTCATCATATTTCCGATTTTCTTATCCTTTCACAGTTGATCCGATTGACGATTCTTCCGCTTTTTTATTTTTTCCCAATAATGTAATTGCTCATGGGTTGTAATAGTTTAATTTAGGACTTTATTTCCGCACTCCCGATTATGTATCCGCCTCAAAGCCATGTAATAGCGTAGGTTTATTTTCCGACTTTACATTCCGCATTTTACTTTCCGCACCTTATCAATTGCTAGTAATTAGCGTATGGCAAGATAATAATGGACATAGCTCACGCTAATTTCAAGATAAAATATCCGAATTCACACTTCTTCACACACGCCCTTAGGGTAATTCTCTCGATGCCTTCGATTTCAAACAATGGTCATGTCCTCTAACGAGGTATTCTAGCACCGCTGTTTTCAAAACAAATCATCATAGTCTCTTTGATACAAAGATCATAAGACCCACGATGTCGCCTCCGAATACATGATCTTGACCTCGATTGTCGCCACGAAAAATGATGATAGTCCTTCGAATGTGCTAGGATACTTCCTACAAGTTGCTTCTATGACCATCCGATGTCCTTCGAGTGTCCCGCTTACATCCAACGAATGGAGCTACCTACTAACTAATGGTATGGCTAGGCTATTCTAAAGGAACGTAAAGTACAAAACGACCAATTCGAGTGGGTAAATAAGTCTCTTAGTTGCTTGCTCTAAATCAAATGCTTTTCACACTACACACTTTTTTTTCAAATTTCTTTTCAAAACAAAACATTTCCAACACTTTGTATACACTTCCTACGAGTCATTACAAAGTCAAAGCGAAATGCCTTTTCAAAACATTTTTGTCAAACACACGTAAAGCAATTTTAAAAAGTTATCTAAGAGCAACTAAGAGTCGTAGAATAAACTCGGATGGAAAGGGGTGCTAATACCTTCCCTTTTCATAACCATTCTCCGAACTCGTAATCTAACGGGTCTTTTTTCTACTTTTACCTTCCCTTAATTGATAAAATAAAAGTCGGTGGCGACTCTTGCTATCCGCACATTTGGATACAAAATCCTACAAAGTCGCTTCACCGATCACGTAATCATGGACTCACTGGGATCGACACCCAAAGAGAGAATTGCCTTAGGGATTTCTAGATAACCTCTATTGCTTTTTGTTTGACTTGTATGCTTTATCTTAAGGGTTGCTTGGGTATTATATTGTTGGGGATCCTACACCCGATCCGGGTTTCCTTTAGGTAAGTGGCATTAGATCATCGCGACCGCTAGACGATAACTAAACGGTCAACATGATGTATACTAGCGTGACACTTTGGTTGTCCCGATACTTTTCATTCCCAAGTTGAAGAAAGTATTTGGCTTCGCAGTCATCAAGCGCTAACTAAACTTTTAGAACCTTAATTGACCCATCTTGGCCATTAGAAGTAGTGAGATGGCCGGCTTTGTGTAGACCGAGGTTGGTTGATACCGATGCTACGCCATTGAGACTGACTTTGGGACATTTTCGATCGACCACCAGTCAGAGAATAAGCGCCACGAGAAAGATCTATGATATGAGATTCCTAGAACCCGTTACTATTATAGGACAGGATGAACCAACTCAAACTTTTGGTGGGGTAATCACCTATACCTCATGCAAGCCTTAAACCTAGGCTCATTGTGTGAATTGTTTGGTGTGCTAAACATGACATCATGACATCATCCGCATTGCATATCATTTCTAACTATTTCAAGGACCTAGGGATTTATCTTTGCTCTTTTGTAGGGATTATGGCTTCTAGAAAGACTATCCAATCAACTTCATGGGTATCCCTTCTCACCAAAGAATTGGTTTCAAATTCCCACCATGCCCGCTCATCAAAAGACATGGTTATCTACTTGATTTGGTTATCTGGCTTTGAAGAAGATATGATGCACGTCCTATTCCAGCTTCTTGACCAAACATCATTGCTTTACATTTCCGATTATCATTGGTTCCTACCTTAGAAGAGTTCTCTTACTGTACCTATTTGACCAAATGCCATTCACCGTCTAGAAAAGGTTCCTAAGCACGAAGACATTGCATCACCTTTACATCTTAAGCGCCGGATATTGAAGCCAATTGGGAAACTAGAGTGGAGTTATGGTCTACTTTCCAAGTTCTTAATCAAGAAAGCCCGAGAATTCCTCAAAGTTATGAGTTTCCATGCATTTGAGAACATTGTTGCCTTGCTAATTTATGGTTTGGTTCTATTCCCTAACTCGATCAATTCATAGATGTCAATGCCATCAAGTTGTTTCACCCGCAATCCAAAGGCTACTTTACTTGGAGACATCCTACATTCTCCACACTGACTACTAAGCGACAAGGAACTCTCATGTGTTGTATACCGCTACTTTCAAGGTGGTTTATTTCGACTTCCTCCATCGGTTTTGAAGAACGAACAAAGGTTGAGATGGTCTCAAAGATTGATGTCACTCTCTCATTCTGATATCCGTTGGAATCTTTTCTCTCAAAAGGACTTCACATTCATTGAGCTGCTGAGAATTCCCTAATGTACCGCTACTTGGTATAAGTGGGAGGTATTACTACAACCCTTCTCTAGCTCTACGCAGTTTGGTTTTCCCAAGAGATGGTCCACATGATATGCTTCTCCAAGATATTGTGTTCGACTACAATCACGATCTCCGTTACCGATTTAAGGTTTATACATGCTTGGGGCATGGTAAAGAAGACGATACCAAGACTTTGGGGCACCAACTCCATTCCTTGGGAACCTTACCTCAAATGGGTGCGAGCTCGAGCTCAAAACCTCATGATGCCATTCACTGCTTTACCAAGAATTATGGAACCTGCTATAGTGACGAATCTATGCCGTTTCTCCATCCCGACATGCCTACCGATTTTGAAGACTTGAAGAGATCCTCGATTCAAATTTTAAGGAAGAAAGGATACCTTGAAGCTCAAGTTATGCAAGCGAGAAGAAAGTCCTAGAGTTGACCAAGCTACTTCATGAGGAGCGAACATCAATGCCTATATCGGCACCAAGAGGAAGCCCATGGAGACTTAGAGCTTTAGGATTTTTATGCTTTTTATTGTTTTGAACTATCTCTTGTACTTAAAAAGAAAAAGAATAATGAGAAGTACTAATAAATGTTTGTTCATTGCTTGTTTAACAAATTTAAATCTCTTAGGTCCTTGAAAACATTGCATTGCATTCGCATAAACATTGCATATCATAGCATAACATTGCATCACAGTACATTGAGATTGGTTTTCTCATTTGCTCGCTATTTATTTGATGAAATGGCTCTTGAACAGATCACAAAGATCTCTGTGCTCGTAATGCCTGGGCCAAGCAGATGTTCACCAACTTGGTCCAAGGCCAAGAAGATCCAAGAAGCTCATCAACAAGAAGAAGAAGGTTGTTGGTCCTCAACATGGGTAGACGCTTCAAAGGGGTCCTAAGGTGGTCACCGTATTGAGCTCAAGGAAGTGTCCATACCGAGGGAGTACCAAGGGTGATGAAGGTGATCACGTGAACCAAAGAAAGGAGGAGAGGACCAGTCTGATTATAGCCAACATTCTGAGGGAGATGACAAGTACAAGCAACTTGAAGATCGTTCAATGTCGTGGAAAACCTCGAAAATGTCCGGCTGAATTTTGATGACCAGTCTTGTTCCCGTGTTGTGATTCCTCCCAAGTTCAAAGTTCCTACTTTTTCCAAATATGATGGCATGTCTTGCCCTAAGTCGCATTTGAAGTCCTATGTCCGTAAGATCAACCCCACATCGATGATGTAAAATTGGATGCACTATTTTCAAGAGAGTTTGTCCGGAACCCAATTGGAATGGTACTATCACCAGAGAATGACCGTATCCGTATTTGGAGTGACTTACCGATGCTTTCACGACAAGATGAGTACAATGTCGAATTGACACCTACTCGCATGCAACTACAAAGTATGTCTATGGGTCGCGACGAGAAGTTCAAGGAGTATGCTCGTATGGAGAGATCTAGCAGTGAGTTCACCACCCTTGTCCAATAGGGAGTTGGTTGATATGTTCATGGACACCGACAGTCTGCTCTTCAATCATCCGATTGGAAATTCTTCATCCGATTCACCGAAATGATATTGACAAAGGCGATTGAAGCGGTATCAAGAGTGGAAGATCTGTAGAGACATCTTCAAATGTCAAGAGATCTTTGGTGCTAAGAAAGAAGCTAATGCCGTGAATGGTCGTAAAAGCCGAGCCAAGTCCGACCGCTCTCAACTGTAAGGGCCAGGATCTCCAATCCTACATCAAGACAACCTCAGAGACAACGCAGTAGCTTAACGCCACCACAGAAGCCATTTAAGATCAACATGCCATTGTCGCAAGCCTTGCAACACATGTTGAAAGCAGAGTTGATTACCTTGAGGGATCCTCCTAATGTCAACACTTCCTCCAAAGTACAATCCTAATGCTAAGTGTGCTTACCATTCCAACAAATTGCACGACAATCGACAATTGTTGGGCTCAAGAACAAGATTCAAGATATGATGAAGCTGCAGATTGAGTTTGATCCTCCGTGAGACTCCAAATGTGATCAACGCGCCTATGCCTAACCATGACAAGAGTTCCAATGTCAGGGACTTATACTTATGTTGACTTGACTATTCCTCCATGGTCATAAGAAGAATTTGTTGCAAGCCGTGTCAATCTAGGATGCCCAGAGTTGTCGCTGGTGCTCGCTCTACACCGATGGATGTGGTTGGTCGAGAAGACGTGTTCAAAGGCATGATGGATAACCGTGAGATACTATTTCGAAACCACCGTGCGTAAGCAGTGAAGAAATGTCTAAGTTGAAGATTGACAATGCAAACGAACTGCACTATCCGTGGTGGGATACCTTGGGGCAACCAAGTGGAAAGTATGATCATGGTGAAGTACACTGTCTCGGGAGAAGTTACAAGATTCCTATTGAAGATGTTAAGGCCACGGATGGGGACGATTTCCCGTACATTGTTATGTTACTATAAGGATTTCTCCACGATCCTATACCTAGGGTGGCACCTCTCATTATCACTTCTCCCGCACTCAGCCCATATTCTCTCCGACAAAGCTATCCCTCGAACTATGGAGTCGATGTTTACTATCATGGCGTCAAGCAAGACTCCTCCGACCATTGAAGATCTTACTGCTTGGAGTTTCTATTCCCGACATTGACAACATCACCGGATCCAAGAAGGTGACCCGAACCGAAGGGTATTCTCTCCAGATCTCTCCTCCAAAAGACACATCGCGACTCCACCGATTCCAGCTACTCAATCGACATCCCCACTAGAGGGAAAGAACCGAACTCATCCCCGCCATTTAGAAGTACCAAAGGAAGTCAAGATACCTCCAAACAAGAAATGAGGAAATTCAAGATTATCAAGAAGAGTGACTACAATGTTGTGGAACAATGACAGACCGCCCAAGATCTTCATGCTGCTCTTTGTGGCTCCGAGGCTCATGCTAATGCCTTGGTGAAGTTTCAAGAATGCTCATGTGCCGCAAGACACTACACGATCAATCAAGTTTGTATTAGCTCACGCCAACAACGGCCTAGGCCTGAGCCGATTTGACTTCTTCCAAAGAAACACAACAAGGCCTTGCACATCTCTGTTGGAATGCTAACGTCCCATGTTTTGGTTGACACCGGTTCGGCCTCAATATCCTACCAAGATCGCTTTGATCGACCGGTGTCGAAGGGTTGGTTCCGACCCAAGGACATTATCGTGAGAGCTTTTGATGGTTCTGCTTACACTTGCTGGAGAGCACTCCGCTCATAAAGTCGGTTCCTGCACTTTTGACTCCACTTTGTCATGGACATCCATCCAAATTATTCTTGCCTACTTGGACGCCTTGATACATGGGCAGGCGTCACCTCTACCTTACATCGTCAAGTACCCGGGTGAAAGGGAAGGTTGTCACAGATGTGGTGAAGAAGAGTATATGGTCATCATCTCATCATTCCGCTATCTCGAGATGGAGGGTAATTCTTCGAGACTTCTGCAAGCTTTTGAAACAATTCCTAGAGTCATACCATTGATTTCCGCCACTCTTGAAGATGCTAAAGTCCGCCAGGATGGCCTTTGAAAGATGCTCAAGCCGCCAACAAGAAGGTAGTTCTTTGGGGTCAGCCCCGATCTTCCTTTCAAATTTGACAAGACCGTTTAGGCTTCACCATCAAAGGTCAAGATGATACCGCCAACGAGCCGCCAACTTCCTTCCGATCGCCGTGAGAATCCATGCTATAGAAGACGCACTACAACGGCTTCGACATCGCAGAAGTGGATCTTCCCAACCTGTGATGGGCTCAAGAATTGAAGATCAAGACGCTATACCAATCTCCTTTAGCCAGAGTAATTGCTTTTGTTTGTTTTGCTTTTCGTATTTCTTTATGTTTCGAACAATAAACTTTGAAAGCCTTCAGCGCCTTGCCCGCATGGCTCGCTTGCAGGGTTATTATCTCGTCGTCATTTTCATTCAATAAATCGCTGGACTTTTGCATTCAATTGTTTGTTTTCTTTACTTTATCACCCCTTCAAAAGCTATGTGTTTCTTACACACACCCACGGATACACTCGTAATCACTCCGAATCTCGTTAATAATATTGCGTTAGTGCTATATGACTTCATAATCCGATCTACCGCCAAGACGAAAGTGAGGAAGATGAAGTGCCAGGAGAACTTGCCGATCAACACAGCAAGAAGAGCGAGTTATACACCACACAAGAGCAAGTCGAGGTTGTGAATTCACGACGAAGATGTAAAAGATCAAGATAGGAGCGGGTCTGAGAACAAAGTGTTAAAGAAAGGTTGGTCTGTGATGCTACGAGATTATATTGAGGTTTTTGCTTGGTCATAATGCCGGTTTAGACATTGATATTGTGGTACACCGATTGTCACAAAAGAAGGTTTTCCCAAAGGAATGTATGTCTGGCAGATGCGCCCCGAGATGTCGAGAAAATCAAAGCCGGGTTATGAAGCAGCTTCAACGCCGGTTTCCTAGCCGTTACCTCCTATCCCAAGTGGGTTAATGTGGTACCCGTGCCAAGAAAGATGGTAAAGTACCATGTGGATTACGTAGATTTGAACAAAGCGAAGTCCGAAAGACGATTTCCACTTCCTCATTGATAACCCAACACCGCCAAGATAAGGTTTTCCTTCATGGATGGTTTCTCCTGCTACAATCGATCAAATGGCCTCAAGATATGGAAAAGACTACTTTTGTTACACAACAAGCACTTTTGCTACAAGGTTATGCCGCTTGATCGAAGAACGCAGCGCCACTTATCGCCGATATGGTGACATTATTTCATGACATGATTCATCACGAGATAGAGGTCTATGTTGACGACATGATAGCTCATCAAAACAAGAAGAACATCTCGATCATTTGCGTAAACTATTTGATGATTGAAGAAGCATGTATTGAGACTTAATCCCAACAAATGCACCTTGGAGTCGATCCGAAAACTCCTAGGGTTTGTAGTCAAGTGGAAGAGGTATTGAGGTTGACCCCGCCAAGGTTAAAGCTATTCAAGAGATGCCACCGCATGTAGAGAAGAGGTCGAGGTTTCTTGGCCGATCAACTACATTGCCATTCATTGCACACCTAATCGCACTGTGGAGCCAATCTTCAAGTTACTTAAGAAAGATCAAGAGTGGAGTGAAACGATTTGCCGATCGCTTTTGACAAAATCAAGAGTACCTTCAATCCTCCTATCCTTATGCCACCGCCAAGGAAGACTTATCATGTACTTGATGTTAGAGAATTCAATGGGTGTGTTGGGCAACATGACGAGTCCGGTCGAAAAGAGCATGCAATATACTACCTTAGCAAAAGTTTACCAATCGTGAAACATCACAATGAGAAAACTTGCAACGCTATTTGGGTGCTCACGACTAAGACAGATATGTTGACTCACACTACCTTATTGATTTCCAAGATGGATCCGATAAAATACATCTTTGAGAAACCTCCGAAGAATAGCAAGATGGCAAATGATCTTGACCGAATATGACATCCAAAGACATTTCTTTAAAGCGATCAAAGGAAGTGTAGTAGCCGATCATTGGCTCATCGTCGTAGATGACTACGCCCATGCAGTTCGAATTTCCAGATGAAGATGTTCTACTAGTCACAGACATGGAAGAACCGTGTCCGCATTTAAGGACCCGAACAAGGATCCCGATGGACCATGGTTTTTGATGGAGCCTCAAACGCACTTGGCAATGGCATTGGCGCCATCATTACGCCCCCCAGCGACATACCTTCACCGCCAGATTATGTTTCATTGCACTAACAACATGGCCGAGTACGCGTGCATCATGGGTATCAAAGTCGCTATTGACTTAAGAATGTTCTTACAAGTGTATGGAGACTCACTTTAGTGATCACGATAAGAGGCGATGATACGAAGCATCCGAATCTCATTCCGTGACGAGCATTCCAGTTTGATTCCCTACTCAAGAGATTACTTTGATCATATTCCGAGAAGAGAATCACCATGCACGACACACTATGTCGTCTATGTTCAAGGTTAGATGGGACAACGAGGCTCCCCTGCATCATCATTGAGAAGTTCGACCAACCAGCGATTGTTAGTGAGCTTGATATGAAGAGAAACCCGTACTTTGACGTGAAAAGGTATCTTGAGACTCAGAATATTCCGCAGGGGCATCCGTTAATGATAAGAAGTTCAGAAGATTTGCTTCCAAATTCTTTCTCAAAGAACATCTTATACAAACGCAACCACGACTTGTGCTACTCCCTACTGTAGACCGTGAAACAAAGAATACGTCATCAGAAGAGTTACATAAGTAGTTTGGTACCCACTCCAAGGGACCATGGCTAAGAAGATTTTGAGAACAAATACTATTGGTCCACCATGGAAGCGATTGTCGCTTATGCTCGATCTTGTCACAAATGCCGATTTATGCCGAAAGTGCACTACTCCAAAGACTAATGTTTTAACTTCTCCGGCCTTTGCAATGTGGGCATTGACATGATTGAGATTGCTTCACTCCAATGGACATCTTTCATCCTTGTGGCAATTGATTACTTTACCAAGTGGGTGGAAGCACTCGCATGCATCTCATACTAAGAATGTAGTGGCTCGATTCATCGCACAATTCTTATCTGCCGGTATGGCACTTCAAAGGATTATCACGTATAACGGTTCCAATCTCAACAACAAGATGATCACCGAACTCGCACGCTTCAAGATCAAACATCACAACTCTTCTCCATATCGCCGATGAATGGGCGCAGGGAAGCCGCCAATAAGAACATTAAGAAGATTATACGTAAGATGACAAAGGACTTACAAAGATTGGCATGAGATGTTACCATTTGCTCTTCATGGTTATCGTGACCACAAAGACGAACATCCACAGGGCAACCCCCTCTCTCTTGTATACGGTATGGAAGCTCTTACCATCGAGGTCCGGATACCTCAACCGTAGTCCTCCAGAGGCAGAAAGTTTAAGACGATTGTCCGCATCGCCTTGACCGATTAACTGATCGATGAGAAACGACTGCATCCATCCGCCATGGACGATTTATCGTAAACGAATGATCGAGCATTTAACAAGAAGGTCAAGCACCGAGTCTACCAAGTCGGTGATCTAGTAGTCAAGCGCATCATTCTTCCACAAGGTGATCCCAGGGCAAATGGACTCCCACCTATGAGGGACCATTGTAGTCAAGATAAGATTTTCTCATGGAGCTATGATACTTAGCACCATGGATGGTGAAGACTTCCCACACTCGTGAACGCAGACATAGTCAAAAATACTACGATAAAAGAGACCCGCTAGGTCGATCGCCTAGGCAAAAATAGAGATCCCCGCGAACCAAAAGGTTCGCAAAAATTAAGGATATATACAAAACATGTACACCCGCAAGTCGAAACCGAAAAGGCGGTTTGGGCAAGGGTATCCCAGAGATCGAAACCCGAAAGGGCGTCTAGGCAAAAGTTAGATTTAAGCGCACGACTATGTCTCTTCCGATCACCCGCTCCTGACTACTATCAGATTCAAGATTCAAATGGCTAAGATCGCCTACTCACTTTCTAACGATAAGAAGGAGATGAGATAGTCGAAATATATGAGTACTAGCATAGTTGGAACTTAACAGATTGTTTCCGTGATAGCTTTTACCTTTCTTGGTACAAACTACTTGGCCATACGCCATTTCAAATAAATGCCTTCTTTCTTTACAATTTTGTTGTTGTTATTGTAATAAGTCCAACGTGCTTTGAATGATTATACGATTTGACAATAAGAATCTCTCACAAACATACGAAAAGTGAATATGCAAAAGTATTTTACATGTGCTCTAGGAATTGGGATGACGACTTAAAGTCACCCATACAATTTCAGAGCATAAAAGGTGTCACCCACAACACACCTTCCAATGAGTATAAGGGAATCCACGAAAAGAATTCCACCAATCGAAAGCAACGTTACATCGGCCTCTAAGCAAGAACTTCATCCCCGGCCGATATTTCAATCCTCCCTTCCCCAAGCAGCAGTGATCCTGACCAAATCTCGATAGTGCATCGAGGAAACATACACCTTTATTCCCCAACCAGATTACAACGGACTCTAGACTCTTCAAGCCCTGGCCTCAAGAACCATCAAATGCTCTCCAAGGAGATCTACACTCTGAATCCCCAAGAGAGCATCTCTAAATTCCTCAAATAGATCTACATACAAGGTCCCCAACGGATCGCCCCTGATTCTCCTCAACAGGTCTATATATGAGATCTCCAACAACGAGCTTCTCAAATCTCTACCTTCCTCAACAATATCTAGGCCCAAGACTTGGTCGAGAAGTGCATCGGAGGAATCCAAGATATCTTCTTCTCCTTCAAAGGTGGTTCTCACCTACTCAATTCCTGCAGGTTAGAAATCTTCAAACGTAATATCCGCATCTTCTTCAAGATGGATATGTTTTGAAATATCACAACATCATCATTCATACATTTCTCATAAAGTCATAATTCATGCATATGTCATTCATATACATCGTCATGCATCATACTTGCATAAAACTAACCAATATTCTATCAAAGTTTTCTTGTTTTCTCCAAAA
>CM038796.1:62189351-62356770 GCA_021764765.1 Vicia sativa | reverse complement strand
ATTGTTAGTCTTATGTAAAGTATGATGATGATGATGTTTATGAATGACATATGCATAAATTATGACTTTTTATGAGTAATGTATGAATGATAGATGTTGTGGTATTTCAAAACATATCCATCTTGAAGAAGATGACACTGAGGACTCTCGACTTCTATTTGGGATGAAGTGGGTGAGAGCTCCGCTTTGAATGAGAAGAAGGATATCCGATTCCTCCGATGCACTATCTCGACCAAGTCTTGAGCCTAGATATTGTTAGATGACAGATAGAGAGATGCCCTCGAGGATCTTGTGCATAGACCCTATTTGGGGAGAGTCTAGGAGGTACTCTCATCGATTCGTGTAGATCTTGTTGGAGAGCATTTGATAGGCCGGGAGACCCAAGTTGAGGATCTAGAGCCCGTCGAAATCTCTCGGGTGGGAATAGAAGATGCAAGCCTCCGACACTATCGACCAAGTTTCAAGTCCGGATACCGAAAAGGGAATTGTCGAGAGATATATTTCTGTGGGGATAAACACCTCTCTCGTAAGATGAACCGTCAACGCTGGAGACTGATGTAACATGGTTTAGTTGAGTGGAATCACCGCTTCTAGGACTAAGTATATTCACTGGGAAGGTTTGTAGTGAGCACGCCTGTCGAGATCATACTGCAGGAAGATGTATGGTGACTTCGACGCCATCTCAATCCTGAGTCTGTAGCAATTACTTTTGTATACTCACTTCATGTTTGTAAATAGATTTTATTGTCGATGCATATAATCATTCAAAGCAAACGTTGGACTTTATAAACAACAACGGTAAAATTGAAAGAGGAGGAAACTTGTATTTATTTGAAAGTGGCGATGGCCAGTAGTTTGTATACAAGTAAAAGTTATGAAACAATCTCGTTAAGTTCCAACTATGCTAGTACTCATATATTTCAACTATCTCATCTCCTCGGTCAGCTTTAGAAAGTGAGTGGATTGATTTTACCATTTGAATCCGAATGCGATAGTAGTCCGGAAGTGGGCGGTAACTGACGAGACATAGTCATACGCTTGAATCCCAACTTTGCCTAGGTCGCCTTTCGGTTTTCGCCTACCAGATACCTTTTTGCCCAAGCCGCCTTTCGTGTTTTCAATTGCCCGTGTACATGTTTTGTATATATCCTTAACTTTGGCGTAACCCTTTTGGTTCGCCAGATGCCCTTATTTTTGCCTAGGTCACGACCTAGCGGGTCTTATTTATGCATAGTATTTTTGACTATGCATGCCTGCTGTGGTGGGAAGTCTTCACCATCCATGATGCTAAGTATCATAGTCTACCGGAAAACACTGCCTTGACTACAAATGGTCCCTCATAGTGGGAGTCCATTTGCCCTCGATCACTTTGTGGAAGAATGATGCGCTTGACTACTAGATCACCGACTTGGTAGACTCGGTGCTTGACCTTCTATTGAATGCCTGATCATTCGTTTCGATAGATCTGTCCATGTATGGATGGATGCGAGTCAAGTTTCTCATCAATCAAGTTAATCCGATCAAGGCGTAGTCGGACCCAATCATCTTCGCCTAACTCAAGGCCCCTGAGGACTCTAGTTGAGGGAATCGAACTCAATTGGTAGGACTGCCCATACCGTACACACAAGAGAGAAGGGGTTTCTTGTTGATGTCCGACGATAAAGTGGCAACTATGCAGTAGCAAATGGTAACATCTCATGCCAATCTTTGTAAGAAGTCAATCATCTTCAGATGATCTTTTAATGTTCTTCTTGGCGGCTTCCATCAAGCCATTCATCTTAAATCGATATGGAGAAGAATTATGATGCTTGATCTTGAACCGCATGCAGAGTTCGGTGATCATCTTATTGTTGAGATTGGAGTCATATCTCGTGATAATCCTTTGGAGTGCCATACCGATGTATAAGATTATGCCTAATGAATCGAGCCATTACATTCTTGGTAACAGATGCGAACGAGGCCGCTTCACCCACTTGTGAAATAGTCAATTGCACGGATGAAATCATGTCCTAGAAGCTGTGGCTTGATTCCCGATCATGTCAATGCCCCACATTGCAAAAGGCCAAGGATCCATTAAACATCTGAGTGCACGGAGGTACGTGCACTTTGTCCGCATAATCGCATTTGACAAGATCGAGCGAACGGTGATACTAGCTTCCAGGACCAGTAGAACCTGTTCTCAAAATCTTCTTAGCCATCAGATGCCCACCGGAGGGTACCAAATGCGCCTTCGCGGTAACTCTTCCATAATATGTCTATTGCTTTCCTGTCCACACAACAAGTAAGCAAGTCGTGGTTGCTTTTGTATAGATGCCACATCGAGGAAGAATTTGGATGCAAATCTTCTCAAGAATTTCTTATCGTTGATAGATGCCCCTGGATATTCTCGAGTCTCAAGATACCTCTTCACATCGTAGTACCAAGGTTTCTCTCAGATCAAGCTCATAACAAGATCCGGTTCACTTCATGATGATCCGGGAGCCTCGCTTGTCCCATCCGACCTTGAACAGATGATATATAGTAAAGCACGCGTTCGCCAACCGATTCTCTTCTCGTGGAATGTGACCAGTAATCTCTTCAAGTAGGGATCAAACTCGAACATGCTCTCGATACGAATGAGATTCGGATGCTCAGATCCATTGCCTTAATCGACTCGATCACCAAAGCCGAGTCCCATACACTTGTAAGAATTTGATTCTTAAGTCAATAGCACTTTGATACCCATGATGCACGCCTGTGATTCGCCATGTTATGCAACCACATAACTGGCGTGAAAGGCGATGTCCGCCTGTAGGGATGTAATGATGGCGCCAATGCTGCAAGTGCGCTGAGGCTCCATCAAAGACCATGGTCCATCGATCCCTGCTCGTGTCCTTCGTTCGGGCTCGTTTCTTCGCAACTGCAAAGTAAAACATCTTCGCTGAAACTCAACTGCATAGACCGATAGTCATCTACGGTTTGATGAGCCAAATGATCGGCTACTACACTTTGATTGCTTTTTCGAGAAGTGTACCGATGTCGATTTGGTCAAGATCATTTGCCATCTTGCTATTCTTCCGAGAGGAGCCGGTTTCTCAAATATGTATTTTATCGGATCCATCTTGGAAATCAACAAGGTAGTGTGAGTCAACATAATTGTCTTAGCTTCTACGAAAGCAGCCCAAGCCAAAGCTTGCAAGTTTTCTAGCCGTGAGTATCTTGTTTCATAGTCGGTAAACTTTTGCTAAGGTAGTATATTGCATGCTCTTTTCGGACCGCATCGCCCCAACACACACCCCATTGAGTTCTCTAACATCACAAGTACATGATAAGAGATCTTCCTTCGTGCGGTGGCATCTGGATGAGGATTCTATAGGTACTCCTTGATTTGTCAAAAGCTTATCCGCGATCGCCATTCCATTTCACCACTTAATCTTTCTTCAAAGAACTAAAGATTCGCTCCAAGTAGCATTAAATGTGCAATGAATCTGGCAATATAATTCAATCGCCCAAGAAACCTCCTCGACTTCCTTCAAGTGGGAGTCGGCATTTCTTGAATAGCTTTAACTGCATTGGATCAACTTCAATACCTTTACCAATCGACAACAAATCCTAAGAGTTTACCGGATCTAACCCAAAGGTGCACTTGTTAGGATTAAGTCTTAGTCTGTACTTCTTCAACCTATCAAACGCTTCGAATGATCAAGATGTTCTTCTTCATTCTGTGATCGAGCTATCATGTCGCCGCGAGACCTCATCTCGTGATGAATCATGTCATGAAATAACGTCACCATAGCACTGGACAAGTGGCGCCCGCGTTCTTCAAATCTGGAACGGTATAACCTTGTAGCAGAAAGTGCCCATCGTAACGAAGTCGTCTTCTCCATGTCTTCAGGAGCCATTTTGACTGGTAACCGAGAAACCATCCATGAAGGAGAAAACCTTATGCTGGGCGGTGTCAACCGTAACATTGGGCTAGGAAGGGAAATCGCCTGACTCGCTTTGGAGATCTCCTCGTAATCCACACACATTCGTACTTGTCATCCTTCTGGGCACCGGCACCATGTTAGCAACCCAACGCGGATATGAAGTAACAACTAAGAAACCGCATTGAACCGCTTATAACTTCGGCTTTGATTTTCTCCGACATATCTCAGACGCATGACGAACCTCTATTTTCATCGAGAAAACCTTCTTTGGTCGGCAATCGTTGTACCACAAACGAGCCACGATGCCCGGGCAAGGCACTAGGCTTTAGAATTGTTCAAAACATAGAAAATATGAAAGCAAAACAAAAACAAGAGCAATTACCCCGCCTAAAGGAGATTGTATGGCGTCTTCGGGCCTTCCAATTGCTCAACCCATTGTCGGAGTTGGGAAGATCCACTTGCCATGTCAAGTCGTAGTCGCTGCCTTCTATAGCATGGATTCCACTGTCGATGCAGAAAGGAAGTTGTTGCGCTCGCTGGGCGATCATCTCACGACCTGACGGTGAAGCCTAAACCACCTTGTAAGATTTGAAAGAAAGATCGTGAGCTGACCCCAAATAGTACTACCTCCTCAACCGAGCTTGAGCATCCTTCAAGTGAGGCCATCCTAGGTAGAACTTGTGTAACCAGGGGTAGCAGGAGAGCGGGCATGACCCCTGGGATTGTTTCAAAAGCTTAACAGGAGTCTCAGAATTCACCTCCACCTCGAGGTATCGGAATTCGTAGATGACTAACCATATATTCTTTCACCACATCAGTAACAACCTTCCCTTTCACCGTACGCTTGATGCAAGGTAGAGGTAACAGACCGCCCATGTATCCAAGGGCCCAAGTAGACAAGAGTAAAGGACGGATGTCCATGACGAAGAAAGTGGAATCAAAAGTCCGGGAACCGACTTTAACAGCAGTATGAGTTTTCCAAGTACCGCTCGCTAGAACCATCAAAAGCTCTCACAATTATATCACCGGGTCTCGTAACCAACCTTCAACATCAAGTGGATCAAAAGCGCCTTCGAAGGATGTTCTGAGCGTAACCAAGATCCACCGTAACATGAGATAAGGTAGTACCTTGCATTCAATGTAAATGTGCAAGGCTTTGTTGTGTTTCTTCCTACAGGAGACAAATCAAGATCGAGAAGTTTAGGCCGTTGGCGGCCAGCTAGCAATACAAACTTCAAACCGGTCAAGAAGGTTCCTCTAAGACGTGAGCATTCTTCAGAACTTCACCAAGGCTTTAGCAATGAGCCCTCGTGAGCACAAGAGCAGAGCAAGTATGGAGATCTTGGACGAGTCTCGTCCCAACTGCTCCACAACATTGTAATCACTCTTCTTGATAATCTTCACTTCCTCCATTTCGCTTGGAGGTGTCTCAAGAACTCCTTTGGTACTTCCCGAAAGGTGATGAGTTATCGGCTCTTTCCTCTAGCTTGGGAATGGGTCAATAGCCGGAATGCGAGCCGGGGTCGAGTGTCTTTTGGAGGAGAGATTGAGAGAACACTCTTCCTGCTCAGCCACCTTACTTGATCCGTGATGTTGTCAATGTCAAGAATGGTAGCTTCAACTGTAAGATCTTCAATGGTCGAGGGTCTTGCTCGACGCCATGATATAGACATCACGATCCATAATCCTGTGGAATAGCTTTGTCGAGGAATATGGAACGGTCTAGAGAGGTAATGATGAGAGGTGCCACTTAGGCACGTAACTGTCAGAGGAAACTTATCATTAACATCAAGATAGTCTTCGAAATCGCCACCCATCCGTCGCCTTAACATCTTCAATAGGAATTTTGTAGCTTTTCAGAACAAGATATTTCACCATGTTATCAAACTTTCCACTGGCTGCCCTAAGGTATCCCATGCATTTGCAGATCTGCTTCATCTGCATCCCCGATCTTCGCTTAGACATGTCTTCACACGTACTCTCCAATCGTGGTTTCTGTGAATAGTATTCACCACATCCATCATGCAATCGAACTCGCCTTCTCAACTAAGCAAAACCATCATCAGTGTATGGCAACAACTGTAATTCTCTAGCATCCCTGGTTGATAACCGCAAGAAATTCTTCTTAATAGTCATCGAGGAATGTGTTCGCTAAAGGTGACACGCTCGAGGATGCGAACGAGTTCGGATCTTCCGCACGCAACGATTTAAATCTTTTGATTTGTTTATAAAGATGCGAGCATCAAGCTTTATTATTTTCAACACAAGAAAGATGATTTAATGATTATGAAAAAGGGAAAGTCAAATACCCTCAATTGATATTGGTATGCGAACGACTAGCTAAACTAGACATAACGCATGGGGAGATTCCGAGTAAGGGGGATTGTTATATAAAGGAATAGATGGAGCACCCTAAATATATGTAGTTATCTATGCCTTTATATATGAATACATTTGAAATGTTTGTGTTTTAATTGCTATTTCTATGATTGGGAAAGCTCTTTGATTTTTAAGAAAGATAGGTTATGGGATTCTAATGTTTGTTATTATTGTGCTCGCAAAGATCCGTGGATCTTCTCGCATACATATCCCCAGTGGGAATCGTAGCATTTGTAGGCTCTGATCCATGTGATCTATGGTTTGTTTGGTCCGAGAGATAGAAATTTGCTCGGCAAGGATGAGACTCAGGCCTCACGATTCTCAAAAGGAAGTTGAGAAAGTCGAGTAATCGTAGTTCCCACTTATGCTAGTGGAAAGCAACGGATGTTAGTAAGAGATGCACAAATGTCATCTTAATGAAAATGTATCTAATCTATTTCATCACATACATTTTGAAAAGTTTGATTAATTAAAATCTCGTCGTAAGTATTAGGTGTTTTGCTTGAGTATACAAGCGCTACCACTTACATGTTTAAGAAAGATGTTTTGAAAAGATGATTTAAATCTTTTAACCGTAGTATTGGGTGTTTTGCTTGAGTGTACAAGCTACTACTTACAATTAAGAGATGTTTTTGTTTGAAAAGAGTTTGAAAAGAGTTTGAAAAGTTTGTGAAAAGTTTTGATCGATGTGATGTGATAGATAAGATACTTCTTCCATAGAGATGATAGATGTCTAAATCTCGAGGAGAAATTGATTGGATTAAAGGGATGCTTTTAAGAAGCCCGTGGGTCCTTGTATTGTTAGCCAAGAGGAGGCATTCCGAGGGTCATCGAGGTCATCGAGGGTCCTTGTATAAGCTCAAGAGGAAGCTATAGGTATGGTCGCTTTTGCTTGAAAGAGATTTCACCGAGAAATCATCCTTTCTCAATAAGAGCAATTTCACCGGAAATTTTACTGGGAATTTGAAAGTGATTTCACCGGAAACCATCCTTCGTGGTTCTATCTTAGCTGGTGATTCTTTGTATTGGGAAGCCCAATAGGAGGTCATAAGAGATTTCCGCCCTTCATTGTATGATGCCCAAGAGAAGGCTAAACTCAACGAGGAGTTCTTTGAACGGCCCAAGAGGAAGTCGACTCAACAGGGAGTGTTGTCTTATACTAAGCCTAAGCGAGGCTAACTCGTGGGAGAGTTTCTTTGTACAAAGCCTAAGAGAAGGCAACCCATGCCGATAGTTATCTTGTATGAAGCCCAAGTGAGGCTAAACTCAACCGGTGATGAGTTGTCTTGTATGAAGCCCAAGCGAGGCTAAACTCGAAACCTATTGATTAGTCTAATTTATTATGTTATTTATTAGACAGTTTGTATAAACAGTGTGTGTGTGATATGTATTCACAGTGAGTTTATGAAGGAAATATAAACAATGCATGATGTTTATTTACGCAGCTTATGAAATATAAACAAGTGTCTCGTGAAACGAACGCTTAAAACGAGCGAACTTGATTATTAACAAGTTTGAACTGTACAAGGAAATGAATATGTACACGAACGAGTTTTTATGTACGAGAAAGATGGATGTACATAGGAGGGTTGGACTTACACCGTAGGGAGGCCCATTGATTTGAAAGCGCTCACAGGAATAATGCTCCTTTCAATACCAATGGTATTCAGTAAAATGTATGATGAAACAAATGATTGATCAAAGTTTATCTCAGAAAAGTATTTTCAAAGAAAGAGTATCAGATATGTATGTATAAAAGGTTTTGAAAAGAAGTATCCGGTTATGTATGATAAAAGGTTTTGAAAAGAAGTATCCGTGTTATGTATGATGAAAATTTGTATGTGTTTGAAAGTTTTGATATGTACAAAGAAATATTATGTACATAAAATAATGTTATGGGACTTACACTGTGATGGAGGCCCATTGGTTAAAAAGAAATTTTGCTCAGAGAAACCTTCCTTTAGAACCAATGGATTCAACAGATAGACAAACGAATGAAAACAAACGAAAGAAATTTGTTTATGTTTGAATATTAAAATGATAATTTGAGTAGGTACAAGTAAAACTAAATATGTACATAAAGGATTGGGACTTACCATAAGGGAGGCCCATGATCGATCGAGAAATTCGAGAAAGAACGAATTTGTTTTATCGTTTTTAAATCGGATTGATCATGGTGAAAGATGCAAGTTTGATGAAAGGTTTTGAAAATGATTTGAAAATGTTTTGAAAATGTTTTGAAATGTGAGGTTCATTTATGAAAAGTTTTGAAAATCGAAGTCGAAAACTTGAAAAATTCACCTTTAAAGAGGTTTGAAAAGTGTTCGTAACGCCGCTTCTCGATCAAATATAATCAAAAGAAAATATTTTTGGATTTTTTTGACATAATCATAAAATATATATATATTAAATGACAAATGTGCAAAAATCATCTCAAAATGAGAAGTTTTGATTGGTTAAAAATTGTTGAAGTTTGATAAAAACATGAAAATATGACAAGTTTGTAAAAATTTGGTCTTCGGGTTTTGAACCCATGACCTTGAAAGGGCACGGGCGTAAAGAACTTAAGGGCAAGCATACAACCACTAGGCCAAACGCGCTTGAGGTGTTAGTGGATTAAAACACGTAGACAAGGCGTTGATTGTTTGAATTTGAAAGATCAAGAACACGCGCGAAGCATGTTCTTCGTGTTTGATTTTCAGAAATCTAAATTCAAGCTCAGATCCTTGTTTCTTCACCAAATTGAGTGAAATAAAATTCAAACTTGACCGGTTTTTCATCACGAACATGAAGATGCATGTTAATTTCATTTATATTCATCCTAGCATGTTTTGATTTCTGGAAAAATGAAGAACCCTAGAATCTAAGAATCCAAATTAAATTATGTGTAGTTGATGATTGTTGGATTTTATTGAGGGCTAATGATCGTTAAAGGTGCAGAAAAAGATTGGCCAAGAGCTTTTTTCAAAAGATTCAAAGAATTATGAGAACCAAGTTCGTGTTTATACCTGGAAAAGTGAAAATCGAAAACGATGCAAACGTGTTTCCAGTTGTTGTTTCTTGATTGGGTGAGCTCCAACGGCATGTAAGGAAGCTATGTGAGTGGTCTGCGCATCATGAATCAAGCTGGATCGTTCTACACAAGTTCACCTGCATACACTCAAAAATGTAATCTGGAAATCGTGTTAAAGGTGTTACAGGTTGTTGTTCTTGTTTTGGATCAACTCCATGATGTATATGGATTGTGTTTGAATCATTAGAACAACAAATTCTCAGACCAAACTTGAAATTCGATTCCTAAGGCAGTTTTGGAAACTTGAAGCCATGGCATGTGATTTCTGATTTTCAGCCTTGTTCAAGTTAATTTTAAGTTTGGAACAAGTTTAATAATGATATTGAAACATGTTAGACACCAAAGAACTTCATGATTTTCACTGATTTTATAAATTGCAAGTTTTTCAAAAGTTTATCATGTTTCTTGATTTGGAAGAAAGAAATGAGAAAGCATGATTCTTGCAATGCTTTGGTGTTGTTTGAGCTTGAATTGTGATCCTTTTATAGGCAAGAGATTCTGAAAATGTTAGGCAAGAAGGACATGGCATTTGGTGAATCATGAATTGCTTAAGGGGCAAGAAAGACAATTTACCAAAAAAGGAAACTTCCTTTTTTCACCATGTGCTATATTTTTACAATTTGATCCAATCCTTTCAATTATCACTCTAGGCTGATATTTATCAGTTCATCCATCCACTTGGCAAGGTTAGAAAGCTTCTAGATGAAGAAACACAAAAATGACCTATAATTTGATGTTCTGAACCTTGAAAATCAAGTTTCATGGAGCCTTATGTTTCAATTTCAAAAGTATAGCTAGACTCCATGGATTTGAGAGTTCTTGGACATTTTGGAAAGATCTTTCCACAAGCTACAACTTTCATGTTTTGAGTTTTTTTTCAATTCAAATTGGAACTAGGTGAAAAAATGGCTTGAAGTTTGGAAAAAATGAGAAATTTCAACACTTAGAAAAATTTCTAAGCATGAAAACTTTTGACTTTTTGTTGACTTTTTCAAATTCTTTGATTTTTTATGATCATGATGGATCATTTGAAGTATTTTGATGATGGAAAAAGTTTTGTTTTGAAAAATTTGACCAAAAGTCAAAGTTTGACTTTTCTGTGCAGATGAAATTTCATCAAATGTTTCTGAAAACGACTGATGAATTCTGTAAACCTCTGTGATGTTTTGAATCCAGAAATTAGGTCAAGATGTTGTATCTAAGATATAATGACCAATCTCTATCCAAAAAGGTCAAGCACTGCTCAAAAGATCAGAGAATGCCTATGCTCGACCAAAACCCTAATTGGTCGATCCTCGATTGATCAGTGAGAGAAATGGGTATCTGATGATCAGATGTGGATATTTTGATCAAGATAGATCAAATAAGATGAGAAAATCTCAAACCCTAATTGGTTAGCTCTTGAATCAAGATGAAAATCTGATGAAACCCTAATTTTGACCTGTGAATGCTACACCCGATTAATGCTGTTTGAACTGTTAGTTATGAAATGATGTAAATGTAAGGTGGTATATTAGGTCAAAAATTGGGGTATGACATAATGGTCAAATCGTTTATGTTGAAAACGTAAGTATCCTCCCCAACAGCATTGGAACTCTTGTCATGGTTAGGCATAGGCGCGTTGATCACATTCGGAGTCTCAACAGGAGGGTCAAACTCAATCTGCTTAGCTTCAATCATGTCTTGAATTTTGTTCTTCAGAGCCCAACAATCATCAGTACTGTGTCCAGGGCTGTTGGAATGGTAAGCACACTTAGCATTAGGATTGTATCTCGGAGAGGAAGTGTTGACACTCTGAGGAGGATCCTTCAAAGTAATCAGCTCTGCTTTCAACATGTGTTGCAATGCTTACGACAATGGCATGTTGATCTTCGTAAACTGTCTTCGTGGCGCGTTCTGGCTACGCACGTTGTCTCGCTGAGGTTGTGCAGATGTAGGATTGGAGATCACAACTGCCCCCCACAGATTGAGCGCGGTCAGTCTTGGCTCAGCTTTTCTGACCATACACAGCATTGGCTTCCTTCTTACCACTAAAAGATCTCTTCGCAGCATTTGATGATGAATCTACATGAATCTTCCCACTCTTGATACCAGCTTCGATGCGCTCTCCTGTCAATATCAGCTCGGTGAAACCGGATGAAGAGTTTCCAATCAGATGATTGAAGAATGGGCCTTTTAGTGTTCCCATAAACATATCAACCAACTCCCTATTGGACAAGGGTGGCTGAACTCTGCCTGCTAAATCTCTCCATTTTTTAGCATACTCTTTGAACTTCTCATCACGACCCATAGACATGCTTTGTAGCTGCATGCGAGTGGGTGTCAATTCAGCATTGTACTCATATTGTCTGTAGAAAGCATCTGCTAAGTCACTCCAAGTACGGATATGGTCATTCTCTAGCTGATAGTACCATTCCAACTGAGTTCCGGACAAACTCTCTTGAAAATAGTGCATCCACAACTTTCTGTCATCAGTGTGTGGGTTGATCTTCTGAACATATGACTTTAAATGCAGCTTTGGACAGGAGATGCCATCATACTTAGCAAGAGTAGGAACTTTGAACTTGGGAGGAATCACCACACCAGGGACAAGACTCAGATCATCAAAATTCAGCCCGGATATCTTCAGGTTTTCCACAGCATTCAGACGGTCTTCAAGTTGCTTGTACTTGTCACCTTCATCAGAGTACTAGCTATAGTCAGAGCGATCCTCTCTCTCTTTCTCAGGCTCACGCTGGTCATCTTCATTACCCTTGACACTCCCCTCATTCTTGACACTTCCTTCTGAGAGCTCTATGCGACTGACCACTTTAGGACCACCCTTGTAGCGTCTACCCATGTTGAGAAGACCGACGACCTTCTTCCTTAGACCAAGCTAATGAACATTTGTCAAACCGAGCATTCGAGCCCGGAGATCTTTGATGACTGTTCAAGAGCCATTTCGCTAAAATAAATAGCGAGAGAATGAGAAAACCAATCTTCAATGTACCTGTGATGCAATGTTATGCTATGATATGCAATGTTTATGCGAATGAAATGCAATGTTTTCAAGGACCTTAGAGATTTAAATTTGTTAAACAAGCAATGAGCAAACATTTATTAGTTCTCTTTTATTCTTTTCTTTAAGTACAAAAGATAGTTCAAAATAAAAGAAAACATATAAATCCTAAAGCTCTAAGTCTCCCATGGCGCTCTTGGTGCCGAGATAGGCGTTGATGCTTCGCTCCTCGTGAAGTAGCTTTGTCAACTCTAGTACCTTCTTCTCGCTTGCATAACACCGAGCTTCAAGGTATCCCTTCTTCTTTAAGTGAATCCAAGATCTCTTCAAGTCTTCAAAATCGGAGGCATGTCGGGATGGAGAACAAGATAGGCACGCCACCTATAGCAACAGGTTCCATAATTACTGGTAGAACAGGCGTGAATGGCATCATGAGGTTTTGAGCTCGAGCTCGCACCCATTTGAGGTAAGGTTCCCAAGGAATGGAGTTTTGGTGCCCCAAAGTCTTGGTATCAGTCTTCTTTACCATGCCCCAAGCGTGTATGAACCTTCGTCGGTAATTATGGAGATCGTGGTTGTAGTCGAACACAATGTCTTGGAGAAGCATATCATGCGGACCGTCTCTTCGAACAAAACCAAATTGACGTAGAGCTAAAGAAGGGTTGTAAGTAATACCTCCCATTATACCAAGGAGTGGTACATTAGGGAATTCTCCATAACACTCAATGAATGTGAAGTCCTTTTGAGAGAAAAGATTCCAACGGATATCTGAATGAGAGAGTGACATTAACCTTTGAGACCATCTCAACCTTTGTTCATTCTTCAAAACTGATGGAGGAAGGTGCGAAATAAACCACCTGGAAAGTAACGGTATACAACACATGAGAGTTCCTTGTCTCTTAGTAGTACGAGTGTGGAGAGAATGCAGGATGTCTCCAAGTAAGGTAGGCACTGGATTGCGAGTAAGGAATATCTTGATGGCGTTGACATCTATGAATTGATCCGAGTTAGGGAATAGAACCAATCCATAGATTAGCAAGGCCACAATATCTTCAAATGCATGGAATCTCATAACTTTGAGGAATTCTCGGGCTTTCTTAATTAGGAACTTAATAAGTAAACCCTTAACTCCACTTCTAGTTTCCCAATTGGCTTCAATGTCTGAGCGCTTAAGATGTAAGGCTGACGCAATGTCTTCGTACCTAGGAACCTTTTCTAAACCGGTGAATGGCATTTGGTCAAGAATTAGTATCCCAAGTAGCTTAGAGAACTCTTCCAAGGTAGGAACTAACTGATAATCTGGAAATGTAAAGCAATGGTGTTTCGGATCGAAGAACTGGAATAGGACATGCATCATATCTTCTTCAAAACCGGAGGTAACCAACTCAAGCAGATAACCATGTCTTTTGATGAACTGAGCATGGTCGGGAATTTTTGAAACCAATTCTTTGAGCTAAGAAGGTATACCTATGAAGTTGATTCGGATAGTCTTTCTAGAAGCCATAATTCCTACAAAACAGAGCAAAGATAAATCCCTAGGTCCTTGAAATAGTTAGAAATGATATGCAATGCGAATGATGTCATGATGTCATGTTTAGCACACACAAACAATTCACACAATGAGCCTAGGTTTAAGGCTTGCAAGAGGTATAGGTGATTACCCCACCAAAAGTTTGAGTTGGTTCATCCTGTCCTGTAATAGTGTCATACCCCAAAATTTGCCCTCCATCTACTCAAGAGATTTCATACATCCATACTCAAGGATTCCTCAAGAGTTGATCAGACAAACTCTCTCCTAGACAATCAACCCAAACTAGGGTTTGGTATCTCTCAAGTCAATATGGATTTCCAACATCTCCAATGGCCTTCATACCTCCTCATATGCTTCAAAGATTCTCCATGTCAAGTTTCAAGCCTCACAAGTCAAGTTTCGCATAATTGCTCGATGGTTGAAAATCGAGTGTATTGGACAAAAAGTCAACTGTGGTCAACATACAATAAAACTTCCGATTTTTGGTCAACATCCTCATTTTGAAGTTACATTCATCATTTGATCAAGGGTTGATCATGATTCATCAAGAAAACTCAAGATTTGCCCAAAAGTCGACTTTCTAAATTAGGGTTTCTAGATGAAAAGTCAACTCAACTTTGACCGATCATAACTTTCTCATACTTTCTAAATTTTTCCACCACCTCTTGTTTTGAAGGAAATTCAATTCTCTACAACTTCATGTCTCACAAGAATGTCCAAAAAATGCTTCATTTGAGAGGTATAGCTCAAAACATTACAGGTCATTTTCAAAGTCAACAAAAAGTCAACTTTTTGTTTTGAAGATATTTTGAGCATGGTAACTCCAATTGAGATGAGACCAAAGACATTGTTTAGAGGACTCTTAGAGCTTTCCAAAAGTCCAAGAACACTCAAAATGTGGAAAATTGAGCAAGATACACTATTCAGAAGTTGGGGAATTTTGGACAATTGCACAAAAGGACATATTGGTCAAAATGCAAAATTTTCCAAATGGGCCTATAATCTTTTGATCCAAACTTGTTCATGATGCTATTCTTGACCCATAAATACTTGGCCTTGGTTATTTTCTATTTTTATGATTTATATTTGAATTTTATAACATTTAATTCAAAAATAAATTATATAAAATATGAAAATTAAACATTTTTCTCAAAAGGAATGATTTTATATCTTTCTAAATGTCCAAGAAGGCCCATGACCCTTACCAAATTCGTGATAGCCTTGCATTCATGAGAAAATCATATATTTTTCAATATTTGATTTTATTTTAAATGGAAATATTTGCACATTCAAGAAGCAATCTTTTTTCACTCCTTTTGCCATCCAAATTTCTTCTATAAATTGCCAGCAATACACACAAGCCTGAGGACGAAACCCTAGCTCAAGCCAAACCCTTATTTTGTCAAAATTTTCCAAGAAAGTTGCAAAAATCGTGTTCTTGTTTCCAGCCACTTTCAGTCCAAACCAACCATCCCATTGTCTTCAGGAGGTAAGTTTGAGTAAGTATACACTTGTGCCATGGTTTAAAACAAGCCGGATCGATGCATATACATACATACATATTCAATATTTCTTGATTTTTGCATTTGATTGTTCTGCCTGTTTTAATCGATTCTAACCGTTCTAATGTGTTCATGAGGCTCTATATAGTTGATCTGGGCAATCGTTTGTAAGCTTGAACGTCAGAAACTCATGATGCCATGTTTAGGGTTTCAGAACTGTCGAGCTTCGAACTGGCATTTAGAGGAACTTTTAGGACAAACTGAGACCACCATCGGATTCGCAGACCCCGATTTAGGGGGGGTAGCCTTAATCCCAGCTCTCGAATTTTCGTATTTTTGCAGGTTAGCAAATCGAGCATCCCGGAGAAGATGACCGGAGCCCTAGCTCCGGCGCTGACTCAGGCGTGGACCGGCGAGGAGGCTGCGTGGCGTAATGATGCGTTCTGATTCGCTCATTCAAAATCAATGGCCCGCACCGATCGTGTTTGATTTTTCAAAATATCCCGACGCGCATCACTTATATTGATTTGTTTCCAGCTTTTCAAACACCAAGTGCATCATGGCGTAGTGGTCAGCGTGCTGGTTTTTAAGGTTTGAAGGGGATGTCTCCAGTTCGATTCCTGGTTCAGACAATCCCTTTTCCTTTTTCCAAAACTTGCATTATTTTCCATGTTTTCATATTTTTTTTAATATTTTCTCTTATTTTAATTGTTTTCATGATTTTTATTCTGCATTTAAAAATGACCAAAAACATTTTTTCTTTTTACATTATTTTCATAAAAACCTTTATTTAATTTAATAAATTAAAAAATATAATTTTTGCATGCATATTTATTTTATTTTTATTTTAGCATTTAAATCATTATTAATTGCATTTTAATTATTAAATCTTTTCCAAAAAATCCCAAAAAATTATTTTAACTTATTTATCTTATTTCCAGATATATAAATCTTCTCATATTAAAACTTGCATTTTTCTAACATTTTCTCTTATTTCAATTTCATCATATTTCCGATTTTCTTATCCTTTCACGTGTTGATCCGATCGGACGATTCTTCCGCTTTTTTATTTTTTCCAATAATGTAATTGCTCATGGGTTGTAATAGTTTAATTTAGGACTTTTACTTTCCGCACTCCGATTATGTATCCCCAAAGCCATGTAATAGCGTAGGTTTATTTTCCGCACTTTACATTCCGCATTTTACTTTCCGCACCTTATCAATTGCTAGTAATTAGGCGTATGGCAAGATAATAATTGGACATAGCTCACGCTAATTTCAAGATAAAATATCCGAATTCAACACACTTCTTTCACACACGCACCCTTAGGGTAATTCTCTCGATGCCTTCGATTTCAAACAATGGTCATGTCCCTCGAACGTAGAGGTATTCTAGCACCGTTGCCTTCAAAACAAATCATCATAGTCTCTTTGATACAAAGATCATAAGACCCACGATGTCGCCTCCGAATACATGATCTTGACCCTCGATTGTCGCCACGAAAATGATGATAGTCCCTTCGAATGTGCTAGGATACTTCCTACAAGTTGCCTTCTATGACCATCCGATGTCCCTTCGAGTGTCCCGCTTACATCCGACGAATGGAGCTACCTACTAACTAATGGTATGGCTAGCGCTATTCTAAAGGAATAAAGTAAAAACGACCAATTCGAGGGTAAATAAGTCTCTTAGTTGCTTGCTCTAAATCAAATGCTTTTCACACTACACACTTTTTTTTCAAATTCTTTTCAAAACAAAACATTTCGAACACTTTGTATACACCTACATGAGTCATTACAAAGTCAAAGCGAAATGCCTTTTCAAAACATTTTTGTCAAACACACAAAGCAATTTTAAAAAGTTATCTAAGAGCAACTAAGAGCCCGAGAATAAATCACGGATGGAAAGGGTGCTAATACCTTCCCTTTTCATAACCATTCTCCGAACTCGTAATCTAACGAAGGTCTTTTTCATACTTTTACCTTCCCTTAATTGATAAAAATAAAAGTCGGTGGCGACTCTTGCTATCCGCACATTTGGATACAAAATCCTACAAAGTCGGCTTCACCGTATCACGTAACTGGCGACTCGCTGGGAGACACCCAAAGAGAGAATTGCCTTAGGGATTTCTAGATAACCTCTATTGCTTTTTGTTTGACTTGTATGCTTTATCTTTAAGGGTTGCTTGGGTATTATATTGTTGGGGATCCTACACCGGATCCGGTTTCCTTTAGGTAAGTGGCATTAGATCATCGCGACCGCTAGACGATAACTAAACGGTCAACATGATGGCGTTAGCGTGACACTTTGGTTGTCCCGATACTCTTCATTCCCAAGTTGAAGAAAGTATTTGGCTTCGTGGTGTCATCAAGCGCTAACTAAACTTTTAGAACCTTAATTGACCCATCTTGGCCATTAGAAGGTAGTGAGATGGCCGGCTTTGTGTAGACCGAGGTTGGTTGATACCGATGCTACGCTCATTGAGATCAGACTTTGGGACATTTTCGATCGACCACTTGGTCGATTGGAATAAGCGCCTACGAGAAAGATCTATGATATGAGATTCCTAGAACCCTACATTATTATAGGACAGATGAACCAACTCAAACTTTTGGTGGGTAATCACCTATACCTCATGCAAGCCTTAAACCTAGGCTCATTGTGTGAATTGTTCAGTGTGCTAAACATGACATCATGACATCATCCGCATTGCATATCATTTCTAACTATTTCAAGGACCTAGGGATTTATCTTTGCTGCTTTGTAGGGATTATGGCTTCTAGAAAGACTATCCGAATCAACTTCATGGGTATCCCTTCTCACTCAAAGAATTGGTTTTAAATTCCACCATGCTTCATCAAAAGACATGGTTATCTACTTGATTTGGTTATCTCCGTTTTGAAGAAGATATGATGCATGTCCTATTCCAGCTCTTTGACCAAACATCATTGCTTTACATTTCAGATTATCATTGGTTCCTACCTGAGGAGTTCTCTGTTACTTGGGTACCTATTCTCGACCAAATGCCATTCACCGGTCTAGAAAAGGTTCCTAAGTACGAAGACATTGCATCACCTTACATCTTAAGCGCTCGGACATTGAAGCCAATTGGGAAACTAGAGTGGAGTTATGGTCTACTTTCCAAGTTCTTAATCAAGAAAGCCCGAGAATTCCTCAAAGTTATGAGTTTCCATGCATTTGAGAACATTGTTGCCTTGCTAATTTATGGTTTGGTTCTATTCCCTAACTCGGATCAATTCATAGATGTCAATGCCATCAAGTTGTTTCACCCGCAATCCAAGGCCTACTTTACTTGGAGACATCCTACATTCTCTCCACACTGCTACTAGCGACAAGGAACTCTCATGTGTTGTATACCGTTACTTTCAAGGTGGTTTATTTCGCACCTTCCTCCATCGGTTTTGAAGAACGAACAAAGGTTGAGATGGTCTCAAAGATTGATGTCACTCTCTCATTCAGATATCCGTTGGAATCTTTTCTCTCAAAAGGACTTCACATTCATTGAGTGTGGAGAATTCTAATGTACCGCTACTTGGTATAAGGGAGGTATTACTTACAACCCTTCTCTAGCTCTACGCCGTTTGGTTTTCCAAGAGATGGTCCACATGATATGCTTCTCCAAGATATTGTGTTCGACTACAATCACGATCTCCGCATCACCGATTTAAGGTTTATACATGCTTGGGGCATGGTAAAGAAGACGATACCAAGACTTTGGGGCACCGAACTCCATTCCTTGGGAACCTTACCTCAAATGGGTGCGAGCTCGAGCTCAAAACCTCATGATGCCATTCACTGCTTTACCAAGAATTATGGAACCTGCTATAGGTGATTCTCCATCCCGACATGCCTACCGATTTTGAAGACTTGAAGAGATCCCGGATTCAAATTTTAAGGAAGAAAGGGATACCTTTGAAGCTCTATGCAAGCGAGAAGAAAGTCCTAGAGTTGACCAAGCTACTTCATGAGGAGCGAAACATCAATGCCTATATCGGCACCAAAAGGAAGCCCATGGAGACTTAGAGCTTTAGGATTTTTATGCTTTTCTTTTATTGTTTTGAACTATCTCTTGTACTTAAAAGAAAAAGAATAATGAGAAGTACTAATAAATGTTTGTTCATTGCTTGTTTAACAAATTTAAATCTCTTAGGTCCTTGAAAACATTGCATTGCATTCGCATAAACATTGCATATCATAGCATAACATTGCATCACTGTACATTGGAGATTGGTTTTCTCATTTGCTCGCTATTTATTTGAGAAATGGCTCTTGAACAGATCACAAAGATCCTGTGCTCGAATGCTGGGCCAGAGATGTTCACCAACTTGGTCCAAGGCCAAGAAGATCCAAGAAGCTCATCAACAAGAAGAAGAAGGTTGTTGGTCTCCTCAACATGGGTAGACGCTTCAAAGGGGTCCTAAGGTGGTCACCGATTGAGCTCTCTCAAGGAAGTGTCCATACCGAGGGAGTACCAAGGGTGATGAAGGTGATCATGAACCAAAGAAAGGAGGAGAGGACCATCGATTATAGCCAACATTCGAGGGAGATGACAAGTACAAGCAACTTGAAGATCGTCTCAATGTGTGGAAAACCCGAAATGTCCGGCTGAATTTTGATGACCGAGTCTTGTTCTGTGTTGTGATTCCTCCCAAGTTCAAAGTTCCTACTTTTTCCAAATATGATGGCATGTCTTGCCCTAAGTCGCATTTGAAGTCCTATGTCCGTAAGATCAACCCCACATCGATGATGTAAAATTGTGGATGCACTATTTTCAAGAGAGTTTGTCCGAACCCAATTGGAATGGTACTATCACTAGAGAATGACCGATCCGTACTTGGAGTGACTTGGCGATGCTTTCTGCATGAGATGAGTACAATGTCGAATTGACACCTACCGCATGCAACTACAAAGTATGTCTATGGGTCGCGACGAGAAGTTCAAGGAGTATGCTCTGTGGAGAGATCTAGCAGAGAGTTCACCACCCTTGTCCAATAGGAGTTGGTTGATATGTTCATGGGGACACCGACAGTCTGCTCTTCAATCATCCGATTGGAAATTCTTCATCCAGATTCACCGAATGATATTGACAAAGCAGCGATTGAAGCGGTATCAAGAGGGAAGATTCTGTAGAGACATCTTCAAATGTCGAAGAGATCTTTTGGTGCTAAGAAAGAAGCTAATGCTGTGAATGGTCGAAAAGCCGAGCCAAGTCCGACCGCGCTCAACTGTGGGGCCAGTGATCTCCAATCCTACATCAAGACAACCTCACGAGACAACGCGCAGAGCTTAACGCCACGAAGACAAGCATTTAAGATCAACATGCCATTGTCGCAAGCCTTGCAACACATGTTGAAAGCGAGTTGATTACCTTGAGGATCCTCCTCTAATGTCAACACTTCTCCAAAGTACAATCCTAATGCTAAGTGTGCTTACCATTCCAACAGCCAGCACGACAATCGACAATTGTTGGGCTCAAGAACAAGATTCAAGATATGATTGAAGCTAAGCATTGAGTTTGATCCTCCGTTGAGACTCCAAATGTGATCAACGCGCCTATGCCTAACCATGACAAGAGTTCCAATGGTGACACTTATGTTTTCAACATAGATGACTTGACTATTCCTCCGATGGTCATTAAGAAGAATTTGTTGCAAGCGGTGTCAATCTAGGATGCCCAGAGTTGTCGCTGGTGCTCGCCTACACCGATGGATGTGGTTGGTCGAGAAGACGTGTTCAAGGCATGATGGATAACCGTGAGATACTATTTCGAAACCACCGTGCGTGTCGTGTGAAGAAATGTCTAAGTTGAAGATTGACAATGCAAACGAAACGTACCATCCGTGTGGGATACCTTGGGGCAGCCAAGTGGAAAGTATGATTTCATGGTGAAGTACACCGCCTCGATAGTTACAAGATTCCTATTGAAGATGTTAAGGCGACCGGATGGGGTGACGATTTCGTAAGACTATGCCGATGTTAACACTATAAGGATTTCCTCTCACGATCCTATACCTAGGGTGGCACCTCTCATTATCACTTCTCCTGCACAGCCCATATTCCTCCGACAAAGCTATCCCTTGGAACTATGGAGTGATGTTTACTATCATGGCGCAAGCAAGACCCTCGACCATTGAAGATCTTATGTTGGAGTTTCTATTCCGACATTGACAACATCACCTGATCCAAGAAGGTGACCGAACCGAAGGGTATTCTCTCCAGATCTCTCCTCCAAAAGACATCGCGACTCAAATGCATTCCGCCTACTCAATCGATATCCCGCTAGAGGAAAGAACCAAGAACTCATCCCGCCACTAGAAGTACCAAAGGAAGTTGTCAAGATACCTCCAAACAAGAAATGGAGGAAATCAAGATTATCAAGAAGAGTGACTACAATGTTGTGGAACAGCTTGACAGACTCCGTCCAAGATCTTCATGCTTGCTCGTGTGTCCGAGGCTCATGCTAATGCCTTGGTGAAGTTTCAAGAATGCTCATGTGCCGCAAGACACTACCACCGATCAATTCAAGTTTGTATTGCTAGGCCGCCAACAACGGCCTAGGCTTCTCTCGATGTCGATTTGACTCCTTCCGAAAGAAACACAACAAGGCCTTGCACATCTCTGTTGAATGCAAGGCGCTACCCTATCTCATGTTTTGCTGACACCGGTTCGCTCCTCAATATCCCACCAAGATCGCTTTTGATCGACTTTGTCGAAGGGTTGGTTCCGAGAAAGGACATTATCGTGAGAGCTTTTGATGGTTCTAAGCGACGGTGCTTGGAGAGCTCATGCTAAAGTCGGTTCCCGACTTTTGACTCCACTTTCTTTGTCATGGACATCCATCCAAATTATTCTTGCCTACTTGGACGCCTTGATACATGGGGCAGGTACCTCTACCTTACATCGTGAAGTACCCGGTGAAAGGGAAGTTGTCACAAGATGTGGTGAAGAAGAGTATATGGTCACCATCTCCGTCATTCCGCTATCTCGAGATGGAGGTGAATTCTTCGAGACCCCGCAAGCTTTTGAAACAATTCCTAGAGTCATACTGACTCTCCGCCACTCTTGAAGATGCTAAAGCTCCGCCTAGGATGGCCTCTTTGAAAGATGCTCAAGCTCAGTTGAAGGTAGTTCTTTGGGGTCACCCCGATCTTCCTTTCAAATTTGACAAGACCGGTTTAGGCTTCACCATCAAAGGTCGAAGATGATACGCGAACGAGCCGCCAACTTCCTTTCCGCATCGCCAGTGGAATCCATGCTATAGAAGACGACGACAACGGCTTCGACATCGCAAGTGGATCTTCCCAACTCTGATCATGGGCTCAAGAATTGGAAGATCAAGACGCTATACCAATCTCCTTTAGCCGTGAGTAATTGCTTTTGTTTTATTTTGCTTTTCGTATTTCTTTATGTTTCAACAATAAACTTTGAAAGCCTAGTGCCTTGCCCGGCATCATGGCTCGCTTGAGGGTTATTATCCGTCGCTTGCGTATTTTCATTCAATAAATCGTTGGACTTTTGCATTCAATTGTTTGTTTTCTTTCTTTACTTTATCACCCCTTCAAAAGCTATGTTTTACACACACCCACGTGATACACGCAGTAATCACTCCGAATCTCAATACAATGCTTAGTTGAATATGACTCGATAATCCGATCTACCAAGCCAAGACGAAGGTGAGGAAGATTGTGAAGTGCCAGGAGAACTTGCCGATCGCCGCAAAGAAGAAGAGCGAGTTATACACCACACCAAGAGCAAGTCGAGGTTGTGAATTTGGGTACCGACGAAGATGTAAAAGAGATCAAGGTAGAGCGGGTCTTGAGAACAAAGTGTTAAAGAAAGGTTGGTTCAGATGCTACGAGATTATGTTGAGGTTTTTGCTTGGTCATACGAAGACATGCCGGTTTAGACATTGATATGTGGTACACCGATTGCCGACAAAAGAAGGTTTTCTCCAAAAGAAATGTTCTGGTATGCGCCCCGAGATGTCGAGAAAATCAAAGCAAGTTATGAAGGCTTCAACGGGTTTCCTAGTCACACCTCCTATCCCTGGTTGCTAATGTGGTACCCGTGCCCAAGAAAGATGGTAAAGTACGAATGTGTGGATTACGAGATTTGAACAAAGCGAGTCCGAAGACGATTTCCCACTTCCTCATATTGATGTCCTCGTTGACAACACCGCCAAAGATAAGGTTTTTCCTTCATGGATGGTTTCTCCTACATAATCGATCAAAATGGCCTCAAGATATGGAAAAGACTACTTTTGTTACACAAGGGGCACTTTTTGCTACAAGGTTATGCCGCTTGATCGAAGAACGCAGCGCCACTTATCATATGGTGACATTATTTCATGACATGATTCATCACGAGATAGAGGTCTATGTTGACGACATGATAGCTCGATCAAATCAAGAAGAACATCTCGATCATTTCGTAAACTATTTGATGATTGAAGAAGTACTGATTGAGACTTAATCCCAACAAATGCACCTTTGAGTCGATCCGAAAACTCCTAGGGTTTGTAGTCATGGAAGAGGTATTGAGGTTGACCCTGCCAAGGTTAAAGCCATTCAAGAGATGCCGCCCCGACAGAGAAGGAGGTCAGAGGTTTCTTGGGCCGATTGAACTACATTGCCGATTCATTGCACACCTAATCGCCACCGTGAGCCAATCTTCAAGTTACTTAAGAAAGATCAAGTAGTGGAGTGGAATGACGATTGCCAGATCGCTTTTGACAAAATCAAGGAGTACCTTCAGAATCCTCCTATCCTTATGCCACCTGCCAAAGGAAGACCTCTTATCATGTACTTGACATGTTAGAGAATTCAATGGGGTGTGTGGGGCAACATGACGAGTCCGTCGAAAAGAGCATGCAATATACTACCTTAGCAAAAGTTTACCGATCGTGAAACAAGATACTCACAAATCGAGAAAACTTGCAACGCTGGGCGGCTCACGACTAAGACAAAGATATGTTGACTCACACTACCTTATTGATTTCCAAGATGGATCCGATAAAATACATCTTTGAGAAACCAGCTTCTCCGAAGAATAGCAAGATGGCAAATGATCTTGACCGAATATGACATCCAAAGACACTTCTCGTAAAGCGATCAAAGGAAGTGTAGTAGCCGATCATTTGGCTCATCAAGCCGTAGATGACTATCACCATGTAGTTCGAATTTCCGATGAAGATGTTCTACTACTAGTTACGAAGAACTGTGTCCGACGAAGGACCGAACAAGGATCCCGATGGACCATGGTTTTGATGGAGCCTCAAACGCACTTGGCAATGGCATTGGCGCCATCATTACGCCCCTCGCAGCGGACATACTCCTTTCACCGCCAGATTATGTTTCGTTGCACTAACAACATGGCCGAGTACGGCGTGCATCATGGGTATCAAAGTCGCTATTGACTTAAGAATCAAGTTCTTACAAGTGTATGGAGACTCACTTTAGTGATCACGATAAGAGGCGAGGGATACGAAGCATCCGAATCTCATTCCAGACGAGAGCATGTTCGAGTTTGATTCCCTATCAAGAGATTACTTTTGATCATATTCCACGAGAAGAGAATCACGGGCATTGGCTACTATGTCGCCTATGTTCAAGGTTAGATGGGACAACGAGGCTCCCGGATCATCATTGAGAAGTTCACTAACCAACAGATTGTTATGAGCTTGATACGTAAGAGAAACCCGGTACTTTGACGTGAAAAGGTATCTTGAGACTCGTGAATATCCCGCAGGGCATCTGTTAATGACAAGAAGTTCATGAGAAGATTTGCTCCAAATTCTTTCTCAAAGAACGACATCTTATACAAACGCAACCACGACTTGTGCTTACTCCGTAGACCGAAACAAAGAATACGTATCATAGAAGAGTTACGAAGTTTGGTACCCACTCCAATGGACACACTATGGCTAAGAAGATTTTGAGAACAGTTACTATTGGTCCACCATGGAAGCGATTGTCACCGCTATGCTCGATCTTGTCACAAATGCCGATCTATGCCGACAAAGTGCACGCCTCAAGACTGAATGTTTTAACTTCTCCGTGGCCTTTGCAATGTGGGCATTGACATGATGGAGAGATTAAGCCCAGCTTCCAATGGACATCGTTTCATCCTTGTGGCAATTGATTACTTTACCAAGTGGGGGAAGCATTTCGTATGCATCTCATACCAAGAATGTAGTGGCTCGATTCATCAAGCATAATCTTATCCGCTTGTATGGCACTCCCGAAAGGATTATCACGTATAACGGTTCCAATCTCAACAACAAGATGATCACCGAGCTCGCACGCAGCTCAAGATCAAACATCACAACTCTTCTCCATATCGCCTAAGATGAATGGCGCATGGAAGCCGCCAATAAGAATATTAAGAAGATTATACAAGATGACGGTGACTTACAAAGATCGGCATGAGATGTTACCATTTGCTCTTCATGGTTATCGCACTACAAAGACGAACATCCACAGGGCAACCCCTCTCTTGTATACGGTATGGAAGCCGCCTTACCCATCGAGGTCCGGATACCCTCAACCGTAGTCCTCCAGAGGCGAGTTGCGAAGACGATTGTCTGCATCGCCTTGACCGATTAACTTGATCGATGAGAACGACTCGCCCATCCGCCATGGATGATTTATCGAAACGAATGATCGAGCATTTAACAAGAAGGTCAAGCACCGAGTCTACCAAGTCGGTGATCTAGTCAAGCGCATCATTCTTCCACAAGGTGATCCTGGGGCAAATGGAATCCCACCCATGAGGGACCATTCGTAGTCAAGAGGTTTTCGCGGAGCTATGATACTTAGCACCATGGATGGTGAAGACTTCCCACACCCGTGAACGCAGATATAGTCAAAAATACTACGATAAAAGAGACCCGCTAGGTCGATCGCCTAGGCAAAAACAAGAGCATCTGGCGAACCAAAAGGTTCGGGCAAAATTAAGGATATATACAAAACATGTACACCGGCAAGTCGAAAACCGAAAAGGCGGTTGGGCAAAAAGGGTATCCCAGACCGAAACCCGAAGGGCGGTCTAGGCAAAAGTTGGGATTTAAGCACGACTATGTCTCTTCCGGATCACCGCCTTGACTACTATCAAGATTCAAGGTTCAAATGGCGAAGATCACCTACTCACTTTCTAACGATGCAAGGAGATGAGATAGTCGAAATATATGAGTACTAGCATAGTTGGAACTTAACGAGATTGTTTCCGCATAGCTTTTACCTTTCTTGTGTACAAACTACTTGGCCATACGCCACCTCAAATAAAACAATTTCTTTCTCTTTACAATTTTGTTGTTATTTGCAATAAGTCCAACGCTTGCTTTGAATGACTATACGCATTTGATAGTAAAAATCTCTCGCAAACATACGAAAAGTGAATATGCAAAAGTACTTACTACAGTGCTCTAGGATTTGGGATGACACGAAAGTCACCCATACAACCCCACAGAGCATAAAGGTGTCACCCACAACACACCTTCCCCAATGAGTATAAGGGAATCCACGAGCAGAATTCCACTCAATCGAGCAACGTTACATCGGCCTCAAGCAAGAACACTTCATCCCCAAATGGATATTTCTCGATCCTCCCTTCTCCCCAGCAGATCCGGACTCAAACTTGGTCGATAGTGCATCGAGGAAGCATACACCTTTATTCCCTACCGAGATTACAACGGACTCTAGACTCTTCAAGCCCGGTCTCAAGAACCATCAAATGCTCTCCAATGAGATCTACACTGAATCCCAAGAGAGCATCTCTTAAATTTCCTCGCAGATCTACATACAAGGTCCCCAACGGATCGCCTCCCGCATTCTCCTCCAGGTCTATATATGAGATCTCCAACAATGAGCTTCTCAAATCTCTACCTTCCTCAACAACGCCTAGGCCCAAGACTTGGTCGATAGTGCATCGGAGGAATCCAAGATATCTTTCTTCCCTTCAAAAGGTGGTTCTCACCTACTCAATTCCCCAGCGAAGTTAGAAATCTTCAAATGTAATATCCGCATCTTCTTCAAGATGGATATGTTTTGAAATATCACGACATTCATCATTCATTCATTTTCATAAAGTCATAATTCATGCATATGTCATTCATATACACCGTCATGCATCATACTTTGCATAAAACTAACGAATATTCTATCAAAGTTTTCTTGTTTCTCCAAAACAGTAATACCGCTCGACGCAAACAGTCCGTGGATTAAGCCCCGAGCCGACGGAAAACTATCCGAAAGACCACCTTCAAACAGTCCAGATTAAGCCCGAGCCGACGGAAAACTATCAAAGACCACCTCGCAAACAGTCCAGATTAAGCCCCAGCCGACGGAAAACTATCTCGAAAGACCACCTCGCAAACAGTCCAGATTAAGCCCGCCGACGGAAAACTATCTCGAAGACCACCTTCGCAAAGTCCGGATTAAGCCCCAACCGACGGAAAACTATCCGAAAGACCACCGTTATCCTCCGATAATGCAATGGATCGACACCGATGCACAACAGGAAGCTATCCACATTCTAGCCAACTACAACCTCTCCCATCGCCAAGATTTATTCGGTTATCAAGAATACGAGTCTAGCGCATTTACCCGCCCTTGGATGGCATCTTAAGCCCATCTCCGACTATTTGTCAACATCTCTTCACTATCGAATGCGCATATATGGTTAAAAATCAATATGCACCAATAACTTCATTCAAAGTGATCACGAAGTCTAACGTACGACTCCCTTCGGATGGCATCTTCAACCCATCTCCTCTCCATTCCAGGAACATCTACAGAGTCTAACGTACGACTCACTCCCCAGCATCGACCTTTCCAGATGGCATCTTAAGCCCATCTCCGCCGCTCTCCTATTAACAACCTCGAGTCTAGCGTGACGACTTGCTCCCCAAGTCTCCAACTTCTCCAAATGGCATCCGAAGCCCATTCCCGCATCATACACCAACGGTGCAAATTTTGTGTATTTGTTCAATCATCTTCTACCTCCGTGTCACGAAAGACAAACGTGTCAATCTAATCCTTCCAGTACAAGAAGATTGAACAGGGGCAGCTGTCATACCCCAAAATTTGCCCTCCATCTACTCAAGAGATTTCATACATCCATACTCAAGGATTCCTCAAGAGTTGATCGACAAACTCTCTCCTAGACAATCAACCCAAACTAGGGTTTGGTATCTCTCAAGTCAAGATGGATTTCCAACATCTCCAATGGCCTTCATACCTCCTCATATGCTTCAAAGATTCTCCATGTCAAGTTTCAAGCCTCACAAGTCAAGTTTCGCACAATTGCTCGATGGTCGAAAATCGAGTGTATTGGACAAAAGTCAACGTGGTCAACATACAATAAACTTCGATTTTTGGTCAACATCCTCATTTTGAAGTTACATTCATCATTTGATCAAGGGTTGATCATGATTCATCAAGAAAACTCAAGATTTGCCCAAAAGTCGACTTTCTAAATTAGGGTTTCTAGATGAAAAGTCAATGAACTTTGACCGATCATAACTTTCTCATACTTTCTCGTAAATTTTTCCACCACCTCTTGTTTTGAAGGAAATTCAATTCTACAACTTCATGTCTCACAAGAATGTCCAAAAATGCTTCATTTGAGAGGTATAGCTCAAAACATTACATTTTCAAAGTCAACAAAAGTCAACTTTTGTTTTGAAGATATTTTGAGCATGGTAACTCCAATTGAGATGAGACCAAAGACATTGTTTAGAGGACTCTTAGAGCTTTCCAAAAGTCCAAGAACACTCAAAATGTGGAAAATTGAGCAAGATACACTATTCGAAGTTGGGGAATTTTGGACAATTGCACAAAAGGACATATTGGTCAAAATGCAAAATTTTCCAAATGGGCCTATAATCTTTGATCCAAACTTGTTCATGATGCTATTCTTGACCCATAAATGCTTGGCCTTGGTTATTTTCTATTTTATGATTTATATTTGAATTTTATAACATTTAATTCAAAAATAAATTATATAAAATATGAAAATTAAACATTTTTCTCAAAAGGAATGATTTTATATCTTTCTAAATGTCCAAGAAGGCCCATGACCCTTACCAAATTCGTGATAGCCTTGCATTCATGAGAAAATCATATATTTTTCAATATTTGATTTTATTTTAAATGGAAATATTTGCACATTCAAGAAGCAATCTTTTTCACCCTTTGCCATCCAAATTTCTTCTATAAATTGCCAGCAATACACACAAGCCTGAGGACGAAACCCTAGCTCAAGCCAAACCCTTATTTTGTCAAAATTTTCCAAGAAAGTTGCAAAAATCGTGTTCTTGTTTCCAGCCACTTTCATTCCAAACCAACCATCCCATTGTCTTCATGAGGTAAGTTTGAGTAAGTATACACTTGTGCCATGGTTTAAAACAAGCCGGATCGATGCATATACATACATACATATTCAATATTTCTTGATTTTTGCATTTGATTGTTCTGCCTGTTTTAATCGATTCTAACCGTTCTAATGTGTTCATGAGGCTCTATATAGTTGATCTGGGCAATCGTTTGTAAGCTTGAACGTCAGAAACTCATGATGCCATGTTTAGGGTTTCAGAACTGTCGAGCTTCGAACTGGCATTTAGAGGAACTTTTAGGACAAACTGAGACCACCATCGGATTCGCAGACCCCGATTTAGGGGGGGTAGCCTTAATCCCGCTTTCATTCGTTTTGGGTTAGCAAATCGAGTATCCCGGAGAAGATGACCGGAGCCCTAGCTCCGGCGCTGACTCAGGCGTGGACCGGCGAGGAGGCTGCGTGGCGTAATGATGCGTTCTGATTCGCTCATTCAAAATCAACTGGGGCCCGCGCGCTGACTGTGTTTGATTTTTCAAAATATCCCTGACGCGTCATCACTTATATTGATTTGTTTCCAGCTTTTCAAACACCAAGTGCATCATGGCGTAGTGGTCAGCGTGCTGGTTTATAAGGTTTGAAGGGGATGTCTCCAGTTCGATTCCTGGTTCAGACAATCCCTTTTCCTTTTTCCAAAACTTGCATTATTTTCCATGTTTTCATATTTTTTTTAATATTTTCTCTTATTTTAATTGTTTTCATGATTTTTATTCTGCATTTAAAAATGACCAAAAACATTTTTTCTTTTTACATTATTTTCATAAAAACCTTTATTTAATTTAATAAATTAAAAAATATAATTTTTGCATGCATATTTATTTTATTTTTATTTTAGCATTTAAATCATTATTAATTGCATTTTAATTATTAAATCTTTTCCAAAAAATCCCAAAAAATTATTTTAACTTATTTATCTTATTCCCAGCATGCATAAATCTTCTCATATTAAAACTTGCATTTTTTCTAACATTTTCTCTTATTTCAATTTCATCATATTTCCCGATTTTCTTATCCTTTCACAGGTTGATCCGATTCGGACGATTCTTCCGTTTTTTTTATTTTTTCCCAATAATGTAATTGCTCATGGGTTGTAATAGTTTAATTTAGGACTTTTACTTTCCGCACTCCTGATTATGTATCTGCCCCAAAGCCATGTAATAGCGTAGGTTTATTTTCCGCACTTTACATTCCGCATTTTACTTTCCGCACCCTTATCAATTGCTAGTAATTAGGCGTGTATGGCAAGATAATAATTGGACATAGCTCACGCTAATTTCAAGATAAAATATCTGAATTCAACACACTTCTTTCACACACGCACCCCTTAGGGTAATTCTCTCTCGATGCCTTTCGATTTCAAACAATGGTCATGTCCCTCGAACGTAGAGGTATTCTAGCACCGTTGCCTTCAAAACAAATCATCATAGTCTCTTCGATACAAAGATCATAAGACCCACGATGTCGCCTCCGAATACATGATCTTGACCCTCGATTGTCGCCTACGAAAAATGATGATAGTCCCTTCGAATGTGCTAGGATACTTCCTACAAGTTGCCTTCTATGACCATCCGATGTCCCTTCGAGTGTCCCGCTTACATCCGACGAATGGAGCTACCTACTAACTAATGGTATGGCTAGCGCTATTCTAAAGGAACGTAAAAGTACAAAAACGACCAATTCTGAGTGGGTAAATAAGTCTCTTAGTTGCTTGCTCTAAATCAAATGCTTTTCACACTACACACTTTTTTTTCAAATTCTCTTTTCAAAACAAAAACATTTCCGAACACTTTGTATACACTCCTACATGAGTCATTACAAAGTCAAAGCGAAATGCCTTTTCAAAACATTTTTTGTCAAACACACAGAAAGCACAATTTCCTACTAAAAGTCTTATTACCTACTCAGAATTGGTCGTTTTCGTGTTATTTTGCGTTCCTTTGGAATAGCGCTATCCATACCATTATTTGGTAGGTAACTCTATTTGTTGGATGTAAGCGGGACATTCGAAGGGACATCGGATGGTCATAGAAGGCAACTTGTAGGAAGTATCCTAGCACATTTGAAGGGACTATCATCATTTTTCGTAGGTAACAATCGAGGGTCAAGATCATGTATTCAGAGGCGACATCGTGGGTCTTATGATCTTTTTATCGAAGGGACTATGATGATTTGTTTGTAGGCAACGGTGCTAGAATACCTCTACGTTCGAGGGACATGACCATTTGTATTCGTAAAGGCAACGAGAGAATTACCCTAAGGGGCATGTGTGAAAGGAGTGTGACAAATTCAGATATGTTATCTTGGAATTATGAGTGGTCTATGTTGATTTTAATCTTGCCATACACGCCTAATTACTAGCAGTTTATAGGATGCGGAAATTAAACCGCGGAAAGTAAAGTGCGGAAAGATAAATCCTACGCTATTACATGGCTTTGGGGCAGATACATAATTGAAAGTGCGGAAAATAAAAGTCCTAATTAAACTATTACATCCCATAGGTAATTACATAATATGAAAAGAAAGCGATAAAAATCGTCCGAAACGGTATAACCTGTGAACAGATGAAAAATCGGGAAATACGAGGAAATTAAATAAGAGGAAAATGTTAGTAAAAATAATAATTTTTGAATGAGAAAACGTTTTCATGCTAGAAATAACATTAATATGCTAAAATAATTTTTTGGGATTTTTTGGAGTTAATTTGATGATTAAAAATCAATTAAAGGTGATTTAAATGATAAAATAGAAATTAAATTAAATATGCATGCAAAAATAATAATTTTAATTTTAAAAATTAAATAAGTATTTTTATGATGAGTATGCAAAAATTAAATATTTTTGGTATTTTTTAAATGCATGATAAAAATTATGAAAGATAAATTAAATTGAATGAAAATATTAAAAGAAAATAGAAAATGTGAAATTTTGTAAAAGAGAAAAAGAGAAACCGGTCCTGGCAAGGGTTGAACTCATGACCTCTTGGAGAATCTTCCCAAACCAAAGCCTTAACCACTGCGCCACATTGCATTTGGTGTTTGGACAGTTAGAATTAATTGAATATAAGTGATACGCGTGTCATGAATATTTGAAAATCAAACACAGTCAGCGCGCGGGCCCCAGTCAATACGAATGGACGAATCAGAATATTCCCTCACGCCACGTAAGCCACGCCGGAGTCCAAGTCAGTCAACGACGCCGGAGCCCTAGCTCCGGTCGTCTTCTTCGATGACTATGATTCTTAAACCTGCAAAATACGAAGATTAAAAGCAAAAGAAAGACCTTGTCCACCTATTTCGACCCTTCTGAATTCAATGGTGGTGTTGGTTTTGGCTGAATCGACCTGTAGAAGCCGGTTCGAAGAAGACAGCTTGAAAAACCCTAAACATGGCAACCTGTGATTCTTACGTGCAAGCTTGCTAACGATTGCCCAGATCAACCATATGGAGTGTCATGAACACAATAAAATCATTAGAATCAATTAAAACAAGCAGATAATAAAAATGCAAATTCAAGAAATATTTGAATATGTATGAACATGTATGCATCGGTTCAGGCTGCTTTGATCATTGGCAATGATGTATACTCACTCTAAATTACCTCAGGAACACGTTTGGATGGTTGAGAGAGGCTGAAAGTGGCTGGAAATCAAAATTCGAATTTTGACAATTTGAGAAATTTTTTTGACAAAATAAGGGTTATGCTTTGAGCTAGGGTTTCGTGTGGTTTGTGATGCAGCTTGCTTGGTATTTATAGAGTGATTTGGGATGGCAAAGAGAGTGAAAAAAGATTGCATCTTGAATGTGCATTTATTTCTTTTCAAATAAAATCAAATTTTGGAAAAAATTTGATTTTGTCTTCAATGTGAGAGCTAGCACGAATTTGGCATGTTCCATGGGCTATCTTGGACCTCAAGTTTGATAGAAATTCACTCCTTTTGAAAAAAATATCTTATTTTCATATTTTATATAATTTAATTTTGAATTAAATGGTTTTAAATTCAAAAATAAATCAATAAAATAGAAATTTGTCATGGCCAAGCTTCAATAGGTCACAAATAATATTATGATCAAGTTTGAATCATAAAATTATAGGCCCATTTGGAAAAAATTGCATTTTGACAAATATCTCCTTTTGTGCAATTGTCCAAAAATGCCCAACTTTTGAATGGTGTATTTTGCTTAATTTTTCCACATTTTTGAGTGTTCTTGGACTTTTTGGAAAGCTCTAAGAGTCCTCTAACCAACCTCTTTGGTTTCATCTCAATTGGAGTTTCCATGCTCAATAAATCTTCAAAACAAAAGGTTGACTTTTTGTTGACTTTGAAAATGACCTGTAATGTTTTGATCCATGCTTTCCAAATGAAGCATTTTTTGAACATTCTTGTGAGACATGAAGTTGTAGAGAATTGAATTTCCTTCAAAACAAGAGGTGGTGGAAAAATTTCTGAGAAAGTATGAAGAAGTTATGCTCAGTCAAAGTTTGGTTGACTTTTCACTGAGAAACCCTAATTTGGAAAGTTTGACTTTTGAGCAAATTTTGAGTTTTCTTGATGAATCATGATCAACCCTTGATCAAATGATGAATGTAACTTCAAAATGAGGATGTTGACCAAAAATCATGAAGTTTGACTGTATGTTGACCACAATTGACTTTTTGTCCAATACAACTGATTTTCAACCATCTGAGCAATTGTCTGAGGAAACTTGACTTGTAAGGCTTGAAACTTGACATGGAGAGTCTTTGAAGCATATGAGGAGGCATGATGACCATTGGAGATGTTTTAAGTCCATCTTGATCTGAGAATTGCCAAACCCTAGTTTGGGTTGATTGTCTAGGAGAGGATTTGTCTGATCAACCCTTGAGGAATCCTTGAGTATGGATGTATGCAGTGTCTTGAGAAGTAGGAGGGCAAATTTTGGGGTATGATAATGTGCACAAGCGATAATTAGAATGTGCGTTCGTACACATTCCAATCAAGATACACTTACAAAATTGAAAACCCAAGCAAGCAGACAAATAGAATGTGCACGTATGTGCACAAGCGATAGAATGTGCGTCCGTACGCATTCAAATAATTGGATAACCTGCAAGAAAGGTGTCAATCCAAATATCACACAAGTAATGTGCGTTCGTACACATACAGGCACCAGAGTACGCGTTCGTACGCATTCAAGATAGGATAACCTGCAAGCAACGTGTCAATCCACAATAAATCAGACAATAGAATATACACATACGTGTACAAGCGGTGGAATGCGCATTCGTACGCGTTTAAGTAACTAGATAACCTGCAAGAAAGGTGTCAATCCAAATATCACACAAGCAATGCGCGTTCGTACGCATACAAGTGTCAGACTACACGTTCGTACACATTCAAGATAGGATAACCTGCAAGCAAGGTGTCAATCCACAATAACCAGACAATAGAATGCACACGTATGTGCACAAGCGATGGAATGCGTGTTCATACGCATTCAAAATAATGGATAACCTGCAAGAATATGTCAATCTGAGTAAACACAAATAGTATATGCATCGTACGCATACATGCAATCGGATAACCTGCAAGAAGGTTTCAATCCGAGTAAATACAAATAGTATGCGCATTCGTACACATACAAGAAATAGAATGTGCGTTCGTACACATTCAGGATTGGATAACCTGCAAGAAAGGTGTGAATCCAAACAACCAGACAATAGCATGTGTTCGCGTTAAAAAGTGACGCGCTAGGGAATCGAATCTGAATTCGAATCTCTGGCTCGAAACGATTTACTCTTTTGATTTGTTTATAAAGATGTCGCGAGCATCAAGCTTTATTATTTTCAACACAAGAAATTATGATTATGAAAAAGGGGAAAGCTGTAAATACCCTCAATTGATATGATATGCGTAACGACTAGTACAAACTAGACGTAACGCATTGGGGAGATTCCGGGTAAGGGGGGTTTGTTATAGAAAGGGAATAGATGGAGCACCCTAAATATATATAGTTATCTATAGCTTTATATATGAATACGTTTGATATGTTTGTGTGTTTTAAATTGCTATTTCTATGATTGGGAAAGTTTCTCCTTTGGGATTTCAAGAAGGATAGATTATGTGGGATCCTAGGTTTTGTTATTATTGTGCTCGCAAAGATCATTGGGATCTTCTGCATACATATCCCTTAATGGGAATCAGAGCATTTGTATCTCGGATCTAAAGGGATCTATGGTTTGTTTGGTTTGAGGGAGAAAGAAATTTGCTCGGCAAGGATGAGACCTTGTGCCTACGTATTCTCAAAAGGATGTTGAGAAAGTCAGAGCAATCGTAGTTCCCACTTATGCTAGTGGAAGCAACGGGATGTTATTAAGAGACACAGACAAATGTCATCCTAATGAAAAATGTATCTAATCTATTTCATCACATACATTTTGAAAAGTTGATTGATTGAAATCTTTCATCGTAAGTTATAGGTGTTTTGCTTGAGTGTACAAGCGTTACGACTTACATGTTTAAGAAAGATGTTTGAAAAATGATTGAATCTTTTAATTGTAAGCATTGGGTGTTTTGCTTGAGTGTACAAGCGTTACCACTTACGATTAAGAGAGGTTTTTGTTTGAAAAGAGTTTGAAAAGTTTCTGATTGTATGTGATGTGATAGATGAGATACTTCTTCCATAGAGATGATAAGCGTCTAAATCTCGAGGAGAAATTGACTGGATTAGAGGGATGCTTTTAAGAAGCCCATGGGTCCTTGTATTGTAAGCCCAAGAGGAGGCATTCTGAGGGTCATCGAGGGTCATCGAGGGTCCTTGTATGAAGCTCAAGAGGAAGCTATAGGGTATGGCTGGCTTTGGCTTTAAGAGGGATTTCACCGGGAAACCATCCCCTTAGAATCAAGAGCAATTTCACCGGGAAATTATACTCTCAGGGTTCTATCCTAACGTGGGTGATTCTTTGTATTGGAAGCCCAATAGGAGACTGTTAAGAGATTTCCTGGTCTCTTTCTTTGTATGATGCCCAAGAGAAGGCTAAACTCAGTGAGGAGTTCTTTTGAACGAAGCCCAAGAGGAGGCTGACTCAACAGGGGAGTGTTGTCCTATATGAAGCCTAAGCGGAGGCTGAACTCCATGAATGAGTTTTCTAATATGAAGCCTAAGAGGAGGCTGAACTCAGATGAAATGAGTTACCTTGTACAAAGCCCAAGAGGAGGCTAAAACTGTGGGGAACCTATTGGTTAGACTAGTTGTTATGTTATAACTAGACAGTTGTATAAACAAGTGTGTGTGTGTGTGTGTGTGATATGTATTCACAGGAGTTTATGAAGGAAATATAAATAGGTGTATGATGTTTATTTACAAGAGTTTATGAAGTAAATATAAACAAGTGTGTAAAGCGTGCGTTTAAAACGAGCGTAACTTGATTATTTACAAGTTTGAATTGTGTACAAGGAAGTAAGTATGTACACGAACGAGTATTTATGTACGAGAGGATGTGGATGTACATAGGATGGTTGGGACTTACACCATAAGGGAGGCCCATTGGTTTAAAAGCAGTTTCACGGGGAATAATGCTCCTTTTAATACCAATGGTATTTAGTGGATATACGAACAAAAACAAACGATCGAAGTTTGTCTGTACTTTACAAAAGACGCCTGTATTATGTACAGGTAAAAATTTGTATATATATGAAAAGAATTTTATATGTACAAAGAAATAATTATGTACATAAAATAATTTTGGGACTTACACCGTGAGGGAGGCCCATGATCGGTTAAGAAATTCGAGAGAAAACGAATTCAGTTTTACCGTTTAAATCGGATCGATCATGGAAAAAAGGATGTAAGTTTGATGAAAAGTTTTGAAAAATGATCTTGAAAGTGTTTGGGAAAAGTGAAATTTACTTACAAGAAGTTTTGAAAAGAATCGGGCTTCAAAAGTTTGAAAAAATCACCTTTAAAGGTGCTTTGAAAAGTACTCAAAAGTACTGTTTTTGGCTCGATAAAAAATATAATCGGATGAAAGTTTTTCTGAAATTTTTTGACACTATCTTAAAATAGATACATTAATTGACAAGTGTAAAAAAAATCACCTCAAAATGAGGAGTTTTGATTGGGTTTTGAAAAAGTCAAAGTTTGTAACAAATGAAGAAAAATTACAAAGTTTGGCAAGGCAAAAAAAAATGGTCCCAAGGCTACTCGAACCCGGGACCTCAAGGCAAGGCAAGGTATAAATGACTTAAGAGTGAGCTGGCAACCGCTGGGGCGGCAATACATCCGTGTATTGAAGTTAAACCAACTAATTATATTATAAAACAGATATTTGAATTTGAAAAAAACGCGCGCAGTGTTCATCTTCTTCCTCCAATCTTCAATCAATCCTAAAATCCTTATTTCTTGATGAAATTGAACGATGTAAACATCAAACTTGATCGTTTCAAGCCCAGGAACATGATGATGTCATTTGATTTCATTTATTTTAAGCCTAACATGATTAAATTTCTCAAGAACACGAAGAACCCTAAAACTGAAAATCCTAATTGAAATCGTGTATGGTTGATGAATTGATCAATTGATTGAGGGTTATTGATCAGTGATAGTGCAGAAACAAAACGACCAAGAGTTTTTTGGACTGGAATCAAGGAATCATAGAGTTTGAAGTTCGTGTTCTTACCTGTTCAAGCTGAGATCGAAAACTGCTTTGGAGTGTTTCCAGTTGTGCTTTGAGGATTCCTATAGCATCAACGGACTTCAGGGATCATGTGAGGATGGTCTGCACATTATGAATTTTCCTGGATCGTTCCACCCAAGTCAACCTGCAGTTTTCTCTAAGTGAAACTTGAATTCGTGGCTAATGGAGTTACAGATCAAAGATGATGGTTTGGATCATTCATATGAAGTATATTGATGATGTTTGGATGATCAAAACACAACTAGCTCGAGCCAAACTATCAGCTTGAAGTTTAAGGCAGTTTTGGCAAATTTGGAAATATGAAAAGCAACTTTGAGTTTTAGTGATTCTTGTGTTGATTTTAAGTTTCAAACAAGTTACATATTGATTTTAAGACATGTTAGACACCAAATCTTTCATGTTTTTTCACAAGTTTTAAAAAATGCAAAATTTCTCAATTTGAACTATGTTTCTTGAATTTTAAGAAAGAAGAGAGAAAGCATGTTCTTGCATAGCTTTGGTGTGGTTTGAATTGGCCAACATGACCTCTATTTATAGGTCACAAGTTCTGAATGGCAAGGGAAAGAAAATGGCTTTGGTATTTACAAGTTGCCTTAGAGGGCAAGTAAGTCATTTTTGCATTAAATGCAAAAGGAAGCTTCCTTTTAACCATGGTTAATTTTTCAACTTGATCTTATCCCATCATAATTACTCTCCATCTGATTTTTTATCATCTCTAACTCTCTTTGCAAGGTGGCATGGCTTCTAGAAGAAGAAACTCAAAAATGACCTATAATCTTGAAATTTGTACTTGAAAATCAAGGATTTTGGAGCTCTATGTTTCAAAATCAAAAGTATAGCTAGACTCCATGGATTTGAGAGTTCTTGGACATTTTGGAAAGCTTGTTTCAAGGGCTACAACTTTCATGTTTTGATTTTTTTCCAATTCAAAGTGGAACTATGTGGAAAAATGCCATGAAGTTTGGAAAAGTGTGAAATTTTAACACTTGAAAAATTTTCTAAGTGTTGAAAATTTTGACTTTTTGTTGACTTTTCCAAATTTCTTGATTTTTTATGATCATGATGGATCATTTGAAGTATTTTGATGATTGAAAAAGTTTTATCTTGAAAAAGTTGACCAAAATTCAAAGTTTGACTTTTTAGTGCAGATGAAATTTCATCAGATGATTCAGAAATTGACTGATGAATTCTGTGAACTTCTGTGATGTTTTGAATCCAGAAATTAGGTCAACATGTTGTATCTAAGATATGAAGATCAATCTCTAATCAAAAAAGTCATTCATTGATCAGAAAATCAGAGATTGCTCATCCTCGATGAAAACCCTAATTGGTCGATCCTCAATAGATCATGAGGAAAAATTTGATATCTGAAGATCAGAGGTTGATGGTTTGATCAAGATAGATCAAATGAGGTGAATAAAACTCAAACCCTGATTGATTGTCTCTTGAATCAGATGAAAATTTTGTGAAACCCTAATTTTGACCTGTAGAAGCTACACCCGATTAATTCTGTTCTGAACTGTTATTGATGCAATGATGCAGATGTAAGGTGGTATATTAGGTCAAAAATTGGGTATGACAGCATGCACATGTATATATGCAAGCGCAAAATCAGCAGGCTATAAGTCCAAACAAAAGTGTAAAGGCTCCAAGTACCTTGCTTATGAAATAAAGTGTCAAAATTAATAAAGCAAGTGCTAGAAATAAATCACCGAATGCAAAACCGATCGCAAATATAAACTAGTATAAGCATGTAAGAAGTGAAACAAAATCACAAAAGTCGGCTTGGGAAGGCGTTTTCCAAAATCAGAGCGAAAAAGTGAACTTCTCGGAATCGGTTAAGAATCCCATGGTTGTTGCAAAATCATCGACAAATTCAAAAACGTGAGCTATTTTAATTAATTCCGAGTGGAAGTGGCATTTTTCGGACCTTAAAGTGAAGGGGCAACCACTACATTTTAGGCATGTTGCACTCAAAATTTGGTTCTGAAACCTCCAAAAATAGTTCCGAAATGTGCCAAAACGAAGGGGACATGTACCGTTACTTCGGACTTTTGAGAAAAACTTAGTGTCTGTGCATGAAAAGGCTAAAAAATGCTTACGGAATCATAAAATCCATGTTTTGAATTAAATTCCGATTCGATTTTTGTTTGGTTTTGAAATGTGAGATGAATCAAAATTTAATTCACTACATGTAATCAATAAGCTAAAACAAAATGATACATGAATTATGCATAAGTTAGATTGAAATTAGAATCAAAAGGTGTGTAAAAATGCATATAAATGCATGTTTTATGTACATTTTATGGTGCGTAGATAAATGAACAGCAAGTGTATGAGATATCATGTGCAAATGATATATGCTCAATGCAAATCATATACAAATGCTATGCAAAACATGTATGAAAGTCAATAAGAATCAAACATGTGATGTGTTGAAGTTTTGTGAATCCATACATGTGAAAAAGTGAGTGAAAGTAAGGTTTCAACACACTTTAACATCATAAAAATTGAACACCGACACATTAATTTGACTCAATTATTTCAAATGCATGTATGTGAATATGTGATGGTGCAAATTATGTCATAAGTGTGAGTTTAGGTGCATGTGTATGTGTTGTGTACAATGCAAATGCACCTAAGAATCAAAATGCATTTAGTTCTATATTTCGACACAACTATGTATGCAAACTATGCTTTGATTCAGATGATTCAATGCAATTTAATCAACCTATGTGCTCTCTAATGAATGAGCATGTGATAGATGATGCAAAATGCACAAATTAGTGGCCTAAATGCAAAGGAAAATGATTACACAAGTGTATGTGTGTGTTATGTACAATATTCCTTCACACTGACACACTTTAACATCACCAATTAGGAATCAAATCAAAGAATCCGGCAATATAAATCCAAGAATCGGAATCCACACGGAATTTATAATCAATTTGACTATTCAATTTCAAGAAAATCTAAAATTGAAAAATCACTTAAAATAAGTGCTTAATTGAATTAATCACTTACTTGAACTTGAAGTTTGAGCCAAATTGAAGAGGAATTCCTTGTACTCTTCAAAGAAAATATCAAATCCTAGCTCCGGTTGATGAGAATTGGAGAGAAATAGCTTGATTCCATGAAAATTGGAGAAAAAAGCAAGAGGAAGACCTTCTTGATCCAAAACCGAACCAAACAAGGGATAATAAAGAGGAGGCCAGACGGTTTGCAAGGGAGGAAGACCGGTCCGGTCAAGGCCTGGGGCGAAGGGTGCACAGTGAGGCCAGAGAGAGGTCGGACGAAGGGAGTTCCGATCAGAACTCGGACGAAGAAAAGGAGAAGAGATCGCGAGGGAGCTCGACGCAGCGTGAAGGCTCGGACCGGAAGGAGGTGGACGGTCGGGAGATGGCTGGAGCTGGCCGGGTAGGGCGGCGTTGACGGCGGCAGGCCAGTTGTGAGAAGAAGAGAGGGCGGTGTGGCTTGGAGAAAGGGAGGGAAATTGGTTTTCCTTCAAATTTCTTTTTTATTCTTCTTATGACTTGAGAGAGAATTAGAGAGAGAAAATTGGAGATTTTTGAGGAAAATTAGGCAAATGAATGGGCGTCCTTGAATTATGAAGGCAAAAATTTATTTATAGTGTGAAAATTTGGGCCTTGGACTGCTTTGATCCATAATTAAGCTCAAATTGTGATTATCCGAATAATTTTCTTAATTAGTCCAAAACGGTCAAATCCGTGCGGAATTTGAAGTCAGAATGTAAACGAAAAATGACCAGAAACTCCATTTTGCTCATAAAAGTAAAAATTTTGACTCGATCGGGTGAACAGTCCAGGCGATACAAATTTTTGAAGTTTCAGCACAGTTTTTAGGCGTCTGACACATGCAAAAAAATTCACTGCACTCTTCAGAGAAATTGCCTCGAACGAGGGTCTTCTGATCAAAAGTTGAACTTGAGTATCTTTGAGACAAATGAAGCCAACAAAATTTTTGAACTTTTGGCACTAGTCCCACCTCGTTTCGATAAAAATAGAGTGAGATGTGATTTTTTGAACTTCGCGTATCAAATGAAAATTGCTCGGTTCAGCTCAAAATCAAGTCTGAAGAATAAACAAACTGCTCTTAAACGCTAAGGAATTGGCTCCCGACTTGTTCATGAGAGTTGTAGAGGACTTCGATAAGAATATTTTGAAATCGGCCCCGCTCAGTTTCAATTTTCTAGCTGGGAGTTATGAATTTTTTTAGTGCGCAGAGTACACGGTACAGCACTAAAATTCAATTTAATCAACTTGAAAGATCAATTTCTTTGAGGCCTTTCTTCACACAATTTGCTTTCGGCTTGTGAACAAAAGTTGTAGATAATAATGAGAGGGAATTTCCAATCGAAAATCATCAGAAAATACCCGACGAGCTGAAAGATATGCCTTCCAGGGCGCTCGAAATGCACCAAGAACCCAAAATTCACTTTATTGAGAAATAAGCAAATAAAGTATTTTTCTTGATGAAACGACCTCCGATCTGAACAGATAAACTGGAGAATAAATTGATATGATCCTAATTATTAGGGAACCAAACCAAAATAGTTTTCTGACCAAAATATGTTGCTTCAAGCATACGAATCGAAGAATATCGATATCAGACTCGAAATGATCTGAGATAGTCGAAACGCACAATTTCTTCTGCAACTTGAGGTATTTAGAACCTGGGAACCATGTGATAGATACTATGCATGTGTATACATGTATGTTTATGATAATGCAATTATAAATCAGAAACACTAAAATGAGGAGGGTATATTTTGGGGTACAACACTAGGCTCGAAGAGATGGCTTTCCCAACAGCCATTCGGACAGTCCAAAATAAATGCTAGTAAAAAGGCATTCTGTTAAATTTTATAACTATTAAGTTTAATTCCCAAACCAAAACCAATCATATTGTTTTTGTTTAATCAAACCACATATTAAACTCGGTAATTATGCGCAGTCCTCGAGATCGATATCTTGGGAATTCCTATTATTACTACATCGCGAAAATAGTGGAGTGATCCTTCATCCATTATCACCAGTCTTCATCAACTGTCTAACTAACAATATTGTTATCCTGCACTACATGACTCAATCGAAAACAAAGATAATGAAAACATACAATGCAAAAAGAAATAAAATACTCAAAATAAACTAACAAAAACAATAAATAACTGCAATAACCAACCCCCACTTGAACTAAACATTGACCTCAATACTTTAGAACAAAATAATGAAGGTAAAGCTCACTATTTTCGCAAATATAAAGTGTTGTCCTCTAGGGCTTACACCAACAATATCATCAAATCATCATAGAAATAACTTGGTATCATCATAGTATTATTAATTCATCAAACAATACACATCATATAATCCATCACAAAGAAGTCTAATTTCATCTTAGTATAGGTACTAGAAATCTACATCCTTTTACTAATTTTATTCCACATAATTATAGTTCATTGTGTTAGCTTTCTAACGCTTCGAATAGTGCATCAAATAGAGTCCTAAAACTCAAGTTACGACACTTTAAAAATCTGACTATTGTCCATTTATGCTCGCCCGATGATGAGGGAGCGATAACGCCTTCCCTATACAAATTCCAGGAGCATTGATTTTCTCCATCATCCTTCACCCAGTGAAGCTAACAGCTCTCTCGACAAGACCACTCTCACCTCCCATTCGCTCGGTAAAGCTGGGGAGAGTTACTCAGTTCCATAAAAAAATTCAGGGGGCTTTATTTCCCCTTCCACTCATCATTTTGTCTCACTTTCGCCCAACACTTCAGTGGCAAACTACCTTCGCCCATTGACGCATCATGCTCACCTGGCGAGCCAACGCGAACAAGAACTCCCTGTTGCAACTTATGCTCTATACCAGTCCCAATTCCACACGATTTCTTAACACTACAGGTCTCAATTCATCACAATTACTCATGGTTTCATCATATAACAACAACACATTATATTACACATTTTATGCATCAATTCATTATACAACAACATTATAATTTCATTAATTTCTATTGAAATATCATAGTAACACCACAAACCAAAACCCCGACATAAACCTACAATTATCTAAACCTTAAATAAATTATAATAAAAATGATAGACTCCCCTTACCTTAGATTCCTAGCAGCAATCTATTACTCTTCGCGTTCTACCGAAATCCCTTAGCTCTTTTTGTGCCCTAGCTCTCCACAACGTTCTTTTCTTTTCACAATTGCACAGAATGAGACATTTTTTCCTTATTGCTTGTTTAACTCTTGGACCTTTTCTATGGTCTTCCCATCTTACCCCCACTAACCGCATAAAATTACCACCTTGTCCTCATAATCTATTTCTCTTATTATTATTATATTTAATTAATTAAGATAATTCCATCTAATTATTCTAATTTTTCAAACTATCATAGAAATACTTAATGTCACCTTTATTCTCACTATCCCATCATACACCACACAAAACATTATATCAAACATCATATTCATCACAACATCACATATACTTCCACAAATACGTCACAAATACTCATAAAAAATTAAATAAATAATCTAATTAATTCGGGGTGTTACAACTCAAGCTAGGCTTTACACCATACCAAAAACTTTCTAGAGTAATCCCTTCTAGCTTCTTCTTCGGACATCTGTTCAAATTATATGTTGCAGTCGACACAACTTCACTCTAAAATTCTTTTGGTAGTTGCTTTTCTTTTAATAACATACTTCTCCCTATATTCATAATGGTTCGATTCTTCCTTTCTACAATTTCATTCTACTGTGAGGTGTAGGGTGACACCACCTCATGAACAATCTCTTCTTTTTCACATAACATGTCAATTTTTTTGACACATATTCTCCACCACCATCATTCCTCAAAATCTTGAGCTTTTGACCATTTTGTATTTTGACCACACACTTAAAATTTTAAAATACCTCGATTACTTCACTTTTCTTTTTAATCAGGTAGGTCCACAGTTTTTAACTAAAATCGTCTATGAATGTGACATAGTGTTTATTACCTTCATTTGGATCCACATGGACAGGACCACATACATCAGAGTATATGATTTCAAGAATTTCCCTTGACTTGATTCCCGCATCCTTGATGAAGTTATTCTTATGTTACTTAGCCTGCACACATTCCTCACACACCTCGTTTGAAATGTCGATTTCAGGAAATCCTTAAACCATATTTCTTCTTTTTAAATCTCTTATGTCTTTGAAATTGAGATGACCTAAACGTGATGTCTTTCACCATGTTTTTCATTGATGGTTTTATGTTGACAAAGAGATCTTTCCTTCTAGACATGTATGATGGGCATCCTGAATCTAAGTACCATTGGTCCTTAAATCTCTCTTCATCTCTTGTTGTGACAATCAACATCATCTCTTCTTCTTCATGTTTTGCAAACTTTGCATCACTTTCTTGATTCTTTTGTTTTCTGGGAAATCACTAGAATAGTGACCATACTTCTGACAATTAAAACATTGAATGTGACTTTTGTCGATTTTTTGACCACCACCTCTTTGTTTACCTCCAACACCACCTCTTTGGTTTATTTGGTATAGTGGTCTTCTCTGATTCGACACAATTCCTTCTTGCTGGTTTCGACCAATCAAATTGTTATAGCCTCATCTACATTTATTGTTGAACCACTTTTCTTTGCCTTTATTTTTTTCTTATTGGTTGCGCCTGCAAAGCCACATCACTCTTCTACTTGTCTGCAACTCTTTCAGCCATTCTTTGTTCATGAGATTCAAGCGTCCCTTGAAGCTCTTTTTTGTCAATTTTGATGAATCTTTCGACTCTTCTATGGCTACCACCACGTGGTCTAACTTTGGAGCTAATGACCTCAAGATCTTTGGGACAACTGATCTTGCTGTCAAAACTTCTCCATGTACCTTTATTTTATTCACAGTTTCGCAACTCTAGTGAAGAAATCTGTTATACTTTCACTTTCTTCCATCTGAAACAATTCATACGTTCTTTTGTGAGTTTGTAACCTCACTTCTTTCTATACCTCCAAAGGAATTTTCCAAAATTTCTTAAGCTTCTTTCTCAGATTCTACATCACTCACCTATTTAAAATTGTTTGGACTCATGCCACTTGGTAAAAAATCTTTTCAAATGTGACGGCTACAAAAATAAGCGCATTAGTGATATTTTGATATTATGGTTGTTAATTTGTAAGATATTTTGTAATTTATGGACATTGATGGATAGTTTACTAACATTTTTTTTTTACAATTTGATCATATTAATGAATGATTCATGTGTGGGTCTATTGTAAGTATGATTTAAAAATGACTTGTAATATATCATTTATTAATAATGAAAAATTTGTTCAAAATTACTATCAAAGGGTTCAAAATATTGTCTGAATTTAAGGTTTACGATTTAGTATTTCTTTGAATTTTGAAATTCAAATTCATCCTATTTTGTACGACGAAACACATATATAAGTTAATTCGTGAGATTTATTCAAAAATTGAAATCCAAATTTCATCAAAGTTACATCCGAAGATTGAAATCCAAACTATTTTTTTCTACAAAAATGAGAGATTTTTTATAAAGTGATTTTGTTATAAAATGGATGCGTCCAAATTTTAATATCGGAAGAATATTTTTGAATTTTGTATTAGCATTATATGAGATGGAGTGAGTAACTCCCTAAATACTCTCTTATGATGCATGGTCAAAATAGAGTCAATATCCTTAACCCTCCAAGGTTTCTTTTCTCCCTCTCCAACTGTCATTCCTTCTACTTGTGATTTTCCTTTTTCCTTTTGTTTTTCACTTTCCTAAAAAGAACGCTTCCAATGACAACAAGCAAAGTACAACAAGACACATAAAAAAGCAAAGCATTTACACACAAAATCGCCTCTTCAACCACACTTTTTCGCTTCCCCAACAAAAAATGTCCTTCTATAGAACACAAAAAACGCCTGAACATAAAAACTAACATAAAAAAAGACCAAATTTTTATGCATCTAACATTAAAGATCCAAAGTGGGTTTTGCTTTATCACATTCATTTTTCAAAAGGGTTGTCGAAAATCACATAGATTTCGAGAATGGCTCAGTGGCAAGATGGTTTCGATCATGAGGGTATTGACTATATGTTCAAGGTTGTCATGATTGGTGACTCTGGTGTTGGAAAATCTCAGCTTTTGAATCGGTTTGTTAGAAATGATTTTCACATGAAATCTAAAGCTACAATTGGTGTTGAGTTTCTCACAAAGACTGTTCTCATGGATCACAAACTTGTCAAGGCTCAGATTTGGGATACTGCTGGTCAAGAAAGGTACAATTTTTTCTTCTGCCATATTTTTTAATTATCTAATGTGAATTGTTTTATTGGATTTTGTTGTGTTGTGCTAAAAAAATATTCTGTTTTTATCTTAGAAGTTAGATCTGATCTCTTAGCTAAGTAGTGAATTATAGTCTTTCACTATGAAGCACCAACACCGACACTGTCACGTAGATGCTGGTAAGAATTTGAAAAAATAATAAATTAAATATAATCACAAGTGTCTGGTGTCAATTTTTCAGAGATGTTCGTAATATAGAATGATATATTATTATATTGACAATGTTTGCAAGTTGAAGGGTTCTTGGTTTAAGATCTGATCCTTTAACCAGCATTGTTTTTTTAATATAATAGAATGAAAATGTTAGTTATTTGATGACTTTTTGGTTGTCTGTTCTTTACTTTATGTTAACTCGGAGTCCTAGCTGTCAAGGATCAAAACCAGAAGTATTTGATCTTGATTCAATTTTGAACAGCTGACTCCGTGAATGTGTTTAGTATAGCCGAGTCCAAAATCATTTATGTCGCGTTCACGGAGTTAACAGCTCATAACATAATTTCATATGAATCTGATGGCTCTGATTTCGAATTTTCTTGTTAAGCTGATTTATCGGGCTTAAAATTTGAACAACCTTATAATCAAACTCAAAATCAGTTGATCCAACTTTGAAGTATCTATGCTAGAAAATTGAATTTTCATGTGACAATGTTGGCGTTCATGACAGGTATCAAGCAATTACAACGGCATATTACAGAGGTGCAACCGGTGCATTGTTAGCATATGACATAACCAACCGTCATTCCTTTAACCATATCGAAAAGTGGCTAGAGGAACTGCATCATCATGCAGATAAAAACATTGTTGTAATGCTTGTTGGCAACAAATCTGATCTGAGTTCTATTCGACAAGTCCCTATTGAGGAAGCAGAAGACTTAGCGAAACAGAAAGGTCTCTTCTTCATTGAGACATCTGCGCTTGACTCAAACAATGTAGAACCAGCTTTCCTTGGTCTTCTTTCACAAATATATACAAAAGTCGGTAAGAAACACATCACTGCTGATGGACATGAACCAAATTGGGATAAAGTAAATATTGAACTTGAGGGGACGAAATTATTGGTCTCGCCGGAAGAACCTGAATGTCAAAAATCTAAAAGGAAATTCAATTGTTGCAGCATTTTGTAGAATAAGTTTTCACCTTAAGCTACCTTTAGGTATTGATTATCTGTACAATATACTCCGCCATCCTTTCTTCCCTACAATTTTTTTATTCATTTTTAAACTGAGTTTTGTTCTGCATAATTTTTTTGCCTATGAAGTTACTTTGTTATTTTGATTGACATTGATATGAAATCAAATAAAGTTCAAGAATGTGTGATGAATATAAGCTTTTAGTCGATGTCAAGACCGCCTTTGAGGGCGTGCAAGGCACTGAGCCTAAAGTTTGTCACGGTTAAATCATGCTTAAATAAGGCATCTATTTATTTTGACATGAATAAATTGTGTCTAATCTACACAGGGTCTCCAAAAACTTGAGACGACTCTGCGCAATGTCGAACAACTCCTTCCCTATCTAACAAAACCTAATTATGTAATCTGCTCCATAGCAAGTGAAAGTGCTGGTCGCATCATCATAGGCATAGCTATAAGCCATAGGACATGAAGCTTTAAACACCTTTGAATAGCTACTTGGCGCGCACATTTTCGGACTATTGAAGACACCGGTACAACAAAATTCCGGCTTGTGAAAAGCCATACAAGCGCTCTTACAACCAACAACGCGGCCTTTAATGTTTCTCAACTCCAATCCTGCAGGGCAGTTTCTGTTCAAATCTGAAATACATTTAACTGCTTTACACATTCCAAATCCTCCTAAGGGAAAGATTGAGATCGGCATGTTGTAACCATCAACAAGGCTAACGTCGTAAAAATCTCCCGCTGGACTGTTGAGTGTAAACTCTGCCAGTGAAGCCGGTGGTTCGCCTCCTGCTCCCGCACATCTAAGTCTGCCTCCGCAGTCTCCTGTGATGCATTTTCCAATACCAAAGCTGTTAAATGTGCATCCACGCCGGCCCCAAAATCGGCCGGACCAACCTCTCGGTGCAGTAACGTTTATAGTTTGGCCTGGTTTTAGCATGACTCCACCATCAATGAGTTGAGGTTTTCCTGGTGCTGTTAGAATCCCTGGCCACATTGTGTTCCTACATTTATTTTGCAGAGTGAAAATTGTTGCATCCACTCCTAATGAGAAGAAGAGCATGAAAATAAGTGACAAATGCTTCAATGCCATAAGAAATAGTATGAGTTTGTAGTGTGTGATTTGAGAAATCTAGTTTTTGTCACAGATTATGAAATGCATGAAATTGCTGAGATATTTATAAGGGAAATTATGAAAGATTCAACAAACACAGTCTTAAAAGAATGTTGAAAAACTGAAATTTGCTTGCTTATAGTGACAAGTATAACCCTTTACTGTTGAAACAATCAAAACATAATTTAGCAATATTCATGTTTATTTAGATGTTAAATTGTCCTGAGTTTTCTCAACTAAAGGAGAATAAGTCCTATAGCTTGAAACTAAGTGAAGGGAAAGTTATATATGGTAGCTCACCAAATTTATGAGCCATCAAATAGATACCATAGTATTTTAATGAGGCAGGATGAGGAAGAATAGTTCTGGCCAACCTACAAAGAGTTACAGTTTTGTTCATGATAACTCAATATAAATTAAATCTTTTTTTTAGCAGGTTTTGGCAACGGTTTTAGCTGGCTTTGACAATAATTTATTTTAAAAAAATTGTTGTCTAAAGACAGAAAGAGACTAAAAATGAAAACTACAATATTTATAGAGATCAAAAACTTATTTAACCCATATAAATATTATATATAAACTACGATTCTCATTGCAACAATTGCCCCTTGACATATTTAGAGTTGGAATTTGAATTTTGATACAGAAGAGAATGCATATCGTTGTTCTTGAAGAAACTAAAACGATATAAATATGAAAATAAATTATTTTATTATTAAATTATTAATTTCTTAGTTTTTTTAATGGCGGAAGTTTATTAACTTACATTACCTTTTTTACATATTAAAATTTATTTTTATAATCTATGATTAATTAAAATATAATTACATAATTTGTTATCTAAAATACCTAAGGGTTATTTTGAATAATTTTGTCGTAACACCCCAATATTTTCAATTATTCAGTAATTTAAATTTTAATTATTTATTTAATTAAAATAAAAAAATTTGGTATTTTTAGAATTATTGGAAAATAAAAGCAGTAAAAGATTGGACTTGTGTTGTGATTAGTAGAGGAATGAGGTGTAAGGTAGTAAAAGCCTCTAATACTTTATTTTATTGTTATTATTATAATAAAAAGGAAAATAAGAAGAGAGGAAAAAGGAATTGGGAAAAAGTGAGAAGAGAATCGACGTGAAAAGAGAAGAAGAGAAAAGGAGGAAGAAGAACCTAAAGCTCAAGGAAGATTCAAGATATTGACTAAGGTAAGGGGTGATTACTCTAATTATATGGTATTATAGATTTTATGAATGATAGAATAGAGTAAGAGATTAGGAATCCCAATTTAGGATTTTTAGGTTTATGAGTTTAAACTCCAAATTGATGAATTTTGATGTTTCGATGCAACTTGATGTTATAGGGTTATTGTATAATGTTATGGTGTGGTAAAATTTTGTTGAAATCATGTATTGTAACTTGTTTTGGTGTTGTTGGGTATTGGATTCGTCATGGTATGAATTAAATTGAATTGGAAACCATGAATGTTGTCAAAACTATGTTTTTCTACTACAGACGTCGCAGGAACCGGTTACCCTCTGGGAGGAACCGGGTTCCACATATAATTTCCAGCAAAATGATTTTTATGAATCTTGGGAACCGGTTATGTGCTGGGAGGAACCGGGTTCCTGGTACATTTTCCAGAAAGTTGATTTTTATAAAATGTGGAAACCGGTTATCTACTGGGAGGAACCGGGTTCCCCATACATTTTCCAGAACGTGTTTTCACTATGATAGTGCCTGGAGGAACCGGTTACCACTGTTACTTTCTGAAAAATATTAAACTTTGAAAATTCATAACTTTTGAACCGTAAGTCCTTTTTAATCACCGTTTTGGACATTATTCCTTAAATTAAATATTCTATTTTATGAAATAAAGAAAATAATGGTAACTTGGTTTTATTTTGGAAAGTGTTGGTCTTCCGACTTTGTGGTTATTCGTACCTTGCATACTTGGTGGGTAGGCAATGGTGTGTGGTTTTGTGATGATGTTTGTGTGTATAATGATGACTATATGTGTATGTTGGTGATTGCATTGCTAATTTATGAGTACGTGCTTGCATGTTTATGCTATTGGTGATGTTCATGATAGTTGATTGATATTATGTTTTGGTTGATGATGTTGTATGCCTGATGGTGTGCATGTTTATGTTGTTTGATGATGTTCACGATAAATGATGGTTATCATGTTTTGGTGATGATGTTGCAGTAATTGCTTGTGAATGTTTATGTTGTTTGATGATGTTCATGATAAATGATGGTTATCATGTTTTGGATTGATGGTTTATGATGTATGATGTTATCATAACTTGTGTTGAATGTTGCATGCTTTTATGATGTGCATGCATATACATTCTGGTGGTAGCTAATTCCCATTATGTGGAATTAGTGAGTATTGCCAATAACCGTTCTCGAGTGATTATGGGTGGTGAGGCTGGATTCATGTCTGGGTGATTATGGACGAATCGATGTAACTGTATCCGGGTGATTATGGATTAGTGTGTGACTTAGTTCACTTTTGGTACCACATGCATAAAGTCTTGCATTGCATTTGTATGTATTATAACATGTTAGGATGAATTCCAGTGTTATAATCTAGTTGTTATGTGTGATGTATATTTATGACTTATGTTGTGGAATGAATGAATAAATCTGATTATGCTGAATATGGTGGAATAATAGCTTATGAAATTCTATTGTTTTATGAATTTATAATGCATTATAATTATGATGTATGTGACACCCCGAAAATAATTCAGTAATTAAATAATTATGATTTTTAATTATTAAATTAATTGAGAACATAATTTATTTAATATATTGAATTATTGAGATTAATTATGGATTTATTGGATGTATGTTGAGTAAAGTGGGGTGTGAGGAGTAAAAGACTCTACTCACATTTATTGATTTATTTAATTTATGTTAAAAGGAATAAAAGGAATTAAATAAGAAAAGAGGAAAAAAGGAATCATTTTGGAGAAAACAAGATACGTGAAGTGAGAAGAGAAGGAAAGAAGGAAAAAGACCTAGGAGCGTCAGAAATCGAAGAACCCACAAGGTAAGGGGTGATTTCGATTGGTTATTGTTTATTATAGGTTTTGATATTAATATTATAGACCATAGCATGTTAGGAAATCTATGTTTAGGAATTTCTAGGTTTCCATGGATGTATACCTAATAGTGTCAGTTGGTGTCAGATTGAGTCTGATTGTGTCAGAATATGTATGGAATATGATTAGAGTGTCAGTAGATGAAAATAGATGATGGAAATATGTTGATTGATGAGATAGATGATGCCAAATGATGTATTTTAGTGTTTCCCATGTTGGAGTTCGTATGGGTAAAAATGGGTTTGATCGAAAACGAAAGGATGTTGTCAAAAGTGCAGAAAATGACATTTTAACACGTGGGAACCGGTTCCTGTATGGGTAGGAACCGGGTTGCCCTTTGAAAAATTGGTAAAAATCTGAAAAATACACATGGGAACCGGTTCCTGTATGGGTAGGAACCGGGTTCCCATACATTTTTTCCGAAGCGAGGTTTTGAAACTTTTTAGGAACCGGTTCCTGTATATGTAGGAACCGGGTTCCACTTCAAATTTTTGAAAAATGCCAAACTTTGAAAATTCATAACTTTCAAACCGTAAGTCCGTTTTGAGCGCCATTTTGGACGTTATTTTCTAAATTTAATGCTCTATTTTATGAACTGAAAATATTTTCCAAAACTTGAAGTTATTTTGAAAATGAGCCAATTTCTGAGATAAGTGACTTTTGACTGACGCATAGTTAATGGTGTGTAGCGGAGATCCTGTGTTGATGGATGTACTGATAATGTATAGATGTATTGGCATGTTTACGCTAATGTTAGATGTATGCATGATGGGTTGATATATCATGTTGATTGGTTTGCATGTTTATGCTGATGTTGATTGTATGCATGATTGGTTGAGATATCATGTTGGATGGTTGTTTCAGTTATGTTGAATTGATGTATTACATAGACTGATTAATGTTGCATGCTATTGATGTGCGTGCATATGCATTGTTTTGGTGAAGTTAATTCCCATTGTGCAGAATTTGGCTTGGATTGCCGATAACCGATACCTGAGTGAGGATGGGTGGTTAGCCGACTCGTGTCCGAGTGGTTATGGACGAATCGATGGTACCGTATCCGGTTGATGATGGATCGTTGGGTGACTTGGTCACGAGTCGGCACCGCATGCATTGAGTCCGCATTATATTGTATGAAGTGGTAACATGTTAGGATGTCTTCCGTGTTACTCTTCGTTGATTGTTATGATTAAGCATGATGAATATGGTTGTGTGTGTGAATCAATTTATGTTAAGTGGGTGAAATAATATGCTTGTGATATATTATTGATTGAAAGACTTATAATATGCTTTAATTATGAGAAGTCTCACCCTTACTTTACCATTTCGATTAAATTAGCAATGAGGAGTCGGTGAGGATGGCTCTAGAGCTTATCTTTTAGTCCGTGTGTCGTTGTCATGCTCGATTAGATTGTAACAGGGGAACGCTTAGTTAAGAGAATCATTACTGTTTAATTATTTTGGATTTGAATTCCTTGATGACCTTGATGTCTTATTAATTTTAATTTTGGTATTTCACTGTAAGACATGGTTTTACAATTATTGAATTGTTGGATGATGATCCTCGTAGCATGGCTACCTTGAATGAAGTTTATTTTGATTATCAATTGTGACATCCCTTATTATACCGTGTTAAACTCTGATTAAAGATGATTTAGATATTAATTTAATTAATATATTCGGGGTATTTAGATGGGGTGTTACAATAGTGGTATCAGAGCATAGTCGGTCTTGTCCTGTGTCGTTATCCCTTTAGTATGCGACTAGTGTGGAGTGACACCGATACTTGTGCTGATGTAGATTGTTTTGTTATGTTACAGAACAATGGCCGGAAGAGGTAACGGAAGGAATGATGATGCCATTGCTGAGGCTTTGGGAATGTTGGCGGAGTGCTCGGAGGGAACCAAATAGGAGTCGCGATTGTGCCGATGCACAATTGGGGAATTTTAGAGGAATAATCCTCCATTGTTCAAGGGCACGCATGATCCCGAAGGTGCTCGAAGTGGTGAAGGAGATCGAGAGGATCTTGAGTGATTGACCGTGCAGAGGGGTCAAGGTGAGATATGGAACTCACATGTTGGGAGGAAGCGATGACCGTGGGTTGCTACCGAACCGAACTAGAAGAAGATGGTGTTGCATTGAATTGGGTGTGTTCGGGAGAGCTTTTCGAGGAGGTACTTTCCGAGGACGCCGAGGTAAGAAGGAGATTGAGTTTTGGAACTCGTGGTAACAAGACTGCCGGAGTATGCTTCAAGTTTTCTCGAGTTAGCAAAGTATTATGCTCATTACCCTAACGATGCGATGGAGAATTTTCCAAATGTATCAAGTTTGAGAATGGTCTTCGTGACGAGATTAAGCAGGTATTCGTATCGTGTATCCAAGATTTTCCGATCCGTTGATTGTAGTAGGATTCTTGAGGAGGATCTTGCTAACACTAAGTCGAATGCTCGAGGGTATGTTGATAGGAAAGGTAAGCAATGATGGATCGTGGTAAGCCTTATGATAGGAATAATCGAGATCCGGAGGTTGGAAGAAGTCCGTGGAGGAGATTCTAGTTCTTCCGCTAGGTGCTATAAGTGTGGTGGGACAGACATCGTATGGTGGACCGTAAGAGCAATGATAAGAAGTGTTTCAAGTGTGGAAAGTTCGCCATGTGGCCAATGACCGCAGAGTGAAAGTGGTGACTTGCTACAACTGTGGTGAAGAGGGTCATACTCGTCCTCGCACAAAACCCAAGAAAGAGCAAGTCGGTGGTAAAGTGTTTGCATTGTCGGATCGTAAACTAAACCGATGATCGGCCGATTAAAGGTACATGTTTTATTAATGGTATACCTTTGATTGCGATTATTGATACCGAGCTACGATTCTTTTATTGCTAGATTGTGCTAAGAGATTGAATTTGGAAATTTCTAATATGGATGGAAGTATGGTTATTGATACTCGGGTTCGGACTACTCGTATGTTTGTAGGAATTGTCCTGTTGTGATTTTTGATAGGGTTTCGTATGGATTTAGTGTGCCTACCGCTAGAACAACTTGATATCATCTTTGGAATGAATCGGTTGGAATTCAACCAGTTCATATCAACTGCTTTGAGAAGACGGTCATTTTCCCCAAGAGGTTAAGATCGAAATGAGATTATGTCGCTAAGCGTATGAACCTAGCGTGAAGGATGGTGCTGTGGTGTTTATGTTGTATTCGCAATTGAAGCGAAGGTAAAGGCAAAGAGTGATGGATCGCCAGTGGTGAATGAATTTCCGAGGTGTTTCCAAGACGTTAGTGAATTGCCACCGAGAGGAGGTAGAATTTACTATAGATTTGATTCCCGGAACTAGTCCTGTCGATGGCGCCTTATCGCATGTCGGCATCCGAACTAGCGGAATCAAGAAGCTAGAAGAACTGGAGAAGAAGTTTATTCGTCCGAGTGTTTCGCCGTGGGTGCTCCGTGTTATTGGTTAAGAAGGAAGGTTCAATGAGGTTATGTGTCGACTACCGAGTTGAATAAAGTTACAATCAAGAATCGGTATCCTTTGCCGAGGATTGATGATTTGATGGATCACTCGGAGCGTGTATTTAGTAAGATTGATCCGAGATCCGGATATCATCGATTCGTGTGAAGTCGAGGATATCCGTAAAACCGCATTCGTAACGAGGTATGGACATTATGAATATTCCGTTATGCCGCTTGGAGTTACTAATGCACCGGTGTTTTCATGGAGTATATGAACAGGATATTTCATCCATATCTTGACAAGTTTGTAGTAGTGTTCATTGATGATATTCGATTTATTCGAAAAGCGATGAGGAGCATGCGTAACATCTCGAGTTGTGTTGGAATTGTCAAGGAAAAGAAACTTTGCGGTTGTCCAAGTGTGAATTCGTTGAGGAGGTGAGTTTTCTTGGTCATGTGATTTCCAAGAATGGAATTGTTGTGGATCCTACGAAAGTAGAAGCGTGTCTCGATGGGAAGCGCCAAGAATGCTTCGAGATCCGTAGTTTTCGGTCTTGCAGTTACTACCTAAGTTTATTGAAGGATTTTCCAAATCGGGCGTTGCTGACTAAGTTGACCAAGAAGGGTCGATATTTGTTTGGGATGTTGAATGTGAGAAAGGATTTCAAGAGTCAAGAGGAGGTTGACAAGTGCTCCGATCTTGATTTTGCGATCCGCTAAGTCTTTGTGGTGTATTGTGACGCATCATTAATGGGATTAGGTGGTGTGTTGATGCAAGATAAGGTGTTGTGGCTTATGCTTCGACGCTTGAAAGTGCATGAAAGGAATTATCCGACCCATGATTTGGAGTTGGCAATGTTGTGTTTGTTTTGAAGTGTGGAGACATTATTTATATGGTTCTCGGTTTGAGGTATTCAAGGATCATAAGAGTCCGAGGTATCTCTTTGATCGAAAGAGTTGAACATGAGGCGAGAAGATGGTTGGAATTCTTAAAGGAGTATGATTTCGGTTTGAATTATCATCCGGTAAAGCAAACGTGGTTGCAGATGCTTTGTAGAAAGTCTTTGCATATGTCGATGTTGATGGTTCGTGAGTTAGATTTGGTCGAGCAGCCCGAGATTTGAGTTTAGTTTGTGAAACTACTCCGGATAGTGTGAAATTGGGTATGTTGAAGTCGACTAGTGGTATTCGGAAGAGATCGAAATGGATGTAACTGATGTTGGTTTAGTTGATAAGTTGACATTGATCAACCAAGGTCAAGGAGGCGAGTTCAATCGAGAATGGTGTTATGAGATTTGGTGATCGGTGTGTGTTGGATGTTGCGAGATTAGAAAGAGCATTTTGAAGAAGGGCATCGAAGGGTTAAGTATTCATCCCGTGCTACTAAAATGTACCATGATTTGAAGAAGTTGTTTTGGTGGCCTAGAATGAAAAAGGAAATTGCTGAGTTTGTGTATGCTTGTTTGATTTGTCAGAAGTCGAAAATCGAACATCAGAAACCATCAGGGTTGATGGAGCCTGTTTGTTCCGTAATGGAAGTGGATGGAATCTCAATGGATTTTGTGTCCGGTTTGCCGAGGACGCCTAAGAATTGCGATTCTATCCGGTTATGTGGATAGGTTGACAAAATCTGCTCACTTCATTCCGATAAGAATGGATTATCCGATGGAGAGATTAGCAGAATTGTATGTCGAAAAGATTGTGAGTTTGCATGGTGTTCCGTCTAGCATTGTGTCGGATCGAGATCCGAGGTTTACATCTAAGTTTCGACAGGTTGCAAGAAGCTTTGGGTACCAAGTTGCGTTTGAGTTCCGCTTATCATCCGCAGATGTATGGTCGACGGAAAGAACGATTCTCGTTGGAAGATTTCGAGGGCTGTGTATTAGAGAAGGGTGGAGCTTGGGATAGCTATCTCGCCATTGATTGAGTTTACCTACAACAATAGCTTTCACCGAGTATTGGTATGGCTCCGCTTGAGGCATTGTATGGTAGGAGGTGTCGGACACCATTGTGTTGGTATGAAACCGAGAGCGCCGTGATTGGACCGAAATTGCTCAACAAACTTCGAAAAGATTAAGATGATTCAGAGAAGATGAGGACTTCTCGAGTCGCGTAAAAGTTATCATGATAAGAGGAGGAAAGACCTCGAGTTCTGAAGGAGAGCATGTGTTTATGCGGGTTACTCCGATGACCGGTATTGGTCGAGCCTGAAGTCAAGGAAGTTGACTCCACGCTTCATTGGTCCTTTTCGATTACCAAAAGAGTGGGAAGGTTGCATATCGATTGCCTTGTCGCCATGCGAACTGCATGATGTTTTTCATGTGTCTCACTGAGGAAGTACATTGCCGATCCGCCTCATGAGATTCTAGATGATACAGTGCAGAGAACTTAATCGGAAGCGGTACCGCGAGGATTGAGGATCGGACGTTGAAACAAATTAGGCAAAGAGATTGCATTGGTAAGAGTGGCTTGGGAGGACCAAATTGATGGAAATGTCACTGGGAGTCGGAGAGTCGATGAAGGACTCATATCCCGAATTGTTCGTCGAGGTATGTTTTCGAGGACGAAAACTCTTTAAGTGGGGGAGTTGTGACACCGAAAATAATTCGTAATTAAATAATTATGATTTTAATTATTAAATTAATTGAGAACATAATTTATTTAATATATTGAATTATTGAGATTAATTATGGATTTATTGGATGTATGTTGAGTAAAGTGGTGTGAGGAGTAAAAGACTCTACTCACATTTATTGATTTATTTAATTTATGTTAAAAGGAATAAAAGGAATTAAATAAGAAAAGAGGAAAAATGAATCATTTGGAGAAAACAAGATACGTGAAGTGAGAAGAGAAGGAAAGAAGGAAAAAGACCTAGGAGCGTTAGAAATCGAAGAACCCACAAGGTAAGGGGTGATTTCGATTGGTTATTGTTTATTATAGGTTTTGATGTTAATATTATAGACCATAGCATGTTAGGAAATCTATGTTTAGGAATTTCTAGGTTTCCATGGATGTATACCTAATAGTGTCAGTTGGTGTCAGATTGAGTCTGATTGTGTCAGAATATGTATGGAATATGATTAGAGTGTCAGTAGATGAAAATAGATGATGGAAATATGTTGATTGATGAGATAGATGATGCCAAATGATGTATTTTAGTGTTTCCCATGTTGGAGTTCGTATGGGTAAAAATGGGTTTGATCGAAAACGAAAGGATGCTGTCAAAAGTGCAGAAAATGACATTTTAACACGTGGGAACCGGTCCTCGTATGGGTAGGAACCGGTTGCCCTTTGAAAATTGGTAAAATCAAAAATACACGGGAACCGGTTCATGTATGGGTAGGAACCGGTTCCCATACATTTTTCCAAGCGAGGTTTTGAAACTTTTAGAACCGGTTCTCGATATGTAGGAACCGGTTCCACTTCAAATTTTGAAAATGCCAAACTTTGAAAATTCATAACTTTCAAACCGTAAGTCCGTTTTGAGCGCCGTTTTGGACGTTATTTTCTAAATTTAATGCTCTATTTTATGAACTGAAAATATTTTCCAAAACTTGAAGTTATTTTGAAAATGAGCCAATTTCTGAGATAAGTGACTTTTGACCGACGATAGTTAATGGTGTGTAGAGATCCCGTGTTGATGGATGTACTGATAATGTATAGATGTATTGGCATGTTTACGCTAATGTTAGATGTATGCATGATGGGTTGATATATCATGTTGATTGGTTTGCATGTTTATGCTGATGTTGATTGTATGCATGATTGGTTGAGATATCATGTTGGATGTTTGCTTATGTTGAATTGATGTATTACATAGACTGATTAATGTTGCATGCTATTGATGTGCGTGCATATGCATTGTTTTGGTGAAGTTAATTCCCATTGTGCAGAATTTGGCTTAGATTGCCGATAACCGATACCCGAGTGAGGATGGGTGGTTAGGCCGGATTCGTGTCCGAGTGGTTATGGACGAATCGATGGTACCGATCCGGTTGATGATGGATCGTTGTTGGGTGACTGGTCAGTCGGTACCGCATGCATTGAGTCTGCATTATATTGTATGAAGTGGTAACATGTTAGGATGTCTTCCAGTGTTACTCTTCGTTGATTGTTATGATTAAGCATGATGAATATGGTTGTGTGTGTGAATCTGAATTTATATTAAGTGGGTGAAATAATATGCTTGTGATATATTATTGATTGAAAGACTTATAATATGCTTTAATTATGAGAAGTCTCACCCTTACTTTACCATTTCAGATTAAATTAGCAGCGGAGGAGTCAGTGAGGATGGCTCTAGAGCTTATCTTTTAGTCCGTGTGTCAGTGTCATGCTCTGATTAGATTGTAACACTGGGGAACGCTTAGTTAAGAGAATCATTACTGTTTAATTATTTTGGATTTGAATTCCTTGATGACCTTGATGTCTTATTAATTTTAATTTTGGTATTTCCGCTGTGTAAGACATGGTTTTACAATTATTGAATTGTTGGATGATGATCCTCAGTGTAGCATGGCTACTGTTTGAATGAAGTTTATTTTGATTATCAATTGTGACATCCCTTATTATACCGTGTTAAACTCTGATTAAAGATGATTTAGATATTAATTTAATTAATATATTCGGGGTATTTAGATGGGGTGTTACAATGTAGTCTCACCCTTACTTTGATGATTTCAGATTGAAGCTTTAGCGGCTTAGGAGTTGGGGAGGATGGCTCGTAGAGCTATGCATTTTTATTTTATCGTGTGTCGGTGTCATGCTCTGATTGTAACACTGGGGAACGCTTGTCTAGAGTTATTATTAAACTCGGTTTTTTTATTTGATGTTTTATGTTGGATAACTGTTTTGATGATTCAAGGCATTGACCTTCGAGGTTTTATCTGGGATTTGAAATTATCCAAGTTTTGAAGTTATTCCGCTAAGTTGAACATATGTTTTTGATAATTAATTAAATTATGTTCCTTAGTAAAGCATGACATATGTATGGAATTTTAGTTTTAATTAATTGTGACTCCCTTTAATACATGTTAACTCTGAATCATTTTATTATTGGCGGGGTAGTTTAGAAGGGTGTTACAATAGTGGTATCAGAGCATAGTCGGTCGTTGTTACTAGTGTCTTAGTGTTGTTATCCCTTTGTATGCGACTAGTGCAAGGTAACACTGTCGATACTTGTGTTCTAATGAGAATTGTTTTTGGATTCTCACAATAATGGCTGGAAGAGGTAACGGAAGAGATGACACTGCGATTGCTGAGGCTTTGGGGATGCTTGCTGGTGTGATTAGGGGAAATCCACATGGAGCTGGTATTGGTGCTGACCAGAATCTGGGAAATTTTTAGAGGAACAATCCTCTGTTGTTCAAAGGCACGCATGACCTAGATGGCGCTCAGAAGTGGTTGAAGGAGATTGAGAGGATCTTCCAAGTGATTGATTGTGCTGAGGATCTGAAAGTGAGGTATGGTACTCATATGCTGGCGGAAGAAGCTGGTGACTGGTGGGTAGCTACCAGGACTGAGATGAAACAAGATGGTGTTATGCTGACTTGGGCTGAGTTCATAAGGGATTTTCTGAGAAGGTACTTTCCTGAAGACATTTAGGGAAAGAAAGAGATCAAATTTTTGGAGCTCAAGCAGGGTAACATGACTGTAAGTGAGTATGCTTCTAAGTTTACTGAGTTTGCTAAGTATTATGCTCACTATAACAATGATGAAGATGGAGAATTCTCTAAGTGTATCAAGTTTGAAAACGATCTCCATAATGAGATTAAGCAAGGTATCAGGTATCAGCAGATTCGCAGGTTTTTTGACTTGGTGGATTGTAGTAGGATTCTGGAAGAGGATATTGCTAATACTAGGTCGAACTCTCGTGGGTTTGCTGATAAGAAAGGAAAGCAATCGATGGGTTGTGGCAAAATGTACGACATAAATAACCAGAGGTCTGGTGGGCGGAAAATGCCAAGTGGGGGAGATTCTAGTGCTTCCATTAAGTGCTTCAAGTGTGGTGAAATGGGGCATCGTATTCAGGAATGCAAGAGTACTGATAAGAAGTGTTTCAAGTGTGGAAAACTTGGGCATGTGGCTAATGATTGAAGAGCGAGGATTGTGACTTGTAACAACTGTGAAGAGGAAGGCCATGCTCGTCCGCGGTGTACTAAGCCAAAGAAGGAGCAGTCTGGTGGAAAAGTGTTTGTGTTAGCTGGGCAAAAGACTAAGCCTGATGATCGATGGAAATGAAGGGGAAGGCTAAGAGAAATGAGCTACCCGTTGAGAATGAATTTCTAGAAGTTATTTTGGAAGATTTTAATGAGTTGTCAACTTTGAGTTGTTTTTGACTCTTCTTTCAAGTTTCAACTTGACTTTTTCAAGTTTCAACTTCAATCGCCTTCAAAAGTTTTTCGTCTTCAAAAATAATTTACGATAAAATGAAAATATATTTAAAGATATTTTTAATTGTTAATAATAAAGATATGAAGAAATATATTTGTACATCTTAAAATTTTAGCAATCTATTTAAATTTAATATTTAAAATAATCATAAATTATATAGATTTAAATAATTTTTTAATTTACATATATCAGAAATTGTTAATCATAAAATTAATTACTTAAATTATTATGTTAAAATTTTTTGATAAAGTATTAGCAAAAAAATTAATTACGTAAGTGAATTATGTCAAAAATTATGGACTTTCTTCAGAAGTTTTACTTCCACCAGAAGTTACACATTTGTTAACTTCTAGACCTTGTCCAGAACCATCACCTTCAAAAGTTCCTCCTTCAGAATCATGACCACCACCAGAGGCTGGACTACCTTTAGAAGCTCCTCCTTCAGAAGGTCCACATTTAGAGTCATGATTACCACCAAACATTTGCAGAATTTCAACTTCTTCGAGCTTTCAACTTCGATTGAAGTTTAACCTTCTTCAAGTTTCAACTTGACTCTCTTTAAGTTGAAAACTCTGAAGTTTCAACTTCTGAATCCACTTCAGAAGTTTCAACTTCTGACTCTTCTTCAGAAGTTTCAACTTCTGACTCTTCTTCAAAAATAATTTACAATAAAATGAAAATATATTTAAAGATATATTTAATTGTTAATAATAAAGATATGAAGAAATATATTTGTACATCTTAAAATTTAAGCAATCTATTTAAATTTGATATTTAAACTAATTATAAATTATATAGATTTAAATAATTTTATAATTTACATATATAATAAATTGTTAGTCATAAAATTAGTTACTTAAATTATTATGTTAAACTTTTCTGATAAAAAAATTAGCCAAAAAATTGATTACGGAAGTGAATTATATCAAAAATATGGAATTTCTTCAAAAAATTTACTTCCACCAGAAGTTCCACCTTTTTAACTTCTTGACCTTTTCTAGAACCATCACCTTCATAAGTTCCTCCTTCAGAATCATGACCACCACCAGAGGCTGGATTACCTTTAGAAGCACCTCCTTCAGAATTATGACCACCACCAGAGGGTGTACTACCTTTAGAAACTCCCCCTTCATAAGGTCCACCTTTAGAGTCATGATTACCACCAAAAATTTGATCACCTCCAAAAGCTTGTCCTCCAGAACCTACGTCTTCAGAGTTTTCCCTTCCAAAAGCATGATCACCACCAGATTCTTGATCATCATCAAAATCTGGATCAGAATCAGATTCACCATCTGACTCATCATTAGAGTCTCCAGAAGATTCTTCATCTTCTGACTCTAACTCTTCTTCAGAACTTTCAAGTCCTGAGTCATCTTTGTAACATTAATGTTTTGACTCATCTTCAGAAGCAGAATCTCCTTTAGAATCTAACTTATCTTCTGATTCTTCTTGATTCGTAATCATTGATTCGAATTGTCTTGTCATCTTCTAACTCTGACTCTTCTTCCGAAACCTCAGATTCTGAATCATCTTTAGAATCTTCAATTTCATTTTTTTCTTGAAGTTTCAAACTCTTCTTAGAAGTTTCAACTTCTCTTTTTTTCGACTTCTTCGAATAATTTACAATAAAATGAAAATATATTTAAAGATATTTTTAATTGTTAATAATAAAGATATGAAGAAATATATTTGTACATCTTAAAATTTAAGCAATCTATTTAAATTTAATATTTAAAATAATCATAAATTATATAGATTTAAATAATTTTATAATTTACATATATAATAAATTGTTAGTCATAAAATTAGTTACTTAAAATATTATGTTAAAATTTTATGATAAAAAATTAGCCAAAAATTTAATTACGTAAGTGAATTATGTCAAAAATTATGGAATTTCTTCAGAAATTTTACTTCCACCAAAAGTTCCACCTTTTTTACTTCTTGACCTTTTCTCGAACCATCACCTTCAAAAGTTCCTCCTTCAGAATCATGACCACCACCAGAGGCTAGATTACCTTTAGAAGCTCCTCCTTCAGAATTATGACCACCTTTAGAAACTACCATAAGGTCCACTTTTAGAGTCATGATTACCACCAAAAATTTGATCACCTCCAGCTTGTCCTCCGTTGTTAATTTTCCTTTCCAGAAGCATAATCACCACTAGATTCTTGATCATCATCAAAATCTGGATCAGAATAAGATTCACCATCTGACTCATCATTAGAGTCTCCAGAAGATTCTTCGTCTTCTGACTCTAACTCTTCTTTAGAACGACTCATCTTTGAACCTTCATTTCGACTCATCTTGTAATCTCCTTGAGAATCTAACTCATCTTGATTCATCTTCGACTTAATTTCGAATTTTAAATTGTCTTCTTCACGTCTCTTCTCTTCTTCCGAAACCTCAGATTCGGACTCATCTTCAGAATCTTCAATGTCATTTTCTGACTCTTCAGAAGTTTCAACTTCGACTCTTTTTCGAAAGTTTCAACTGACTCTTCTTCAGAAGTTTCAACTTCTGACTCGTCTTCAAAAATAATTTACTATAAAATGAAAATATATTTAAAGATATTTTTAATTGTTAATAATAAAGATATGAAGAAATATATTTGTACATTTTAAAATTTAAGCAATCTATTTAAATTTAATATTTAAAATAATCATAAATTATATAGATTTAAATAATTTTATAATTTACATATATAATAAATTGTTAGTCATAAAATTAGTTACTTAAATTATTAAGCTAAAATTTTATGATAAAGTATTAGCCAAAAAATTAATTACGTAAGTGAATTATGTCAAAAATTATAGACTTTCTTCAGAAGTTTTACTTCCACGATAAATTCCACCTTTGTTAACTTCTGGACCTGGTCCAGAAGCCTCACCTTCAAAAGTTCCTCCTTCAGAATCATGACCACCACCAGAGGCTGGACTTCCTTTAGAAGCTCCTCCTTCAGAATTATGACCACCACCAAGGGTTGGACTACCTTTAGAAACTCCTCCTTCATAAGGTCCACCTTTAGAGTCATGATTACCACGAAAAATTTGATCACTCCAGAAGCTTGTCCTCTAGAACCTACGTATTCAGATTTTTCCCTTCCAGAAGCATGATCACCACCAGATTCATGATCATCATCAAAATCTCGATCAGAATCAGATTCACCATCTGACTCATCATTAGAGTCTCCAGAAGATTCTTCATCTTCTGACTCTAACTCTTCTTCAGAATTTTCAAGTCCTGACTCATCTTCGGAACCTTCATGTTTTGACTCATCTTCAGAAGCAGAATCTCCTTGAGAATCTAACTCATCTCCTAATTCTTCTTCAGACTCATAATCACCTTCAGATTCTGAATTGTCTTCAATTTCAGTCATCTTCTAAGTCTAACTCTTCTTCCGAAACCTCAGATTCTGACTCATCTTCAAAATCTTCAATGTCATTTTCTGACTCTTCAGAAGTTTCAACTTCTGTTTCCTCTTCAGAAGTTTCAACTTCCGACTCTTCTTCAGAAGTTTCAACTTCTGACTCGTCTTCAGAAGTTTCAACTTTTGACTCGTCTTCAAAAATAATTTATGATAAAATGAAAATATATTTAAAGATAATTTTAATTGTTAATAATAAAGATATGAAGAAATATATTTGTACATTTTAAAATTTAAGAAATCTATTTAATTTAATATTTAAAATAATAAAAAATTATATAGATTTAAATAATTTTATAATTTACATATATAATAAATTGTTAGTCATAAAATTAGTTACTTAAATTATTATGCTAAAATTTTCTAATAAAGAATTAGCCAAAAAATTAATTACGTAAGTGAATTATGTCAAAAATTATGGACTTTCTTCAGAAGTTTTACTTCCACCAAAAATTCCACCCTTGTTAACTTCTGGACCTTTTCCAGAATCATCACCTTCAAAAGTGCCTCCTTCAGAATCATGACAACCACCAGAGGCTGGACTACCTTTAGAAGCTCCTCCTTCAGAAGGTCCACCTTTAAGGTCATGATTACCACCAAAAATTTGTAGAAGTTTCAACTTCTGATTCCTCTTCAGAAGTTGAAACTTCTAACTCCTCTTCCGAAGTTTCAACTCATGACTCCTCTTCAGAAGTTTCAGCTTCTGACTCCTCTTCAGAAGTTTCAGCTTCTGACTCCGCTTCAGAAGTTTAATCTTCTGACTCTTCTTCAGAAGTTTCAACTTTAGACTCCTCTTCAGAAGTTTCAACTTTTGACTCGTCCTCAAAAATAATTTACAATAAAATGAAAATATATTTTAAAGATGTTTTTAATTGTTAATAATAAAGATATGAAGAAATATATTTGTATATCTTAAAATTTTAGCAATCTATTTAAATTTAATATTTAAAATAATCATAAATTATATAGATTTAAATAATTTTATAATTTACATATATAATAAATTGTTAGTCATAAAATTAGTTACTTAAATTATTATGTTAAATCTTTTTGATAAAGTATTAGCAAAAAAATTAATTATGTAAGTGAATTATGTCAAAAATTATGGACTTTCTTCAGAAGTTTTACTTCCATCAGAAGTTCCACCTTTGTTAACTTCTGGACCCAGAACCATCACCTTCAAAAGTTCCTCCTTCAGAATCATGACCACCACCAGAGGCTGGACTACCTTTTATAAGCTCCTCCTTCAGAAGGTCCACCTTTAGAGTCATGATTACCACCAAATATTTGATCACCTCCAGAAGCTTTTCCTGCAGAACCTACGTCTTCAGAGTTTTCCCTTCCTGAAGCATGATCACCACCAGATTCTTGATCATCATCCAAATTTGGATCAGAATCAGATTCACCATTTGACTCATCCTTTTAGTCTCCAGAAGATTCTTCATCTTCTAACTCTAACTCTTATTCGGAACTTTCAAGTCCTGACTCATCTTCGGAACCTTCATATTCTGACTCATCTTCAGAAGTAGAATCTCCTTGAGATTCTAACTCATCTTCTGGTTCTTCTTCAGACTGAGAATCACCTTCGGATTTTGACTTGTCTTCAGCTTTAGAGTCATCTATTAACTCTGACTCTTCTTCTGAAACCTCAAATTCTGACTCATCTTCAGAATCTTCAATGTCATTTTCTAACTCTTCTTCAGAAGTTTCAACTTCTGAATCTTCTTCAGAAGTTTCAACTTCTGACTCGTCTTCAGAAGTTATCTCTATATCAGAAGTTGGTTGGGACTTACTCCAATCCCAAACTTCTGACTCTTTCACAAATATTATAAAAAAAGGCTTAAATGCACTTCTGGTCCCTCTATATTAAATTTCCTAACATTTTAGTCCCCCTTTAAAAAAACCCAGCTATTTAGTCCCCCAATTTTAAAAAACGTGATTTTTTTTCTAGTCCCTGTCCATATGGCAGATTTTTTAATGAGTTGGCATCCCAGTCAGATGACACCTCATTAAAATTATTTTCTTATTATTTTTTATTTTCCATTTAAAATTTTATATTTTTCAGAAAAATTTAATTTAATTTAAATGTATTTTTCATTGAACTCTCTTCTTCTTTTCCATTGAAACTTGCTGCAATCTTGCTTCCGTTCCCCTATCCATTCAATCTTTCAGTTTCTTCACCTTCCACTTTAAGTTTCTTCACTTTCCATTTTCGTATCCTTACCTACGCCCATTGATATTCTGTCTCACGATTTCAGTGGAGATTCTAGCGGAAAACTGAGAATGTATCAAGCACCACCATCTTCCAAGACGCGCGAAGATGCTAACTTCTGCTTCAGGTATGTATTTCTTATTTCTATATTGTATGTGGTCCCAACATGTGGTCCCAATTTCTATTTCTTTAGTCTAAACCCTAACCCAATTTGTGGTCCCAATTGTTTAATGGAAACCCTAACCCTAAAATTTGTCTTATATAGGCCAGCTATTGAACAGAAAGTTAGGCTTAGGATTCACCATCGGGGAACACTTGTGCACACTCCTGTGAAATGGTATCTGGATGGGGATGTAACAGATGAGGATTTAGATCAAGTAATAGATGAGGATTCAGATCAGCTATACACTCCACCTGCTAGTGAAGATGAGGAGGATTATGAGCATTTTCCAAATTTCCAAAGTAGTGAAACATTGAAGTTCCAATTAGGCTTGATCTTTAACAACAAGGATATGATTAAGGATGTTGTGAAAGAGGATGCAATGGCTAACAACAAAAATGTGTATTTAAGTAAGAATGATGGAAAAAGGATAGTGGTAAATTGTCAAGAGGGCTATAAATTTCACATGAGGTTTAGTAAGAGAGTTGGAAATCAGTATTGGCAAATTTCAAGTTTGTTTGATGAGCATACTTGTGCTAGGTCTGCAAACAATAGACAAGCCAAGGCTTGATGGTTGGCCAAGAAATTTGCACACATACTTAGACACACTCCAAGCTTAAAACCAGTTAGGTTAATAGCTTTTGCAGTTGAAAGATGGGGTGTGAAACTATCCTCTAATCAATCATACAGAGCTAAGAGAAAGGCAGTTGAATTGCTACATGGTGCTGGGAGGGATCAATTCATACATTTGAGGAGTTATGCACAAGAACTACTGAATTCCAACCATAACAACAATGTTATCTTAAATTGTTCTGATTCAACAAATGGCCTTGTGTTTAAAAGAATCTATGTGTGTCTACATGCATGTAAAGTTAGATTTGCCAAGACATGTAGACCATTAATAGGGTTGGATGCATGCTTTCTGAAAGGTGACTATGGGGGACAATTGATGGCAGCTGTTGGGTAGGATGGAAATAACCAAATATTTCTAATTGCATATGCTGTTGTAGAAGCTGAGACTAAGGATTCTTGGGAGTGATTCATAAAACTTCTCATTTAAGACTTGAAGTCAGTTAACAATATACCATATGCCTTCATTTCAGATCAGCAAAAGGTAATTTTTATTATCATGTTAACTATTTTAGTTGTAATTATTTTGTTAAGTTGATGTATTATTGTGTGTATGTTATCAGGGACTTGTTCCATATGTTCAAGGTGTAAGTGAACGTGTTGAGCAGAGGCTATGTGTAAAGCACTTATATGGAAATTGGAAGAAGAAGTGGTCTGGGGTGGTTTTGAAAGAGTTGTTTTGGAGTGCAGTTAGGGCTACTACCATGCCAGAATGGGAGAGAGCAATGCTTAGGCTAAAAGAAAAAAAACCTGATGCTTATAAAGATATTATGGATGTGCCTGCTAGATTTTGGTCAAGATCATATTTTAATACACATGTTAAGTGTGATATTCAAGTGAACAATATGTGCTAGGCATTTAACAGAGTTGTATTAGAACATAGAGACAAACCAATAATTACTTTGTTGGAGGGAATTAAGCATTACCTAACTAAAAGGATTACAACTCAAAAGGAAATGATGCAGAAGTACCCTGGAGATATATGCCCTAATATCCAAGTGATTCTTGAAAAGAAGAAGAAGTTTGCTCATGGCATGGTGATGATGATATGGCAATCTTTGGAGTAACAAATGGGAAAGAAACTTTCCGTGTCAATCTCAAAGAAGGTACTTGCTCATGTAGGAAGTGGATGTTGACTGGTATTCCTTGTATTCATGGTATATCTTGTTTGTGGCAAATCAAGAAAGCACCTGAAGATTATGTTGATGAATTTTACAAAGGACTTTAGCAATAGTTACATGCAAAAAATGTGGAGCCCTTGGTCATAATAAGAGAAGTTGCAAAGGGAAAAGAGCTGCAGATAGAGCCATACCTGTTGGTGGGAACAAAAAAGCCAAGACTGCTACAAAGGCCAAGGAGAAGACTGCTACAAAGGCCCAGGAGAAGACTGCTAAAAAGGCCAAGGAGAAGACTGCTACAAAGGCCAAGGAGAAGACTGCTACAAAAGCAAAGGGCAACAAAGCTACATAAATTGGTACATCATCTCAGGGTCCACCAATTACACAGCCAACTCAAGAGTAGTTGTAGTACATGTGTATTTTTTGTAAAAGTCATGAACAATTTGTTGTCTTGTCATGAACTTATGTAATGTTATTTTGGTATCAACTAATTTTATGTGTATGTAAAAGTCATGAACAATTTGTTGTCTTGTTATGATTATGCTAATGATATTATGCTAATGATTATGTAAAAACTAATGATATTATGCTAATGATATTCTGTATATTCTGTCTGTGTCATGATTATGCATAATGATAATGGTACTGATATATTTTGTATGTGTCAAGGTTCTTGAACCAAGGTGATTGAGAAGATGATGAAGTATATTTTCAGGTTTCTATGTGCTCAGAAATTGGACGCTCACAAACTGATTTTGTAACACCTGTGATTAACTAAAATTGCCAAACTGTCTTATATATGGAAACAGAAAATGTTAGTTGAAAAACAAACTTATAAGTCGACACATAACTCGTATGAGTCGATATAAGAGACATATGAGTCAACCTGAGAGAGTTTGAATCGATGCATACAATATTAGGAAGTGATTCTAGAGAGTAAACATATGTATGAGTTGATACAAATGTCGTATGTATCGATGCAAATGACTTATGTGTTGATGCAAGAGGTTTTGTATCAATGCATACTGTGTTAGAATAGATTTCAGAGGAATTTAGTTCAGTATGAGTCGATGCAAGTATCGTATATGTCAATACAACTTAGTTATGTATTGACACAAGAGCTTTTGTATCGATAAAAGCTCTAAGGCATACAAAGCAGAACTGAAATAGAACTGAATTCCAATTTATGATGTATATATGAGTCGATGCAAAATGGTATGTATCGATGCAAGATGCGTATGTATCGTTTCATGGTCATATGTGTCGATGCAAGCCTTATTTTCTTGAACCTTCAAACTTGCTTGTATCGACTCATAACACATATGAGTTGGCTCATACTATGTAAAAACAGTTTCTATGAATTCACAAAAAGATATGTATCGATGTAAGCATGTATGAGTCGATACAAAAAGGTTGGTGCATGACAAACTTGATATTTTGACCACTTTTATGCATGTTACCACTTGGTCATACAATCACACATGTATATTGACACAATTAGACAATCAAGCATATATATTTGCTAACATTCAAAATAATCTAGCATTTGCTATCATTCAAAACAATCTAGCACAATGTAAAGGGTTGCTCACACCATCTGCATTACATTTAACTTCAAACTAGAATTTCATTACATTTGATTAGAATTACCATCAGTCGATAACACTACTGCATTACAATAAACTTCAAACTAGAACTATAATTTTACAACAGTCAATAACACTACTTCATTATACTTGACAATACTAAACCTACTGCCAAAACAAATGTTATAGACACAGAAAATTTCATATCATATTCATGGAATGCAACTTCATCTTCAGTTCTGCTACTTTGTATTAGCCTCATATGCTTTTGCCCTTTCTTGCTCCAACTTTTTCTGTAGCGAGGTGATAATGTCTTTTGCTCTTGAAGACAAATCATCATCATACCACACAAAATGGCTACACCCTTTATAACCATGTACCTGTAAAGAAAATAGATGAATGAACAAAACCAGTCACATACCAAAAAAGGAACAAAACCAGTCACAGAACAAAATGCTACCTTGTACATCCCATGTAAACGCCCCGTTTTATTTAATAATATATTATATTAATATTTTTGAGTTACCGTTTGACGTTTATTTTTGCGACGAGAATATTTATATTAACCGTTATATTTGTTAATATATTCGGCGACGTTTTATTCAGACTGGTAATTATTTTATTCGGTCCGGTATTTATTTTGAGGGACCGGTAATTATTTTGTTCGGTCCAGTTTTTATTCCGTTCGATTCGGTAAAATATTATTCGGACCGATATTTAATTTTTCGGAGTTATTTTAATTATTTGGGGTAATAATATTATTTAGTATTATTGAGTAGTATATTTACAAGAAGGGCTAGTTGGTAATTTGACTTGTGCCTTGCCACTAAACAAACCAAACCCAGCATTTCCTTTGTTTTATGTCATAACACTAAAACACACTTTGAGAGAGTTGGAGAGAGCTAGAGGTCTTGGAAGAGAAGAAGAGGATAAAGAACAAAGCTTGGGTTTTGGGTTGGTTGGAACATCAAGAATCATTTCAAACATCCAAGGTAAGGGGTTTGATTTTCCAATGCTTATAGTTAGGTTTGATTTGGTATAATTTCGATTTGGGATAAAATTGATTTTAGGGTTTATGAGTTGTGTTGGGTAATTTTGATAGAGGTTAGAAGAATTGATTTAGGTGTTATTGTTGTTCTTGGATTGTTATTGAATTAGTTAAGAAGAATTAAATTAGAAAAACTAAATTATATTAAGTTTAAGAAAGATATTTGACAGTATGTAAATGGAATATGGATTATGCCGTATGTTAGAAATAATGAATATACATGTTACATGTTTTCCTTTTTGGAAAGTGGCAATGGAATTTTTTAGAAACAAAATTACATGTGCCTTGAATTGAACAGTGCGTATTGTTAAGGACCAATTTGTAGTTATTTTGTACATTATTTTGTGGTCCTTAACAATGTCTTTGTATTTAATTTGTATATTTATTCTAGTATTTTGCTTTAATTAGGTTTTTATCTAGTTTTGTTTAATATATGTATTATTTGACTTTAGTTACTCTTAATTGTAGGAATTTATTAACTAATTCTCCCAAGCTTGGATTCAAGGGTACTTGAAGAGCTTTAGGGATGATTCTTTTGAAGATAATTTTGGAAGAGGGAAGCATGTTACAGTCACAACATGCCAAGATGACCGCCACCGACTTAACCCGCCGGTCATGAATTAAAAAGGACAGCCCATGCTTTCACCTCCGAGCCACCAACCCATCACTTCACCAGACCTTTTTGGCTTGTAAAGGAAGCAAGAAAACATAGACCATGATTATCTTTCATCTTTGTAAATCTAGGGCAAGTGGAGGAAGAAAAACCATAGCTTTTCTCTTGATTTTTCTCATGTTCATCATCTCTACCAACAATCTTGAGAGCAAGGCAACCATGGAAATGAGTAGCTAAGCTCCTTTTGTGTCAAGATTAGAGGTAGTTGATCTATATAGTATGTATTTATTTTAATCCATTTGTGTATGAACATGGTTGATGATTAATATAGTTGAATATCTTTGTTCTTCATCTTTATGCTTTGAGTTTTGCTTGGAAAAGAATATTTCAAAGTGACCTAGGATATTCATCCTCTCACAAACAAATGCTAGGAATAGATTTGTGTGTTAGAGTTTACAAAATATTGAACTTAATGATTATCATGCTAATAGTTGTAGTGAGGAATCATGCAAGGATTAACATGATAACATTCACAATCTTGGTAGGAAATCTACAAGATTGAGAGGATATGTATTTGTAGAGATCATCTATTATGTTCATCACTTGATTAAAATGAATATGTATGAAACTAGATCAATGAAACTAATCTTGACATGCCTTCTTACTTGAAAACAATCTCAAACTCTCTCTAATCCAAATCATAACTCTTTTGAAAGCATTAATTTAGTTGTTGTTTGGAAACTCATGGTTCTAGTAGAGTAGATAACAAACCTTTTGGTTACATCATCTTAAAACATACTTTTCTATTGAAAGACTATAACATGCACCAATCCCTGTGGAATCGATAATCAAAATACTTTGTTCACGGAAAGATCCTACAACAAAATGGCGCTGCCGGATTCGTTTGATGTTGTTAGTATCGCAATAGTTGTGTGTTTTAAGACTTTTTCCACTAATCTCTCTTTCTTTTGTGTGGCTAGACTTTTCAGAATTAGTTTATGCGGGAAGTATTCCGTCGACCAACTCCTTTTCGATCCCGAAATTGAAAGGACGGCTAGGAGACTTAATAGCAGCTAAAAGAAGAAAAAGACAAGCTAGGCAAAAGGCAAGAAAGAGGAGAAAGAGGAGAAGCATCTACTTCTTCAACACCACCCGTGTTTGGAGAAGCCACCACTATGGAGGAGAATCAACCACCACCACCACCACCGGGGCCGTGTGTCAATAGCCCTCGCCATAATGCTCAATTTGCCCGACAAGCAAATGCAAGGGTCATGAAATGAAAACGGCTTGCTTCAACTTCTCTATGCAAGTCCATTTCATGGCTACGACCATGAAGACCCTTACACTCACCTTACCAAGTTTTATGAGATCGCGCGGGTGCTCCGAAGACCAAGAAGAACAATATTTCCAAAGGCTTTTCCCTCATTCTCTAGTGGGAAGGCAAAAGATTGGTATCTTGATCAATTGCAAGAGACAATGACTAATTGAATGTTTTGGAGGAAAAGTTTCTTGAACGCTTTTCCCTCAATCACGCTTCATGGAGGCTAAGACGGCTATCTCGGTATTTTCGCAAGGAGTCAACGAACCTTTGAATCGGGCGTGGGAAAGATATAAGTCTATGTTAAGGAAGTGTCCGAGCCATGGATTTGATGAGCTCACCCAAATTCATATCTTCCAAAATGGTCTCCAACCGCAACACAAATTGTTGTTGGATGCCACGGCGGGGGGTTCCTTGATGGCAAAAACACCATATGAAGCCATCCAAATAATTGAAAAGATGGGCATGAATGATCACCAAACTCATCATGATCAAGGAGGTGTACAAGTGAAAACGGGGGTTCTAGAAATTGGTTCGAGTCACGAAGCACTTGTGACGCAAAACAAATTGTTTGCGAAACAAGTTGAAGAGTTGACAAAACAAATGGCTAGACTCCCTCAACAAATCATGGAGTTACAAGGAGCATCAAATAAGCAAGCTCACCAAATAGCTTGTTGTGAATTGTGCAAAGGAGATCATAAAACCGGATTTTGTCCGCCGGAGAATGAGGAGGCGAATTATATGGCCAACCAAGGATATCAACAACGAGCTCCATACCCTTATCAAAATCAAAACCAAGGTTACCAACAAAGGGGTAACCAAGGTTATCAAGGAGGGTGGAGGCAAGATAACAATAACCAAGGAAGGCAAAATCCATATCAAACACAACAACAAAATCAAAGTCAACAACAAAATCAAAGTCAACAACCAAACCAACCTCAAAATCAAGTGAGATCGTCCAACATTCAAGACACTCTAGCTCAATTTATGCAAGCTTCTATGGCTAATCAAAAGAGCACGGAGGCGTCCATCAAGAATTTGGAGACACAAGTGGGACAACTCGCTAAGCAACTTTCCGAACAAAAAGCTTCGACATCATTTTCCCCAACCACTCAAACAAACCCGAAGGAGTATTGCAAAGCAATCTTCACTATAAATCAAAATGCGATGACGGATTGTGAAAGCGATGAAGATGTAGAGGAGGATGAATTGGAGGATGAAAATGAGGTGTTAGTTGAAAATGAAAAGGAAAATGGTGTAGTTGAAAAGGAGAAAGTAGAGGAGAAAAAGAAGAAAATGAGAAAGGGGAAAGAAAAGGAAGTCACTTATCCATGGAGAAAATTACCTTATCCTCACCTTCCCTCTAAAAAAATTAATGATGTTGATGTGGAAGATGATTTAGTTAAAAATGATGAAGTAGTTCAAAAAAGGGCTGAAGTTGTAGTTGAACAAAACGATGACATTGTAAAAGAAGATGAATCGAAAGATGTAGTTGAAAATAAGAGATTATTTGTTGAGGGAGCTTTAGTCGAAAAGAAAGCAAACTTAGTTGAGAAGGGGAAGGAACAAGGTAAAGGAAGTAAAAAGAAAGAGAAGAAGGAAAGGAAGAATAAAAAGGGAAGTAAAGAAGAAAGCACGGCTCCCATTCAAAATGTACCTTACCCTCATGCGCCGTCGAAGAAGGAGAAGGCAAGGCAATATGCTCGATTTATGGATGTTTTTAAACAACTTCACATAAACATTCCATTTTCCGAAGCATTGGAGCAAATGCCGAAATATGTGAAATTTATGAAGGAAATGCTCACAAGGAAGAAGAGGCACAAGGATAAGGAGACAATAGTGCTTGATGCTAATTGTAGCTCCATACTCAAGCAAGATCTTCCAGTGAAGGAATTCGATCCGGGGAGTGTAACGTTGCCGGTGACCATTGGAGATACATTCAAGGGTAATGGCTTGATCGATCTAGGGGCTAGCATCAATTTAATTCCGTTATCCATTGTTAAAAGATTGGGGGATGTTAGAATGGAGTCTACAAGAATGGCTTTGCAACTTGCCGACAAGTCAACCATTTCACCTTATGGAGTTGTTAAAGACATGGTAGTAAAGGTTGACAAATACTTGTTTCCTGTGGATTTTGTGGTAATTGACATGAAGGAGGATCGTGAGATACCATTAATTCTTGGAAGACCATTCATGAAGACGGCTCGCATGATGATTGATGTCGACAATGAAATTATGAAAGTGAGAGTCCAAGATGAAGAGGTTGCTTTCAAGCTTTTTGAAGAAATAACGAATTCCAAGAACAAACTTGACGTTTTCCGAAATGATGCGGCAGAGAAGGAAATCAAAGAGGTTTACAATTTCGGAGGAGCAAATCATGAAGTTGGTGCCATTTTCTTCGATGATCAATGATCATCATGAACCGTCGAGCTCTACCGACGTTAAACAAAGCGCTTGTTGGGAGGCACCCCAACATTGTAAGTATTCTTCCTTGAACTCATTTACACTTGCCCGCATCAATTTTGTTTTTCAAAATTTCAGAGTGCCACAGTAGAGCCGAACTTTGACCCAATGGAACTTTCGCCAATGATAGGGATTGGGTTGATTTTTAAAAAATAATTTGAAAATTACCTTTTGGAGGCCCATTCGTGGCTCGAGTGTTTAAAAGGTTGGGGTCTTTTAAACCTTTTTCACTATTTTCTTCACCATTCCTCCTCCTCTCAAAATCTCAAAATCCCAACCAAAAACTCGAATTTTTGCAAATTTCTTTGTCAAATCAATCATTCAAGGCATCCTAGTAAGTATTCTATGTCTTTACTTTCTCAATTTTGTGTACATTGCATGTTTAGGTTAGATTTTGAAAACCTAGGGTTAGGAATTTTCAATTTTCTTAAAATTAGGATGTTTTGTGTTAGAGAAGTACTAGGATGTTTTTTTTGCCCTAGGAAAGTTGTGTGGAGAAAATTGCTTTGCGTAAGAATTTTTCAAAATCGCAGAGCTGCCGTTGTTGCAATTTTGAAAATTCTTCGTGTATTTAGTGTTTTCAATTAGTTGTAATGCCTTGGTTGGTTGCTTTGCTTTGCTGTTTGCATGATTCTTTGCTAATGGACACCTCGGTGTCACTTTTCCGCTTTTTGTTGAAAACACCTAAGCGCCAACGTGTTTCTCTCTGGGCCTCCTCGCTTTCGATCGGGGCGATTCTTGCTGGGAGGCTCGCTACAAAGAGCTCGAGGAGCGAAACATATGGACCGAGCGCACCATCGCCTCCGTGAGCAAGGGCACTACCACACGCCTCATGTCATCCTCGATAATTACGGGTTGGAAGTTCTTTGCAACCTCGCATAAAGGTGAACGTGGAGCTTGTTCGAGAGTTCTATGCTAATGCTATCCCGCCGAGGGATCCGAGTTTAGGTTTGCTTCAGCTTGTTCGAGGCAAGTCCGCTTTTCTCTCGCCAATCACAGGGCATCACCGGACAGCCCCAGAGGACAATTGATGTCTACCATGAGCACTGCTCGTGGTAATTGGGATTACAACATGTCAAGAATAAGCTCTGCTTGTCGGGCATTCTTATGAAACGAATCGGGCTGGTCAACCTTTGAAATTCAAGGGCCCGAGAACTAGTGCGAGTTATGATGTGTGTGGCTCGCATAACCGAAACCTAGGAGCCACACATCTTCGATAACCATTGAGACGGCGGGTTTGATTGCTTACATGCTCGATGAGGAGCAAATTGATTTCGGCCGTCTCGATCAAATGAGTTGAAGCGATTACACTTAGTTATACCTCCGTGGGGAGCGATAAAGTGTGCTCTCACTTATCCGTGGTTGATCATGGGTTTGTCAAGAGAGGCGTAGCCTTTCCGCAGAGGACACCTCACCATTGATGGAGTTGTTGATGATCACTACCGTGATCGTAGGGTCCTTGATAATATCGCTGCCCAAGCTGTACGCTTGCGCACACTTCCTCAAGCTAGTCCATCGTAAGAATGGAATGCAGATGCATCTCGCTCATCGAGAGCATTTATGTTTATGCATGAGAGCATGGAGCACCTTGCTCTGATTAGAGAGCCGGAGTGAACCATTTCACACGCACGGTGAGCAGCTCAGAAATATCTGGTCCGGGTCGGGCCAAATCTGAGAGGAGGTGGGAGATGAGGATGATGGTGAAGAGAGTTCGTTTCGTTCGCTGGACGATTGGAGATTCGATTCTCGAGGCCTCGATTGATTTTCCTATTTCCTCGCTTTTATTTTACTTTCAAAGATTCTAGTCTAGATTTTACTTTTGCATTTTAGTTTTAAACTTTGATTTTGTTGGTTGCCATCCAATTTTGGGATTGGCTTGTAATTCCAATTAATTTTTGTAGGCATGAAGCCTAAATACTTTTTTAAGTTTTAAACACCATTTTGGGGTGTCTTTTATTTTAAGTTTAGTTTCTTTTATTTTGTTCTATTTTATTTTATTTTTAAATTATAGTATTTAGTTTGAATTTACTTCTTGTGGTTTGTCCGGATTGTTCAAATGGTTCTTCAAAGCTAGTAAGTGTGTTTCACCAAAGTGATGGTGATGATAAAATTCTTGATTCATTCCACAAAGAAGGTACACATTTTATCGTTTTATAGAAACATAATATGTCTATGAAATTTGTTCTTTATGCAAGATATTTCGGCATGTACAAAAATTTTGTGTTCACATTCGAATCATTAGGACATAAACCATATATGTGAGAAGCTTCCACTTTTTACCAAATATTGAGTGTCTAATAGTTGTGTTAACTCGTGTGATTCATGCTTAATCTTTACTTGTTTGTGATAACTTGGAAGCTAAGAAATGATCAAGGCAAATTTTTGTGCACTATGAGGAAAACCACCAATTCTAAAAAGGGCTCCAATTACCCGTGAGAGAGTGAATCCTTGTGAACCCTTTTGAGCTTAAATAGTATTTGTAGGATGAATGTATCAAATCGACTAATTGTTAAGTAGGCCACTTAATAGTTGTTGATAATCTTTGAAAAAATTCAATGATAATTCATTCTATAAATTTTCTTGTTTGTGAATACCAACCCTTTTGTTAATTAACCCGAAGAGCATGTTCTTGAGTAAAAAAGGATTGATATAAATGAAGTTGGGGAGGTGGATCAAAAAGAACCTAGAATTGATGGCACAATGATCCTAGGAAAAAGAAAAAGAATGGAGAAAAGAAAAATACAAAAGAAGAAAGAAATTTGTTTATGAAAAGATACAAAAAGAAAAAGAAAAGAAAGAGAGGATCATTGTGTAGAAAAAGAAAAGAGGTTGCGAATAATAAGATGAGAATTAGTTGTGAAATGCTCTTCATATCCTTTTACCCGATTCGTTTCAATGGCTTTGTACTTAAATATCCCTTGTTTCTAACCTAAGCCAAGTTACAACCTCGAAAGTCCTTATTGATCTTTGTTTCCATTTTATCTTTTAACTTGTTTCGATGAATGAATGAATTACTCTGGATGTGCATAATTATGAGTGAGAGTGTTTAGTCCTTTGTAAATATACATTTTGTTCTTCATGAATTCTGAAGAAATGATTAGGTGATTCAAGTGTGAACATATCTTTTGTTTTGTTAAATGTTTTGATATCTTGTGTTTAGAACTTAATTCATGGCCATGTTGTGTTTAGAAGAAGCGATTGATGTGTGCTTTTGCCTGGTATGTCGAGTTTGAACCATTACTCTTGTGTGAGTTTGCATGCTTGCATTTTGTTCCTTCTAGCTTTGTAAGATTATTGACTTTTGTTTGAGGACAAACAAAGAAGTAAGTTGGGGAGAGTTGTTAAGGACCAATTTGTAGTTATTTTGTACATTATTTTGTGGTCCTTAACAATGTCTTTGTATTTAATTTGTATATTTATTCTAGTATTTTGCTTTAATTAGGTTTTTATCTAGTTTTGTTTAATATATGTATTATTTGACTTTAGTTACTCTTAATTGTAGGAATTTATTAACTAATTCTCCCAAGCTTGGATTCAAGGGTACTTGAAGAGCTTTAGGATTATTCTTTTGAAGATAATTTTGGAAGAGGGAAGCATGTTACGTCGGGCCAACATGTGCAAGATGATCGCCACTGACTTAACCGGTCTCATGAAATTGAAAAAGGACAGCCCATGCTTTCACCTTTGGAGCCACCAACCCATCACTTCACCAGACCTTTTGGCTTGTAAAGGAAGCAAGAAAACATAGACCATGATTATCTTTCATCTTTGTAAATCTAGCAAGTGGAGGAAGAAAACCATAGCTTTTCTCTTGATTTTTCTCATGTTCATCATCTCTACCAACAATCTTGAGAGCAAGGCAACCATGGAAATGAGTAGCTAAGCTCCTTTTGTGTCAAGATTAGAGGTAGTTGATCTATATAGTATGTATTTATTTTAATCCATTTGTGTATGAACATGGTTGATGATTAATATAGTTGAATATCTTTGTTCTTCATCTTTATGCTTTGAGTTTTGCTTGGAAAAGAATATTTCAAAGTGACCTAGGATATTCATCCTCTCACAAACAAATGCTAGGAATAGATTTGTGTGTTAGAGTTTACAAAATATTGAACTTAATGATTATCATGCTAATAGTTGTAGTGAGGAATCATGCAAGGATTAACATGATAACATTCACAATCTTGGTAGGAAATCTACAAGATTGAGAGGATATGTATTTGTAGAGATCATCTATTATGTTCATCACTTGATTAAAATGAATATGTATGAAACTAGATCAATGAAACTAATCTTGACATGCCTTCTTACTTGAAAACAATCTCAAACTCTCTCTAATCCAAATCATAACTCTTTTGAAAGCATTAATTTAGTTGTTGTTTGGAAACTCATGGTTCTAGTAGAGTAGATAACAAACCCTTTGGTTACATCATCTTAAAACATACTTTTCTATTGAAAGACTATAACATGCACCAATCCCTGTGGAATCGATAATCAAAATACTTTGTTCACCGAAAGATCCTACAACACGTATGTAGTATTTTTGTTTAGTTTGGAAATTGGCAAGTTAAGAAACTAAATTATGCAGGTTATTTATAAAATGGAATTTAAGAAACACAGTATGCCAAAACAAAATAGAAAATGAGAAAATTCCAAAGTGCCATGGAGCACTTGCATAAGGGGGATGCACATTCCCTTTTCTCATGTGCATATTGGGACGCATGTCCCTTGCTTCCATGGAGGGAGTTTGTATTGTCTCTCTTTTTGCCGTTTTTGACAGTTTAAAAAAATTTTGGTTTTTTTTCTCAAAATAGTTTCTGTTTCGGATTTTATTTTCATAATTTAATATATTAATTAATTATTTTAATTAAATACAAATATGACATAAGTTAGCCGATATAATTTGGAACCCGATTATGTTCCGATTTCTCGATTTCGGTAATTTCGGCAACAGTGCAAGTTGTTCCGAATTTAACGAAAATTGACGTGCTAGCTAATTTTGACAAGTAGAACGTTGTGGTGAGGTTAGTTTTTCGAGATTTCGAGTTTTTACGAAGCGACCCGAAATAAGTCAATTTACGGTTAAGTTGAACTGGGTTGCGTTTTAGTCGGTTTAAGTCGCGTATGGACAAGCCGATTGCGACGTTGACGATTATGATTGATGTCGATTATTGTGAATGACTTTGGCGACGATTATTGATGTTTAACTATTTTTTTATGTTTGGAATTAAGTGAATCATTTGATAATGATGTGGTGTGATTAAACATGATGTTTGCGACGGTTTGTTTATAGTGAATACTTGATGATATGCGATGCGATGATATGCAATGCGATGATATGTTTACCTTGATGTGGATAAATATGGCGACGTGGGCTTTATGCCAAATTTTGATGAGCGATGATGATGTTATTTGTTGTGTCGTGTTTGTGATGTCATGTTATCAAGTCTCATACATTGCATTGGCGACGAGGGCTTTTATGCCAAGCGATGAGGGCTTTTAGGCCGAAGCGACGATGAGCTTTATGCCAAATGTCCCTAATTATGGACAAAGCGATGAGCACCACATGCATAACATAGTCGTGTCTCATGGAGCCAGTTATGTTTATTTTTGAGTCTTTTGGCGTTGAGTTTTATTTGATGTTTTATGATAAATTGCGATGATACATGATACTTTGTTTTGTGATGATTTTTGGTGTTGAACATAAAGTGATTATGATGTGATAATTTCATGAAAATTATGCGATGAATATAACATGACGGTAAAGCGACAATATGAGTTTATGGCGATGAAGTTTATGTTTGTTTTGATATGATGATGATGATGATTACGTGACGAAATTAAAGTGTTGATTTTATACACTAAATGATGATTTAAAGTATGTGAGATTTTGATATATGTTGACATACTCTTATTATCCTATATCATTTATGATTTCAAAACTATTTATATATTTTATCATGCCTTTAATTATATGTTTGGGAGTATCTCACCCTTTACTTGTTTCGCCGTTGCCTTTATATTGGTAACGTGCAGGTGATCCGTGAGGATGATGAGGATTAGCTCGAGTCTCTTTATTTTGAGTCGCTCTGCTCTGATAGTAGTAACACTCGGGTTTTGGGCGACGTTATTATTTTGGATAGGATAGTTTATGTATATTATCTTATGATGTTATAACTTTATGTATTGATGATAACATGATGATATGTACATTTTGTGAACACATCCGCTGTGCTGTGAATATTCATATGTTTATATGATGATTTATGATATGAATTGGTATGTCCGACTTTTGATTTTTGTGAAGTGCATTATAATGCAAAGTGATGAAAACACGAATATGTGATACCTCAATTTATGTTTGGATGAAATTTTGAAACTCTGATTCTATTATTAAATACGAGGGGTAGAATTGGGGTGTTACATCCCACACCCAAAAAAACGGTGACCTGTGTTGGAATCCGTCCATGATGTCATCAATGGAGCTTCAAACCCACACCTGCACTTGCTTCGAAAGGTATATGAACGCGTGTCTCCGAGACTAGTAGCTTTTGAGCATTGAGACATAGTCACAGAACAAGAATGAAAAACGAGATTGAATAGAGAGGGGATCGGAAGCGAGATTGCAGCGAGAAGAGCTGGAGAAGAGGGGGTAGGAAATTACACGAACAAGATGAATCCTAAACCCCAATTTTAATACATTTAAATTAAATTAAATTTTTCTGAAAATATCAAATTTTAAATGGAAAATAAAAAATAATAAGAAAATAATTTTAATGAGGTGTCATCTGACTGAGATGCCAACTCATTAAAAAATCTGTCATATGGACAGAGACTAGAAAAAAATCACGTTTTTTAAAATTGGGGGACTAAATAGCTAATTTTTTTTTGAAAGGGGGACTAAAAAGTTAGGAAATTCAATATAGGGGGACCAAAAGTGCATTTAAGCATAAAAAAAAATTATTTTCACTTTTTTCAATTTTTGGATTTTATTTTAAGAATTTTATGTTTTTTTTAATATGAAAAATTATTTTGTTTTTTTTTTAATATGAAAAATTATTTTGTTCTATTTTAAAGTGATTTTAATATTATTTAATTGTTAAATTTTATAAATATAAGTTTAATCTATCATGTCAATAGCTTATTAAATTAATAAATATAACCTTTATAGTTTTTTAAGTTAAAAAAATTGAAGAATCAAAGTTATAGATTTAAAAATAAAAGTGCTAAACCCTAAAATCTATTATGTATATAAAAAAAATAACAATACTAAAATCTAAAATTATATTAAAAAAATGAAAACTTCAATTAAATCAATTATCAATTATGGTATAATTCAATTCAATTTTTTGGCACAATATAACCGTGAACATAACTATTGAAACCCTTGTGTACCCAAAATCGCCCCTCTCTCACTCTCTCCAAAGCAGCTGAGGAGTTCGAGTGAGACTCGTAAGAGATCATCATCCATGGTGAGTTTCGTTTCCAAATTCTAATCAACTTTCAATATATGCATCTTAATTCACACGCACCACAGTAAAAAAACCTAACTTGTTTTTGTTATCAGTCTGGAAGAAAGGAAACTGTTCTGGACTTGGCAAAATTTGTTGATAAAGGTGTTCAAGTCAAGCTTACTGGTGGTAGACAAGGTAAATCATTAAACCTACTTTTTTTTAGTTGAATTTTGTTGAACAATGATTTTAAGGGTAATTTTGGATTTTTCAATCAAATTTGAGTTGAGACTCAACCCTAACCTTCCTTAAGGTTATGTTTGAATATTGTAAAATGAGCGGAATGGAGTGGAGCAGGACTTTGATGCATAACTTCGGTCTTCTCTATGCACGTCATATGTTTATAATTATTATTCATGTAATTTATCCAAATAATAATCAAATAGCAGCCTTCCCGGCCGGCTATCCCATTTTTGTGGTTATGGAGAATTTATGAGTGATCTTCTAAAACAGATGAGCAGGAGAAATTAGTTTCAATTTGTTTAAGAAGTATTTAGATTTTCCAACTACCGCTTCTGGCATGGTTCCATCCCTTTCAGTTATTTCTAATTCAGCCGGTAGTTTCCCTTCAACCTCATAGTCACCAATTGCCTTCTTGAGTTGTGAAACGTGAAAAACCGGATGTATCTTCGAATTTGATGGCAACTGCAGTTTGTATGCTACCTCTCCCAGCTTGGCAATGACTTGAAATGGCCCATAGAAACGTGCTGCAAGTTTTTGATTGATTCTCCTTACCACGGACTGCTGTCTATGTGGTCTCAGCTTCAAAAATACCCACTCCCCTACCTCAAACTGAACAGCTCTTCTCTTCTTATCTGCGTATTTCTTCATCTGTTCTTGAGCTCTAACAAGGTGTGATTTGAGTTGGTTCAGTGCTTCATCCCTTTCACTAAGTTCCAATGCCACAGAAGCCACTTTAGTCTCGTTGCTAAGAAACCTTGTTAGATTGGGAGGTTTTCGTCTATACACCGTCTCAAATGGTGTTGTCCCTGTTGTCACATGAAAGGTGGTATTATACCAGAATTCCGCCCAATGAACCCACTGTGCGCAGTCCCTTGGTTGCTCGGATGCAAAACAACGAAGATAGCTCTCCAAACATCGATTTACCACTTCCGTTTGACCATCCGTTTCCGGGTGGTAAGCCGAACTCATCAATAAGTGTGTACGCTGCATTCTAAAAATTTCTTTCCAAAAGTGACTCACAAATAACGGATCCCTGTCACGTATGATTGACCTTGGAACACCATGGAGTCGTACCACTTCTTTGACGAACAGCTCGGCCACTGACTTTGCTGTATAGGGGTGTTTCAGCAACACGAAATGGCTGTATTTAGAGAGCCGGTCTACAATCACCATCACAGCTTGATAACCTCTGGATTTTGGCAGTCCCGTTATGAAATCAACTGAAATGTCTTCCCACACTACTTCCGGGATCTGCAATGGCTGAAGTAGCCCACCTGGTGTCGTTGCTGCGTACTTCTGCCTCTGACATGTGTCACAAGCTTGAACAAAATCCCTAATCGTCTTCTGCATCCCTATCCAATACACATTGTCAGCCAGCCTTCGTAAGTTCGTAAAAAACCCGAGGGTCCTCCCATTGGAGTTGAGTGAAACTCCCTCAGCAATATGGGAATGGTGGGCGAATTTCGTGACAACACTACTCTCCCTTTATACATCAACACCCCTTGATGTACTGTGAAACCAGGTCTGCTTGTCGGGTCAGTTTCCAGCTCTGTCACTATTTTCTGAATTTCGGATCTTGTTTGGCTTCAATAATTATTCCTGCACCATCTAACTAGGTTGGATATGACACTATCTCTCTTCATTCTCATTACGGCCCACTTCCACAGCATGATCAGCTAACCCATTTCTATCAGACTTGATTCTCAACAAAGTTTAGATAGAAATTAGGAATTATGAACTGAAAATAGAACATAGGCCAAGAAAGCAGCACTTCAAGGACTTAGTTGCGACCTCCCTACTACTCAAATCACTCATTACATGCTTAAACCCAAAACCATTCTTATCCCGCCAACTACATTAAAGCCACTCATCCATAGCACACTTGTTTTAGTTCTCCCTTGCTTGTCATTTTAACATTTTGTTATAGTAAATTAACTATTAACTGTTATAAATTCTTTTGTAGCCCCTATACTTGTTCTTGCTTATGTTTTTTTTTCAAATTGTTATACTTGTGATCGTAAAATATCATGATTTTGCGATTATGCATGCCCTCGGCAATCAAGAGTATATGCAGAATCCTATTTTTGGTGGAATCACCCCTGTTAATCGTTGAATTGATAATCTACAATTAACTGAATTAAGAGTATATGCAATGTTTATGTGATTAAGCTTATGAATGAATTTAAATTTATGTAAGTATTTGAAGTGTGATTTAAGGTTTTAATTATCTTGCTTGTGAGCTATGCTTTTGAATTTAACTATACACCGGTATTTCAGTGATTTGAGGTTTTGTCTGTCTTAATTTTATATGCATATATAAATGAGTTTTAGAATTTTATATAATCTAACGATTGGTGTTACAATTCCATGATTTAAAATTTTATTTCGCCTTCCAGATTTAGCTTAAAATATCGATTTTAACCACCTTGATGAGGGGTCTAACATATCACAATTTGTTGAATTGCAGTGACAGGTACTCTGAAAGGATACGACCAGTTACTTAACCTTGTACTCGATGAAGCTGTTGAGTTTCTGAGAGGTAAATACTGCATAGTACTACCATCTTATTTTTGCATTTAGTAACTCCATAAGTAAATTGCATATATTTGACCTTTTTGAAATCCGGGTCGCTGGTAACCGTGACCTTATCTTCTTTAACAAACTCCATATATTTTATTTATGTGCTGCAGATCCTGATGATCCTCTGAAAACTACAGACCAGACAAGAAGTCTTGGCTTAATTGTACGCTCCTTTCTTTCCTATCTAATCTGTTCCAAAGCATAAATTTCTTGAGCATTATATCGTCTGAATTTACTTCGGCTTTTATTTTGAGCATATTGTTACTCTTGGAACTGAACTGATTTTTTCCTCCCAATGCAGGTTTGTAGAGGAACTGCTGTGATGCTTGTGTCCCCAACTGATGGTACAGAAGAGATTGCAAACCCCTTTATTGAGGCAGATGGGGCCTAGGAGTGTAAATGTGCGTTTAAAATACCGACTCTGTATGTTTTGCTAACCATGTTTTTCATCATTTTAGTTCCCAACCTTGGTTTTTAAAGTTCTATGTATTAACACTTCCTTTTGATGAAAACAAATTGCATTTTGTATTTGCTGATTGAACTGAACACTCCTATACTGTGAGTTCAGATGCTTAGATGATAATGTGATGTTGCATTTAATTTATGTTTTCATTTTCTTATTCTTAGATTTCATATGCATAATTGCATAGCAGGATTTTAAATCTTGGCTCTGCCTCCTAAAATCTTGTTTAACCAAGATATTTACATGCAAAAGGACTGTTGTATTGAAAATAAAAGTAGATATGTTTTTTTTTGTCTTTAACATTCTCTTTTTAGGTGAAATGAGCTCTAGTAATATCGAAATTAAGATGGGAGATAAGTGAAATTTGATTATATGTTATTTCAATTAACTTCTTTAAGACTTTTTAATTAATTAACTTCTATTCACAGCCAAACAATTACCATTTTAGGGGATATCCATCTCCATAAACTTTTTGAAAAAAAGAAAATAACCCTAGTCCTCACTATTAGTGCAACACTTGTTGATTTAAAAAGTTTAAGTTTTTTTATGATAAATTAAGTCAAATAATTTATATTTTGTCATTTTATATCTCAATTTCATTTATATTATTTTAGATGATTTGAAAAAAAAGAGAATACATGTTCATTTTCTCACACAATCAATCTCTAACTATGACAATCATTGTCATAACCTTAAATCATAGATTTTGCTAAATATTTGTTTGCCAATTGAATTGATACCCCACCTTATTTTATCATTCACTTAATTAGCAAAAGCAAAAAAATAGAAATTTTATTTTATTTTAATTTGAAGAAATGGTTAATTCCATGTTGTAGTTTTATTTTATATGACTTTCATAACAAAATGCTGCAATAGGTTTTATTAAAGTTGTTGGAAAATGTTTGAGCTAGTGTGTAGAGTGTATAATAGAATTTATAAACTAGATTGAACCAACCATTCTTATTTATTCTTCATTCTTATTTATTCTTCACAGTAGTCCATGGGTGAGAGATAAGTTGAAACCCTCACTCTAGAAGCCATCATTATTTTAATTGAAAAGTTAAATATTAATTAAATATAAGTTTAATGTTATTTCATATTTATAACTAATTCAACCGCTACAATATTATAAATAATTATAAAAAAATCTGTGTTAGGGATGAAAAATGGATTGGACTCCTTGGGCTGATTCAGTTTACTCATCTTTTTTTAAAGGACGAGTTGTGATTTTGTATTTTTCACTACTAGTTAACCTCTCATGTTTAGGGGTGTTCGCAGTATGTTTTGAGCGGCTTTGACGGTAAAAATTATTTAAATTGCAAAAAAATAAAATCAAACAAACCTAAATAATTTGAGCGGCTTTGACGGTAAAAAACATTTAGATTGCACGAGAATAAAATCAAACTAACTTAAACAAATACAATTTGGACTGATCAGCTGAGTCGATTTCTTACAAGATTTTATCAAGTCATATATATACATATAAAGGACTGTGTTTAGTCATTTATATATTACTAATTAAAAAAATAACAATGTCACTAAACACAAATTACAACATAATTTCAATACCAAATAATAAAAGAACTCAAATAACAGAATAACAATTTGTATTACAAAATCAACATCATTTAGACAAAAATTAGGTTGTAAGATAATAAGAAAGCACATCCTTCTACCAAAAAATGCAGTCACAACAACGACAAACTCTTGCTTTAAAATCAAGATATCTAAGTATCCTCCATTAAAGCTCCGTATGTATCATAATCAAAGATGTTAATAATTAAAAATAAATAAAAATATTTAAAAAGAATGAACAAGATTTAAAAACATACACCATCTCATCACTATTCTAAGCACTTTTTTTATACATTTGATTATTAATGTATCAAGTCTATATATGGATTAGATACATTAATAATCAAATGTATAAAAAAATGTAAAAGTTGTTTATAATAATGAACGGAGGGTGTACCAATTTTATTAATCAAATTTCAATATTAGGAAGTCCCTCATTTAAATGTGGAATCAGAGTCATTTTTAAAAATGTATCAAATATATTAATATAATATGACTTGGTTTGTAAAATATAAACCGCAAACCGAACTGAATTGCATGGTTTTTCTAAAATATGACTGAAACACATCCTAATCAAATATGATTTTTTTTTCTTTCAATTTTCAGTTTATTTGGTTCAGTTAGCCGTTTGTTATTAGGTCAAGTATGTTTTAAACACCCCTACTTCTGCCTAATCCTCTAAAAGAATGGGCGAACAATCCTCTAAAAGAATGGGCGAACACAAGTTAGCAGTGATGTGTACTTTGTTTATATTTTATGTTAATTTTTTTTTGACATTTTAATTTTTTGATGATAGGCATAAAGCCCAATAGAAAAACAAACAATTGCCTGACAAGACGCATAAAACAAAAACCTAGCGAATCTGCAAAGAAAATCAAAATAATCATATAAATCCAGCACTAAACCATGTACACACCATATTTACAAATGCATTTACACACTTGTTTGTTTTAAGATAATTTTTTTTAATTAATTTGATCCTTCCATTCAAGAGTCAACAATGAATTCATACTATGGAACAATCCTTAACCAATAGCTTGACTCATTTATGGGTGAAGTTAGAACAATAACGATTGAGAATAATTCATATCCAGAATTTCTGAGGAGAGTCAGAAGTTCTGATGTTCGGTAAGGAAATCCAGAACTTCTGAGGGTAGTCAGAAGTTCTGATGTTCTGGTGTTGTCCAGAAGTTGATGTTCTGGTGTTGTCCAGAAGTTGATGTTCTGGTGTTGGTCAAAAGTTGTTGAACTTCTGAGGTCGTGTCCAAAAGTGTTTAACTTCTGGTTCTTTATCTTAATTATTAAGTTTAGGTTTAAGGGCAGTTTAGTATTTGTTAGTTTGTACTGTTAGTATTAATTAGCTTGATCACCAAGATTAGGTTTTAATTAGGGTTTACCGGCATATTTATTTTTGGGCTTTTTTGTGTGTGTATAAATATGTACTCCTATTTTAATAATTAACAGCAATCCTTATTTTCATACTCTTTTCATTATTCCATCATTCCAATCTCTTTGTCCTTGTGCACCAACAAATTGGTATTAGAGCTTTCGGTTAGAAATACAGGGAAATATGAGTGAACGTGAGTTTGTTTGTGTGGTTGATTTTGTTTATAGGTTTCACGTTGAATCTAGAACAAGAATCATTTTTTTTTTCTGTTTTGTGGGTTGGGAAACACTGTGTGAGTGAATATCTAAGTGTATTGCACAAGGTAGAAGATGAACGGAAACGACAACATGAACACCAAACTTCTAGTTTTTGATGGCAAAAACTGGAATAGATGGATGATCCAGATGCGCGGTAATTTGGAGCTCAAGATGTTCTAGAGATTGCTACCGATGGATATATTCCAGTTGTAGAAGATGCAATAGAAGATGAGAAAGAGGCGCAGAGAAATAAGAGGAAGAGAGATCAGAAAGCTCTGTTCTACATCCATCAGTGTGTGAATGTGAATGTGTTTAAGAAAATTGTAGATTCTATGACGTCAAAGGGGGCGTGGGACACACTGGTCAGATGTTACGGTGGTGACGCATCAGTGAAGAAGGTGAAGCTTCAGTCCTTGAGAAATCAATATGAGAAACTCAACATGAAGAACAGTGAGAAAGTTTCTAAGTACATTCCAAGAGTGATTCTTGTAACGCCCGTTTTAACTAATATTATATTATATTAATATTTTCGAGTTACCGATCGATATTTATTTTGCGACGAGAATATTTATGTTAATCGATATATCTATTAATATATTTGGCGACGTTTCGATTCGGTCCGGTTTTTATTCTGTTCGGTTCGGTAAAATACTATTCGGATCCGATATTTAATTCCCCGAAATTAGTTTAATTAATTGAGTTAATAATATTATTAGATATTATTAAAGTGTTAATTAATAAAAATAAGTTAGGGGTGTGGGGAGTAATTGAAGAGTTTGGATATACACCCTTGTTGCTAGTAAGAATACTTATAAAACCAATTTTCCTCATTTCCTTTCCATTCATAAAAACACTTCTCTTTGTTTTCTTTCCATTTGCAACACAAAACCAAACTTAGAAACTTGAGAGAATAGAGGGTTTTGGGAAGAAGAAGAGAAGAGCAAGAGCAAGAGCTTGAAGTTTGGATTGGTTGAATCTTCAAGAATCATCCAAGCATTTGAGGTAAGGGGTTTGATTCTCCATCTCATATTGCTAGGTTTTGATAGTTATATTTTGGATTTGGGGGAAAAGTTGATAGTTGATTTATAGGGTTTTGGTTGATTGTTTGTTGAAATAGATTAGAAAAGATGGATTAGGAGTATGGATTATGGGTGTATTATTGCTAGCATTGTAGAGAATGAAAGTTATAATATGGAAATGAAAAAGAAAACAAACTGTACTGCTAAAATAAGAAAAACCCAGAAAACTAATTTTACAGGGATGAAGAAAGAAATTTGGTGGAGGAGGTAGCATGGGGGAGGCGCCCACCTCCAGCTGTGGGGTGGCCATTCCCCTTCCTGAGGCCCCCGCCTCAAACCTTGGTACCTTCTGGGACGATCGTCCCTTAGTGGGAGGGATTATGCAGCCAAAATTCTGTTTTTCCGGTTTCTGTATGTTATGTTTTATGTTTTTCTACAGATTAAGTTTCCTGCATAATTTTGTTAAATTAGTTTCCGTTTCTTTTCATTTTTCCAATTCCATATACTACTAGTTAGTATTAATAAAATATAACTAGGACATAAGTTAGCCGATTAAATTTGGAACCCGATTACATTCCGATTTTCCGATTTCGGTAAATTCGACGACGAAGCAAGTTGCTCCGAATTCAACGAAAATTGACGTGCTAGCTAAGTTCGACGTGTAGAACGTAGTGGTGAGGTTAGTTTTTCGAAATTACGAGTTTTTACAAAATGACCAGAAATAGGCTTAATTACGGTTAGATTGAATCAGATTGCGTTTTAGTCAATTTAAGGCATGTATGGACAATCCGATTGCGGTGTTGACGATTATGATTAAGGCCGGTTATTAGGAATGACTTTCGCAACGATTATAGGTGTTTGACCATTTTTCCGCATTTGGAATTTAGTGAATGAATTGATAATGATCTGGTGTGATTAAATATGATGTTTGCGACGATGTATTTATTAATGAATACTTGATGATATGCGATGCGATGATATATGTCTTTGTACATGATGATGTGATGATTATATTAATGTTGTTAATAAATGCTTCCGATTTGTGAATGCATGATTTTTGATGATGATGAATTATTGGTGATGTTTTGCATAATGCAAATATGATGCGATGATATATTTATCTTGATGTGGATAAATTTTGGCGATGTGGGCTTTATGCCAATTTTGATGAGCGATGATGATGTTTTTGTTGTGTTGTTTTTGTTGTCGAGTCACATATATTGCATTGGCGACAAGGGCTTTTATGCCAAGCGACGATGTGCTTTATGCCAAGTGTTCCTAATTATGGACAAAGCGACAGGTACCACATGCGTAACATAGTCATGTCTCATGGAGTCGGTTATGTTTATGTTTGAGTTGTTTGGCGTTGGATTTTAATTGATGGTTGATGTTGAATTGCGATGATATATGATGCTTTGTTTGGTGATGATCTTCATGATGAACATGGAATGAATATAACTTAATAATTTCATGATAACTAGGCGATGAATATAAATGATGAGTTTAGTGATGATTTAATTTTGATGAAATGCTTAATGCAAATATGATGTGATGATGTTTGTGACGATGGACTTTTATGCCAAAAGCGACGATGGGCTTTAGCCAATTTGTGATGATTTTATTTATGTTGCTTATGTTATTAGCATTGTTTGATGTTGTTGTTTATGATTTCCGTGTTGATTAGTGACGTATTAACTTGTGATGATTTCGTGGTGATGAACATTTATGTGTTGTTGTGACGATTTATACCGATGAGGTTATGGCGATAAAGTGTAGATTATACACATTAGAATGACGATAAGAGTAAGTGAGTTTTAGATATGTGTTGGAATTGCACTTATTAATCTATACCCTTTATAATTCTAAAACTATATATATATATATATATATATATATATATATATATATATATATATTATCATGCCTTTAATTATATGTTTTGGAGTATCTCACCCTTTACTTGTTTCGCCATTACCTTTATATTAGTAACGTGCAGGTTATGAAGACGGAGATTATAACTGCTATTAGTTGAGTCGCTGTCGCTCTGATACGTAGCACTCGGGGGGAAATATTTATGATGTCTTGTTGTTGTTATTTTGTTGTTATTCCTTTTATGAATAAGAATCATCCTTTATGAAAATATTATTTGTTGAGGAAGTTTATTAAAGAAGATGTTTTGATTTTTAAGAATCAATTTATGATTTCCGATGATGCTATGTATCCAAGATTTATACTTTAAAGCAAACTGGTTAAAGTGATTTGGTTTTGAAGGTGTGACGCCTCAGTATTTAATTTATGAAATTTTAAATTACTCTGATTTTTGCCTATTAAACCTTGGGTAATATTGGGGTGTTACATTAGTGGTATCAAAGCAGGTCAGTCTGTCGGCCAGGTTATTAATGTGTTTAATCCTGTTGTATGCGACATGTGTGTGAAACACTGTCAGTACTTGCTTGTTTCTATCTGTTTGTCTGCAGAGGCGAGTGTGAAACAAGTGGGGGAGAAGTTTTACTTCTTGGTGGCGCTTGTGGCTATAGATGGAGCCTCAAGCAGTGTTACGCTTTGGTAACTTGAAGTGTAAGTTTGAAGACGCTGTTGTAGTTTGGTAAAGATGGTTTATGTCGCCGTCATGATTGTCGACTGCCTATTGACAAATTGAGGAACTAATCACCCTTAATCTCTTGTAGATAGTAGTCGAGATTTATGTTGGTTGGGATGGACTTGTCTTGCCAGCTTAATAGTGTATGAAGCAGATGAGTTAGCACAAGGAGGTGCATGGTTACTTGAGTTGTGGCGAATTTGGATTTTGGTGAGAAACAAGATTTTGGCAAGCAAACTTCTTGTTGTGATTCTTCCGAAGCATATTATGAAGATGTGAGTGAATTACCGCTGTAGTGCAAAGTGAAGTTTTGGTGGATTTAGTTTCCGGAACTAGTTGTGATTCGAAGTGTCCCTAAGGGATGTTTGCTTTTGAATTAGAGTTGAAGAGTCAACTTGAGGATTGATTGAGCAGAGTTTGTTTATTCGAGCGAGTCGCCGTGGAGTGCTCCAGTTGTGTTATTCGAGAAGAATAAAGGTCGCTTAAGTTGGTGTGTCGTTTTCAGACAAAGGAACGAAGTGGATGTTGAAGACAAGTGTCTACTTCCAAGTACTGATGTTGGATGAATCAGTCATTTGGAGTTTATGTGTTTAGAGAGATCGATGTGAAGTCTGGCTGTCTACGGGTTAGTGTGAGAGCCGAAGATGTTTAGACAATGCTTTTCAAGATAGTGTATGGTCCTGGCGAGTATTTGTTGATGTCATTAGTGTGACTAATGCGTCAGGTATGATTTTAGAATGTTCGGACAATACTCTTATGAGTAGCTGTAAGAGTTATTTCGTGTTCATGGATACTATTTGGTTCACATCAAGTTAAGGAAGTTGTAGCAAGCATCCGAGCTTTGCGCTATCAGTAGTGAAGTTAGACCAGTGCATGTCGAGTATTCTAAAGATAGAGTTTTGAACTGTTGGACGTGAGTGCCTTAAGTAAGCGACTTAGACGGTGATATTTTGGATAGTTCCGCGAAGATTTATTTTGTATCTTGTAGAAGACTTCAAGGGGTTATTTCAGAGCTTAGAAGTTCCTTTGTTTTGGATGGTTAGTTTTGTGAGTTTGATGGAAGATCTTTTTATAAGTTGGTATTGATCGTGGGTACTTTGACTTGAGATGGTTGAGTCGCTATTTGGACTTTGCAATGGGAAACGAATCTGTTTGAGCCAGTGGAAAGTTTAGCGAATGCTTAGATTTTGGTCTTGTTTAGTACTGAATAACCTTGTGCGGCGTATTGTGATATTCCATTTTGGACTTAAGATGTATTTCGACATAGAGTTGGAAAGTGTATTGCTACCTTGGAACGATTTGATTTTCATCAAGAAAATTTGTCGGACGCGTGAGTTAGAGTTTGATGCGGTTGTGCTCATTTGAAATCTTAAGGGTGCAGATGTTAACGACGAGAATATTGGAATTGTTGAAGACAATTCAAGTTTGAGTGCGATCTATAAAGAGACTTCATCTGGTGTTGAGTTTTGTAAGTTGATATCACGGATAACCCAAGAATATCGGATTTGGGATTTATTATTTTGAAGAATGTTGCATGTTTGTTTTGGGACACTTGTTGAGATTAAGCTCGGAAGGTTATTAAGGATTTGTTCACTACTAACATATGGATTTCGTCGGATACTAATGGTCACGGTGGATTATTAGATTACGACTAAGATAAGTCTTGATGGTAAAGAATTTTGTGACGGTTTGGTAGCCACGGGTACCTTAAGATAATTGATGTTTTATAAAGGAAAATGTTCTATCTGTGACTGAAGTCGGTCGCAACGGTGTTCACGTTGGATTCCATAAAATTTATGTCATGGTTCAAAGTCCAACCTGTGTTGTAAGTACAGGAGTATGAGACGACGTTGATGGGTAGAGTTCTTGAGAGAGTGTTTTGGTTTGAATTACCAATTTGGAAGACTGAAAGTTATGAAAGGTGTTTCGATTAAGAAACCTGTGTATTGATCGTTGCGACGGTGTGAAGATGGTGATTACTTAATACAAATTTTGGGAATTGAATTGTTATAAGGGAAGACTTCGTTGAAGTCAAGTGTATACGTCGAAGTTTCACAAGTGAATATTTGGACAATATTTGAAAAGGTCAAACTATGTCGTGTATTTTAGAGGATCAATGGATGTTGATCAATCAAGAATGAAAGAGTGATTTACGAGTTGATGAGACTGATGTTACGAGGTGTCCTGATGGGTGTACGTTTCGAACGTATCCATTCTAAGTAATTGTGAAGTTGAGGATTAACCAAGTTGTATGGTTGGTATCATATGCATAAAAGTGACGCAACATGGTTTAGATATTGAGCATTGAATTTTTAGCGAGTATGCGAGATCGTTGGATTTGGGCTAGTGAGTTATAGTCGCAAGTGGTCAGTATAAGCCCTAGAATGAGTGGTGTATTGCATTTCGGTTATGTTTGAGTAGCTTGTTATTGTTCAAGGGTTTTACGTTGGTAATCTACAAGGATGATGTGACCCTGTGATTTTCTGGAATGAAAGTGATAACTACAAGTGAAATTCTTGTGTTCATACTTATGCGTGAATGAAGACATCTTTTCCGTGGTTGCGTAGCACGCGTGGTACTATCCTATTCTGATTGTTTCAGTTTTGGTTTGTATAACCATTTTGTTGTTTTCTTTTTACCGATGGTGTCGGTGTTGTGTCGTAGGACTTTATGTTCCTATCTTTGGTGACTCGTTGCCTAGGTGGCGATTCGAGTGTGTGACTAATTCTATAGTTGAGGCGTTAGGATATCGATCTTGTTTGTTTAGTTCTCGAGTGCATGGTATGGGCTTTGCATCTCGGTATGGTTGTTCTTGACTGGACGTTGTGGTTAGGGAGGTCTCCTTGTTTTTGGTGTATTTTGTATGTTGTTTAATTGACGCGAGGATTGAGTGGACGAATGCGTAGGCATGTCCCGATTTGTTCGTTTTGGTCGAAATTTCGAGGACGAAAAGTTTATAAGTAGGGGAGAGTTGTAACACCCGTTTTAATTAATATTATATTATATTAATATTTTCGAGTTACCGATCGATATTTATTTTGCGACGAGAATATTTATGTTAATTGATATATCTATTAATATATTTGGCGACGTTTTGATTCGGTCCGGTTTTTATTCAGTTCGGTTCGGTAAAATACTATTCGTATCCGATATTTAATTCCCCGAAATTAGTTTAATTAATTGAGTTAATAATATTATTAGATATTATTAAAGTGTTAATTAATAAAAATAAGTTAGGGGTGTGAGAAGTAATTAAAGAGTTTGGGTATACACCCTTGTTGCTAGTAAGAATACTTATAAAACCAATTTTCCTCATTTCCTTTCCATTCATAAAAACACTTCTCTTTGTTTTCTTTCCATTTGCAACACAAAACCAAACTTAGAAACTTGAGAGAATAGAGGGTTTTGGGAAGAAGAAGAGAAGAGCAAGAGCAAGAGCTTGAAGTTTGGATTGGTTGAATCTTCAAGAATCATCCAAGTATTTGAGGTAAGGGGTTTGATTCTCCATCTCATATTGCTAGGTTTTGATAGTTATATTTTGGATTTGGGGGGAAAAGTTGATAGTTGAGTTATAGGGTTTTGGTTGATTGTTTGTTGAAATAGATTAGAAAATATGGATTAGGAGTATGGATTATGGGTGTATTATTGCTAGCATTGTAGAGAATGAAAGTTATAATATGGAAATGAAAAAGAAAACAAACTGTACTGCTAAAATAAGAAAAACCCAGAAAAACAATTTTACAGGGATGAAGAAAGAAATTCGGTGGAGGAGGTAGCATGGGGGAGGCGCCCACCTCCAGCTGTGGGGCGGCCGTCCCCCTTCCTGAGGCCCCCGCCTCCAACCTTGGTACCTGCTGGGACGATCGTCCCTTAGTGGGAGGGAGTATGCAGCCAAAATTCTGTTTTTCCGGTTTCTGTATGTTATGTTTTCTATTTTTCTGCAGATTAAGTTTCCTGCATAATTTTGTTAAATTAGTTTCTGTTTCTTTTCATTTTTCCAATTCCATATACTACTAGTTAGTATTAATAAAATATAACTAGGACATAAGTTAGCCGATTAAGTTTGGAACCTGATTACGTTCCGATTTTCCGATTTCGGTAAATTCGACGACGGAGCAAGTTTCTCCGAATTCAACGAAAATTGACGTGCTAGCTAAGTTCGACGTGTAGAACATAGTTGTGAGGTTAGTTTTTCGAAATTACGAGTTTCTACGAAACAACCCGAAATAGGCTTAATTACGGTTAGATTGAATCAGATTGCATTTTAGTCAATTTAAGGCACGTATGGACAATCCGATTGCGGTGTTGACGATTATGATTAAGGCCGGTTATTAGGAATGACTTTCGCGACGATTATAGGTGTTTGACCATTTTTCCGCATTTGGAATTTAGTGAATGAATTGATAATGATGTGGTGTGATTAAATATGATGTTTGCGACGATGTATTTATTAAAGAATACTTGATGATATACGATGCGATGATATATGTCTTTGTACATGATGATGTGATGATTATATTAATGTTGTTAATAAATGCTTTCGATTTGTGCATGCATGATTTTTGATGATGATGAATTACTAGTGATGTTTTGCATAATGCAAATATGATGCGATGATATATTTATCTTGATGTGGATAAATTATGGAGATGTGGGCTTTATGCCAATTTTGATGAGCGATGATGATGTTTTCATTGTGTTGTTTTTATTGTCGAGTCACATACATTGCATTGGCGACGAGGACTTTTATGCCAAGCGACGAGGGCTTTTATGCCAAGCGACGATGGGCTTTATGCCAAGTGTTTCTAATTATGGACAAAGCGACGGGTACCACATGCATAACATAGTCGTGTCTCATGGAGTCGGTTATGTTTATGTTTGAGTTGTTTGACGTTGGATTTTAATTGATGGATGATGTTGAATTGCGATGATATATGATGCTTTGTTTGGTGATGATCTTCATGATGAACATGGAATGAATATAACTTAATAATTTCATGATAACTAGGCGGTGAATATAAATGATGAGTTTAGTGATGATTTGATTTTGATGAAATGCTTAATGCAAATATGATATGATGATGTTTGTGAAGATGGACTTTTATGCCAAAAGCGACGATGGGCTTTAGCCAATTTGTGATGATTTTTTATGTTGCTTATGTTATTAGCATTGTTTGATGTTGTTGTTTATGATGCCGTGTTGATTAGTGACGTATTAACTTGTGATGATTTTGTGGTGATGAACATTTATGTGTTGTTGTGATGATTTATGCCGATGAGGTTATGGCGATAAAGTGTAGATTATACACATTAGAATGACGATAATAGTAAGTGAGTTTTGGATATGTGTTGGAATTGCACTTATTAATCAATACCCTTTATAATTCTGAAATATATATATATATATATATATATATATATATATATATTTTATCATGCCTTTAATTATATGTTTTGGAGTATGTCACCCTTTACTTGTTTCGTTGTTACCTTTATATTGGTAACGTGCAGGTTATGAAGACGAAGATTATAGCTGCTATTAGTTGAGTCGGTGTCGCTCTGATACGTAGCACTCGGGGGGAAATATTTATGTTGTCTTGTTGTTGTTCTTTTGTTGTTATTCCTTTTATGAATAAGAATCGTCCTTTATGAAAATATTATTTGTTGAGGAAGTTTATTAAAGAAGATGTTTTGATTTTTAAGAATCAATTTATGATTTCCGATGATGCTATGTATCCGAGATTTATACTTTAAAGCAAACTGTTTAAAGTGATTTGGTTTTGAAGGTGTGACGCCTCAGTATTTAATTTATGAAATTTTAAATTACTCTGATTTTTGCCTATTAAACCTTGGGTAATATTGGGGTGTTACAATTCTGATCACTAATGAAATGAAGGCTTGTGGAGAAACACTTTCTGAACAAGTTATCATAGAGAAAGTTCTGAGGTTGCTTACTCCTCAGTTTGATTACATTGTTGTTGCCATTGAAAATTATAAAGATATGGAAACCATGAAAATTGAAGAGCTGCAAAGTAGTCTAGAAGCGCAGTTGCATTTGATTGATAGAACTTCTGAGAGAGAAGTTGAGCAGGCTCTAAAAGCTTCTTTTGTCAAGAAGGAACAGAAGCAGAATAGACGTGGTGATAAATTCCAGAAGTCAAAAGCTTTATATTCTGATGAAAAACATTAGAAGGGAAATGAGAGGAGAAAGGTTCAATGCTACTGTTGTAAGCAGTTTGTCCACTTTGCTAGAGATTGTTGGTCAAACAAATAAAGGAAATCAGAAGAAGCAAAAATAGCCAGAGGTGATTCAGATGATGAACCTGTGTTATTGATGACTTACGAATCTGACGAGGAACCTGTGAGGTTGTCATTCTCTGAATCTGAAGGGGATGAAGATAACTCTGAATATTCTTATTCTGGAGGAGTGTCTCTTTATGAGTCAGAGTCTAAAAGAATCAAAAGATGAGTTAGAATCTCAAGGAGATTCTGCTTCTGAAGATGAATCAGAACATGAAGGTTCTAAAGATGAGTCAGAATATGAAGGTTCTGTAGATGAGTCAGAACATGAAGGTTTTGAAGATGAGTCAGAACATGAAGGTTCTGAAGATGAGTTAGAACATGAAGGTTCTGAAGATGAGTCAGGACTTGAAAATTCTGAAGAAGAATTAGAGTCAGAAGATGAAAAACTTCTGGAGACTCTAAGAATGAGTCAGATAGTGAATCTAATTCTGATCCAATTTTTGATGATGATCAAGAATCTGTTGGTGATCATGCTTCTGGAAGGGAAAAATCTAAAGACATAGGTTCTGGAGGACAAGCTTCTGGAGGTGATCAAATTGGTCATGCTTCTGGAAGGGAAAACTCCGAAGATGTAGGTTTTGGAGGACAAGCTTATTGAGGCGATCATGTTTTTGGTGGTAATCATGACTCTAAAGGTGGACCTTCTGAAGGAGGAACTTCTAAAGGTAGTCCAGCCTCTGACGGTGGTCATGATTCTAAAGGTGGAACTTCTGAAGCAAGAGCTTTTGAAGGCGATCCAACTTCTGAAGGTGATGGTTCTTGACAAGTTCTAGAAGTTAACAAAGGTGGAACTTCTGGTGGAAGTAAAACTTATGAAGAAAGTCCAGAAAGAGATACGGTTCTAGAATCAGATAGAGATTCTGAACAAATAGGTATTGAAGAAGTTACCAAGAAGAAAGTATGGCTGAATTCCATGAAAGAAGAACTTGAGACTTGGAAGTTAACTGAGCTTTCAAGGGAGAAGAAAGCCATAAACGTCAGATGAGTTTTTAAGGTGAAGCTTAAGCCAGATGGATCAGTGGGCAAGCACAAAGCAAGGCTAGTGGCCAAAGGTTTTCTTCAGAAACTTGGACTATATTATTTTGAGGTGTTTGCTCTTGTAGCTAGGCATGAAACAATCAGATTGGTGATTGCTTTAGCTGCAAACAGAAGTTGGCCGTTGATGCATTTGGATGTGAAGTCAGCATTTTTGAACGGTCCATTACAAGAGGAGGTATACGTGTCACAACCTCATAGCTTCGTGAAAAAGAATCAGGAAGGGATGGTGTATAAGTTACACAAAGCTCTGTACGGATTAAAGCAAGCACCCGGAGCTTGGAATCAGAAGATTGATCCATTTTTCATGAAGCAAGGGTTTTAGATATGTGAGATGGAGTATGGCGTGTATGTGAAACATTCTGGAAGTAATATGTTTCTAGTGTGTCTTTATGTTAATAACATATTTCTTATGGGAAATTGCAACCAGAAGAAGAAACCTACAGATGTTCTGATGAAGGATGTCAAGACTGAACACCTTATTCGTTTGAGGGATGGAATTGGTGTTGTAGATTTGGATGGATATGAATTAACGAATGGTGTTGAGAATAATTCATATCCGAACTTTAAGGAGTCGAATTTCGATGTTCAAGAGGTAATCCGAACTCGAGGGAGTCAAAGTTCGATGTTTCGTGCTATCCGAAGTTGATGCTCGTGTCCCCGGTTGATGTTCTGGTGCTATCCAGAAGTTGATGTTCTGGTGTTGGTCAGAAGTTGTTGAACTTCTGGTTCTTTATCTTAATTATTAAGTTTAGGTATTAGGGTAGTTTAGTATTTGTTAGTTTGTACTGTTAGTATTAATTAGCTTGATCACCAAGATTAGGTTTTAATTAAGGTTTACCGACATATTTATTTTTGGGCTTTTTTGTGTATAAATATGTATTCCTATTTTAATAATTAACAAAAGTCCTTATTTTCATACTCTTTTCATTATTCCATCATTCCAATCTCTTTGTCCTTGTGCACCAACAATAACCACCACCTTCGCATCAATAAGCAACTCAATTTTTTTAAAGACGTAAAGTCAAACACAAGCCTTTCAAAACTCCCTATAACTCCATAAGACCAACACTACAAATGCAAAAATTTTCCCAAAAGAACCACCTAACCATTCTCCACTAATATCCCTTATCAGTCCAACATACCTTGTCTCTGACCTTCATTTGATCACTCAATCATTATTCAAGCAAACCCATCCATATTCTATTGGCTCTTTGTGGATATATGCGCTTGTAGGTACAATTGTATACAATAATTAGATCATATTAGTGGTTTTGACGAATACAACATTGTACTTGACAAAAGTATAATACGTGACAATCCCTAGTGATTAATGATTGTCATAGGTTTTTAGGTTTTATTGTGACGTTAGAGAGAGTTCATGTATGAATGTGAGAATCTCTGTATATGATATTTGCATAATGAATTTGATGCATATCAACCTTAGGGTTGATGTAATTATATAGATCTTTAGGCATATACCATAGATTCCTTAAAATATCAACCTCTTCTAGGAACATAGGAGTGGGATAATTAATCCCTTATTATCCAGGACAACATAATAAATTCCCCCTTTTACTCCCTATTTGCATTATCATGGACTGAGACACATCACTTCCAAGTTTCCATTAGAAGGTGACCGATATGATTCCATCAAGAAGGCCTAGGGAGAGTCTCTTACGCATGAGATGGGTCCATCATGTATAAGGAGAGTCCCTTAAGCCCGGGGCGAGTCCCTCAAGCCTGACCTGTGAATATAATTTAGGATATATCTCTATGTGTTAATAAGGTGAATCATCACATGTCAATCAGTTGAGGGAAATCTCCGAACATCAGTTGAGGAAAATCCCCAAACGTTAGGCGAGATAAAATCGTGTGTTGTATAAATGTAATCGATGATGATTTTTCCTCGGGAAGCTAATTATGGCCTTATTCCTTACTCGTGTATCTGACATGGTGAATATTTCCTTTTTCTTTTAACTATTGAGATGTCTAGCGGGAGGTGGTGAAATACCCATACGACTAGAGTTCCCTCCTTATGAAAGGATTTAAGTTTTTCTCCTTTGATCTTTTTCGCATTCCCTCATTATAATCTTCCATCTATTTATTTAAGAGTTCATGTAGGTATGTAGTGCACTCATTTCACAAGTTCTTGATTGTGCTTAGATGTATGGCTCCATTCTCCTTTTCTTATCTCTATTCTTAATGATAATTTTTATATTTTAGAATATTTAAGGAGTGGTTGCACACTAGTGTAATGAATTAGGCCTCCAAAACCCTAAGAGCCCTAGTAGTTTTGATAGTGATTCTTCTTCTCTTCCTATTCTTACTAGGAAGCCTTATCTTAACAAGGCGTGGTTGGTATTAGCCATGTAAAGATGGTGGATCAGAAGTTCACATATCTCTCTGGCACTTAATGGTTATGTATAGGAGAATTTATTTTTCTCTTCAGATGTTAAAAAGAATCTTCAAGTCTATGTTATTGAGAGATGCCACAAATATGATGTTCTGATTTCTTAGTGTGTATCACTAAGACTAAGTGAAATAAGAACACTTAAAATCCAGTGGAAGACAATATTAGTGAAGATGTGTTGGTCATAAGCTTAAAAGAAGACAATTTGAGGACACTATTCAGGATATGTTTCATGCGAGACTATCTCTATTCAAGAGCATGTATCAGAAGGTGTGTTTGAAGGTGCAAGTATTGGGACTATCTCTGTTCAAGAGCAACAATTTAGAGGTATTAATGACAGTCAAGTTAGTGTGGCCGGTGCACACTTAATATAGTATAATTCTTCTCCTTAAATAACGTTTCTTTTTTACCAAGATTATTGCTAAAATCCGAGATCATCATTTCCTAAGCTTCTGATCAGCTATTATAGAGAGTTCTTCTTCTCTCTATCACCCTGTGTGTTTCTATGATACCATAAAACAATTATGGGATTTATTCAGGTTTGGGTGAGTTGTGCTTGGGTCTGGTTTGTGAAGACCTCATGATTAGAAAAATAGCAAGTCTACTATTTTCACTGATGTAGTAATAATGAGTTTTACCCCAAGTATCGATATCGAGGATTGCGTAGGAAATACTAAGGGTGATGACTTACTCAATTGAACAAAAGCAACATTTTTGATGTTGGTTGGATTAAATCCTTGCAAAAATATAAATTGACACAATGTAAAAATTGACTTCTTGTTTGATAGAAATATGCTAGGGTGAGTGTATAATTTGCCATGTGAAAACCTTACTCTTTAATCTATTCAACAAGTTTATTTTCCTCAATTACTTATTCTCAATTTCATCTTTTCCTAATTCCTTAGTGAAAAGACCTTTAACCTTCTTCCCTAATTTTAATGTCCATTTAAATTAGTTAAGAGGTTATGCATTCAATTATCAAGAACTATTCTGGTTATCATATGATTACCCCAGTCCTAGGTGAATTCCTTAATAATATCGTTATTTAGAAAACCTTAACACGACCGTCCGGCTCTAATGTGATAAAACAGTGATATCCTATGGTCCCATAGGGTAAAACCATGAATTATTCTAAATAACCAAATTGATGCATAAAGAACTAAGTTGTTGATTAAAACAAAGGGATCACTATTCTTAACATAGCAAACTAGGGACACCCCCTAGAATTAGGGGGTTTAGCCTCTCATAATATTCATACAAATTACAATAAGCATAAAGATAAACATTAAAATGGATCTCATATTGGTTTATTCCTCAATTTCTTCCGCGCATGAAAGAGTCTTATTCTCCAATTCTCCTTGAATGCTCCAACTCTCTTCTCTTGTAATATCTCGATCTCCAAAAATCAAAAAGTCCTTTCTCAATCCTAAAAAATAAATTAAATAGTCCCAATACAAATTCCAGCCAAGCAGAATATCCAAAGTGCCCTCCAAAGTGCCCTCCAAAGTCCATATTCACTAAAAGCCCTAAAATATAAAACATTTTTTGCGCTACCAACACGGGCCGTGCTGGGCAACATTGTCCGTGTTGGTCTCTAATTTTGTAAATCCTTCTTTTTGCTCCAGGCCCCGTGACACAGGCCGTTCCAAGCTACACGTGCACCCGTGCCAACCCTCTGGTTTTTGTATGGGGACAGTGCCAACACTTGACACGGGCTGTGCTGTGTGACACGAACCGTGTTGCTTCCAATTCTTCATACTTTCCTTTCTTTTGACCTTGTACTCTTCATTTATCTCTGCACTATGCCTTGGATCATTCACTCAACCTGAAACATGCATGCTACCAAACAACAAAAGCATCAAAGACATCTAAATAATATAAAGATAACAAAATGCAAAGAAATCAAATAAACATGGAAATACTTAAATGCAAACACTCAAACTTAAACTAAATTGTTACCAAATTGACCACTTTATACCGAATGCATGACGAAAATTAAGTAGAAGTTATGACCGACCACAACCCCAAACTTATCTCATTGCTTATCCTCAAGTGATGCAAGAGACCCAACAGAGGTCGTCATGAATTCTCTTTTTACCAATACCGTCGATGTTATTCGCAACTTGCTTTTACCTTCTTGATCAAGCTTCTGGCTCACCAAACCAAACTTCCTACCACACTTCCACATCAGAGTACCTTTTAACCTGCAACCTTCTTCACACTTCTCACCAAATCTCTCGGGGTTAAAGTGTTTCACTCAAAAATCAAGGTATGCAATATCAACTCTAAACTTTGAATCAATTCCACCTTCACTACAAAACAAAATTCACACACTTTTTGAAGTCGTTTTTGGTTGTAACTGTTGGTGTAAGCCCTAGAGGCCAATACCTTTTTGGTACTTGTATCAAATTATTTATTAATAATAAAAGGCTTTTCTTTATTATGTTTTTTTTTAAAATAATAAAGTCCCTAGAATAGTTAGTCTGTTTAATGCAATGTTAAGTGTGACTTAATCATGAGATCCATTAAACACAAGGACACTATTCTTAAAGTATCCATAATCGAGCTTCATTGTGAAGTGGGATAACATTAAAGCATTGTGATTATTATGAAGATAGACTGATGATCACATCTCATGGATCATGGATAAGGAGTTATCAAGTCTTGACATAGGTATAAATATTAGGAGTAATATTTATACTAGATTGACCCGCTATGAGAATACTACATAGAATGTTATGCAAAGTGTCATAAGTTATTCTCATGGTGATAACTGGTGCACACCACCCTTCAACCTGAAACCACTATGGACCCTAGATGTAGAGTCAAGTGCTTTATTGCTGATCAAACATTATCCGTAACTAGATGATCATAAAGACAGTTGATGGGTACTTCACAAAGCATGCTGAGGGACATGAGTGACCTAGATGGAATTTGCCCATCCTGCGTAACGAGATAAATGTCTGAGGGCCCAATATTGAACTGGACAAAGGATGACACGGTCTATGCCTTGTGTTCAATATAGACATAAGGGCAAAAGGGTAATTATACACACAAGTATTATTACGGAAAGGTTTTGTCAGATCACATGACAATTTCGTGACTTGGGTAGCAGTGATGTGTTGCTAGATACCGCTCACTGTTTATTATGTTAAATGTGATTTAATATAATTGCCAACATCGCAGAAACCTACAGGGTCACACACATAAGGACAGATTAATGAGAGATAGTGTAAATAAGGAACATCGTAGGGTACGGTGTACTTAAGTGGAATACGAAATGTGGTAAGGTACCACATGCTTAAGTGATATACGATACATCATAATGTATGATTTTCACGTGCTTTATTGGGATTTTAGTTTACAGCCTTTATTGGGCTTTTAGCTTGCAGCCCACACTTGTGGTCTTATAAATAGAACCCTTGTGATGAAGCTTTTCACTTGATGCAAATTCGGTCCTGAATCCCTGCCGAGATTTCATTCACTCTCTCACTCAAAGCTTCCGTTCGTGAGCAGCTAGCACTGTGATCGGAAGCAAACTGTTCGTGTGGACTGAGTAGAGACGTTGTTCTTCATCAACGTTCGTGATCACAGCGTCAGAAATCCGAATCGCCACAAGAGGTAAAAATACTCTATCATTGACCATGAACATTCGTAAGGATCACAAAGGAAAATTGTTTTCCGCTGCAATTTTTATGTCGCAATTTTCCTTCAGTAACGGGGCTTAGGTACGGTGGGATAGCCAAGGAAACAGATAAACAATTGATTTTGGGCTCAACATCCTTGTTGTTCTTTTCATCTCCGTGCTCAAATTTTTCACTAGGGATCTATACGACTTAGACTCATTTGTCCACTCAGTTTGACTTGGAGTGATGGATTGTATTTGAGTTTATCCTTTTGGGCAAGTACTTTTCTCTTTTTTGTTCTTTTTTCATGACATTCACATGTCTCGGAAATTTCTCATCTTTGCACACTTTTTTTTTCTTCTTTTTTTATACTTGCCCTTTTACTATAAGTGCTACCCCAAACTTAGATTTTTGCACAAATCAAGAAAACCACAAAAAACAATACCGAGCAAGGGTAGGGAGTGTTTGGCCAGGGGTTAACAGGTATGGTTAAAACAAACAAAGGGATATGGCTCAACAGGGGTTAACAAAGGATACATATTATTACTGGTGGCTAGAAAGGTCCAGGGGAATAAAACAAACAAGTGCCTCAGTGTGTGTCCTCATATTGTGCTGTGTCAGTAGAACAAAGGAAAAATCAGAGTGATAAAGTCATACCTGAATAAACTCTCATGATAATCATTTGTCGTGTTTGGCTCTTATGTACCTCACCTTGTTAGGTAAGCTTGCTCACAGGTTCCAAACTACTCCTCGTGTCATATGGTTTCTTTTCTGGTTTAGGTGCACCGTCCACCATTCTCAGTCCAGTAGCAACAAATTATGTTCAACGGTTACTTTTCTTTCGGCGGTATCAACTTCCAGGGTGCCTTGGAAGAAAAAGTTTAGGTTGCACCTTTCATCCACTCACCACCATTTCATCAATCATCCGGTGTCCGCCAATCAATCTGCTACAAAGATCATAACACACAAACCAACTGAATTCAAAAGCATAAACAAAATAACACAAAGAAAAACTAAAAATGAAAAAAAAATGAAAAGAACCCCTCCCACACCTAAACTAAACATTTTCCTCAATGTCTTAGCCTAAATGTGGAAAGGACTCACAACCTACTGTGAAGGCGGTTTCTGCAGGAAATGCAGCATAAGCTGCCGCAACATGATCTGTACATCATCAATGGCAGCCCCTTGATGAAGCTGCTCTACAACCATCTTGTCAATTTCCGTGCACTGCCTAAAAAGCTCCATACCCTGACATGTCTGCTTAGACTTAAACTGATCCATCCTAACCTGTCCTAAAGAGGAAGATCCCTCACCCTGTTGGCGCGGATCCCGAGGTAGAGGAACTGCCCACTCACAAACAGATACATCTGCGTCCACAACATCACCTGCAAGGACATCATCATCTTCCCCTCTTCGGGGTGCACAACAACATATAACCAATTAGAAGCCTCAGAAATATCAATTCTAGTAGGATTAGGCAAGCTCAAAAGTGTGCGTCGCCGACTAACTAGAACATACCCATTACGACTTACCTCCAACATCCCCTACTGGCACAATGCTTTAAGGTCTAACTTACTCAAAGGTGACACTAGGTTTTCTACATCAGTTGCCGGTCTACGCACATAGTGCTCAACAACCTGAGTAATCAAATCGCCCATAGAAATAGCACCTGTACTCGCACGCCCCATTACACTTAAATGGTCAACTACAAAAGCGGCCACATCCACTGATTCATCATTGACCATAACGTGCAACAAATAAAGCTCCCTTTTAGCAACCACACCAGTACTATCGCACCGTCCAAACAAGGTGAAGTCTAGACCCTTTTGAGCGTACCGGAAACACAGGTTTTGAATCCACGAGGCCTCAGCACTATGAGGTTCATACTGATGTAAACCTGTAATGGCTGCCCAGAATTCACATGAAGGAAAGTCAGATGGCACATATCCATGTCCCACTAAGGGTAACCAGTGACACTGGCCTAGTTGGGTAAGAGACATAGAATATTCCTGCTCATAGAGCCGGAAGGTCATCGTACCAAAATACTCCGTAGAGGAACCTATCCATTGTTTTTCCAGTTTAAAATTGACAGTGCTTAGGAATTCTAATGTAATGCGCTCATAGGTTGGCGCATCATTGAGCATGATTTCTAAAATTCCTAAATTATTGTACATTTATGACACATAATCTAATATCCCTAAGGCACTCAAAATAGTATCAGAAACATACTTCGTCGGCATAAGTTTACGCTTAATGATTGTCCGATACCTCTCAACGTGCTCATCCAATTCTAAAACAATTCCATGAGCATTCAGAGCATACCTAGCCCTTTTCCTTGTCCAGGAAGCCTCTGCTACCGCTTTGCCTCTATCCACTCTCTTTGGCTTCAGGGCATTTTGGTCACCTGAAAATGTTGACAAAGAAAAACAATAGAATTAGGAAAAACAATTACCGTTATCGTGTAGAGGACGGAGAACAACCTAACTTATGTGAAGGAACTTTTGAATTTGGATGGTGGATGATGGAGAAAAATGAGATTGAAGGTGGAATGGTTATGGAGGTTTTAGGTTTTTAGAGAGAAACAATGGGAAGGGATGAAGAGAGATAAGGAAAATCAGAATTGTGGATGGGGTAAGGAATAAAAGTGTGTTAAATTGATGTGGGTCCCACCCCAATTGGTGGCACCTGTAATATTTTATAAAAAATCCCTGTTACGACGTCCAACACAGTCTGTGCCAACCTGCATGGCCGGCCGTGTTGCATCTCTGGTTTTTACACTTCAACCTACAGGGCGTGCAACACGGTCCGTGCCAACCTTCACGACCGGTCATGTTGCGTTTCTGGAAAATATATGGGCCAGACTCCTTGCTCCAACACGGGCCATGTTGCACAGCACGAGTCGTGTCCCTTTGTGCATTTTTGCCATTTTTCTTCTTTTCTCTCTATTTTTTTTTTTCATTTTTGATCTCCCCTTGCATCAACCCTACTGCCTGCACCTGAATAAAACCCACACACACACACACACACTAATACAAAAAAGAAACAAAACATTAGTAAAGACATGTCGGTTGCCTCCCACGAAACACTTCACTTAACACTGCATGGCTTGACGGTCCTTCATCTTATCAAGTAAGACGAATACTATCCACAACTCTTGACACTTCTCCTGCATAGCAGGGCTTCAACCTCTGCCTGTTCACTTTAAATATATCCCACTAGATCGATTTTTGAATTTGATTGCTCCGTGAGGAAACACTTTATGCACTACAAACGGTCCGGATAATCTAGACTTAAGCTTTTATGAGGAAGAGCTTTAACCTAGAATTAAATAGTAGAACCAACTGGCCCTCCAAAAATTCCTTCTTCTGTATCCGCTGATCATGTCATTTTTGTGTTTGTTCTTTATAAACCTTTGCATTCTCGTAAGCCTGATTCCTAAATTCCTCTAACTCTTGAAGCTGAAGAATCTGGGAATCACCAGCTTTAGCAAGATCACAGTTTAGGAATTTCATAGCCCAAAAAGCTTTGTGCTCGAGTTCAAGTGGCAGATGACATGCCTTACCAAAAATTAATTGATAAGGAGACATACCTAATGGTGTTTTGAACGCGGTCCTGTATGCCCATAATGCATCATCTAGCTTCAGCGACCAATCCTTTTGGATGCGTTGGCTGTCTTTTCAAGGATTTGCATTATTTGTCTATTAGACACTTCAACGTGCCGACCTGTTTGAGGATGATATGGGGTAGAAATCTTGTGCTTCACATTGTACTTCCTTAACAAGTTTTCCATTAACTTGCTTAAGAAGTGCATTCCTTCATCACTGATTAGTGCTCTTGGCACCCCACATCTTGAAAAGATGTTGTGCTTCAGAAAGTTGAGTACTACCCTGGCGTCATTCGTCGGAAGCGCTACTACTTCCACCCACTTGGAAACATCTTCCCGAATGATGGTGGGAATGGGCCCATGAAATCAATACCCCACACATTAAACAACTCTACTTCAAGCATACCTTTTTGTGGCATCTTATTCCTTTTTGAGATGTTCCCTGTCCTCTAACACCTATCACATTCCTTCACTGTCCCTTGAGCATCTTTGAATAATGTAGGCCAGTACAATCCTGGTTGGAGGACTTTGGAAGTTGTCCTATCTCCACTAAAATGTCCTCCGTACTCTGAATTATGGAAAGCTTTTAGGACATCTCCCTGTTCTTCCTCTGGGACGCATCTTCGAACCAAGCCATCTATTCCTTTCTTATACAAGAATGGCTCGTCCCAGAGATAAAACCTGCAATCATGCAAAAATTTTTTTTTTGTTATAATCAAAATCCACAGGTATGACACCACCTACCAAGTAGCTTGTATAGTCTGCAAACTAGGGGACTCCCATCACAACAAGGATTCATTCATCAACGAACTCATCCTTGATGGGGTGTGTTTCCTCAGTCTCTGCTATAGGTGACATTCGGGATAAGTGATTGACTATGGTGTTTTCACACCCCTTCTTATCCCGAATCTCTAATTCAAATTCTTGCATCAACAACATCCATATTAGCAACCTTGGCTTTGATTCCTGTTTAGAAAAAAGATACTTCAAAGCAGCATGGTCAGTATAAACAATTACCTTTGTCCCCAACAAATAGGACCTGAATTTGTCGAAGGCGTACACCACTGCCAACAACTCTTTCTCTATAGTGACATAATTCATCTGAGCAGAGTTCAACACGTGACTCGCATAGTAAATTACATGCAATATTTTTTCTCTTCTTTGTCCAAGCACTGCTCACACTTCTATGTCACTTTCATCACACATCATCTCAAAAGGTAGGGACCAATCGGGAGTGATGACTATATGAGCATAGATCAACCTGGTCTTCAATGTTTCAAAAGCTTCTCTGCATTTTTTTATCAAATAGAAACATAACATCTTTCACAAGCAGACTAGTCAACGACTTCACAATTTTGAAAAATCTCTTATGAACCTACGGTAGAATCCCGCATGTCCTAAGAAACTCCTTATCCCCTTCTCATTCACATGTGGAGGAAAATTTGCTATTACCTCTACTTTTGCCTTTTCTAATTCAATGCGCCGATGCGAAATCTTGTGACCCAACACTATTCCTTCTCTCACCATGAAGTGGCATTTTCCCAGTTGAGGATTAGGTTGGTTTGTTGACATCTTTCTAGCACCAGAGACAAGTTGGTTAAACACTCATCAAATAAAGGACCAAACACAGAAAAATCATCCATAAACACCTCCATGTTCTTCTCGAGCACGTCAAGGAATATAGACGTCATACATCTTTGAAATGTTGTTGGTGCATTACACAAGCCAAATGGCATCCTTCTATAGGCAAAAATACCATATGGACATGTGAAAGCTGTATTCTCTTGATCTTCAGGGGCTACAACAATTTGATTGTAGCCAGAATACCCATCCAAGAAACAATAGTAATCGTGACCAGCCAACCTCTCTAACATCTGATCAATAAAAGGAAGGGGGAAGTGATCCTTCCTTGTAGCCAAATTCAATCTTCTATAATCTATGCAAACTCTCCATCTTGTAACTGTCTTGGTTGGAATCAACTCATTTTTCTGATTCATTATGACTATTGTTCCTCCCTTCTTTGGTACTACATGAACATGATTGACCCATGAGCTATTGGATATTGGTTAAATGAGCCCCGCATCCAACAACTTCATAACTTCTTTGCGCATAACTTCCTTCATAGCCGAATTAAGTTTTCTCTGAGGTTGCACTACTGGCTTCTGACCATCTTCCATTAAAATCTTGTGCATACAAATTGTTGGGTTGATACCTTTCAAGTCTTCATTTGCCCATCTGATAGCACCCTTGTACTTCTTGAGTACCTGTATAAGTTTCTCTTCATGAACAACTTTTAAGGAAGAATTGATGATAACTGGGCATTTCTCTTCCGAATCAAGAAAGATGTACTTCAAATTTTCAGGCAATTGTTTCAACTCTGTTCCTTTCTTTATTTCCTTATTTTCTTCAAGAGATTATGGTTTTCTTAAATCTTCCCACCGGCGTGGTTTAGATCTTGGCCACTGAGGTTGAGCTACCATCGTGTATAATACTTCTAACTCCCTCTCATCAATATCTTCTTCCTTCTCAAAAATAGACAAACTCAAAACTCTCTCGAGAGGCAACTCAGGCACATGACAATTTACTGATTTGATGAACATTGTGTCCAAAACTTCAATAATCTTTTTGATGCCAGCGGCTGTTGAGAAGTTAGATAAGCCACCAGCTGTTGTGTTAATGAGTTGCTTTGTTTTGATTCTCTAAGACCATTCACGCACATCTGCAACTGCTCAGTCTGATCCAAGTTATGACTAGGGTACGCTACCGGGAGTCTCTTAAATCTCTTGTAAGAGTCCCCTAATGATTCACCCTCCTTCTGCTTGAAATTCAGTATCTCATATCTTTTTCTCATGAACACTGATGCTGGGAAATACTCGTTGAGGAAAGTTGTTTCCATCTCTTCCCAATATGTGATGTTGCCTGCTGGAAGAAAATAGAACCATTCTTCTGCTTCATCTGCCAAAGTGAACAGGAACATTTGCAGCTTTTTTTGTTCTTAAGTATGCCCATCTATTTTTAAAGTGGTGCTTATCGTCAGAAATCGTTGCAAATGCTTGTTAGCGTCTTCATCAACCCTTCTAGAAAATGATATTTTCTCTAGCTGAGTGATGGTGCTCGGGTGGAGCTGAAAATTAGGAACATTCACCGGTTGGTTCACAATGGTCAATCTACCACCCGATGCATTTGTCCCTTCGTAGTCACCCAACAGTCTCTTTGGTGTGGGATCCATGGCCTCATATTTTGATTCTGAACCCAAGTGTATTGAGTCTTTGTCTCCTTCTACTTCCATTCTTGCTTGCTTTACTTTTCTTCACCGAGCGTGAAATGTTCTTTATATCTATGCGTCAAAAAGAAGTTCAGCTGAGGCCTGACCTTGCATAAAAGATTAGACAGTACATTAGTACGGATAAAATTAAAAGGAAAAATAAAATTTTAATTGCAGAGCAATAAAACTTCAATTGAATAATAATAAATTTTGTATTTTGGCAATCCCCGGCAACGGCGCCAAAAACTTGATCGGAAAAATAGCAAGTGTACTATTTTCATCGATGTAGTAATAATGGGTTTTACCCCAAGTATCGATCTCGAGGATTGCGTAGGAAATACTAAGTGTGATTACATACTCAATTGAACAAAAACAATAGTGTTGATGTTGGTTGGATTAAATCCTTGCAAAAATATAAATTGACACAATGTAAAAATTGACTTCTTGTTTGATAGAAATATGCTAGGGTGAGTGTATAATTTGCCATGTGAAAACCTTACTCTTTAATCTATTCAACAAGTTTATTTTCCTCAATTACTTATTCTCAATTTCATCTTTTCCTAATTCCTTAGTGAAAAGACCTTTAACCTTCTTCCCTAATTTTAATGTCCATTTAAATTAGTTAAGAGGTTATGCATTCAATTATCAAGAACTATTCTGGTTATCATATGATTACCCCAGTCCTAGGTGAATTCCTTAATAATATCGTTATTTAGAAAACCTTAACACGACCGTCCGGCTCTAATGTGATAAAACAGTGATATCCTATGGTCCCATAGGGTAAAACCATGAATTATTCTAAATAACCAAATTGATGCATAAAGAACTAAGTTGTTGATTAAAACAAAGGGATCACTATTCTTAACATAGCAAACTAGGGACACCCCCTAGAATTAGGGGGTTTAGCCTCTCATAATATTCATACAAATTACAATAAGCATAAAGATAAACATTAAAATGGATCTCATATTGGTTTATTCCTCAATTTCTTCCGCGCATGAAAGAGTCTTATTCTCCAATTCTCCTTGAATGCTCCAACTCTCTTCTCTTGTAATATCTCGATCTCCAAAAATCAAAAAGTCCTTTCTCAATCCTAAAAAATAAATTAAATAGTCCCAATACAAATTCCAGCCAAGCAGAATATCCAAAGTGCCCTCCAAAGTGCCCTCCAAAGTCCATATTCACTAAAAGCCCTAAAATATAAAACATTTTTTGCGCTACCAACACGGGCCGTGCTGGGCAACATTGTCCGTGTTGGTCTCTAATTTTGTAAATCCTTCTTTTTGCTCCAGGCCCCCTGACACAGGCCGTTCCAAGCTACACGTGCACCCGTGCCAACCCTCTGGTTTTTGTATGGGGACAGTGCCAACACTTGACACGGGCTGTGCTGTGTGACACGAACCGTGTTGCTTCCAATTCTTCATACTTTCCTTTCTTTTGACCTTGTACTCTTCATTTATCTCTGCACTATGCCTTGGATCATTCACTCAACCTGAAACATGCATGCTACCAAACAACAAAAGCATCAAAGACATCTAAATAATATAAAGATAACAAAATGCAAAGAAATCAAATAAACATGGAAATACTTAAATGCAAACACTCAAACTTAAACTAAATTGTTACCAAATTGACCACTTTATACCGAATGCATGACGAAAATTAAGTAGAAGTTATGACCGACCACAACCCCAAACTTATCTCATTGCTTATCCTCAAGTGATGCAAGAGACCCAACAGAGGTCGTCATGAATTCTCTTTTTACCAATACCGTCGATGTTATTCGCAACTTGCTTTTACCTTCTTGATCAAGCTTCTGGCTCACCAAACCAAACTTCCTACCACACTTCCACATCAGAGTACCTTTTTACCTGCAACCTTCTTCACACTTCTCACCAAATCTCTCGGGGTTAAAGTGTTTCACTCAAAAATCAAGGTATGCAATATCAACTCTAAACTTTGAATCAATTCCACCTTCACTACAAAACAAAATTCACACACTTTTTGAAGTCGTTTTTGGTTGTAACTGTTGGTGTAAGCCCTAGAGGCCAATACCTTTTTGGTACTTGTATCAAATTATTTATTAATAATAAAAGGCTTTTCTTTATTATGTTTTTTTTTAAAATAATAAAGTCCCTAGAATAGTTAGTCTGTTTAATGCAATGTTAAGTGTGACTTAATCATGAGATCCATTAAACACAAGGACACTATTCTTAAAGTATCCATAATCGAGCTTCATTGTGAAGTGGGATAACATTAAAGCATTGTGATTATTATGAAGATAGACTGATGATCACATCTCATGGATCATGGATAAGGAGTTATCAAGTCTTGACATAGGTATAAATATTAGGAGTAATATTTATACTAGATTGACCCGCTATGAGAATACTACATAGAATGTTATGCAAAGTGTCATAAGTTATTCTCATGGTGATAACTGGTGCACACCACCCTTCAACCTGAAACCACTATGGACCCTAGATGTAGAGTCAAGTGCTTTATTGCTGATCAAACATTATCCGTAACTAGATGATCATAAAGACAGTTGATGGGTACTTCACAAAGCATGCTGAGGGACATGAGTGACCTAGATGGAATTTGCCCATCCTGCGTAACGAGATAAATGTCTGAGGGCCCAATATTGAACTGGACAAGGATGACACGGTCTATGCCTTGTGTTCAATATAGACATAAGGGCAAAAGGGTAATTATACACACAAGTATTATCACGGAAAGGTTTTGTCAGATCACATGACAATTTCGTGACTTGGGTAGCAGTGATGTGTTGCTAGATACCGCTCACTGTTTATTATGTTAAATGTGATTTAATATAATTGCCAACGTCGCGGAAACCTACAGGGTCACACACATAAGGACAGATTAATGAGAGATAGTGTAAATAAGGAACATCGTAGGGTACGGTGTACTTAAGTGGAATACGAAATGTGGTAAGGTACCACATGCTTAAGTGATATACGATACATCATAATGTATGATTTTCATGTGCTTTATTGGGCTTTTAGTTTACAGCCTTTATTGGGCTTTTAGCTTGCAGCCCACACTTGTGGTCTTATAAATAGAACCCTTGTGATGAAGCTTTTCACTTGATGCAAATTCGGTCCTGAATCCCTGCCGAGATTTCGTTCACTCTCTCACTCAAAGCTTCCGTTCGTGAGCAGCTAGCACTGTGATCGGAAGCAAACTGTTCGTGTGGACTGAGTAGAGACGTTGTTCTTCATCAACGTTTGTGATCACAACATCAGAAATCCAAATCGCCACAAGAGGTAAAAATACTCTATCACTGACCATGAACATTCGTAAGGATCACAAAGGAAAATTGTTTTCCGCTGCAATTTTTATGTCGCAATTTTCCTTCAGTAACGGGGCTTAGGTACGGTGGGATAGCCAAGGAAACAGATAAACAATTGATTTTGGGCTCAACATCCTTGTTGTTCTTTTCATCTCCGTGCTCAAATTTTTCACTAGGGATCTATACGACTTAGACTCATTTGTCCACTCAGTTTGACTTGGAGTGATGGATTGTATTTGAGTTTATCCTTTTGGGCAAGTACTTTTCTCTTTTTTGTTCTTTTTTCATGACATTCACATGTCTCGGAAATTTCTCATCTTTGCACACTTTTTTTTTCTTCTTTTTTTATACTTGCCCTTTTACTATAAGTGCTACCCCAAACTTAGATTTTTGCACAAATCAAGAAAACCACAAAAAACAATACCGAGCAAGGGTAGGGAGTGTTTGGCCAGGGGTTAACAGGTATGGTTAAAACAAACAAAGGGATATGGCTCAACAGGGGTTAACAAAGGATACATATTATTACTGGTGGCTAGAAAGGTCCAGGGGAATAAAACAAACAAGTGCCTCAGTGTGTGTCCTCATATTGTGCTGTGTCAGTAGAACAAAGGAAAAATCAGAGTGATAAAGTCATACCTGAATAAACTCTCATGATAATCATTTGTCGTGTTTGGCTCTTATGTACCTCACCTTGTTAGGTAAGCTTGCTCACAGGTTCCAAACTACTCCTCGTGTCATATGGTTTCTTTTCTGGTTTAGGTGCACCGTCCACCATTCTCAGTCCAGTAGCAACAAATTATGTTCAACGGTTACTTTTCTTTCGGCGGTATCAACTTCCAGGGTGCCTTGGAAGAAAAAGTTTAGGTTGCACCTTTCATCCACTCACCACCATTTCATCAATCATCCGGTGTCCGCCAATCAATCTGCTACAAAGATCATAACACACAAACCAACTGAATTCAAAAGCATAAACAAAATAACACAAAGAAAAACTAAAAATGAAAAAAAAATGAAAAGAACCCCTCCCACACCTAAACTAAACATTTTCCTCAATGTCTTAGCCTAAATGTGGAAAGGACTCACAACCTACTGTGAAGGCGGTTTCTGCAGGAAATGCAGCATAAGCTGCCGCAACATGATCTGTACATCATCAATGGCAGCCCCTTGATGAAGCTGCTCTACAACCATCTTGTCAATTTCCGTGCACTGCCTAAAAAGCTCCATACCCTGACATGTCTGCTTAGACTTAAACTGATCCATCCTAACCTGTCCTAAAGAGGAAGATCCCTCACCCTGTTGGCGCGGATCCCGAGGTAGAGGAACTGCCCACTCACAAACAGATACATCTGCGTCCACAACATCACCTGCAAGGACATCATCATCTTCCCCTCTTCGGGGTGCACAACAACATATAACCAATTAGAAGCCTCAGAAATATCAATTCTAGTAGGATTAGGCAAGCTCAAAAGTGTGCGTCGCCGACTAACTAGAACATACCCATTACGACTTACCTCCAACATCCCCTACTGGCACAATGCTTTAAGGTCTAACTTACTCAAAGGTGACACTAGGTTTTCTACATCAGTTGCCGGTCTACGCACATAGTGCTCAACAACCTGAGTAATCAAATCGCCCATAGAAATAGCACCTGTACTCGCACGCCCCATTACACTTAAATGGTCAACTACAAAAGCGGCCACATCCACTGATTCATCATTGACCATAACGTGCAACAAATAAAGCTCCCTTTTAGCAACCACACCAGTACTATCGCACCGTCCAAACAAGGTGAAGTCTAGACCCTTTTGAGCGTACCGGAAACACAGGTTTTGAATCCACGAGGCCTCAGCACTATGAGGTTCATACTGATGTAAACCTGTAATGGCTGCCCAGAATTCACATGAAGGAAAGTCAGATGGCACATATCCATGTCCCACTAAGGGTAACCAGTGACACTGGCCTAGTTGGGTAAGAGACATAGAATATTCCTGCTCATAGAGCCGGAAGGTCATCGTACCAAAATACTCCGTAGAGGAACCTATCCATTGTTTTTCCAGTTTAAAATTGACAGTGCTTAGGAATTCTAATGTAATGCGCTCATAGGTTGGCGCATCATTGAGCATGATTTCTAAAATTCCTAAATTATTGTACATTTATGACACATAATCTAATATCCCTAAGGCACTCAAAATAGTATCAGAAACATACTTCGTCGGCATAAGTTTACGCTTAATGATTGTCCGATACCTCTCAACGTGCTCATCCAATTCTAAAACAATTCCATGAGCATTCAGAGCATACCTAGCCCTTTTCCTTGTCCAGGAAGCCTCTGCTACCGCTTTGCCTCTATCCACTCTCTTTGGCTTCAGGGCATTTTGGTCACCTGAAAATGTTGACAAAGAAAAACAATAGAATTAGGAAAAACAATTACCGTTATCGTGTAGAGGACGGAGAACAACCTAACTTATGTGAAGGAACTTTTGAATTTGGATGGTGGATGATGGAGAAAAATGAGATTGAAGGTGGAATGGTTATGGAGGTTTTAGGTTTTTTAGAGAGAAACAATGGGAAGGGATGAAGAGAGATAAGGAAAATCAGAATTGTGGATGGGGTAAGGAATAAAAGTGTGTTAAATTGATGTGGGTCCCACCCCAATTGGTGGCACCTGTAATATTTTATAAAAAATCCCTGTTACGACGTCCAACACAGTCTGTGCCAACCTGCATGGCCGGCCGTGTTGCATCTCTGGTTTTTACACTTCAACCTACAGGGCGTGCAACACGGTCCGTGCCAACCTTCACGACCGGTCATGTTGCGTTTCTGGAAAATATATGGGCCAGACTCCTTGCTCCAACACGGGCCATGTTGCACAGCACGAGTCGTGTCCCTTTGTGCATTTTTGCCATTTTTCTTCTTTTCTCTCTATTTTTTTTTTTCATTTTTGATCTCCCCTTGCATCAACCCTACTGCCTGCACCTGAATAAAACCCACACACACACACACACACTAATACAAAAAAGAAACAAAACATTAGTAAAGACATGTCGGTTGCCTCCCACGAAACACTTCACTTAACACTGCATGGCTTGACGGTCCTTCATCTTATCAAGTAAGACGAATACTATCCACAACTCTTGACACTTCTCCTGCATAGCAGGGCTTCAACCTCTGCCTGTTCACTTTAAATATATCCCACTAGATCGATTTTTGAATTTGATTGCTCCGTGAGGAAACACTTTATGCACTACAAACGGTCCGGATAATCTAGACTTAAGCTTTTATGAGGAAGAGCTTTAACCTAGAATTAAATAGTAGAACCAACTGGCCCTCCAAAAATTCCTTCTTCTGTATCCGCTGATCATGTCATTTTTGTGTTTGTTCTTTATAAACCTTTGCATTCTCGTAAGCCTGATTCCTAAATTCCTCTAACTCTTGAAGCTGAAGAATCTGGGAATCACCAGCTTTAGCAAGATCACAGTTTAGGAATTTCATAGCCCAAAAAGCTTTGTGCTCGAGTTCAAGTGGCAGATGACATGCCTTACCAAAAATTAATTGATAAGGAGACATACCTAATGGTGTTTTGAACGCGGTCCTGTATGCCCATAATGCATCATCTAGCTTCAGCGACCAATCCTTTTGGATGCGTTGGCTGTCTTTTCAAGGATTTGCATTATTTGTCTATTAGACACTTCAACGTGCCGACCTGTTTGAGGATGATATGGGGTAGAAATCTTGTGCTTCACATTGTACTTCCTTAACAAGTTTTCCATTAACTTGCTTAAGAAGTGCATTCCTTCATCACTGATTAGTGCTCTTGGCACCCCACATCTTGAAAAGATGTTGTGCTTCAGAAAGTTGAGTACTACCCTGGCGTCATTCGTCGGAAGCGCTACTACTTCCACCCACTTGGAAACATCTTCCCGAATGATGGTGGGAATGGGCCCATGAAATCAATACCCCACACATTAAACAACTCTACTTCAAGCATACCTTTTTGTGGCATCTTATTCCTTTTTGAGATGTTCCCTGTCCTCTAACACCTATCACATTCCTTCACTGTCCCTTGAGCATCTTTGAATAATGTAGGCCAGTACAATCCTGGTTGGAGGACTTTGGAAGTTGTCCTATCTCCACTAAAATGTCCTCCGTACTCTGAATTATGGAAAGCTTTTAGGACATCTCCCTGTTCTTCCTCTGGGACGCATCTTCGAACCAAGCCATCTATTCCTTTCTTATACAAGAATGGCTCGTCCCAGAGATAAAACCTGCAATCATGCAAAAATTTTTTTTTTGTTATAATCAAAATCCACAGGTATGACACCACCTACCAAGTAGCTTGTATAGTCTGCAAACTAGGGGACTCCCATCACAACAAGGATTCATTCATCAACGAACTCATCCTTGATGGGGTGTGTTTCCTCAGTCTCTGCTATAGGTGACATTCGGGATAAGTGATTGACTATGGTGTTTTCACACCCCTTCTTATCCCGAATCTCTAATTCAAATTCTTGCATCAACAACATCCATATTAGCAACCTTGGCTTTGATTCCTGTTTAGAAAAAAGATACTTCAAAGCAGCATGGTCAGTATAAACAATTACCTTTGTCCCCAACAAATAGGACCTGAATTTGTCGAAGGCGTACACCACTGCCAACAACTCTTTCTCTATAGTGACATAATTCATCTGAGCAGAGTTCAACACGTGACTCGCATAGTAAATTACATGCAATATTTTTTCTCTTCTTTGTCCAAGCACTGCTCACACTTCTATGTCACTTTCATCACACATCATCTCAAAAGGTAGGGACCAATCGGGAGTGATGACTATATGAGCATAGATCAACCTGGTCTTCAATGTTTCAAAAGCTTCTCTGCATTTTTTTATCAAATAGAAACATAACATCTTTCACAAGCAGACTAGTCAACGACTTCACAATTTTGAAAAATCTCTTATGAACCTACGGTAGAATCCCGCATGTCCTAAGAAACTCCTTATCCCCTTCTCATTCACATGTGGAGGAAAATTTGCTATTACCTCTACTTTTGCCTTTTCTAATTCAATGCGCCGATGCGAAATCTTGTGACCCAACACTATTCCTTCTCTCACCATGAAGTGGCATTTTCCCAGTTGAGGATTAGGTTGGTTTGTTGACATCTTTCTAGCACCAGAGACAAGTTGGTTAAACACTCATCAAATAAAGGACCAAACACAGAAAAATCATCCATAAACACCTCCATGTTCTTCTCGAGCACGTCAAGGAATATAGACGTCATACATCTTTGAAATGTTGTTGGTGCATTACACAAGCCAAATGGCATCCTTCTATAGGCAAAAATACCATATGGACATGTGAAAGCTGTATTCTCTTGATCTTCAGGGGCTACAACAATTTGATTGTAGCCAGAATACCCATCCAAGAAACAATAGTAATCGTGACCAGCCAACCTCTCTAACATCTGATCAATAAAAGGAAGGGGGAAGTGATCCTTCCTTGTAGCCAAATTCAATCTTCTATAATCTATGCAAACTCTCCATCTTGTAACTGTCTTGGTTGGAATCAACTCATTTTTCTGATTCATTATGACTATTGTTCCTCCCTTCTTTGGTACTACATGAACATGATTGACCCATGAGCTATTGGATATTGGTTAAATGAGCCCCGCATCCAACAACTTCATAACTTCTTTGCGCATAACTTCCTTCATAGCCGAATTAAGTTTTCTCTGAGGTTGCACTACTGGCTTCTGACCATCTTCCATTAAAATCTTGTGCATACAAATTGTTGGGTTGATACCTTTCAAGTCTTCATTTGCCCATCTGATAGCACCCTTGTACTTCTTGAGTACCTGTATAAGTTTCTCTTCATGAACAACTTTTAAGGAAGAATTGATGATAACTGGGCATTTCTCTTCCGAATCAAGAAAGATGTACTTCAAATTTTCAGGCAATTGTTTCAACTCTGTTCCTTTCTTTATTTCCTTATTTTCTTCAAGAGATTATGGTTTTCTTAAATCTTCCCACCGGCGTGGTTTAGATCTTGGCCACTGAGGTTGAGCTACCATCGTGTATAATACTTCTAACTCCCTCTCATCAATATCTTCTTCCTTCTCAAAAATAGACAAACTCAAAACTCTCTCGAGAGGCAACTCAGGCACATGACAATTTACTGATTTGATGAACATTGTGTCCAAAACTTCAATAATCTTTTTGATGCCAGCGGCTGTTGAGAAGTTAGATAAGCCACCAGCTGTTGTGTTAATGAGTTGCTTTGTTTTGATTCTCTAAGACCATTCACGCACATCTGCAACTGCTCAGTCTGATCCAAGTTATGACTAGGGTACGCTACCGGGAGTCTCTTAAATCTCTTGTAAGAGTCCCCTAATGATTCACCCTCCTTCTGCTTGAAATTCAGTATCTCATATCTTTTTCTCATGAACACTGATGCTGGGAAATACTCGTTGAGGAAAGTTGTTTCCATCTCTTCCCAATATGTGATGTTGCCTGCTGGAAGAAAATAGAACCATTCTTCTGCTTCATCTGCCAAAGTGAACAGGAACATTTGCAGCTTTTTTTGTTCTTAAGTATGCCCATCTATTTTTAAAGTGGTGCTTATCGTCAGAAATCGTTGCAAATGCTTGTTAGCGTCTTCATCAACCCTTCTAGAAAATGATATTTTCTCTAGCTGAGTGATGGTGCTCGGGTGGAGCTGAAAATTAGGAACATTCACCGGTTGGTTCACAATGGTCAATCTACCACCCGATGCATTTGTCCCTTCGTAGTCACCCAACAGTCTCTTTGGTGTGGGATCCATGGCCTCATATTTTGATTCTGAACCCAAGTGTATTGAGTCTTTGTCTCCTTCTACTTCCATTCTTGCTTGCTTTACTTTTCTTCACCGAGCGTGAAATGTTCTTTATATCTATGCGTCAAAAAGAAGTTCAGCTGAGGCCTGACCTTGCATAAAAGATTAGACAGTACATTAGTACGGATAAAATTAAAAGGAAAAATAAAATTTTAATTGCAGAGCAATAAAACTTCAATTGAATAATAATAAATTTTGTATTTTGGCAATCCCCGGCAACGGCGCCAAAAACTTGATCGGAAAAATAGCAAGTGTACTATTTTCATCGATGTAGTAATAATGGGTTTTACCCCAAGTATCGATCTCGAGGATTGCGTAGGAAATACTAAGTGTGATTACATACTCAATTGAACAAAAACAATAGTGTTGATGTTGGTTGGATTAAATCCTTGCAAAAATATAAATTGACACAATGTAAAAATTGACTTCTTGTTTGATGGAAATATGCAAGGGTGAGTGTATAATTTTCCATATGAAAACCGTACTCTTTGATCTATTCAACAAGTTCATTTGACTCAATTACCGATTCTCAATTTCATATTTTCCTAATTCCTTAGTGAAAATACCTTTAACCTTCTTCCCTAATTTCAATGTCCATTTAAGTTAGTTAAGAGGTTAAGCGTTCAATTATCAAGAACTATTCTGGTTATTATAGGATTACCCTATTCCTAGGTGAATTCCTTAATAATATTGTTATTTAGAAAACCTTAACAAAACCGTCTGGCTCTAATGTGCTAAAATAGTAATATCCTATGGTCTCATAGGGTAAAACAATGAATTATTCTAAATAACCAAATTGATGCATAAAGAACTAAGTTGTTGATTAAAACAAAGGGATCACTATTCTTAACATAGCAAACTAGGGACACCCCCTAGAATTAGGGGGTTTAGCCTCTCATAATATTCATACAAATTACAATAAGCATAAAGATAAACATTAAAATGGATCTCATATTGGTTTATTCCTCAATTTCTTCCGCGCATGAAAGAGTCTTATTCTCCAATTCTCCTTGAATGCTCCAACTCTCTTCTCTTGTAATATCTCGATCTCCAAAAATCAAAAAGTCCTTTCTCAATCCTAAAAAATAAATTAAATAGTCCCAATACAAATTCCAGCCAAGCAGAATATCCAAAGTGCCCTCCAAAGTGCCCTCCAAAGTCCATATTCACTAAAAGCCCTAAAATATAAAACATTTTTTGCGCTACCAACACGGGCCGTGCTGGGCAACATTGTCCGTGTTGGTCTCTAATTTTGTAAATCCTTCTTTTTGCTCCAGGCCCCCTGACACAGGCCGTTCCAAGCTACACGTGCACCCGTGCCAACCCTCTGGTTTTTGTATGGGGACAGTGCCAACACTTGACACGGGCTGTGCTGTGTGACACGAACCGTGTTGCTTCCAATTCTTCATACTTTCCTTTCTTTTGACCTTGTACTCTTCATTTATCTCTGCACTATGCCTTGGATCATTCACTCAACCTGAAACATGCATGCTACCAAACAACAAAAGCATCAAAGACATCTAAATAATATAAAGATAACAAAATGCAAAGAAATCAAATAAACATGGAAATACTTAAATGCAAACACTCAAACTTAAACTAAATTGTTACCAAATTGACCACTTTATACCGAATGCATGACGAAAATTAAGTAGAAGTTATGACCGACCACAACCCCAAACTTATCTCATTGCTTATCCTCAAGTGATGCAAGAGACCCAACAGAGGTCGTCATGAATTCTCTTTTTACCAATACCGTCGATGTTATTCGCAACTTGCTTTTACCTTCTTGATCAAGCTTCTGGCTCACCAAACCAAACTTCCTACCACACTTCCACATCAGAGTACCTTTTTACCTGCAACCTTCTTCACACTTCTCACCAAATCTCTCGGGGTTAAAGTGTTTCACTCAAAAATCAAGGTATGCAATATCAACTCTAAACTTTGAATCAATTCCACCTTCACTACAAAACAAAATTCACACACTTTTTGAAGTCGTTTTTGGTTGTAACTGTTGGTGTAAGCCCTAGAGGCCAATACCTTTTTGGTACTTGTATCAAATTATTTATTAATAATAAAAGGCTTTTCTTTATTATGTTTTTTTTTAAAATAATAAAGTCCCTAGAATAGTTAGTCTGTTTAATGCAATGTTAAGTGTGACTTAATCATGAGATCCATTAAACACAAGGACACTATTCTTAAAGTATCCATAATCGAGCTTCATTGTGAAGTGGGATAACATTAAAGCATTGTGATTATTATGAAGATAGACTGATGATCACATCTCATGGATCATGGATAAGGAGTTATCAAGTCTTGACATAGGTATAAATATTAGGAGTAATATTTATACTAGATTGACCCGCTATGAGAATACTACATAGAATGTTATGCAAAGTGTCATAAGTTATTCTCATGGTGATAACTGGTGCACACCACCCTTCAACCTGAAACCACTATGGACCCTAGATGTAGAGTCAAGTGCTTTATTGCTGATCAAACATTATCCGTAACTAGATGATCATAAAGACAGTTGATGGGTACTTCACAAAGCATGCTGAGGGACATGAGTGACCTAGATGGAATTTGCCCATCCTGCGTAACGAGATAAATGTCTGAGGGCCCAATATTGAACTGGACAAAGGATGACACGGTCTATGCCTTGTGTTCAATATAGACATAAGGGCAAAAGGGTAATTATACACACAAGTATTATTACGGAAAGGTTTTGTCAGATCACATGACAATTTCGTGACTTGGGTAGCAGTGATGTGTTGCTAGATACCGCTCACTGTTTATTATGTTAAATGTGATTTAATATAATTGCCAACATCGCAGAAACCTACAGGGTCACACACATAAGGACAGATTAATGAGAGATAGTGTAAATAAGGAACATCGTAGGGTACGGTGTACTTAAGTGGAATACGAAATGTGGTAAGGTACCACATGCTTAAGTGATATACGATACATCATAATGTATGATTTTCACGTGCTTTATTGGGATTTTAGTTTACAGCCTTTATTGGGCTTTTAGCTTGCAGCCCACACTTGTGGTCTTATAAATAGAACCCTTGTGATGAAGCTTTTCACTTGATGCAAATTCGGTCCTGAATCCCTGCCGAGATTTCATTCACTCTCTCACTCAAAGCTTCCGTTCGTGAGCAGCTAGCACTGTGATCGGAAGCAAACTGTTCGTGTGGACTGAGTAGAGACGTTGTTCTTCATCAACGTTTGTGATCACAACATCAGAAATCCAAATCGCCACAAGAGGTAAAAATACTCTATCATTGACCATGAACATTCGTAAGGATCACAAAGGAAAATTGTTTTCCGCTGCAATTTTTATGTCGCAATTTTCCTTCAGTAACGGGGCTTAGGTACGGTGGGATAGCCAAGGAAACAGATAAACAATTGATTTTGGGCTCAACATCCTTGTTGTTCTTTTCATCTCCGTGCTCAAATTTTTCACTAGGGATCTATACGACTTAGACTCATTTGTCCACTCAGTTTGACTTGGAGTGATGGATTGTATTTGAGTTTATCCTTTTGGGCAAGTACTTTTCTCTTTTTTGTTCTTTTTTCATGACATTCACATGTCTCGGAAATTTCTCATCTTTGCACACTTTTTTTTTCTTCTTTTTTTATACTTGCCCTTTTACTATAAGTGCTACCCCAAACTTAGATTTTTGCACAAATCAAGAAAACCACAAAAAACAATACCGAGCAAGGGTAGGGAGTGTTTGGCCAGGGGTTAACAGGTATGGTTAAAACAAACAAAGGGATATGGCTCAACAGGGGTTAACAAAGGATACATATTATTACTGGTGGCTAGAAAGGTCCAGGGGAATAAAACAAACAAGTGCCTCAGTGTGTGTCCTCATATTGTGCTGTGTCAGTAGAACAAAGGAAAAATCAGAGTGATAAAGTCATACCTGAATAAACTCTCATGATAATCATTTGTCGTGTTTGGCTCTTATGTACCTCACCTTGTTAGGTAAGCTTGCTCACAGGTTCCAAACTACTCCTCGTGTCATATGGTTTCTTTTCTGGTTTAGGTGCACCGTCCACCATTCTCAGTCCAGTAGCAACAAATTATGTTCAACGGTTACTTTTCTTTCGGCGGTATCAACTTCCAGGGTGCCTTGGAAGAAAAAGTTTAGGTTGCACCTTTCATCCACTCACCACCATTTCATCAATCATCCGGTGTCCGCCAATCAATCTGCTACAAAGATCATAACACACAAACCAACTGAATTCAAAAGCATAAACAAAATAACACAAAGAAAAACTAAAAATGAAAAAAAAATGAAAAGAACCCCTCCCACACCTAAACTAAACATTTTCCTCAATGTCTTAGCCTAAATGTGGAAAGGACTCACAACCTACTGTGAAGGCGGTTTCTGCAGGAAATGCAGCATAAGCTGCCGCAACATGATCTGTACATCATCAATGGCAGCCCCTTGATGAAGCTGCTCTACAACCATCTTGTCAATTTCCGTGCACTGCCTAAAAAGCTCCATACCCTGACATGTCTGCTTAGACTTAAACTGATCCATCCTAACCTGTCCTAAAGAGGAAGATCCCTCACCCTGTTGGCGCGGATCCCGAGGTAGAGGAACTGCCCACTCACAAACAGATACATCTGCGTCCACAACATCACCTGCAAGGACATCATCATCTTCCCCTCTTCGGGGTGCACAACAACATATAACCAATTAGAAGCCTCAGAAATATCAATTCTAGTAGGATTAGGCAAGCTCAAAAGTGTGCGTCGCCGACTAACTAGAACATACCCATTACGACTTACCTCCAACATCCCCTACTGGCACAATGCTTTAAGGTCTAACTTACTCAAAGGTGACACTAGGTTTTCTACATCAGTTGCCGGTCTACGCACATAGTGCTCAACAACCTGAGTAATCAAATCGCCCATAGAAATAGCACCTGTACTCGCACGCCCCATTACACTTAAATGGTCAACTACAAAAGCGGCCACATCCACTGATTCATCATTGACCATAACGTGCAACAAATAAAGCTCCCTTTTAGCAACCACACCAGTACTATCGCACCGTCCAAACAAGGTGAAGTCTAGACCCTTTTGAGCGTACCGGAAACACAGGTTTTGAATCCACGAGGCCTCAGCACTATGAGGTTCATACTGATGTAAACCTGTAATGGCTGCCCAGAATTCACATGAAGGAAAGTCAGATGGCACATATCCATGTCCCACTAAGGGTAACCAGTGACACTGGCCTAGTTGGGTAAGAGACATAGAATATTCCTGCTCATAGAGCCGGAAGGTCATCGTACCAAAATACTCCGTAGAGGAACCTATCCATTGTTTTTCCAGTTTAAAATTGACAGTGCTTAGGAATTCTAATGTAATGCGCTCATAGGTTGGCGCATCATTGAGCATGATTTCTAAAATTCCTAAATTATTGTACATTTATGACACATAATCTAATATCCCTAAGGCACTCAAAATAGTATCAGAAACATACTTCGTCGGCATAAGTTTACGCTTAATGATTGTCCGATACCTCTCAACGTGCTCATCCAATTCTAAAACAATTCCATGAGCATTCAGAGCATACCTAGCCCTTTTCCTTGTCCAGGAAGCCTCTGCTACCGCTTTGCCTCTATCCACTCTCTTTGGCTTCAGGGCATTTTGGTCACCTGAAAATGTTGACAAAGAAAAACAATAGAATTAGGAAAAACAATTACCGTTATCGTGTAGAGGACGGAGAACAACCTAACTTATGTGAAGGAACTTTTGAATTTGGATGGTGGATGATGGAGAAAAATGAGATTGAAGGTGGAATGGTTATGGAGGTTTTAGGTTTTTAGAGAGAAACAATGGGAAGGGATGAAGAGAGATAAGGAAAATCAGAATTGTGGATGGGGTAAGGAATAAAAGTGTGTTAAATTGATGTGGGTCCCACCCCAATTGGTGGCACCTGTAATATTTTATAAAAAATCCCTGTTACGACGTCCAACACAGTCTGTGCCAACCTGCATGGCCGGCCGTGTTGCATCTCTGGTTTTTACACTTCAACCTACAGGGCGTGCAACACGGTCCGTGCCAACCTTCACGACCGGTCATGTTGCGTTTCTGGAAAATATATGGGCCAGACTCCTTGCTCCAACACGGGCCATGTTGCACAGCACGAGTCGTGTCCCTTTGTGCATTTTTGCCATTTTTCTTCTTTTCTCTCTATTTTTTTTTTTCATTTTTGATCTCCCCTTGCATCAACCCTACTGCCTGCACCTGAATAAAACCCACACACACACACACACACTAATACAAAAAAAGAAACAAAACATTAGTAAAGACATGTCGGTTGCCTCCCACGAAACACTTCACTTAACACTGCATGGCTTGACGGTCCTTCATCTTATCAAGTAAGACGAATACTATCCACAACTCTTGACACTTCTCCTGCATAGCAGGGCTTCAACCTCTGCCTGTTCACTTTAAATATATCCCACTAGATCGATTTTTGAATTTGATTGCTCCGTGAGGAAACACTTTATGCACTACAAACGGTCCGGATAATCTAGACTTAAGCTTTTATGAGGAAGAGCTTTAACCTAGAATTAAATAGTAGAACCAACTGGCCCTCCAAAAATTCCTTCTTCTGTATCCACTGATCATGTCATTTTTGTGTTTGTTCTTTATAAACCTTTGCATTCTCGTAAGCCTGATTCCTAAATTCCTCTAACTCTTGAAGCTGAAGAATCTGGGAATCACCAGCTTTAGCAAGATCACAGTTTAGGAATTTCATAGCCCAAAAAGCTTTGTGCTCGAGTTCAAGTGGCAGATGACATGCCTTACCAAAAATTAATTGATAAGGAGACATACCTAATGGTGTTTTGAACGCGGTCCTGTATGCCCATAATGCATCATCTAGCTTCAGCGACCAATCCTTTTGGATGCGTTGGCTGTCTTTTCAAGGATTTGCATTATTTGTCTATTAGACACTTCAACGTGCCGACCTGTTTGAGGATGATATGGGGTAGAAATCTTGTGCTTCACATTGTACTTCCTTAACAAGTTTTCCATTAACTTGCTTAAGAAGTGCATTCCTTCATCACTGATTAGTGCTCTTGGCACCCCACATCTTGAAAAGATGTTGTGCTTCAGAAAGTTGAGTACTACCCTGGCGTCATTCGTCGGAAGCGCTACTACTTCCACCCACTTGGAAACATCTTCCCGAATGATGGTGGGAATGGGCCCATGAAATCAATACCCCACACATTAAACAACTCTACTTCAAGCATACCTTTTTGTGGCATCTTATTCCTTTTTGAGATGTTCCCTGTCCTCTAACACCTATCACATTCCTTCACTGTCCCTTGAGCATCTTTGAATAATGTAGGCCAGTACAATCCTGGTTGGAGGACTTTGGAAGTTGTCCTATCTCCACTAAAATGTCCTCCGTACTCTGAATTATGGAAAGCTTTTAGGACATCTCCCTGTTCTTCCTCTGGGACGCATCTTCGAACCAAGCCATCTATTCCTTTCTTATACAAGAATGGCTCGTCCCAGAGATAAAACCTGCAATCATGCAAAAATTTTTTTTTTGTTATAATCAAAATCCACAGGTATGACACCACCTACCAAGTAGCTTGTATAGTCTGCAAACTAGGGGACTCCCATCACAACAAGGATTCATTCATCAACGAACTCATCCTTGATGGGGTGTGTTTCCTCAGTCTCTGCTATAGGTGACATTCGGGATAAGTGATTGACTATGGTGTTTTCACACCCCTTCTTATCCCGAATCTCTAATTCAAATTCTTGCATCAACAACATCCATATTAGCAACCTTGGCTTTGATTCCTGTTTAGAAAAAAGATACTTCAAAGCAGCATGGTCAGTATAAACAATTACCTTTGTCCCCAACAAATAGGACCTGAATTTGTCGAAGGCGTACACCACTGCCAACAACTCTTTCTCTATAGTGACATAATTCATCTGAGCAGAGTTCAACACGTGACTCGCATAGTAAATTACATGCAATATTTTTTCTCTTCTTTGTCCAAGCACTGCTCACACTTCTATGTCACTTTCATCACACATCATCTCAAAAGGTAGGGACCAATCGGGAGTGATGACTATATGAGCATAGATCAACCTGGTCTTCAATGTTTCAAAAGCTTCTCTGCATTTTTTTATCAAATAGAAACATAACATCTTTCACAAGCAGACTAGTCAACGACTTCACAATTTTGAAAAATCTCTTATGAACCTACGGTAGAATCCCGCATGTCCTAAGAAACTCCTTATCCCCTTCTCATTCACATGTGGAGGAAAATTTGCTATTACCTCTACTTTTGCCTTTTCTAATTCAATGCGCCGATGCGAAATCTTGTGACCCAACACTATTCCTTCTCTCACCATGAAGTGGCATTTTCCCAGTTGAGGATTAGGTTGGTTTGTTGACATCTTTCTAGCACCAGAGACAAGTTGGTTAAACACTCATCAAATAAAGGACCAAACACAGAAAAATCATCCATAAACACCTCCATGTTCTTCTCGAGCACGTCAAGGAATATAGACGTCATACATCTTTGAAATGTTGTTGGTGCATTACACAAGCCAAATGGCATCCTTCTATAGGCAAAAATACCATATGGACATGTGAAAGCTGTATTCTCTTGATCTTCAGGGGCTACAACAATTTGATTGTAGCCAGAATACCCATCCAAGAAACAATAGTAATCGTGACCAGCCAACCTCTCTAACATCTGATCAATAAAAGGAAGGGGGAAGTGATCCTTCCTTGTAGCCAAATTCAATCTTCTATAATCTATGCAAACTCTCCATCTTGTAACTGTCTTGGTTGGAATCAACTCATTTTTCTGATTCATTATGACTATTGTTCCTCCCTTCTTTGGTACTACATGAACATGATTGACCCATGAGCTATTGGATATTGGTTAAATGAGCCCCGCATCCAACAACTTCATAACTTCTTTGCGCATAACTTCCTTCATAGCCGAATTAAGTTTTCTCTGAGGTTGCACTACTGGCTTCTGACCATCTTCCATTAAAATCTTGTGCATACAAATTGTTGGGTTGATACCTTTCAAGTCTTCATTTGCCCATCTGATAGCACCCTTGTACTTCTTGAGTACCTGTATAAGTTTCTCTTCATGAACAACTTTTAAGGAAGAATTGATGATAACTGGGCATTTCTCTTCCGAATCAAGAAAGATGTACTTCAAATTTTCAGGCAATTGTTTCAACTCTGTTCCTTTCTTTATTTCCTTATTTTCTTCAAGAGATTATGGTTTTCTTAAATCTTCCCACCGGCGTGGTTTAGATCTTGGCCACTGAGGTTGAGCTACCATCGTGTATAATACTTCTAACTCCCTCTCATCAATATCTTCTTCCTTCTCAAAAATAGACAAACTCAAAACTCTCTCGAGAGGCAACTCAGGCACATGACAATTTACTGATTTGATGAACATTGTGTCCAAAACTTCAATAATCTTTTTGATGCCAGCGGCTGTTGAGAAGTTAGATAAGCCACCAGCTGTTGTGTTAATGAGTTGCTTTGTTTTGATTCTCTAAGACCATTCACGCACATCTGCAACTGCTCAGTCTGATCCAAGTTATGACTAGGGTACGCTACCGGGAGTCTCTTAAATCTCTTGTAAGAGTCCCCTAATGATTCACCCTCCTTCTGCTTGAAATTCAGTATCTCATATCTTTTTCTCATGAACACTGATGCTGGGAAATACTCGTTGAGGAAAGTTGTTTCCATCTCTTCCCAATATGTGATGTTGCCTGCTGGAAGAAAATAGAACCATTCTTCTGCTTCATCTGCCAAAGTGAACAGGAACATTTGCAGCTTTTTTTGTTCTTAAGTATGCCCATCTATTTTTAAAGTGGTGCTTATCGTCAGAAATCGTTGCAAATGCTTGTTAGCGTCTTCATCAACCCTTCTAGAAAATGATATTTTCTCTAGCTGAGTGATGGTGCTCGGGTGGAGCTGAAAATTAGGAACATTCACCGGTTGGTTCACAATGGTCAATCTACCACCCGATGCATTTGTCCCTTCGTAGTCACCCAACAGTCTCTTTGGTGTGGGATCCATGGCCTCATATTTTGATTCTGAACCCAAGTGTATTGAGTCTTTGTCTCCTTCTACTTCCATTCTTGCTTGCTTTACTTTTCTTCACCGAGCGTGAAATGTTCTTTATATCTATGCGTCAAAAAGAAGTTCAGCTGAGGCCTGACCTTGCATAAAAGATTAGACAGTACATTAGTACGGATAAAATTAAAAGGAAAAATAAAATTTTAATTGCAGAGCAATAAAACTTCAATTGAATAATAATAAATTTTGTATTTTGGCAATCCCCGGCAACGGCGCCAAAAACTTGATCGGAAAAATAGCAAGTGTACTATTTTCATCGATGTAGTAATAATGGGTTTTACCCCAAGTATCGATCTCGAGGATTGCGTAGGAAATACTAAGTGTGATTACATACTCAATTGAACAAAAACAATAGTGTTGATGTTGGTTGGATTAAATCCTTGCAAAAATATAAATTGACACAATGTAAAAATTGACTTCTTGTTTGATGGAAATATGCAAGGGTGAGTGTATAATTTTCCATATGAAAACCGTACTCTTTGATCTATTCAACAAGTTCATTTGACTCAATTACCGATTCTCAATTTCATATTTTCCTAATTCCTTAGTGAAAATACCTTTAACCTTCTTCCCTAATTTCAATGTCCATTTAAGTTAGTTAAGAGGTTAAGCGTTCAATTATCAAGAACTATTCTGGTTATTATAGGATTACCCTATTCCTAGGTGAATTCCTTAATAATATTGTTATTTAGAAAACCTTAACAAAACCGTCTGGCTCTAATGTGCTAAAATAGTAATATCCTATGGTCTCATAGGGTAAAACAATGAATTATTCTAAATAACCAAATTGATGCATAAAGAACTAAGTTGTTGATTAAGACAAAGGAATCAATATTCTTAACATAGAAAACCAGGGATACCCGCTAGCATTGGGGGGTTTAACATCTCATAACAATAAGCATAAAGATAAACATTACAATGGATCTCGGATTGGTTTATTCCTCAATTGCTTCCGCGCATGAAAGAGTTTTCTTCTCCAATTCTCCTTGACTGCTCCAGCTCTCTTCTCTTGTAATCTCTCGATCTCCAAAAATCAAAAAGTCCTTTATCAATCCTAAAAACTAAATTAAATAGTCTCAATACATATCCCAGCCAAGCAGAATGTCCAAAGTGCCATCTGTCACACCCCAAAATTTTCCCTATCATTATTTATACCCGTATATTTCTTTAAATCATTCATTCTCGTTTGCGTTTGCATGCAACATTTACTCTGTCGTAGATAACTCATGACGCGTTGCTTCAATCAGGGCTCTAAGCATGGATTTGGTGGGTTAGATAAGAGGATTTTTGGCTCTGTGTTTGATGTACGATTAAAAAGATTTCTTGAAGAAGGATCCACGTTCATAGTAATGTTTTACATGAAATTCGTCCAAATTTGGTTTCATGTTCAATAACTGATTTGAGATTTTCTTGAAGAATAAGTTGTGAGTTCAAGCATAGAAGTTCAAAAGATAATACAAGGGAGAAATTTTTCTTCAATTCTTGTATTTTGCATCCATTTGGAAATTTGGTTTCGAGAAAATTCTACAAGGAGCCTATGTTCAAACTCATGACACTCATATTTGGTTTTAATTTTTTGGTCACCATTCAACTTTCAAGTGTTATTACAATGAAAAGAATCAAAAGTGTAAATTGGCACGAGATGCATTCAAGGTTGCAAGAGTTGAAAACAAGACTCAAAATTGGAATATTTTGGAGAAAAAAGTAAATTTAATTTTAAGAGTCTTCGAATTCAAGTTTTAAGTCTAGAAGAGTATGTAATCTTTTCCAAAATCTAGATGAAATTCTAAGACGTTTGGTTTGAAAATAATCAAGGAGAGCTTAAGTTTTCAAGTGGTTATCTATCTCAGGTAAATTCAATTTTTTATGGAGATGAAGTTGATTGTTAATATATCTTCAAATTTTCAAATTGAATTCGTCATTCAAGACTTGCTTTCATGGGATATTTGAAATTCAAAATCAGCAAGGGAACAAATTTGTTTTCTTTTCATCATCAAAATTCAAGGTTTAGTCCAAGATTTTTACCCAAGTTCACTTGACGCATCTTTATTCATTGATCAATTCTATTTCCAACTAAATTCTTCATATAGATTTATTTCAAGTTTCAAGAATGGTTTATATCATTACAAGAGTTTTGGTGGAATTATACAAGACTACATAAAGTTTTTTCAAGTTTGTTTACAATTTCTTTTCAAACAAGGCTATTATTGAAAGATTACAACAAAGATTTTCCTAAATCTAAAAGTTTCCAAACTTTCGAGCTTGATTCCTCTAAGAATTCTTCTTCTTCAAGTTTATCACTTCATGGTCCACATTCTTGAAAATCTTCTTGCTCCAAACTCTTCATCTTTCGACTTTGTCATCCTCACCATTATTCATGCCATGAAAACAAAGAAAAGATGTGGTTAGCAACATGATTTTATGAACATAAATAAGAAGGAATTTAAAAAGTTTCAAAACTCATCATTAGGGTTCATGTTTGGAATCATAATTAGGGGTGGGGTTTCCTTTTAGTCATTTTAACAAAGCGACAAAGCCTCATGAAATAAAAAATCATCGTTCAATCATAGGCATACACACTCTGATTGCAAATCACAAGAAATTAATTCTCGGTTCACAAAGAGAGGTACAAGAAGCAATCTACCACAATTAAAACTCAAGGAAAGCATCACATTTATAACATAGTGGTAAAATCAAAAGTACATAAACCACATTCCCAGCCCAATATCAGATTCACACATCTCAGTGCAGCAGAACAAACAAAGTCAGAAGCATTTTCAACCCAATAATATATCAGAAAATAACATTCATGATAAGCCCAAATCAGAAAGCATTATCCAAAAAATAAAGGTCCAAGAGCCAAACACAGTAAAACCCTAAATTCCTCAACTATATAAGGATTAAGTGGCACAGAAACCAAGGCAGCATTAATGTTCACAAAACCCTAAGCTGCGCAACAACAACAACAACAAACAACCATGGTTCACAGAAGCAAAAGCTGCGCAGTAACATACAAACTAAAAACCCTAAAACTTTATGTTCATCATCTTCCCCAAATAAAATAAAATCCTTCAAAGTTTTGAACAACAAACATACAAGCAATTCAGGCACAACCACAAACAGAAAATGATCTAACCCTAATTCGTCGTCACTTTCCAAAACATGAACCGTTCATAATATTATGTTTTCAGAAATCAAAGGTTCTGAATCCGAAAGATGAAGAGTAAAAGACAATAAGTTGGAACAATCTCACCCGAAAGTAGTGAAGAGGCCAAATCGGAATCCTAGGGTTTTGTGGTTTCGTTCACCCTCTTTAAATCTGGGAAAAACCGTTCAATATTTGCAAAATCCAAAGCCAAATCAAGAATAAGAGAAAGCAAGTAAATCAGAAAACACAAAAAGTGTAAGATTGGATTAAGCTCGCGTATCGCCGCCGCGTGACCACCGTGAGAACGCTGGAGGTGATTTCCGGCCACCGTTGATTTTGAAAGTGACGAGAGATCAAGATAGTCACGAGATTCAAGTAAACACGCATGCATCGGCGAAATAGAGTTCCAATTTTGCAACGAGACAGAAGCAACACATAGTAGCGAAGTAGATGAAGATCGAGAGAGAACCAGATCTCCGACGGCGGCGGCGACAGAGAGGATGAGGTTTCCAGTGAGGTTTGGAAGAAAGATGAAGAATTCTGAACATGCAAAGTGAGAGAGCGAAAGAAGAGAAGGAGAAGAATATATGACTCCACGTTTGAAAAGAAAAAAACTTTAACCCTCTTTTTTATTTCTTTTTCGTTTAAGTTTTTTTTCTGTTTATTTATTTTTGATTGATAAGTTTTTTTAGGTTAATAATTAGGTTTAGAAATAGGTTTAGTGTAATATGAGATATGATTGGTTAGGCTTAGATCCTGTTTGGATTATATGATTAATTCATTGTTATAATGTTGATTTGTTTGAGTTAATTGTGTTTAAGAGATAATAAATTCTCAGGCAATCTTCTACACATCTCCCTATTAATTCTGTGGTGCACCCACTCATCATCACCCTCTGATCTCCTTATGACTGAATCTAATGCTCCGGATCTGTTGTCTGCAATGCACCCTCGTGAAGAAATAATACTGGATTCACTGGCTATCATAATGGACCTGGGCTCCCCCTTGCTGTTTACAACCCCCCAAAATTCATCACCCCAGGTCTAGTATTTCTAACTCTTTCCCTTTATTTATTTTCTTTAATTAATTTATCATTCATTTTGCTTATTATTTTATTTTAGTATAAGTTAGAAATAAAAGAATAATAAATTCATATGTTTTAAGTAATTATTAGTTTTAAAATAATTCTTATTCGATATTATTAATTAAATTATTAATTAATTTTATCCAATAGAAAAAGTTTTAATTCCAATAATTATTTAATGATTAGGACTTGTATTGTGTGATTTTTATTTTCATTTATTTAATGTCTATTAAATTATGCAAATGAATGTTGCTTTGTATTAAATAATTATTAGTATTGAGATAGTTTTTATTTGATAATTATTGATTAAATTATTAGTTAATTTTTATAAAATAAAAAGATCTATTCTAATAATTATTTAAGGATTTAGACGTGTATTGTATGCTTAATTATCTTACTCGCCTCTTGAATGCTTGTATGAATTATTCAAAATTGTACACTCCACACACTTGATGCATTTAATTCCATTTCTCTTATTGGCTCATACGCCAAAAGGGTCTCATAGTTGGGAATGGGCATGGTCATTCTCACAAGATTAATTGAAACCCTAGTTTGCTTCGATTAATCATAACCCAAATATTCATTGGTCCATATACCAATCATCCATGCACAAGGGTTTCATAGTTGGGGATAGGAGCACCTATCCTCACGAGATTAATTAAGTCCACATACTTGATTAATCATGACCTGACCTCATCTTTTGGTCCATACACCAAAGCATTAAAACACTTTCAAAATAAAATTAATTAATTGAATTTCTTTTCAAAAATGAATTTCATAAAAAACTTGGATGATGTTTGTTTAAATCGTTAGATGATAGCCCAGCGGTTTAAACAAACTTGAAGTCTTTAGATTGTTGGATGATATCCCAATAAGTTAAAAACTTCTATCCGTGTCAAAAACTAGAGCGGTATTCAGTAAAGTCGTTGGATGATAGTGTTCGCGTTAAAAGGTGACGCGCTAGAGGATTTGAACGTGAATTCAGATTCTCTGGCTCGAAACGATTTACTCTTTTGATTTGTTTATAAAGATGCCGCGAGCATCAAGCTTTATTATTTTCAACACAAGAAAGATGATTTAATGATTATGAAAAAGGGGAAAGCTGTAATACCCTCAATTGATATTGGTATGCGTAACGACTAGCGTAAACTAGACGCAACGCATTGGGGAGATTCTGAGTAAGGGGGATTGTTATATAAAGGGAATAGATGGAGCACCCTAAATATATATAGTCATCTATAGCTTTATATATGAATATGTTTGATATGTTTGTGTGTTTTCATTGCTATTTCTATGATTGGGAAAGTTTCTCCTTTGAGATTTTAAGAAAGATAGATTATGTGGGATCCTAGTGTTTGTTATTATTGTGCTCGCAAAGATCTGTAGATCTTCTGCATACATATCCCTTAGTGGGAATCAGAGCATTTGTAGCTCGGATCTACAGGGATCTATGGTTTGTTTGGTCTGAGGGAGAAAGAAATTTGCTCGGCAAGGATGAGACCTTGTGCCTACGTATTCTCAAGGGGATGTTGAAAAAGTCAGAGCAATCGTAGTTCCCACTTATGCTAGTGGAAAGCAACGGGATGTTAGTAAGAGACAGACAAATGTCATCTTAATGAAAAATGTATCTAATCTATTTCATCACATACATTTTGAAAAGTTTGATTGATTAAAATCTTTCGTCATAAGTATTAGGTGTTTTGCTTGAGGGTACAAGCGTTACCACTTACATGTTTAAGAAAGATGTTTGAAAAAGATTGAATCTTTTAATTGTAAGTATTGGGTGTTTTGCTTGAGTGTACAAGCGTTACCACTTACAATTAAGAGATGTTTTTGTTTGAAAAGAGTTTGAAAAGTTTTTGACTGTATGTGATATGATAGATGAGATACTTCTTCCATAGAGATGATAAACGTCTAAATCTCGAGGAGAAATTGATTGGATTTAAGGGATGCTTTTAAGAAGCCCATGGGTCCTTGTATTGTTAGCCCAAGAGGAGGCATTCCGAGGGTCATCGAGGGTCCTTGTATGAAGCTCAAGAGGAAGCTATAGGGTATGGCTGGCTTTGTGTTAAAAGGGATTTCACCGAGAAACCATCCTTTTGGAATTAAGAGCAATTTCACCGGGAAATTTTCCTCTCTAGGGATTTTGAAAGTTATTTCACCGGGAAACCTTCCTTTCAGGGTTCTATCTTAGCGTGGGTGATTCTTTGTATTGGGAGCCCAATAGGAGGCTGTTAAGAGATTTCCTGTCTCTTTCATTGTATGATGCCCAAGAGAAGGCTAAACTCAATGAGGAGTTATTTTGAACGAAGCCCAAGAGGAGACTGACTCAACAGGGGAGTGTTGTCTTATATGAAGCCTAAGTGGAGGCTAAACTAAGATGAATGAGTTTTTCTTATATGAGGCTTAAGAGGAGGCTAAACTCTGTGGGGAGAGTTATCTTGTATAAAGCCCAAGCGGAGGCTAAACTCATGCTGGAGATGAATTATCTTGTATGAAGCCCAAGCGGAGGCTACAACTGTGGGGAACCTATTGATTAGTCTAATTGTTATGTTATAATTGGACAGTTGTATAAACAAGTGTGTGTGTGATATGTATTCACAGGAGTTTATGAAGGAAATATAAACAATGCAATGATGTTTATTTACAGAAGTTTATGAAATATAAACAAGTGTCTGTGAAACGAACGTTTAAAACGAGCGTAACTTGATTATTTACAAGTTTGAACTGTGTACAAGGAAGTGAATATGTACACGAACGAGTATTTATGTACAGAGAAAGATGGATGTACATAGGGGGGTTGGGACTTACACCATAAGGGAGGCCCATTGGTTTAAAAGCAGTTTCACAGGGAATAATGCTCCTTTCAATACCAATGGTATTCAGTGTATATACGGACGAAACAGAAATGAATGATCGAAGTTTATCTGTAAAAAGTATCTGTATTATGTACAGATGAAAGTTTGTATGAAAAGAATTTGATATGTACAAGGAAAAGGTATGCACATAAAGAATGTTGGTTTGTGTATACACAAGTGAAGTGAAAAACAAACGATCGAAGTTTGTCTGTACTTGAGTATGTCATACCCCAAAATTTGCCCTCCATCTTCTCAAGATATTTCATACATCCATACTCAAGGATTCCTCAAGAGTTGATCAGACAAACTCTCTCCTAGACAATCAACCCAAACTAGGGTTTGGCAATTCTCAGGTCAAGATGGACTTCCAACATCTCTATTGGTCTTCATGCCTCCTCATATGCTTCAAAGATTTTCCATGTCAAGTTTCAAGCCTTACAAGTCAAGATTGCTCAGACAATTGCTCAGATGGTTGAAAATCAGTTGAATTGGACAAAAAGTCAACTGTGGTCAACATACAGTCAAACTTCATAATTTTTGGTCAACATCCTCATTTTGAAGTTACATTCATCATTTGATCAAGGGTTGATCATGATTCATCAAGAAAACTCAAGATTTGCTCAAAAATCAAACTTTCTAAATTAGGGTTTCTAAGTGAAAGGTCAACTAAACTTTGACTGATCATAACTTCTTCATACTTTCTCAGAAATTTTTCCACCACCTCTTGTTTTGAAGGAAATTCAATTCTCTACAACTTCATGTCTCACAAGAATGTCCAAAAAATGCTTCATTTGAGAAGTATGGCTCAAAACATTACAGGTCATTTTCAAAGTCAACAAAAAGTCAACTTTTTGTTTTGAAGATATATTGAGCATGGAAACTCCAATTGATATGAGACTAAAGAGGTTGGTTAGAGGACTCTTAGAGCTTTTCAAAAAGTCCAATAACACTCAAAAATGTGGAAAAATGAGCAAGATACACCATTCACAAGTTGGGAAATTTTGAAGGAATGCACAAAGAGAAATACTTCTAAAAATCAAAATTTTTGCAAATGGGCTTGCTTTTTCTTCATCCAAACTTATTCCTTATACAATTAGGAATATCCAAGCCCAATGCCACGAATTTTTATTTTTATTTTTCTATTTAATTTGGAATTTATTCATTTAAATACAAATTAAATTCAAAAATAAAGTATAAAATCAAAATTAATTGCAAGATTGATTTTTATTCCTTCCTTGAGACTCAAGCAACTCACAAAGGCCAGCAAATTTCGAAATTTGATCAATATGGCAAGATTGGATTGGAAATTAATCAAATTTTGGAAATTTGATTTTTTACAAAAATCAAATTTGATTTGCTTTGAATGTTGATTGATTCTCTTCCAAAACCATCCCAAATCCATCCAGTATAAATGTATGATGCATACCTATCAAGAGAGAACGAAAAAATTGGCTCAAGAACCCTAACCTAGAACTCAAAAATCCGTGACCTTCAAGCTACTAGCAGTCATCGATCCAGCCACTTTCAAACGATTTTGAGGATTCAAACATATTCCTTGACATCCCTGGAAGCATTCCAGACCTTTACTTTGCCAAAAACCATCAAGAATCGTGAAATCCGAAATTGGTTTGTTCTTGAAATTTCAAAAATCGTATTCTTTCATTCATGCATTATTAACATGATTTGTGTTTGTTTTTGTGATTAGTGATGTGTTTGCAAGCTTTCTGGGTGCTTTAATCGAATTTCCATGGCCAGGAACGCATATCACCATTGCTAGGGTTTCTGAGGTCGATTTAGGGTTTCTTTAAACAGGAAAAATTGGACCATGAGACCTATACCAATGCATTCGGGATGATCCCAGGAATCGAACCATGGCTTTAGAATTTATTTATATTACGTGTGCTTGCTTTTTGATTTTGCCAGGGACCATAGCGTCGAATAATGGCCGACGTTAGCTTTGAAAATTTAAATCGGGGACGATGAAGCTTCGCGCGCGGACGAGGAGATCAGGAGACGACACTTGTCTTTCTTTTACTCGATCCGGATTTCAAACACACTTGCACACATGGCGTGGTGGTAAAGGCGCTTCCTGTTCCCAGATGCTTCAAAGGGTCACGAGTTCCATTCCTGCCAAGACCAGTTTTGTTTCTTTTTTCAAAACTTGCATTATTTTCTATATTTTCATATTATTTGATATTTTGCATTATTTTTAATTCTTTTCATAATTTTATTTCTGCATTAAAAAATCATCAAAAATTATTTTTCTTTTTACATTATTTTCATAAAATCTTTATTTAATTTAATAAATTAAAAAATATAATTTTGCATGCATATGTATTTTTATTCATAATTTTGCATTTAAATCACTTTTAATTCATTTTTTATTATTAAAATACATCCAAAAAAACTCCAAAAATTTATTTTAACATATTTATAGTATTTCCAGCATGACATATTTTTCTTATTTTAAAATTTGCATTTTTCTAACATTTTTTCTCTAGTTCGATTCATATCGCATTTTCCGATTTCTCATTCTCTTGCAGGTTGATCCGATTCAGACAATTTTTTCTTTATCATTTTATTTTTCCAATAATGTAACTGTATATGGGATGTAATAGTTTAAATTAGGCCTTTATTTTTCCGCATTTTAAATTATGTATCTGCCCCAAAGCCTTGTAATAGCGTAGGATTTACCTTTCCGCATCTTTACATTCCGCATTTTAATTTCCGCACCCTATAAATTGCTAGTAATTAGGCGTGTATGGCAAGATAATAATCAACATAGCTCACTAATTTGCAAGATAAAAATATCTGAAATCGACACACTTCTTCACACATGCACCCCTTAGGGTAATTCTCTCTCGTTGCCTTACGAATTCAAAATGGTCAAGTCCCTCGAACGTAGAGGTATTCTAGCACCGTTGCCTTCCAAACAAATCATCATAGTCCCTTCGATACAAAGATCATAAGACCCACAATGTCGCCTCCGAATACATGATCTTAACCCTCGATTGTCGCCTACGAAAAATGATGATAGTCCCTTCGAATGTGCTAGGATACTTCCTACAAGTTGCCTTCTATGACCATCCGATGTCCCTTCGAATGTCCCGCTTACATCCAACGAATGGGGTTACCTACCAACTAATGGCATGGATGACGCTATTCTAAAGGAACGTAACAATACAAAAACGACCAATTTTGAGTAGGTAATAAGACTTTTAGTTGCTTGCTCTATCAAAATACTTTTCACACCTCATATTTTGTCAAAGTTCAAACTCTTTTCAAAAAAAAACATTTCTGAACACTTTGTATACATTCCTACATGAATCATTACAAATTCAAAGCGAAATGCCTTTTCAAAACATTTTTCAAACACACAGAAAGCACAATTTTAAAGTGATCTAGAGCAACTAAGAGCCCGTAGATAACTACGGATGGAAAGGGGTGCTAATACCTTCCCTTCCCATAACCATTCTCCCGTACTCAGAATCTAACGAAGGTCTTTTTCTGTACTTTTACCTTCCCTTAATTGGATAAAAATAAAAGTCGGTGGCGACTCTTGCTATCCGCACATTTGCGATACAAAATCCTAAAAAGTCAGTTCACCGTATCACAGAACTGGCGACTCTGCCGGGGAGACACCCTAAAGAGAGAATTATCTTAGGGATTTCTAGATCATCTTTATTGCTTTTTGTTTGACTTGCTTGCTTTATCTTTAAGGGTTTCTTGGGTATTATATTGTTGGGGGATCCTACACCCGGATCCAGGTTTCCTTTTAGGTAAGTAGCAATAAATCGTCGCGACCGTTAGACGTATATCAAAACGGTCAACATGATGGCTACGTTAGCGTGACACTTTGGTTGTCCCGATACTCTTCATTCCCAAGTTGAGGATAGTATTTGGCTTCCGCGTAGTGTCATCAAGCGCTAACTAAACTTTTAGAACCTTAATTGACCCATCTTGGCCATTAGAAGGTAGTGAGATGGCCGACTTTGGTGCAGACCGAGGTTGGCTGATACTCGATGCTACGCTCATTGAGATCAGACTTTTGGGATATTTTCGTCGACCACTTGGTAGTCGTATTGAAATAAGCGCCACGAGAAAGATCAATGATGTGAGATTCCTAGAACCCGGTTACTATTATAGGACAGGATGAACCAACCCAAACTTTTGGTAGGGTAATCACCTATACCTCTTGCAAGCCTTAAACCTAGGCTCATTGTGTGAATTGTTTGTGTGCTAAACATGACATCATGACATCATTTGCATTGCATATCATTTCTAACTATTTCAAGGACCTAGGGATTTATCTTTGCTCTATTTTGTAGGGATTATGGCTTCTAGAAAGACTATCCGAATCAACTTCATGGGTATACCTTCTCAACTCAAAGAATTGGTTTCTGAAATTCCCGACCATGCTCAGTTCATCAAAAGACATGGTTATCTACTTGACTTGGTTATCTCCGTTTTGAAGAAGATATGATGCACGTCCTATTCCAGTTCTTTGATCCGAAACACCATTGCTTTACATTCCCAGATTATCAGTTGGTTCCTACCTTGGAAGAGTTCTCTAAGCTACTTGGGATACCTATTCTTGACCAAATGCCATTCACCGGTCTAGAAAAGGTTCCTAAGTACGAAGACATCGCATCCGCCTTACATCTTAAGCGCTCAGACGTTGAAGCCAATTGGGAAACAAGAAGCGGAGTTAAGGGTTTACTTGCTAAGTTCCTGATTAAGAAAGCCCGAGAATTCCTCAAAGTTATGAGTTTCCATGCATTTGAAGACATTGTGGCCTTGCTAATCTATGGTTTGGTTCTATTTCCTAACTCGGATCAATTCATAGATGTCAACGCCATCAAGTTGTTTCTTACCCGCAATCCTGTGCCTACTTTACTTGGAGACATCCTACATTCTCTCCACACTCGTACTACTAAGAGACAAGGAACTCTCATGTGTTGCATACCGTTACTTTCTAGGTGGTTTATTTCGCACCTCCTCCATCAGTTTTGAAGAATGAACAAAGGATGAAGTGGTCTCAAAGACTAATGTCACTCTCTCATTCAGATATCCGTTGGAATCTTTTCTCTCAAAAGGATTTCACTTTCATCGAGCGCTGTGGAGAATTCCCTAATGTACCACTACTTGGTATAAGGGGAGGTATTACTTACAACCCTTCTTTAGCTCTACGTCAGTTTGGTTTTGCCCGAAGAGATGGTCCACATGATATGCTTCTCCAAGATATTGTGTTCGATTACAATCACGATCTCTAGAATTACCGACGAAGGTTCATACACGCTTGGGGCATGGTAAAGAAAACTGATACCAAGACTTTGGGGCACCAGAACTCCATTCCTTGGGAACCTTACCTCAAATGGGTGCGAGCTCGAGCTCAAAACCTCATGATGCCATTCACTGTTTTACCAAGAATTATGGAACCTGTTGCTATAGGTGACGTACCCTATACCGTTCTTTATCCCGACATGCCTACTGATTTTGAAGACTTGAAGAGATCCTGGATTCAGCTTAAAGAAGAGAGGGATACCTTTGAAGCTCAGTGCTATGCAAGTGAGAAGAAAGTGCTAGAGTTGACCAAGCTACTTCACGAGGAGCGAAACATCAACGCCTACATCGGCACCAAGAGGAAGCGCCCATGGGAGACTTAGAGATTTAGGATGTATTTGTTTTCTTTTATTGTTTTGAACTATCTCTTGTACTTAAAAGGAAAAAAAGAATAAAAAGAGTACTAATAAATGTTTGTTCATTGCTTGTCTAACAAATTTAAATCTCTAAGGTCCTTGAAAACATTGCATTGCATTCGCATAAACATCGCATAGCATAGCATAACACTGCATCATGTACATTGAAGATTGGTTTTCTCATTTGCTCGCTATTTATTTTAGCGTAAATGGCTCTTGAACATCACAAAGATCTTCAAGCTCGAATGCCTGGCCAGCAGATGTTTACCAGCTTGGTCCAAGGCCAAGAAGATCTGAAGAAGCTCATCAACAGAAAGAAGAAGGTTGTTGGTCTCCTCAACATGGGAAGACGCTACAAAGGTGGTCCTAGAGTGGTTAGTCGAATTGAGCTCTCTGAAGGAAGTGTCAAGAAGGAAGATGAGCAAAGTAACAAAGGTGATGGTGAAGGCCAACCGAACTTGAGAAGAACTATGATAATGGACAATACTCGATGAAGATGACAAGTACAAGCAACTTGAAGACCGTCGAATGTGTGGAAAACCCAAGATGTCCGGCTGAATTTTGATGATCCGAGTCTGTCCTCGGTGTTGTGATTCCTCCCAAGTTCAAAGTTCCAACTTTTGCTAAGTATGACGGCATGTCTTGCCCTAAGCTGCATTTGAAGTCTTATGTTCAAGATCAATCCCACACCGATGATGTAAAGTGTGGATGCATTATTTTCAAGAGAGTTTGTCCGAACTCAATTGGAGTGGTATTATCACCAGAGAATGACCGTATCCGTACTTGGAGTGACTTGGCTGATGCTTTCTAGCATGTGATGAGTACAATGTGAATTGACACCCACCGCATGCAACTACAAAGCATGTCTATGGGTCGTGATGAGAAGTTCAAGGAGTATGCTCGTAAATGGAGAGATCTAGCAGTGAGTTCAACCACCCTTGTCCAATAGGGAGTTGGTTGATATGTTCATGGGAACATTGACAGCCCATTCTTCAATCATCCGATTGAAACTCTTCACCGGATTCACCGAATGATACTTACAAAGCAGCGATTGAAGCCGGTATCAAGAGGGAAGATTCAGATAGAGACATCTTCAAACGCGCAAGAGATCTTTGGTGGTAAGAAAGAAGCCAATGTATGGTCGAAAAGCCGAGCCAAGACCGACCGTGCTCAATGGGGCCAGGATCTCCAATCCTACATCAAGACAACCTCAGAGACAACGCAGAACGTAACGCGAACGAAGACTTACAAAGATCAACATGCCATTGTCGCAAGCCTTGCAACACATGTTGAAAGCGAGCTGATTACTTTGAGGATCCTCCTCGTAATGTCAACACCTCCTCTCCGAATACAATCCTAATGCTAAGTGTGCTTACCATTCCAATAGCCCAGACATAGTAATCGATGATTGGGCTCAAGAACAAGATTCAAGATATGATTGAAGCTAAGCATTGAATTTGATCCTCCTGCTGAGACTCGAATGTGATCAACGCGCCTATGCCTAACCATGACAAGGGTTCCAATGTCATGGTGACGATACTTATGTTTTCAACATAGATGACTTGACCATTCCTCCGATGATCAAGAAGAATTTGTTGCAAGCGGTGTCAACCCAGATGCCCGAGAACTTTCGTTGGTGCCCATCCGCACCGATGGTTGTGCTTGGTTGAGAAGACGTGTTCGCATGATGGATAACCGTGAGATACTATTTTCAAACCACCGTGCGTAAGTGTGTGAAGAAATGTCTAAGTTGAAGATTGACAATGCAAACGAAACTGCACTATCTGTGGGACACCTTGGGGCAGCCAAGTGGAAAGTATGATTACATGGTGAAGTACACTATTCCCGAAAGCTACAAGATTCCTATTGAAGATGTTAAGGTAACCGGATGGGATGACGATTTCCTAAGACTATGCCGATGTTAACACTATAAGGATTTCCTCTCACGATCCCGTGCCAGCGTGGCACCTCTCATCATTACTTCTCCTGCACAGTTCCATATTCCTCAACAAAGCTATCCCTTGGAACTATGGAGTGATGTTTACTATCATGGCGCAAGCAAGACCCTCTCGACCATTGAAGATCTTACTTGAAGCTACCATTCCCGACATTGACAACATCACCGGATCTAGTAAGGTGACCGAACCGAAGGGTATTCTCTCCGATATCTCTCCTCCAAAAGACACCGACTCCAACTCCAATTCTAGCTATTCAATCCATTCCCAAGCTAGAGGGAAAGAACCGACTCATCCCGCTCAACCGTAGTACCAAAGGAAGTTATCAAGACACCTCCAAACAAGAAATGGAGGAAATTCAAGATTATCAAGAAGAGTGACTACAATGTTGTGGAACAGTTGGGACAGACCCCAAAATCTCCATGCTTACTCGCTCTTGTGCTCCGAGGCTCATGCTAATGCCTTGGTGAAGTTTCAAGAATGCTCACGCACGCAAGACACTACCACCACATTGAAGTTTGTATTGCTAGCCCTGCCAACAACGGCCAGGCTTCGACGTGATATGACTCGCCGAAAGAAACACAACAAAGCCTTGCACATCTCTCATGAATGCAAGGGCACTACACTATCTCATGTTTTGTGGATACCGCTCGCTTCAATATCTTACCAAGATCGCTTTTGATCGACTTGATGTCGAAGGGTTGGTTCGAGACCCAGTGACATTATCGTGAGAGCTTTTGATGGTTCTAAGCGAATAATACTTAGAGCTCACTGTCAAAGTCGGTTCCCCACTTTTGACTCCACATTCTTTGTCATGGACATTCGTCCGCTTACTCTTGCCTACTTGGACGCCCTTGGATACATGGGTCATACTCTACCTTACATCGGTTGAAGTACCCGTGAAAGGGAAGGTTGTTACAGGTGTGGTAAGAAGAGTATATGGTCACCATCTATAGTCATTCCGATATCTCGAGATGGAAGGTGAATTCTTTGAGACTCCGCAAGCTTTTGAAATAATACCCGTAGTCATGCCTGACTCTCCACTCCCCGGTTGCTAAAGTCCGCCTAGGATGGCCTCACCGAAAGATGCTCAAGCAGTTGAAGAAGGTAGCTCTATTTGGGGTCCCCGATCTTCCTTTCAAGTCCGACAAGACCGGTTTAGGCTTCACCATCAAAGGTCGAAGATGATACGCGAACGTGCCGCCAACTTCCTTTCCGTGACGCCAAAGTGGAATCCATGCTATAGAAGACGACGACAACGACTTCGACATCGCAAGTGGATCTTCCAACTCCGACAAAGGGCTCAAGAATTGGAAGATCAAGACGCCATACCAATCTCCTTTAGCGTGAGTAATTGCTCTTGTTTTGTTTTGCTTTTCGATTTCTTTATGTTTTGAACAATAAACTTTGAAAGCCTAGTGCCTTGCCCGGCATCATGGCTCGCTTAGGGTTATTATCCGTTGTTTGCGCGCTTTCATTCAATAAATTCGTTGGACTTTTGCATTCAATTGTTTGTTTTCTTTCTTTACTTTATCACCCCTTCAAAAGCTATGTGTTTTTACACACACCCACGTGATACATCGCAATCACTCCGAATCTCGTTAATAACAACTATGCTATTGCTAAATATGACTTTGATAATCCGATCTACCAAGTCAAGACGAAGTGAGGAAGATTGTGAAGTGCCGGAGAACTTGTCGATCGCTACAAAGAAGAAGAGCGAGTTATACAACCACACGAAGAGCAAGTTGAGGTTGTGAATTGGGTATCAATGAAGATGTAAAAGAGATCAAGATAGAGCGGTCTTGAGAAGTGTTAAAGAAAGGTTGGTTCAGATGCTACGAGACTATATTGAGGTTTTTGCTTGGTCATACGAAGACATGCCGTGGTTGGACATTGATATTGTGGTACACCGATTGCCAACAAAAGAAGGTTTTCTCTGAAATGAAGATCTGGCGACGCGCCCCGAGATGTCGAGAAAATCAAAGCCGAGGTTGTGAAACAGCTCAACGGGTTTTCTAGTCATATTTATCCGCAGTGGGTTGCAAATGTGGTGCCTGTACCTAAGAAGGATGGCAAGGTACGAATGTGTGGATTACGTAGATCGAACAAAGCAAGTCCGAAGATGATTTTCCACTTCCCATATTGATGTTTCGTTGACAACACCGCAAAGATAAGGTCTTCTCCTTCATGGATGGTTTCTCCTACAATCGATCAAAATGGCTCTCAAGACATGGAGAAGACTACTTTGTTACATGGGGCACTTTCGCTACAAGGTTATGCCGCTTGATCAAGAACGCTGGTGCCACTTATCGCGCTATGGTGACATTATTTCATGACTTGATTCATCACGAGATAGAGGTCTACGACGACATGATAGCTCGATCACAGATCAAGAAGAACATCTTGATCATTTGCGTAAACTATTTGACAGTTGAAGAAGTACAGATTGAGACTCAATCCTAACAAGTGCACTTTGGAGTCGATCCGAAAACTCTTAGGGTTTGTTGTTAGTGGAAAAGGTATTGAAGTTGATCCCGCCAAGGTTAAAGCTATTCAAGAGATGCCACCCGCACCGAGAAGGAAGTCGAGGTTTCTTGGCCGATTGAATTACATTGCCGATTCATTGCACACCTAATCGCTACTTGTGAGCCAATCTTCAAGTTACTTAAGAAAGATCAAGTAGTGGAATGGAACACGATTGCCGATCGCTTTGACAAAATCAAGGAGTACCCAGTAATCCTCCTATCCCGATGCCGCCCCAAGGAAGACCTCTTATCATGTACTTGATGTTAGAGAATTCAATGGGTGTGTTGGGGCAACATGACGAGTCTGGTCGAAAAGAGCATGCAATATACTACCTTAGCAAAAGTTTACCGACGTGAAACAAGATACTCACAATGAGAAAACTTGCAACGCTTTTGGGCTGCTCACCGACTAAGACAAGATATGTTGACTCACACTACCTTGTTGATTTCTAAGATGGATCCAATAAAATACATATTTGAGAAACCAGCTCTCCGAAGAATAGCAAGATGGCAAATGATCTTGACCGAATACGACATCCATTACACTTCTCGTAAAGCGATCAAAGGAAGTGTGGTAGCCGATCATTTGGCTCACCAAGCCGTAGATGACTATCGCCTATGCATCAATTTCCGATGAAGATGTTTTACTAGTTACAAATTGTGAAGAACCAGTCTAAGGACCCGAACAAGGATCCCGATGGACTATGGTCTTTGATGGAGCCTCAAACGCACTTGGCAATGGCATTGGCGCCATCATTACATCCCCTACAAAGTGACATACGCTTTCACCGCCAGATTATGTTTCAGCTTGCACCAACAACATGGCTGAATATGAAGCGTGCATCATGGGTATCAAAGTCGCTATTGACTTAAGAATCAAGTTCTTGCAAGTATATGGAGACTCACTTTAGTGATCACCGATTAAGGGCGGGATACTAAACATCCGAATCTCATTCCGTATCAAGAGCATGTCCCGAGTTTGGTCCCCTACTCAAGAGATTACTTTTGATCACATTCCACGAGAAGAGAATCAATGCATTGGCTACTATGTCGTCTATGTTCAAGGTTAGATGGGACAACGAGGCTCCCTGATCATCATTGAGAAGTTCGACGAACCAAAGATATTGTTATGAGCTTGACACGTAAGAGAAACCTTGGTACTATGACGTGAAGAGGTATCTTGAGACTCGTGAATATCCCGCAGGGCATCCGTCAATGATAAGAAGTTCATGAGAAGATTTGCATCCAAATTTTCCTCAAGAACGACATCTTATACAAGCGCAACCACGATCGTGCTTACTCCACTGTAGACCGAAAACAAAGAATACGTATCATGGAAGAGTTACACGGGCATTTGGTACCCATTCCAAGGGACATACCATGGCTAAGAAGATTTTGAGAACAGTTACTATTGGTCCACCATGGAAGCGATTGTCACCGCTTATGCTCGATCTTGTCACAAGTGCCGATTATGCCGACAAAGTACACGCACTCCGACTCGAATGTTTTAACTTCTCCTTGGCCTTTTGCAATGGGCATTGACATGATTGGAGAAATCAAGCCCACGTCCAACGGACATCGCTTCATACTTGTGGCAATCGATTACTTTACCAAGTGGGTAGAAGCAACTCGTCGATCTGTTACCAAGAATGTTGTGGCTCGTTCATCAAGCATAACCTTATCTCGGTATGGCATTCCCGAAAGAATTATCACCGATAACGGCTCTAATCTCAACAACAAGATGATCACTGAACTCTGCACGCAGTTCAAGATCAAGCATCACAACTCTTCTCCTTATCGGCCTAAGATGAATGGCGCAGTGGAAGCCGCCAACAAGAACATTAAGAAGATTATACATAAAATGACAGTGACTTACAAAGATTGGCATGAGATGTTACCATTTGCTCTTCATGGTTATCGCACTACAGCACGAACGTCCACAGGGGCAACCCCCTTCTCTCTTGTGTACGGTATGGAAGCCGTCTTACCCATCGAAGTTCAGATACCCTCAACTAGAGTCCTCCAGGACACAGAGTTAGGCGAAGACGATTGGGTCCAGACTCGCCTTGACCAGATTAATTTGATTGATGAGAAACGACTCGCGTCCATTTGCCATGGACAGATCTACCAGAAGCGAATGATCAGAGCATTTAATAAGAAGGTCAAGCACCGAGTCTACCAAGTCGGTGATCTAGTAGTCAAGCGCATCATTCTTCCACAAGGTGATCCCAGGGGCAAATGGACTCCCACCTACGAGGGACCATTTGTAGTCAAGACAGTGTTTTCCGGCGGAGCTATGATACTTAGCACCATGGATGGTGAAGACTTCCCACACCCTGTAAACGCAGACATAGTCAAAAAATACTACGCATGAACGAGACCCGCTAGGTTCGGGCAAAAGTTAAGGATATATACAAAACATGTACACCCGGCAAGTCGAAAACCTGAAAAGGCGACTTGGGCAAAAAAGGTATCCCAGATCAAAACCGAAAGGGCGGTCTAGGCAAAAGTTAGGGATTCAAGCGTACGACTATGTCTCTTCCAGATCACCTACTTCCAGACTACTATCAGCCTTCAAGATTCAAATGGCAGAGATCAATTCACTCACTTTCTAACGACAAGAAGGAGATGAGATAGTTGAAATATATGAGTACTAGCATAGTTGGAACTTAACGAGATTGTTTCGCATAGATTTTACCTTTCTTGTGTACAAACTACTTGGCCATACGCCACATTTCAAATAAATACAAGTTCTTTCTCTTTACAAATTTTCACTTTTGTGGTTTGCATAAAGTCCAACGTTTGCTTTGAATGATTACACGCATTTGACAATAAAAATCTCTTGGCAAACATACGAAAAGTGAACATACAAAAGTAACTGCTGCAGTACGCTCCAAGAATTGAGATGACGATGAAGGTCACCAAAAACATTCCCCCGCAGAGCATGATCCCCACAACGGTGTCACTCACAACAAACCTCCCTCCTGAGTATGTTAATCCAAGCGGTGATTCCATTCAACGAGCAAGTGTTACATCGGCCTCCAAGCGTAACACTTCACCCCATCAAGGTATTTATCCCCGCCGGATATCTCTCGCTCTTTCCTTTCCCCGCGATCCGCACCGAGACTTGGTCGATAGTGCATCGGAGGAAACTACATCTTCATCCCCACCGAGATTACAATGGGTTCCTCGACTCTTCCAACCCGGTCTCCAGATTATCAAATGCTCTCCAATGAGATCTACACTCGTAATCCCCAGAGCGCCTCCTAATTTTTTCCTCAGCAGGATCTACATACAAGATCCCCAACGGACTCCCTCCCAGATTCTCCTCAGCAGGGTCTATGAGATCTTCAACAAACGCGATTTTCGATCTTTATCACCTCAACCATATCTAGGCCCAAGACTTGGTCAGATAGTGCATCAGAGGAGTCCATGGATATCTTTCTTCTCCTTCCAAAGCAGGATTCTCACTTACTCAATCCCCAAGCAGAAGTCAGAAATCTTCAAAGTAACATCCGCATCTTCTTCAAGATGGATATGTTTTGAAATACCGCCATCTATCATTCATACATTTCTCATAAAGTCATCATTCATGCATATGTCATTCATATACACTATCATGCATCATACTTTGCATAAAACTAACAAATATTCTATCAAAGTTCTCTTGTTTTTTCAAAGCAGTAATCACTTCGACGCAAACAGTCCAGATTAAGCCCGAATCGACGGAAAACTATCAAAACCGCCTTGGTTGTCCTCCGACGATGGTCCAGATTAAGCCCGAATCGACGGAAAACTATCGAAAGACCTTGGTTGTCCTCCGACGATGGTCCGATTAAGCCCGAATCGATGGGAAAACTATCAAAGACCGGTTATCCTCCGACGATCGTCCAGATTAAGCCCGAATCGACGGAAAACTATCGAAGACCGCCTTAGTTATCCTCCGATACAGCAATGGATCAACACCGATGCACAACAGGAAGCTATCCATTTTGCCAACTACAACCTCCCTCGAGTAATCAAGCACGAAGATTTATTCGATTCCCGATTTTCACAGAGTCTCGTGCGACTCGATTGCCTTGGTGGCATCTTAAGCCCATCTCCGACTATTTGTCAAAATGCTTCACTCGAATGCTGCATATATGGTTAAAAATCAATACAAACCAATAACTTCATTCAAAAAAATGAACACGAAGTCTAACATACGACTCCCTCCAGATGGCATCTTAAGCCCATCTCCATGCTCCTTCCAGAAACGTCTACAGAGTCTAGCGTACGGCTCACTTTCTAGCAATCCTCCTATCAATAATCTCGAGTCTAACGTACGACTCATTCCCCAGCTTCTCCAAATGGCATCTGTAAGCCCATTCCCGCATCATCAGCCAACCGCGAGTGCAAATTTTCAGGTGTACTCGAGTGTTCAATCATCTTCTACCTCCAGGTCACGAAAGACCAGCGTGTCAATCTAACCTTCCAGTACAAGAAGATTGAACAGGGGCAGCTGTCATACCCCAAAATTTGCCCTCCATCTTCTCAAGATATTTCATACATCCATACTCAAGGATTCCTCAAGAGTTGATCAGACAAACTCTCTCCTAGACAATCAACCCAAACTAGGGTTTGGCAATTCTCAGGTCAAGATGGACTTCCAACATCTCTATTGGTCTTCATGCCTCCTCATATGCTTCAAAGATTTTCCATGTCAAGTTTCAAGCCTTACAAGTCAAGATTGCTCAGACAATTGCTCAGATGGTTGAAAATCAGTTGAATTGGACAAAAAGTCAACTGTGGTCAACATACAGTCAAACTTCATAATTTTTGGTCAACATCCTCATTTTGAAGTTACATTCATCATTTGATCAAGGGTTGATCATGATTCATCAAGAAAACTCAAGATTTGCTCAAAATTCAAACTTTCTAAATTAGGGTTTCTACGTGAAAGGTCAACTGAACTTTGACTGATCATAACTTCTTCATACTTTCTCAGAAATTTTTCCACCACCTCTTGTTTTGAAGGAAATTCAATTCTCTACAACTTCATGTCTCACAAGAATGTCCAAAAAATGCTTCATTTGAGAAGTATGGCTCAAAACATTACGGGTCATTTTCAAAGTCAACAAAAACTCAACTTTTTGTTTTGAAGATATATTGAGCATGGAAACTCCAATTGATATGAGACCAAATAGGTTGGTTAGAGGAATCTTAGAGCTTTTCAAAAAAGTCCAATAACACTCAAAAATGTGGAAAAATGAGCAAGATACACCATTCACAAGTTGGGATATTTTGAAGGAATGCACAAAGAGAAATACTTCTAAAAATCAAAATTTTTGCAAATGGGCTTGCTTTTTCTTCATCCAAACTTATTCCTTATACAATTAGGAATATCCAAGCCCAATGCCACGAATTTTTATTTTTATTTTTCTATTTAATTTGGAATTTATTCATTTAAATACAAATTAAATTCAAAAATAAAGTATAAAATCAAAATTAATTGCAAGATTGATTTTTATTCCTTCCTTGAGACTCAAGCAACTCACAAAGGCCAGCAAATTTCGAAATTTGATCAATATGGCAAGATTGGATTGGAAATTAATCAAATTTTGGAAATTTGATTTTTTACAAAAATCAAATTTGATTTGCTTTGAATGTTGATTGATTCTCTTCCAAAACCATCCCAAATCCATCCAGTATAAATGTATGATGCATACCTATCAAGAGAGAACGAAAAAATTGGCTCAAGAACCCTAACCTAGAACTCAAAAATCCGTGACCTTCAAGCTACTAGCAGTCATCGATCCAGCCACTTTCAAACGATTTTGAGGATTCAAACATATTCCTTGACATCCCTGGAAGCATTCCAGACCTTTACTTTGCCAAAAACCATCAAGAATCGTGAAATCCGAAATTGGTTTGTTCTTGAAATTTCAAAAATCGTATTCTTTCATTCATGCATTATTAACATGATTTGTGTTTGTTTTTGTGATTAGTGATGTGTTTGCAAGCTTTCTGGGTGCTTTAATCGAATTTCCATGGCCAGGAACGCATATCACCATTGCTAGGGTTTCTGAGGTCGATTTAGGGTTTCTTTAAACAGGAAAAATTGGACCATGAGACCTATACCAATGCATTCGGGATGATCCCAGGAATCGAACCATGGCTTTAGAATTTATTTATATTACGTGTGCTTGCTTTTTGATTTTGCCAGGGACCATAGCGTCGAATAATGGCCGACGTTAGCTTTGAAAATTTAAATCGGGGACGATGAAGCTTCGCGCGCGGACGAGGAGATCAGGAGACGACACTTGTCTTTCTTTTACTCGATCCGGATTTCAAACACACTTGCACACATGGCGTGGTGGTAAAGGCGCTTCCTGTTCCCAGATGCTTCAAAGGGTCACGAGTTCGATTCCTGCCAAGACCAGTTTTGTTTCTTTTTTCAAAACTTGCATTATTTTCTATATTTTCATATTATTTGATATTTTGCATTATTTTTAATTCTTTTCATAATTTTATTTCTGCATTAAAAAATCATCAAAAATTATTTTTCTTTTTACATTATTTTCATAAAATCTTTATTTAATTTAATAAATTAAAAAATATAATTTTGCATGCATATTTATTTTTATTCATAATTTTGCATTTAAATCACTTTTAATTCATTTTTTATTATTAAAATACATCCAAAAAAAAATCCAAAAATTTATTTTAACATATTTATAGTATTTCCAGCATGACATATTTTTTTTATTTTAAAATTTGCATTTTTCTAACATTTTTTCTCTTGTTCGATTCATATCGCATTTTCCGATTTCTCATTCTCTTGCAGGTTGATCCGATTCAGACAATTCTTTCTTTATCATTTTATTTTTCCAATTATGTAACTGTATATGGGATGTAATAGTTTAAATTAAGCCTTTATTTTTCCGCATTTTAAATTATGTATCTGCCCCAAAGCCTTGTAATAGCGTAGGATTTACCTTTTCCGCATCTTTACATTCCGCATTTTAATTTCCGCACCCTATAAATTGCTAGTAATTAGGCGTGTATGGCAAGATAATAATCAACATAGCTCACTAATTTGCAAGATAAAAATATCTGAAATCGACAAACTTCTTCACACATGCACCCCTTAGGGTAATTCTCTCTCGTTGCCTTACGAATTCAAAATGGTCAAGTCCCTCGAACGTAGAGGTATTCTAGCACCGTTGCCTTCCAAACAAATCATCATAGTCCCTTCGATACAAAGATCATAAGACCCACAATGTCGCCTCCGAATACATGATCTTAACCCTCGATTGTCGCCTACGAAAAATGATGATAGTCCCTTCGAATGTGCTAGGATACTTCCTACAAGTTGCCTTCTATGACCATCCGATGTCCCTTCGAATGTCCCGCTTACATCCAACGAATGGGGTTACCTACCAACTAATGGCATGGATGACGCTATTCTAAAGGAACGTAACAATACAAAAACGACCAATTCTGAGTAGGTAATAAGACTTTTAGTTGCTTGCTCTATCAAAATACTTTTCACACCTCATATTTTGTCAAAGTTCAAACTCTTTTCAAAAAAAAACATTTCTGAACACTTTGTATACATTCCTACATGAATCATTACAAATTCAAAGCGAAATGCCTTTTCAAAACATTTTTCAAACACACAGAAAGCACAATTTTAAAGTGATCTAGAGCAACTAAGAGCCCGTAGATAACTACGGACGAAAAGGGGTGCTAATACCTTCCCTTCCCATAACCATTCTCCCGTACTCAGAATCTAACGAAGGTCTTTTTCTGTACTTTTACCTTCCCTTAATTGGATAAAAATAAAAGTCGGTGGCAACTCTTGCTATCCACACATTTGCGATACAAAATCCTAAAAAGTCAGTTCACCGTATCACAGAGTATAAAAAGTATCTGTGTTATGTACAGATGAAAATTTTGTATGTATTTGGAAATGATTTGATATGTACAAAGAAATATTATATACACAAAAGAATGTTATGGGACTTACACCGTGAGGGAGGCCCATTGGTTTCATCAGTAATAATTCTTATCAATGGTATCGGTGTATAAACACACGAATGAAAACAAACGAAAGAAATTTGTTTATGTTTGAATATTGACAATGATGATTTGAGTATGTACAAGTAAAATTAAATATGTACAAAAAAGGATTGGGACTTACACCGTAAGGGAGGCCCATGATCGATTGAGAAATTCGAGAGAAAACGAATTCGGTTTTATCGTTTAAATCGGATCGATCATGGTAAAAGATGTAAGTTTGATGAAATGTTTTGAAAAATGATTTTGAAAATGTTTTGAAATGTGAGGTTCATTTATGAAAAGTTTTGAAAAGAATCGGAAGTCGAAAACTTGAAAATTTCACCTTTAAAAGGTGTTTTGAAAAAGTGCTCAGAATTGCTGCTCGATTAAAATATAATCAGATGAAAGTTTTTTCTGAAAATTTTTGCACTATCATAAAATAGATGTATTTATTGACAAGTGTACAAAAAATCACCTCAAAATGAGGAGTTTTGATTGGTTAAAAAAAATGTGAAAGTTTTGTAAAAAAACATGAAAAAATGGAAAAGTTTGAAAAAAGAATGGTCTTGAGAGGATTGAACCCATGACCATTGGGTAGCACACGTGGCAAAACCTAAGGCGAGCTAGCTACCATGGGACAAACGCGTTGGTGTGGATCGAAACACGTAAACAAAACATTGGAATATTTGAATTTTAAAAACTCAAGAACATAAGCTTGTTCTTCGCTTTGATTCTCGAATTTCCAAACCCACTACAATCCTTGTTTCTCAACGAAATTGGACGAAGTAAAATGAAAATTGCTCGGTTTTTCATCACGAACACGAAGGTGGATGTTAATTGTATTTATTTTTAACCTAACATGTTTGAATTTCTAGAATCACGAAGAACCCTAGAAACTAAGATTTCAAATTAAATGATGCATAGTTAATGATTCTTTGATTTTCTTGAGGGCTTATGATCGTGATGAGTGTAGAAAGAGATCGCCAAGAGTTTTTCGCTTAAGTTCAAAGAATTATGATATCCCGTTCGAGTTCATACCGCTTAAGTGGAGATCAAGAAGGTGTAAACGTGTTTCCGAACTTGTTTGTGGATTGCTACAGATCATCGGCTCACATGGAAGCTAAATGAATGGTCCGCTTTTGAGCTTGCTCGGTTATGCTACACAAGTTCACCCGCAGTTCAAAATGGAAGCTCGATTTTGATGTAAAACCTGTTACTTGCTTGCCAATGATCGGATCATGTACATGAGGTACATGGAAGGTGTTAGGATGATTAGATCACAACTTGTTCCATTAAAACCATGAATTCAATGCTTATGGCGCTTTGGAAGTTTGAAAGCATGGCATGTGATTTCTGATTTTGCTTGTTCTTGTTATGATTTTAAGTTCTAAATAAGTTTAATATTGATTTTGAAACATGTTTGACACCAAAGTTCATCATGGTTTTAATCAATTTCAAAATTGCAAGTTTGCTCACTTTTGCACTATGTTGCTTGATTTTGAAGAAAGAAGTGAGAAAGCATAACTTTACAATGCTTTGGTGTAGTTTTGAACTTGAAATGTTGATCAATTTATAGGCAAATAGTTCTAAAATGTTAGGCAAGAGTACAAGGCTTTTGGAAATTCAAAGATGCCTTAAAGGGCAAGAAAGACTTTTCAAAAGAAAAAGGAAGTTTCCTTTTTTAACCATGTGCTATTTTTACAACTTGATCCATATCTCTCAATTATTACCTCTAGCTGATATTTATCAGCTCAAGAATCAAGTTGGCAAGGTTGTATTGCTTCTAGATGAAGAAATCACAAAATGACCTATAAATGTGAAGTTTTGGATTTTGAAAATCAAGTTCATGGAGCCTTATGTTTCAATTTCAAAAGTATAGCTAGACTCCATGGATTTGTGATTTCTTGGACATTTTGGAAAGCTTGTTTCACAAGCTACAACTTTCATGTTTTTGAGTTTTTTCCAATTCAAATTGGAACTAGGTGAAAAAATGGCATGAAGTTTGAAAAAATAAGAAATTTCAACACTTAGAAATTTTTCTAAGTATGAAAACTTTGACTTTTGTTGACTTTTTAAATTCTTTGATTTTTATGATCATGATGAATCATTTGAAGTATTTTGATGATTGAAAAAGTTTTGTTTTGAAAAGTTGACCAAAAGTCAAAGTTTGACTTTTCGTGATGAAATTTCATCGATGTTTCAAATCGAGATGAAGTCCGTGAACTTCGTGATGTTTTGAATCCGTAAATTAGTTCAAGATGTTGTATCTAAGATATAATGACCAATCTATATCCAAAAAGTCATTTCTTGCTCAAAAGACGAGAAAACTCATGCTCCATCAAACCCTAATTGGTCGATCCTCGATCGATCTATGAGAAAAATGGATATCCGATGATCGAGGTTGATGATTTGATCAAGATAGATCAAATGAGGTGAGAAAACTCAAACCTTAATTGGTTGCCTCTTGAATCGATGAAAATCATGAAACCCTAATTTTGACTCGTGAATGCTACACCCGATTAATCTCTCGAATCGTTAGTTGTGCAATGATGCAAATGTAAGGTGGTATATTAGGTCAAAATTTGGGGTATGACAGATGCCCCTATTTAAGTTTCTTTAACCTGAGAGATGAAGATGGATATCTTCGTTTTGATAGGTGTAAAGAGACTTAAATATCAGAATACGCAAATTTGAACCTAAGATACCAAAAATGCAAATGATGCAAAATGATTGAAAAAAGTTTCACCCAGAGAAATATCAAAGAAATGACATGACGGGGAAAATTTTTTGTGAATACGTCCCTGCTGGGGAAAGAATAATTCACAAAATATGTGAATATCTGTTTCACTTTGGGAGACAAAGAGATTACCTTCTGTCAGCCTTGTGACAATGTTTAAGGTAAGTGAAAAGGATATTACCAATTATCAGCCTTGTGATAGTTTAGGGTAATGAGTTTTAGAAGATATTACCAATTATCAGCGAAGTGATAACTATAACAAGGTAATTCTTTGAGAAAAACACCGAGTATTCACCTCGTGAATAATGTATAAAATGATGAAATGATCTCAAAATGAGTTGTGAAGATATTACCAATTATCGGCAAAGTGATAACTATAACAAGGTAAATCTTCGAAAGATTTGGTCGATTATTCAGCCTTATGAATAACAGACAGTGGGAGAAACAGAACTCAAATGAGTTTCTATTTTCTTGGATAAAAATCTTGCCGAGGATTTCTTCGGAGATGGGCTTTTTGATTGAAGGCACATGTTTTTTTAGATGTAAAGACAATCGTTGGGGATTTTGAATTTCTATACAACACAATTTTGACCTTGTTGAGAAGACAAATTTTCATGACAAGTTTAGGAATGAAAACGGCTCAACGATGAGGTTATTGCTTATTGCTTTGTTGATTATAGATAGTGTTCTATCCAGGAACGAACTGGAAAGAAAAAGTCAATCTAGACATTATTCCCAATGAGGAATGATCTCACTGGGAATGTGGTGGAGAGAAGAAAATGTATTTCTCTTGGGAATACTCCTAAAAAGATGTATCTTTTTTGTTTGGAGATATTCCATCTGGGATGACTTGTACTTACATGAGTAAGCGTGACTTATACCAATGATATGGAAGCAAACATTTCGAGGATGCAAAATGCATAAATGATGCTATTATGTATGAATGTCATGAATGTTATATGCATGCTAACAATATTTTGACAAAGACACTAAAGAGATATCTCGAAAAGGACCACATCATACTCGAACAAATACTGTGGAAGTTGCAACAATGGTGCGATGTTTCACTGGCGAAGAATTTGAGTTGCATGCTTTAAACTTTCTGAGAAAGGTAATTCATTGGCAACTCGATCGGGGATTCTTTTTGGATAAGAATACCGTCCTTTGATGATTTTTGCTGAGGAGAAAACTGCTGTAGCAGTTGTTTTATCCTTCGGAGATTGAAACACTTACGGAGAAAATTGTTGAAGTTCTTTCTGTGTCCATAGTTCAAAGGAAAATTTTTGCTTTTGTTTCAAAATTTTTGAAGTAAAAATTCATTTAAAACATTTTAGTTTCAAAAAGTGATGTTCACAATAAAAGCGTTATTTTGCAAAACAGAATAAAGTAGGAATTGCAAACAAAAGGCACAAAGCTCAAGTTTATTGATAGAATGGTAATCAGCCAAATGCGTGATTCCATGAGCTATTTACAAGAGTTGGAAATGATAATTTATTGGGAAAAGGCTACATTGAAAATAAATAACCGCTATTATCCCTAACAACTTTGAATTCCAACTGTGCTTGTCGCTTCAGAAAAGTTAATTGAAGATCCGTTGATGGAAAATTCTTCGAGGACGGCATGCATCGCTTGCGCTACTTTGTCATTTTTGTGTATCCTTGTTTTTGCCTAGACTTTTCGTGTTTTCAATCTATCGTGATATTTTCGCTTATTGTCTCTAATTTTTGCCCGACCGCTTTTCGTGTTTTCAATCCACCGAGATTTCATTTTTCCTAAGCCGCCTTTTCGTTTTCGACTTACCGAAATGTTTTGTTTTTATTTATTTTTAGACAAAGTATTTTGACTGCATCAAGATTCACGTGGATGCGGAGTTCATCACCGTCCATGGTTGAGAGTCATAGCACCAGAAAAGCTTTTGACGATGTACGAGCCTTCGTAATTAGGAGTCAATTTGCCCCTAGAATCCGAAAGATGAATATTTTTAAGCACGAGGTCGCCTTCTCGAATTCACGAGGTCGGACCTTCTTGTCAAATCTTTCTTCATTCTTCTTTGATAGAGTTGTCCATGACACGAGCGGTCAGCGCTTTTCAATTGTTCACTGGTCGACCGCTTTGACACCATTCGGCCTCAGATAGCTTAGTTTCCATGAGAACTCATTGGTGGGATCTCAACTCTACGGGAGCACTGCCCATGTCAGATACTAAAGAAAAGGAGTTGCCCTTGAAGTGCGATTGGCACGATACCCATGCAGAGCAAATGGCAGATTTGCCGCCTGTAAGTGATGACCATTTTCGGACGATCTTTTGATTTTATCACCATTTCGTGGTGAACTCTCCTTAGTTTTTGTTTTAATGTGCACCGGTTTTAACGGCAGTGATGCTCCACGATCGGGTATCTAACCCCGGCATGTGTGGTAGGACCAAGTTAACACATCAACATATTCTTTGAGAAGATTTATCATTGCTTTTTGACACCGCTGAGTGAAGCTCCGATATTTACTTCTTTTCTATCTTCCTCAGAACCCAAATTGATTGCTTCTAGAGGTTCTTTATGAGGCTGAATGATCCTTTCCTCGTGCTTTAGCAGTCTAGAAATTTCATCTGGGATCTCTTCTTCAACTTCTTCCTCGGCGACTTCTGTGGGATTTCAAAGTTGGAAAGAGCATGAGTTATTGCTTTCAATGGATTTGTCCATCTTAACTGCATATTTGATTTATGTTTGATTAATTAACTCTTTGTCATCATTTTTTTTTGAGAAAAAGTCAACGTGAAAGTGTATGCAGATTAATAAAAATTTTTTTGAAGATTTTTTTATTTATTTATGTGTTTTTTAGGATTATCATTTTCAAGAAAGGGTAAATGAAAATAAACACAAGTAGAAACAAAACAACGCTGCTTTATTTAAAATTCACACTATGAAACAGCCCTAAAACACAAACTCATTTGCCTTGGGCAAGACTAAGAGAAATTATTTAAAAGCTAAAACCCTATAAAACATCTCTACACTTTGGGCGTATGAGTTCAAAACAAAAGCAAAGAAAACTACTTAGAGCTATGAACATTAGTCCGAACTTCAACGGTTTCCAGAGGATGAAATCCTTGGAAGTCAAGGTACTGTAATTTTCCGCTTGGTTTAACCTTGAGTGACTTTGGTCATTGCTTTGAAAGTGCTTTGAAGACTGGACGATAGCTCTTGCCCTTTGTGTCAAGCAATCTTCTTGATTAACAGATCGGGAAGTATGAGATGTAGCATATGTGCTTCCCGTTGATCTTTGTGTTGAATTTTGGGATGTATCCTCCAATCTTCCGAGTGAAGAGACTCATGGCTGGTGATACTTTCCAAATAGTATCCCGAATCCGGTTTCTCGATCTTCGTAAGTGATCATGTTGATGGTGGATCCGGTTTAGTGAATTCCACATGTGTTGGAAGTAGATCTTCTGGGGATCTCGATTGGCTGATTAGACTGAGAAGACGCAGTATACTCTTCTTGTTTGACTAGGATAATCAAAAGAATCACCCTCATCCGTGGGTGGATATCTTCGATTCTATTT
>CM038796.1:62072459-62189251 GCA_021764765.1 Vicia sativa | reverse complement strand
TCGATTCTAGCTATTCAATCAGTTCCCCGAGCTAGAGGGAAGAACCGGTGACTCGTCCTGCTCGACGAGAAGTACCAAAAGGAGATTCTTGAAGACACCTCGAACAGAAATGGAGGAAGTGCAAGAGATTATCAAGAAGGTGACTACAATGTTGTGGAGCAGTTGAGACGGAACTCGGTCAAAATCTCCATACTTACTACGCTCTTGTTCAAGGCTCGTACTAATGCCTAGTGAAGTTTCGAAGAATGCTCACGTCCGCAGAACACTACCAGACCGGTTTGAAGTTTGTATTGCTAGCTTTGGTGCAACAATGGCACAGGCTTCTCACCATATGACTCGCAGGAAAGAAACCAACAAAGCCTTGCATCTCTGTTGAATGCAAGGGCACTACACTATCTATGTTTTTTTGGATCTGGTTACGCTCTGAATATCTTACGGGCGCTTTTGATCGACTTGATGTCGAAGGGTTGGATTACGAGACCCGGTGACATTATCGTGAGAGCTTTTGATGGTTCTAGCGAATAATACTTAGCTCTCATCTGCTGTCAAAGTCGGTTCCCGGACTTTTGACTCCACATTCTTTGTCATGGACATTCGTAAACACTCTTACTACTTGGGCCACTTGGATACATGGGGCGGTATTTGCCTTACATCGGTTGAAGTACGGTGAAAGGGAAGGTTGTTCTGGTGTGTGGCGAAGAAAGTATGGTCGGTCATCTATAGTCGTTCCGATATCTCGAGATGGAAGGTGAATTCTTTGAGACTCCTGTCGAAGCTTTTGAAATAATACCCAGTCATACCGGTGACTCTCTCCTCCACGAAGTTGCTAAAGCTCAAATCAGGATGGCCTCGGCTGAAAGATGCTCGAATGCGGTTGAAGAAGGTAGCTACTATGAGAATTGGCTCCAGATCTTCCTTTCAAGTCCGACAAGGCGGTTTGGGCTTCACCATCAAGGTCGGAAGATGATCGCCCATGACGTGCCCGCCACTTCCTTTCGCATCGACCAAGTGGAATCCATGCTATAGAGAGCGCGACTTCGACATCGACAAATGGATCTTCCGACTCGGACAAAGGCTCGGCAATTGGAAGGCGAAGGCGTCATACCAATCTCCTTTAGCGAGTAATTGCTCTTGTTTTGTTTTGCTTTTCGTATTTCTTTATGTTTTGAACAATAAACTTTGAAAGCTAGTGCCTTGCAGCGGGCATCGTGGCTCGTTCACGAGGTTATTATCACATTGTTTTAGCGTTTTCATTCAATAAATTCGTTGGACTTTTGCATTCAATTGTTTGTTTTCTTTCTTTACTTTATCACCTTCAAAAGCTGTGTTTCTTACACGCTGCGTGATACTGCTGAGAATCACTCAGAATCTCGTTAATAAACTTATCTTTGTTGCTAAATATGACTTTGATAATCCGATCTACCGAAGGCGAAAGTGAGGAAGATTGTGAAGTGCCGGAGAACTTGTCGGGCTACAGCAAGAAGAGGCGAGTTATACACCACGAAGAGAGAGTTGAGGTTGTGAATTTGGAGTCTCGATGAAGCAGAAAGAGATCGAAGATAGGGCGGTCTTGAGAGCAGGTGTTAAAGAAAGGTTGGTTCGGATGCTACGAGACTATATTGAGGTTTTGCTTGGTCATACGAAGACATGCGAGGGTTGGACATTGATATTGTGGTACACGATTGCCAACAAAGAAGGTTTTCTCCGGTGAAGCGGAAGATTCGTCGCGTCGTCTGAGGTGTCGGAGAAAATCAAAGGCGAGGTTGTATGAAAGCAGGTTCAGCCCGGTTTTCTAGCTGTTTACTTCTTATCCATGATGGGTTGCAAATGTGGTGCTGTACCTAAGAAGGATGGCAAAGAATGCAGTGTGTGGATTACGGAGATCGAACAAAGCAAGTCAGAAAGATGATTTTCCACTGTATGTTACGGTTGACAACACCGCTCAGCATAGGTCTTCTCCTTCATGGATGGTTTCTCCGGTTCAATCGGATCAAAATGGCTCGAAGACATGGAAGACTACTTTTGTTACACGGTGGGGCACTTTACGCTACAAGGTTATGCGTTTGAATTTGAAGAGCAGGGTGCCACTTATCGATGCTATGGTGACATTATTTCATGACTTGATTCATCACGAGATAGGGTCTCGTCGGCGACATGATGGCTCGATCCACGGAAGAAGAACATCTTGATCATTTGCGAGAAACTATTTGTGGGTTGAAGAAGTGCAGTTGAGACTCGATCTAACAAGTGCACCTTTGGAGTCGGATCTGGAAAACTCTTAGGGTTTGTTGTTAGTGGAAAAGTATTGAAGTTGATCCGCCAAGGTTAAAGCTATTCGAGATGCGGCCATGAGAAGGAAGTCGAGGTTTCTTGGGCGATTGAATTACATTGCGATTCATTGCACTAGCTGCTTGTGAGCCAATCTTCAAGTTACTTAAGAAAGATCAAGTAGTGGAATGGAGCAGCGATTGCGGATCGCTTTTGACAAAATCAAGGTACCTAGAATCCTCTATCCACGATGCCGCTAGAAGGAAGACCTCTTATCATGTACTTGGCGGTGTTAGAGAATTCAATGGGGTGTGTGTTGGGGCAACATGGCCAGTCACAGTCGAAAAGAGCATGCAATATACTACCTTAGCAAAAGTTTACATTGTGAAACAAGATACTCACACTCGAGAAAACTTTACAGCAACTTTAACTTGGGTGCTCACCAACTAAGGCGAGTATATGTTGACTCACACTACCTTGTTGATTTCTAAGATGGATCAATAAAATACATATTTGAGAAACCACTCTCTCGGGAAGAATAGCAAGATGGCAAATGATCTTGACGAATCGACATCATTACACTTCTCGAGCGATCAAAGGAAGTGTGGTAGCCGATCATTTGGCTCACCAGCCGTAGATGACTATCGATCTATGCGGTTCAATTTCAGAGATGAAGATGTTTTACTAGTTACAAATTGTGAAGAACGGGCCGGACGAAGGACCCGAACAAGGATCGATGGACTATGGTCTTTGATGGAGCCTCAACGCGCTTGGCAATGGCATTGGCGCCATCATTACATCCTACAGGCGGACATCGCCTTTCAGCAGTTATGTTTGATTACTGTGACATGGCTGAATATGGGCGTGCATCATGGGTATCAAAGCTGCTATTGACTTAGAATCAAGTTCTTGCAAGTATATGGAGACTCGACTTTGGTGATCGGTCAGTTAAGGCGGTGGGATACTAAACATCAGAATCTCATTCCGTATCAAGAGCATGTCTGAGTTTGGTCCCTACTTGAAGAGATTACTTTTGATCACATTCCACGAGAAGAGAATCGGTTAGCGGGACGCATTGGCTACTATGCGTCTATGTTCAAGGTTAGATGGGACAACGAGGCTCCCGGATCATCATTGAGAAGTTGACGAACCGGTATTGTTATGAGCTTGACACGGAAGAGAAACCTTGGTACTATGGCGTGAAGAGGTATCTTGAGACTCGGGAATATCCAGCGAGGGCATCATCAATGATAAAAGTTCATGAGAAGATTTGCATCCAAATTTTTCCTCGGCGACATCTTATACAAAGCGACCACGATGCATGCTTACTCGCTGTGTAGACGAGAAAACACAATCGTATCATGGAAGAGTTACGAAGGCGCATTTGGTACCCATTCCGATGGACATACCATGGCTAAGAAGATTTTGAGAGCAGGTTACTATTGGTCCACCATGGAAGATTGTCACCGTATGCTCGATCTTGTCACAAGTGCGGTTATGCCGACAAAGTACCGTACCTCGGTACCTCAGATGTTTTAACTTCTCCTTGGCCTTTTGCAATGTGGGGCATTGACATGATTGGAGAAATCAAGCCCGACTTCCATGGGACATCGTTTCATACTTGTGGCAATCGATTACTTTACCAAGTGGGTAGAAGCGACCTCGTTCGCATCATTACCAAGAATGTTGTGGCTCGTTTCATCAAGCATAACCTTATCATCGGTATGGCATTCCAGAAAGGATTATCACGAGATAACGGCTCTAATCTCAACAACAAGATGATCTTTGAACTCGCGCGGTTCAAGATCAACATCACAACTCTTCTCCTTATCGGCCTAAGATGAATGGCGCGATGGGCCGCCAACAAGAACATTAAGAAGATTATACATAAAATAGCGGTGACTTACAAAGATTGGCATGAGATGTTACCATTTGCTCTTCATGGTTATCGCTTTCTGAGCGAGCGTCCACGGGGCAACCCTTCTCTTGTATGCGGTATGGGCCGTCTTACCCATCGAAGTTCGGATACCCTCACTAGAGTCCTCGGGGACCGAGTTGGCGAGGCGATTGGGTCCACACTCGCCTTGACCAGATTAATTTGATTGATGAAAGCGACTCGCGTCCATTTGCCATGGACGAGATGCGAAGCGAATGATCGAGCATTTAATAAGAAGGTCAAGCAAAGTCTACAAGTCGGTGATCTAGTAGTCAGCGCATCATTCTTCCTGAGGTGATCCGGGGCAAATGGACTCCCACCTACGAGGGACCATTTGTAGTCGAAAGATGTTTTCGGGAACTATGATATAGCACCATGGATGGTGAAGACTTCCACCACATTAGAGACATAGTCAAAAATACTACGCATGAGCGAGACCCGCTAGGTTCGGGCAAAAGTTAAGGATATATAAAAACATGTACACCGTGAGTCGAAAACACGAAAAGGCGACTTGGGCAAAAAGTATCGGTGGTGAAAACACGAAAGGCGGTCTAGGCAAAAGTTAGGGATTCAAGCGTCGACTATGTCTCTTCGGATCACCTACTTCGGACTACTATCGACCTTCAAGATTCAAATGGCGAGATCAATTCACTCACTTTCTCTTGTGAGGAGATGAGATAGTTGAAATATGAGTACTAGCATAGTTGGAACTTAACGAGATTGTTTCCGCATAGATTTTACCTTTCTTGTGTACAAACTACTTGGCCATCGCCACATTTCAAATAAATACAAGTTCTTTCTCTTTACAAATTTTCACTTTTGTGGTTTGCATAAAGTCCGTTTGCTTTGAATGATTACGCATTTGACAATAAAAATCTCTTGGCAAACATACGAAAAGTGAGCATACAAAATAGCTGCTGCGAGCTCGAGAATTGAGATGGCGATGAAGGTCACCAAAAACATTCCCCATGAGCATGATCCCCACGGTGTCACTCACAAACCTCCCTCCGCGGAGTATCGTTAATCAGCGGTGATTCCATTCAAGCGGCGGTGTTACATCGGTCTCAATGGATAACACTTCACCCCGATCAAGTATTTATCCCCGGATATCTCTCGATTCTTTCCCTTTTCCCGGTAGCGATATCGGACCGAGACTTGGTCGAGATAGTGCATCGGAGCTACATCTTCATCCAACCGAGAGATTACAATGGGTTCTGACTCTTCCACCCGGTCTCCGGCGATTATCAAATGCTCTCGGCGAGATCTACACTCAGAATCCCATGGGCGCCTCTAATTTTTCCTCGGCGGGATCTACATACAAGATCCCAGCGGACTCCTCCCGATTCTCCTCGGCGGGGTCTGAGATCTTCAACAAAGCGCGATTTTCGATCTTTATCACCTCAACCATATCTAGGCCCAGACTTGGTCGGATAGTGCATCGAGAGGAGTCCATGGATATCTTTCTTCTCCTTCCAGCGGGATTCTCACTTACTCAATCCCAGCGGTCGTGAAATCTTGAAGCGAACATCCGCATCTTCTTCAAGATGGATATGTTTTGAAATACCGCCATCTATCATTCATACATTTCTCATAAAGTCATCATTCATGCATATGTCATTCATATACACTATCATGCATCATACTTTGCATAAAACTAACAAATATTCTATCAAAGTTCTCTTGTTTTTCAAAGCAGTGTGATCCTCCGGCCTTAACAGGTCGGATTAAGCCGAATCGGCGGAAAACTATCGAAAAACCGCCCTTGGTTGTCCTCCGACGGTTGGTCCGAGATTAAGCCGAATCGGCGGAAAACTATCGAAGACCGCCCTTGGTTGTCCTCGACGGTGGTCGAGGATTAAGCCGAATCGATGGGAAAACTATCGAAAGGCCCTGGTTATCCTCGACGGTTGGTCGAGTTAAGCCCGAATCGGCGGGAAAACTATCGAAGACCGCCCTAGTTATCCTCCGATAACAGGCAATGGATCAACACCGATGCAGACAGGAAGCTATCACATTTTGCCAACTCTGACCTCCCTCGAGTAATCGAAGATTTATTCGATTCCGATTTTCAGCAATGACTACTGATGCGTGCGACTCGGTTGCCTTGGGTGGCATCTTAAGCCCATCTCCGACTATTTGTCAACGATGCTTCACTTCGAGAATGCTGCATATGGTTAAAAATCAATACAAACCAATAACTTCATTCAAAAAAAAAATGAACACGAGTCTAACATCGACTCCTCAGGATGGCATCTTAAGCCCATCTCCATGCTCCTTCGAGAGCGTCTGAGTCTAGCGTACGGCTCACTTTCTAGCAATCCTCCTATCAATAATCTCGAGTCTAACGTCGACTCATTCCCAGCTTCTCCAAATGGCATCTGTAAGCCCATTCGCATCATCGACCAATGCAGTGCAAATTTTGGTGTACTCGGTGTTCAATCATCTTCTACCTCCAGGTCACGAAAGACCAGCGTGTCAATCTAACCTTCGGTAAAGAAGATTGAGCAGGGGCAGCTATCATACCCAAAATTTGCCCTCCATCTTCTCAGATATTTCATACATCCATACTCGAGGATTCCTCGAGAGTTGATCGACAAACTCTCTCCTAGACAATCAACCCAAACTAGGGTTTGGCAATTCTCAGTCAAGATGGACTTCCAACATCTCTATTGGTCTTCATGCCTCCTCGTATGCTTCAAGATTTTCCATGTCAAGTTTCAAGCCTTACAAGTCAAGATTGCTCGAGACAATTGCTCGGATGGTTGAAAATCGGTTGAATTGGACAAAAAGTCAGCTGTGGTCAACATACATCAAACTTCATAATTTTGGTCAACATCCTCATTTTGAAGTTACATTCATCATTTGATCAAGGGTTGATCATGATTCATCAAGAAAACTCAAGATTTGCTCAAAATTCAAACTTTCTAAATTAGGGTTTCTACGTGAAAGGTCAACTGAACTTTGACTGATCATAACTTCTTCATACTTTCTCAGAAATTTTTCCACCACCTCTTGTTTTGAAGGAAATTCAATTCTCTACAACTTCATGTCTCACAAGAATGTCCAAAAAATGCTTCATTTGAGAAGTATGGCTCAAAACATTACGGGTCATTTTCAAAGTCAACAAAAACTCAACTTTTTGTTTTGAAGATATATTGAGCATGGAAACTCCAATTGATATGAGACCAAATAGGTTGGTTAGAGGAATCTTAGAGCTTTTCAAAAAGTCCAATAACACTCAAAAATGTGGAAAAATGAGCAAGATACACCATTCACAAGTTGGGCTATTTTGAAGGAATGCACAAAGAGAAATACTTCTAAAAATCAAATTTTTTGCAAATGGGCTTGCTTTTTCTTCATCCAAACTTATTCCTCATACATTTAGGAATATCCAAGCCCAATCCCACAAATTTTTATTTTTATTTTTCTATTTAATTTGGAATTTATTCATTTAAATACAAATTAAATTCAAAAATAAAGTATAAAATCAAAATTAATTGCAAGATTGATTTTTATTCCTTCCTTGAGACTCAAGCAACTCACAAAGGCCAAAATTTGAAATTTGATCAATATGGCAAGATTGGATTGGAAATTAATCAAATTTTGAAAATTTGTTTTACAAAAATCAAATTTGATTTGCTTTGAATGTTGATTGATTCTCTTCAAAATCCCAAATCCATCGGTATAAATGTATGATGCATACCTATCAAGAGAGCGAAAAAATTGGCTCAAGAACCTAACCTAGAACTCAAAAATCCGTGACCTTCAAGCTACTAGCGATCATCGATCCACCACTTTCAAACGATTTTGAGGATTCAAACATATTCCTTGACATCCACGGAAGCATTCAGGACCTTTACTTGCCAAAAACCATCAAGAATCGTGAAATCAAAATTGGTTTGTTCTTGAAATTTCAAAAATTGTATTCTTTCATTCATGCATTATTAACATGATTTGTGTTTGTTTTGTGATTAGTGATGTGTTTGCAAGCTTTACGGGTGCTTTAATCAATTTCCATGGCGAGCATATCACCATTGCTAGGGTTTACGAGGTCGATTTAGGGTTTCTTTAAGCAGGAAAAATTGGACCATGAGACCTATACCAATGCATTCGGGATGATCCGGGAATCGAACCATGGCTTTAGAATTTATTTATATTCGTGTGCTTGCTTTTTGATTTTCGGGGACCGGCGTCGAATAATGGCAGCGTTAGCTTTGAAAATTTAAATCGGGGCGATGAAGCTTGGCCGAGGAGATCGAGCGACACTTGTCTTTCTTTTACTCGATCCGGTTCAAACACACTTGCACACATGGCGTGGTGGTAAAGCTTCACATTCCCGGATGCTTCAAAGGGTCACGAGTTCGATTCACGCGAGACCAGTTTCTTTTTCAAAACTTGCATTATTTTCTATATTTTCATATTATTTGATATTTTGCATTATTTTAATTCTTTTCATAATTTTATTTCGCATTAAAAATCATCAAAATTATTTTTCTTTTACATTATTTTCATAAAATCTTTATTTAATTTAATAAATTAAAAATATAATTTTGCATGCATATTTATTTTTATTCATAATTTTGCATTTAAATCACTTTTAATTCATTTTTATTATTAAAATACATCAAAAAAATCAAAAATTTATTTTAACATATTTATAGTATTTCCAGCATGACATATTTTTTTATTTTAAAATTTGCATTTTCTAACATTTTTCTCTTGTTCGATTCATATCGCATTTTAGATTTCTCATTCTCTTGCGGTTGATCCGATTCGGACAATTCTTTCTTTATCATTTTATTTTCCAATTATATAGCTGTATATGGGATGTAATAGTTTAAATTAAGCCTTTATTTTTCCGCATTTTAAATTATGTATACGCTAAAGCCTTGTAATAGCGTGGGATTTACCGCATCTTTACATTCGCATTTTAATTTCCGCACCTATAAATTGCTAGTAATTAGGCGTGTATGGCAAGATAATAATCAACATAGCTCACTAATTTGCAAGATAAAAATATCTGAAATCGACAAACTTCTTCACACATGCACCCCTTAGGGTAATTCTCTCTCGTTGCCTTACGAATTCAAAATGGTCAAGTCCCTCGAACGTAGAGGTATTCTAGCACCGTTGCCTTCCAAACAAATCATCATAGTCCCTTCGATACAAAGATCATAAGACCCACAATGTCGCCTCCGAATACATGATCTTAACCCTCGATTGTCTCTGAAAAATGATGATAGTCCCCGAATGTGCTAGGATACTTCCTACAAGTTGCCTTCTATGACCATCCGATGTCCCTTGAATGTCCGCTTACATCCAGCGGGGTTACCTACCAACTAATGGCATGGATGGCTATTCTAAAGGAACGTAACAATACAAAAACGACCAATTTTGAGTAGGTAATAAGACTTTTAGTTGCTTGCTCTATCAAAATACTTTTCACACCTCATATTTTGTCAAAGTTCAAACTCTTTTCAAAAAAACATTTACGAACACTTTGTATACATTCCTACATGAATCATTACAAATTCAAAGCGAAATGCCTTTTCAAAACATTTTCAAACACACGAAAGCACAATTTTAAAGTGATCTAGAGCAACTAAGAGCAGTAGATAACTACGGACGAAAAGGGGTGCTAATACCTTCCCTTCCCATAACCATTCTCCCGTACTCAGAATCTAACGAAGGTCTTTTTCTGTACTTTTACCTTCCCTTAATTGGATAAAAATAAAAGTCGGTGGCAACTCTTGCTATCCACACATTTGCGATACAAAATCCTAAAAGTCGAGTTCAAGTATCCGAGTATAAAAAGTATACATGTTATATACGGATGAAAATTTTGTATGTATTTGGAAATGATTTGATATGTACAAAAAATATTATATACAAAAAGAATGTTATGGGACTTACACGTGAGGAGGCCGTTGGTTTCATCGATAATAATTCTTATCAATGGTATCGGTGTATAAACACACGAATGAAAACAAGCGAAGAAATTTGTTTATGTTTGAATATTGACAATGATGATTTGAGTATGTACAAGTAAAATTAAATATGTACAAAAAGTTGGGACTTACACGTAAGGAGGCCCATGATCGATTGAGAAATTCGAGAGAAAACGAATTCGGTTTTATCGTTTAAATCGGATCGATCATGGTAAAAGATGTAAGTTTGATGAAATGTTTTGAAAAATGATTTTGAAAATGTTTTGAAATGTGAGGTTCATTTATGAAAAGTTTTGAAAAGAATCGGAAGTCGAAAACTTGAAAATTTCACCTTTAAAAGGTGTTTTGAAAAAGTGCTCAGAACGTCGTTTTCGGCTCGATTAAAATATAATCAGATGAAAGTTTTTTCTGAAAATTTTTGCACTATCATAAAATAGATGTATTTATTGACAAGTGTACAAAAAATCACCTCAAAATGAGGAGTTTTGATTGGTTAAAAAAATGTGAAAGTTTTGTAAAAAAACATGAAAAAATGGAAAAGTTTGAAAAAAGAATGGTCTTGAGAGGGATTGAACCCATGACCATTGGGTAGCACACGTGGCAGAAAACCTTAAGGGCGAGCTAGCTACCACTGGGACAAACGCGCGTTGGTGTTAGTGGATCAGAAACACGTGTAAACAAAACATTGGAATATTTGAATTTTAAAAAAACTCAAGAACACGTGCGAAGCTTGTTCTTCGTTTTGATTCTCAGAATTTCCAAACCCAGCTACAATCCTTGTTTCTCAACGAAATTGGACGAAGTAAAAATGAAAATTGCTCGGTTTTTCATCACGAACACGAAGGTGGATGTTAATTGTATTTATTTTTAACCTAACATGTTTGAATTTCTAGAATCACGAAGAACCCTAGAAACTAAGATTTCAAATTAAATGATGCATAGTTAATGATTCTTTGATTTTCTTGAGGGCTTATGATCGTGATGAGTGTAGAAAGAGATCGGCCAAGAGTTTTTTCGTTTAAGTTCAAAGAATTATGATATCGATTCGAGTTCATACTGTTTAAGTGGAGATCGAAGAAGGTGTAAGCGTGTTTCAGAACTTGTTTGTGGATTGCTACTGACATCATCGGCTCACATGGAAGCTAAATGAATAGTGCTTGCTTGAGCTTGCACAGGTTATGCTACACAAGTTCACACTGCAGTTCAAAAATGGAGCTCGATTTTGATGTAAAACACATTACGATTGCTTGCCAATGATCTGGATCATGTACATGAGGTACATGGAAGGTGTTAGGATGATTAGATCACAACTTGTTCCATTAAAACCATGAATTCGAATGCTTATGGCAGTTTTGGAAGTTTGAAAGCATGGCATGTGATTTCTGATTTTTGCTTGTTCTTGTTATGATTTTAAGTTCTAAATAAGTTTAATATTGATTTTGAAACATGTTTGACACCAAAGTTCATCATGGTTTTAACTGAATTTCAAAATTGCAAGTTTGCTCACTTTTGCACTATGTTGCTTGATTTTGAAGAAAGAAGTGAGAAAGCATAACTTTACAATGCTTTGGTGTAGTTTTGAACTTGAAATGTTGATCAATTTATAGGCAAATAGTTCTAAAATGTTAGGCAAGAGTACAAGGCTTTTGGAAATTCAAAGATGCCTTAAAGGGCAAGAAAGACTTTTCAAAAGAAAAAGGAAGTTTCCTTTTTTAACCATGTGCTATTTTTACAACTTGATCCATATCTCTCAATTATTACCTCTAGCTGATATTTATCAGCTCAAGAATCAAGTTGGCAAGGTTGTATTGCTTCTAGATGAAGAAATCACAAAATGACCTATAAATGTGAAGTTTTGGATTTTGAAAATCAAGTTCATGGAGCCTTATGTTTCAATTTCAAAAGTATAGCTAGACTCCATGGATTTGTGATTTCTTGGACATTTTGGAAAGCTTGTTTCACAAGCTACAACTTTCATGTTTTTGAGTTTTTTCCAATTCAAATTGGAACTAGGTGAAAAAATGGCATGAAGTTTGAAAAAAATAAGAAATTTCAACACTTAGAAATTTTTCTAAGTATGAAAACTTTTGACTTTTTGTTGACTTTTTTAAATTCTTTGATTTTTTATGATCATGATGAATCATTTGAAGTATTTTGATGATTGAAAAAGTTTTGTTTTGAAAAAGTTGACCAAAAGTCAAAGTTTGACTTTTCAGTGCAGATGAAATTTCATCAGATGTTTCTGAAATTGACTGATGAAGTCTGTGAACTTCTGTGATGTTTTGAATCCAGAAATTAGTTCAAGATGTTGTATCTAAGATATAATGACCAATCTATATCCAAAAAAGTCATTTCTTGCTCAAAAAGACAGAGAAAACTCATGCTCCATCAAAACCCTAATTGGTCGATCCTCGATTGATCTATGAGAAAAATGGATATCTGATGATCAGAGGTTGATGATTTGATCAAGATAGATCAAATGAGGTGAGAAAAACTCAAACCTTAATTGGTTGCCTCTTGAATCAGATGAAAATCTGATGAAACCCTAATTTTGACACGTGAATGCTACACCGATTAATCTTTATGCAGGCATTGGTTGTGCAATGATGCAAATGTAAGGTGGTATATTAGGTCAAAATTTGGGGTATAACAGATGCCCTATTTAAGTTTCTTTAACACGAGAGATGAAGATGGATATCTTCGTTTTGATAGGTGTAAAGAGACTTAAATATCGAAATCTAAATTTGAACCTAAGATACCAAAAATGCAAATGATGCAAAATGATTGAAAAAGTTTCACCAGAGAAATATCAAAGAAATGACATGGCGGGAAAATTTTTGTGAATACGTCCTATTTGGGAAAGAATAATTCACAAAATATGTGAATATCATTTCACTTTGGGAGACAAAGAGATTACCTACATCGACCTTGTGACAATGTTTAAGGTAAGTGAAAAGGATATTACCAATTATCGACCTTGTGATAGTTTAGGGTAATGAGTTTTAGAAGATATTACCAATTATCGTGAGTGATAACTATAACAAGGTAATTCTTTGAGAAAAACACTGAGTATTCAGCCTCGTGAATAACAGACAAAATGATGAAACAGATCTCAAAATGAGTTGTGAAGATATTACCAATTATCAGCAAAGTGATAACTATAACAAGGTAAATCTTCGAAAGATTTGGTCGATTATTCAGCCTTATGAATAACAGACAGTGGGAGAAACAGAACTCAAATGAGTTTCTATTTTCTTGGATAAAAATCTTGCCGAGGATTTCTCTTTCGAGGAGATGCGGGCTTTTTGATTGGAAGGCACATGTTTTCCTTTAGGCGAAAGACAAGCTGTTGAGGATTTTGAATTTCTCATCAGTCACAATTTTGACCTTGTTGAGAAGACAAATTTTCATGACAAGTTTAGGAATGAAAGCAGCTCGACGATGAGGTTATTGCTTATTGCTTTGTTGATTATAGGCGATGTTCTATCCGAGGCAATGGAAGAAAAAGTCAATCTAGACATTATTCCCAATGAGGAATGATCTCAGCTGGGGAATGTGGTGGAGAGAAGAAAATGTATTTCTCTGCTTGGGAATACTCCGTTGGGGAAAAAGATGTATCTTTTTTTTGTTTGGAGATATTCTACTGGGGACAGACTTGTACTTACATGAGTAAGCGTGACTTATACCAATGATATGGAAGCAAACATTTCGAGGGATGCAAAAATGCATAAATGATGCTATTATGTATGAATGTCATGAATGTTATATGCATGCTAACAATATTTTGACAAAGACACTAAAGAGATATCTGGGAAAAGGACCACATCACAGTTCGAACAAATACTCGGTGGAAGTTGCAACAATGGTGCAGATGTTTCACTGGCGAAGAATTTGAGTTGCATGCTTTAAACTTTCTGAGAAAGGTAATTCATTGGCAACTCGATCGGGGATTCTTTTTGGATAAGAATACCGTCCTTTGATGATTTTCTTTGAGGAAAAGCTAGCATGTGATTGTTTTATCCTTGAGATTGAAACACTTACGGAGAAAATTGTTGAAGTTCTTTCTGTGTCCATAGTTCAAAGGAAAATTTTTGCTTTTGTTTCAAAATTTTTGAAGTAAAAATTCATTTAAAACATTTTAGTTTCAAAAAGTGATGTTCACAATAAAAGCGTTATTTTGCAAAACAGAATAAAGTAGGAATTGCAAACAAAAGGCACAAAGCTCAAGTTTATTGATAGAATGGTAATCAGCGAAAATCGTGATTCCATGAGCTATTTACAAGAGTTGGAAATGATAATTTATTGGGAAAAGGCTACATTGAAAATAAATAACCGCTATTATCCCTAACAACTTTGAATTCCAACTGTGCTTGTCGCTTCGGAAAAGTTAATTGAAGATCCGTTGATGGAAAATTCTTGAGTGTGAATCTGATGTTTGATTACTTTGTCATTTTGTGTATCCTTGTTTTGCCTAGATCTCCTTTTGGTTTTCAATCTATCGGGATATTTTACATTTATTGTCTCTAATTTTTACTGGACCGCCTTTTGAGTTTTCAATCCAGAGGCGCTCATTTTTCCTAAGCCGCCCTTTTCGGGTTTCGACTTACCGAGCTGTTCTTTTGTTTTATTTATTTTTAGACAAAGTATTTCTTGGTGCATCGGCATTCACGGGATCGGGAGTTCATCACCGTCCATGGTTGTGAGTCATGCCTTGAAAAGCTTCTTTTGACGATGAGCCTTCGTAATTAGGAGTCAATTTGCCCTAGAATGCGGTTGAAAAGGCAGAATATTTTTAAGCCGAGGTCGCCTTCTCGGAATTCACGAGTCGGACCTTCTTGTCGAAATCTTTCTTCATTCTTCTTTGATAGAGTTGTCCATGACACGAGGCGGTCGGCGCTTTTCTTCATTAAGTTCGGTTGGTCGTATGCTTTGACACCATTCGACCTCGGATAGCTTAGTTTCCATGAGAACTCTCATTGGTGGGATCTCAACTTCTCGAGAACCTGCTTCCATGCGTATACTAAAGAAAAGGAGTTGCCCTGTTGAAGTGCGTCTTTGATACGATACCCATGCGAGCAAATGGCGACATTCGTGCCGGTCTTTGTAAGTGATGACCATTTTGGACGATCTTTTTGATTTTATCGACCATTTCGGGGTGAACTCTCCTTAGTTTTTGTTTAGTTGGCGGGCACTGGTTTTAACGGTGATGCTCCACGATCTTTGTATCTAACCACTGGCATGTCGTGGTAGGACCAGCGAACACATCAACATATTCTTTGAGAAGATTTATCGGTTTGCTTTTGACACTGCTTTGTTGAGTGAAGCTCAGATATTTACTTCTTTTCTATCTTCCTCGAACCCAAATTGATTGCTTCTAGAGGTTCTTTATGATTTGAATGATCCTTTCCTCGTGCTTTAGCGATCTAGAAATTTCATCGGGATCTCTTCTTCAACTTCTTCCTCGGCGACTTCACGGGGATTTCAAAGTTGGGAAAGAGCATAGAGTTATTGCTTTCAATGGATTTGTCCATCATTGTCTGCATATTTGATTTATGTTTGATTAATTAACTCTTTGTCATCATTTTTTTTGAGAAAAAGTCAGCGTGAAAGTGTATGCAGTTAATAAAAATTTTTTGAAGATTTTTATTTATTTATGTGTTTTTTAGGATTATCATTTTCAAGAAAGGGTAAAATGAAAATAAACACACGATGTAGAAACAAAACAACGCGTTTTATTTAAAATTCACACTATGAAAGCGAGCCTAAAACACAAACTCATTTGCCTTGGGCAAGGCAGAGAAATTATTTAAAGCTAAAACCCTATAAAACATCTCTACACTTTGGGCGAAGTGAGAGTTCAAAACAAAAGCAAAGAAAAACTACTTAGAGCTATGAACATTAGTCCGAACTTCAACGGGTTTCCAGTAGTGATGAAATCCTTGGAAGTCAAGGTACTCTGGTAATTTTCCGCTTGGTTTAACCCTTGAGTAGACTTTGGTTGCTGTTTGAGCAGGCTTTGAAGACTCTGGACGATAGCTCTTGCCCTTTGTGCTGCTGAAGCAATCTTCTTGATTAACAGATCGGGAAGTATGAGATGTAGCATATGTGCTTCCTGTTGATCTTTGTGTTGAATTTTGGGGATGTATCCTCCAATCTTCTGAGTGAAGAGACTCGTTGTCGGTGATACTTTCCAAATAGTATCCCGAATCGTGCTCTTGATCTTCAGTGATCATGTTGATGTAGTGGTAACCAGGATCTGGTTTAGTGAATTCCACATGTGTGTTGAAGCAGAGATCTTCATTGGGGATCTCGATTGGTGATTAGGCGAGAAGGCAGTATACCTCTTACATTTGACTAGGATAATCAAAAGAATCACCCATCACGTGGGTTGGATATCTTCGATTCGATTTTGAGCTTTAAAGCGTATACTTTACCATGTAGTCAAATTTACCTCGGTTCTCCCAAGGTATCCCAAACTTGAAGGGACGGTGGATTTTCATGCCTTTGCGAGGACATGTTTTCAAATTGATCGGTTAGTGCGTCTGATCCTTCTTGCGACACATATTAAATTTGTTTAAATAAGTGCTCCACTCTTGATTCGGAGGTATCGTCTTTATCCTCTTCAATGGTTACAACACTAACCTCTTGGAGAAGGGTTTAAAGCCCCCTTTGAAAACTTCTTTGATTGGACGAAGTGTTTCATCCTTTTGCTTGTATTTGGAGAATACGGGTGCGAACCCGAGTCCGGCTTTTGTTTCGTTCTTGATAGGTTTGATTACATGTCCCCAACCTTCAGCGTTGCCATCTTTCACCATTTGTGCAGCTGCTTTATATGAAGAGATAGACGATCTGTTTTTGTTGGTAGGTTCATCTTCTAATGGATGTTCAAGGAGACGTGTTCCTTCAATGTCATTAGCGGTGATGAAAGGGAAACTGGAAAAATGGCTTACAAGCAAAGCTTGTTCACCGCTGATAGTCACCAACTTTCCGTTTACTGTGAATTTTAATTTCTAATGGAGTAGAATTCTGCTCACCCTCGTGGATCAAGGTCTTCCTAGTAGACAAGCATAGCGGTTAGCGTCCATGACTTGGAAAGTAATTTGGAAAGTGTCTTGGACCGATTGTCATCGGAGGTCAACTTCCCAATAAGCGACTTAGTGATCCGTCAAAAGCTCTTACTACTATGTCATTGAACTTCATTGGTGTCCGTTTGTAAGCCAAACGAGCGAGTGCCATTTTCGGAATTACGTTCAAAGATGAACCAGTATCTACCAATACATTGGACAGGGAATCTGATTGGCAAATCATCGAGCTGTGTAAGGCCAAATTGTGATGTTTCCCTTTTAGGAAGTTCCTCGTCCTGAAGCTTAGATTATTGCAAAATTTGTTATGTTGGAGCGATCCTCAATGAGTGCGTAGTCACATCGTGATCCACATAAGCACAGTCTAGTACTCTCATCAAAGCTTCTCGGTGAGCTTGAGTTGAGGAGTAGAGGCAGTATTGAAATCTTAGAAGAGTGCATCGGTGATCCACGACTCGGTATTCGCTCTTTTGATTAACCCGTTATCATCAAAATCTGCATTGGCGTTGGCTCTATCGGGAGGACCAACATTTGTGCTCGGGTTAACAAGCTGGAATCGTTGCGGGATTCTCGGAAGATATGTCAATGGATTTTGTCGGACAACGAGGCTATGGCGGTCTTGGTGGCAATGGGTGTGCACTCGTCCACTTCGTGTTACTCGTTCGATTTACATTATATTGATATTAGGCGGAAGAGTAGGCATGGGTTTCTCCTTCCCATCCTTTATCGAGGTTGCATTGTATTGGTAAGGAATTGCTTTGGTAGGCGTATGGAGCAGGACCGGTAGGCAAATTACCAAAGGAGACTACAGGGTCTTTGGGCTGTTGCATTCAATCTCCACATTCTTGGGTATGTTGAAACAAGGGATGATGGCGTTTACTTGGGGTTTTCGAGTTGATATCGAGACTAAAAGCTCATGCGGAAAATGCCCTCTTGTATTTACGTCATGGTCATCTCATTTACGTAGATTTAGGTCACCGATGTCTAACAAATCTTTGGATATCTGCTCTTATGGTGGAACATCCTTGAATATTCTTGGAAGCGGATGTGGCAAGGTATTGTGTAGCGAAGGTGCTCATTGTCTTGTATGCTTTATGGAGATGCACCAAGTTTCCTCGATCGGGTTTACGTGCATGCGAGATACTGTCCGTATTTCTCGATATCAAACTCGAGTGCCTTGTATTTGGGGCGGATTGGCTTGTACATTCGGACTTGTATTTACGAAGGAAGAAGATTAGATCTCACTAATCTACGTACTTACGCCTTTAATGCTATCAATGCTCAAGGTCATGGCACGGTGCCTTGGTGAAAAGGGCAAGATCGTCATTTTGTACCACCATGGTAATTTCTCGGGGCAGGAGGTGGTGACCTTATGCATATCATATTCTTTTCTATTAGCGGGGTAAAGTTACGTATGCGTCATTGGGATTGGGTCGGTTGCGTAACGTCTGGTTTGATTCTTTGAGCTAGCGATCACGCGAGGTTGTTGAGTTTGTTGATTTTGTTAAATTTGTTGGAATTGCGGAGCAATTCCTGTGTTTGGATTTGTGTTAACGGAGGGTGCTATGGCAGCTACCTGTCGTTGTTGAATGACATTCTTATGTGGTTTCCCTTGGGATACCATTCCTATGTCATGCTCTTTTTTCCTTGGAAAACCGGTTCCAACCTTCTTTGTTCCACTAGAAGATCTTGCTTCCTTGGTCGGTCGATTCGAACCCCTCTTCTAATCACATTCCCATGCTTACCATCTCGGTGAAATCTCCGGGAGCGCTAGCGATCATTCGTTCATAGTAGAATGAGCCTAGAGTATTCAAGAATACCTTAGTCATCTCCTTCTCTTCCAATGGTGGGTTGACTTGGGCAGCAATTTCCCTCCATCGTTGTGCATATTCCTTGAATGTCTCCCTTTCTTTACGAGACATGGAGGAGTTGGTCCCTATCGGGAGCCATATCAAGTTGAACTTGTATTCTGGACAAAGGCTTCACCTAAGTCGTTGAATGTTTGGATATTCGTCTTTGTCTAAACCCATGTACCACTTGATGCGGCACTGTAAGACTATCTTGGAAGTAATGGATTAACAATGGTGATCTTCGTTTATCGTAGACATTTTCTGGCATACATCGTGAGATGACTTTGTGGACGGGAGTTTCCTTTGTACTTTTCAAAATCGGGGACTTTGAATTTTGCGGGTATTCTTACGAGGAACTAAGCACGGATCTGGTTTTTCCCAAACAATTCTTTCCACAATTGTTTTTATCTCAATGCATTTTGAGGAGTTGTTCTGGAGATTTTCCATTGAACCACGTGGATTTGAGTTCTTGCACGGGTATGATGAACTTCTTCGTCTAAGGTAGTGTGTACTACGGTGAGTTCGTCATGATCGGTTGAAAACCGGCATTGTTACTTGTGGAAGAGTTACTCCACGTTGCGGAGTAAATGTAGAGTTTTCTTTGCAAAGTAGGTATTTCAAGCGAGGTTGTTTAAGAAGTCGGTTGGCAAAATCCGATGCCAAAGTTGAAAGGCATGCCCATGGATAGCCTTACGCATCTTGAAAGGTGAACTCTTGCGATAATTGGCCGGAGTAGTAGTATCCTCTGAAGTCATTGCTTGGTTTTGCGCTCGATCTTTGCTTGTTGACTTTCTTGTTGCGACAAATGAGTTGACCAAAGATGTGAGTCTCTCCACTTCTTGCAATGTTGTTACCGTGCTACGAGTTCAACGTTCTCTTGTTCAAAACCTTCCATTACTTTTCTTCTTTTTGATCTTGTATCGTATGTTCGAGTTGGTGTGGGCGGTCGAGAAACTCTAAGGCCGACAGCGATCTTTTCCTATCTGTTCAATCTGTTTAAACTATTCAGTTGCTCGACTGTTCATTTTAAGCATGAAGCTGTTTAAATGTCGGACTCTAGACAATAGACTTAAATGCAAAGTATGATGCATGATTATGATTGTAAAGAAAAGAAATTTCCAAAGAATTTATGCTAAAAGAGATATTTCTGGCAAATATTTGGATGGAAAAAACACACATTTATTGATTAAATGGAAGAAGATTACAACAATATTGTTTTTTTTGTTGGAGCATTGCTCACACAAATGATAAATTAAATGATAAAATTACAAACTAAATTGAACTAATTAAACGTCTTCGTCGGATGAAGATCCAAAGGCTTGATGCAGCTTCAACTTCAGGATTTCCTTTCCATAGCGAGCTTTTAGTTCAGCTTTCTCGGCTTTTAGCTTGCTGATGACTCTCTTCCACTCGTTGGGAGCGGGATCGCTGGTTGTCATTTCCTCAAGCTTTCTTTTCCTTTCTTTGACGTATCTATGGATTGCGTTATCCTTTTGGCGAATCTTCTCATCTTTCTCCATGAGCCATTCATCCTAAAAGTAAAGCGTCTTTTCATGATCTTTGACTTGCTTCTTGAGCTTCTCATTCTCAAGATTAGTCTTAAGGAATTTGTTTTCCAAAGCTTCTTTCTCAAACCTTATTTTGGTCGAGGCTTCTTGGTATTCTCCACACTTGACGGGAAAATTTGTTGATTTGGAGCGATTGAGAACATGGGATCCTCATAAGCGTAAGGCATTCGAAATTCCTTCGCTCTTTTCTTTACCCAAGAAGTGTAGGTTTCCATGGCTACACAATTCTTTTCCTTCCCTTTTTCTTTCCTTCGGATGTGATGCCAAGCTTTGATCATCCTAGCTTTCAATCCTTGGGAATCCTCTCCTTCGTGATAGAAGTAACTTTCTGATGAAACCAAGAGGTTTACTAGAGTTTGCGCATCCGAGTTGACGTCTGCGAGAAAGGGTTGTAGTTGATTCCTCCTTTCGTACCGATGAGAGTGCGTTGGCAAATTCTCCACTCTCAATGATTTCCATCTCATTTATCGCAAGGTATACCAATGGATATAAATCATTTGTAAGAGACATGAGTCTTGATACCAATGCCACTCGTCTTTGTTTTCACGGAAGATAGGAGATTTAGGCAAATGTGAGGTAATCCATTTGAAAAATAGAGGTACACACACGATAGTTCCGTCTCCGATTCTGTGATGAATAGAGCGTACATGTCACCAAGCAAGGTGGGAATGGGATTTCCAATCAGAAAGATCCTTATGGCGTTGATATCAACGAAATTTGGGACGTTGAAACAACACCAATCCATAGAGGAGTAAAGCTAAAATAGCTTCAAAGGCTACCATACTACCACGAGAGAATTTAAGGGCTTTCTCCATTAGGAACTTTGAAGTCGGTCCTAAGAGTTTTCCTCTGGTAGTTAGGTTTTGTCTATCTCGATTTCTTTAAGTGAGTCATCGTTGCAATGATGGTGACTTGGGAATGGCTTCAAACCATTGAAAGGCACTTTGTCGATCTTGAGATACCTAGGATATCGCGTACTCTTCCAAAGTAGGCATCAATTGATAATCGGGGAAAGTGAAGCAATGGGCGGATCGTAAAGCGAGCGAAAGTTGTGAGAAGTCCTTCATCAACGTTAGCGTTCGGAAGAGTTAAAAGAGTTCCATAGCATTTTAAAATCAGGGATCTTCTACCAAGGATGCTAACTCTTTCAACTTTCCTCGAGAATTCTAAAAGCTGTATCTTTTGGTGAATCTTCCTCGACATCCATCACTCTAACCTAAAATATTTTACAAAGAAAAATCTCTAAATTCTTTAGAAATGAGAAGAGAAATGAAGTTTTTTTGAATGAATGAATGCATGCATGAATCGACAAACATGGTTAGTATTTATACACACGGGCAGCGTTTGAAGTCACGAGCATGAAGCCAGCGATAAGAATCAACGTGGTTAAGTTCTAAGGGCTTATTCATACGTGAAGCGGGTTCTCGATATCTGAGCTCAACACTCCTCTTTGAAATATTATCGGTTTGTTGAATACTCGATGGTCCAATAATATTTTTCAAGAGAAACTACTTTGATCGTAGTCTCGCATGACAATTACTCTAGGCTTACACGAATAATCTACGCTACATCCTAAATGGCGGGATGGGTTATGTGTTCTCTGACTCGACTTCTCGAGTTCCCTTGAAAGCAAAATGTCTTCGCAAATACTTGCTAAACACAATACCCCCAAGACAACCTCCACTGAGCGGGAGATATTAACTTCGTAAGCATTGAACTTCTCACGTATTAATACCTCCACCTAGATCTTAAAAATGTTTCTTAAATCCGGGTTAGGATTTCTTTCCATCAGATGAAATCGCGAAAACACACAATAAAGAAAAAACAGACATATGCATAATATGAAAGCTTATCCCCTTTCTTTTCTTTTTGAAAACAAAAAAAAGCTTGGTGCTCTCGAGCAGAGTCACATTTTTTTTGAAAATCAAAGTTTCAGTACTCCCAGTAGTCGCCATTTTCTGTTCGCGTTAAAGGTGGCGTAGAGAGTTTGAGCGTGAATTGATTCTCGGCTCAAACGATTTACTCTTTTGATTTGTTTATAAAGATGCATGAGCATCAAGCTTTATTATTTTCAACACAAGAAAGATGATTTAATGATTATGAAAAGGGAAAGGTAATACCCTCAATTGATATTGGTATGCGTAACGACTAAGCGTAAACTAGGCATAGCATTAGGGGAGATACGAGTAAGGGGATTGTTATATAAAGGGAATAGATGGAGCACCCTAAATATATATAGTTATCTATAGCTTTATATATGAATATGTTTGATATGTTTGTGTGTTTTAATTGCTATTTCTATGATTGGGAAAGTTTCTCCTTTGGGATTTTAAGAAAGATAGATTATGTGGGATCCTAGTGTTTGTTATTATTGTGCTCACAAAGATCTGTAGCTCTTCTGCATACATATCCCTTAGTGGGAATCAGAGCATTTGTAGCTCGGATCTACAGGGATCTATGGTTTGTTTGGTGCGAGGGAGAAAATTTGCTCGGCAAGGATGAGACCTTGTGCCTACGTATTCTCAAGGGATGTTGAGAAAGTCGGAGCAATCGTAGTTCCACTTATGCTAGTGGAAAGCAGCGGGATGTTAGTAAGAGCAGACAAATGTCATCTTAATGAAAAATGTATCTAATCTATTTCATCACATACATTTTGAAAAGTTTGATTGATTAAAATCTTTAAATCGTAAGTATTAGGTGTTTTGCTTGAGGGTACAAGCGTTACCACTTACATGTTTAAGAAAGATGTTTGAAAAGATTGAATCTTTTAGCGTAAGTATTGGGTGTTTTGCTTGAGTGTACAAGCGTTACCACTTACAATTAAGAGATGTTTTGTTTGAAAAGAGTTTGAAAAGAGTTTGAAAAGTTTTTGTGTATGTGATATGATAGATGAGATACTTCTTCCATAGAGATGATAGCGTCTAAATCTAGGAGAAATTGATTGGATTTAAGGGATGCTTTTAAGAAGCCCATGGGTCCTTGTATTGTTAGCCCAGAGGCATTAGGGTCATCGAGGTCCTTGTATGAAGCTCGAGAGGAAGCTATAGGGTATGGTGGCTTTGTGTTAAAAGGATTTCAGAAACCATCCTTTTGGAATTAAGAGCAATTTCAGCGAAATTTTCCTCTAGGGATTTTGAAAGTTATTTCAAAACCTTCCTTCGGGTTCTATCTTAGCGTGGGTGATTCTTTGTATTGGGAGCCCAATAGGAGGTGTTAAGAGATTTCTGTCTCTTTCATTGTATGATGCCGAGAAGGCTAAACTCAATGAGGAGTTCTTTTGAGCGAAGCCCAGGAGGACTCAGCAGTGTTGTCTTATATGAAGCCTAAGCGGAGGCTAAACTCGGATGAATGAGTTTTCTTATATGAACCTAAGAGGAGGCTAAACTCATGGGAGAGTTATCTTGTATAAAGCCAAGCGGAGGCTAAACTCATCTTTGGAGATGAATTATCTTGTATGAAGCCCAGCGGAGGCTACAATGTAGGAACTTATTGATTAGTCTAATTGTTATGTTATAATTGGACAGTTGTATAAACAAGTGTGTGTGTGTGATATGTATTCAAAGGAGTTTATGAAGGAAATATAAACAATGCAATGATGTTTATTCTGAAGTTTATGAAATATAAACAAGTGTACGTAAACGAGCGTTTAAAAGCAGCGTAACTTGATTATTTACAAGTTTGAGCGTACAAGGAAGTGAATATGTACACGAACGAGTATTTATGTACAGAGAATGATGGATGTACATAGGGGAGTTGGGACTTACACCATAAGGGAGGCCCATTGGTTTAAAAGCAGTTTCACAGGGAATAATGCTCCTTTCAATACCAATGGTATTCATTGTATATCTGACAGATGAAATGATCGAAGTTTATATGTAAAAAGTATTTGTATTATGTACAGATGAAAGTTTGTATGAAAAGAATTTGATATGTACAAGGAAAAGGTATGCACATAAAGAATGTTGGTTTGTGTATACACAAGTGAAGTGAAAAACAAACGATCGAGTTTATGCATACTTGAGTATAAAAAGTATCATGTTATGTACAGATGAAAATTTTGTATGTATTTGGAAATGATTTGATATGTACAAAGAAATATTATGTACACAAAAGAATGTTATGGGACTTACACCGTGAGGGAGGCCCATTCGTTTAAAAGAAGTTTCATCAGTAATAATTCTTCTCCTTTCAATACCAATGGTATCGGTGTATAAACAAACGAATGAAAACAAACGAAAGAAATTTGTTTATGTTTGAATATTGACAATGATGATTTGAGTATGTACAAGTAAAATTAAATATGTACAAAAAAGGATTGGGACTTACACCGTAAGGGAGGCCCATGATCGATTAAGAAATTCGAGAGAAAACAAATTTGGTTTTATCGTTTAAATCAGATCGATCATGGTAAAAGATGTAAGTTTGATGAAATTTTTTGAAAAATGATTTTGAAAATGTTTTGAAATGTGAGGTTCATTTATGAAAAGTTTTGAAAAGAATCGGAAGTCGAAAACTTGAAAATTTCACCTTTAAAAGGTGTTTTAAAAAAGTGCTCAGAACATCGTTTTCGGCTCGATTAAAATATAATCAGATGAAAGTTTTTTCCGAAAATTTTGCACTATCATAAAATAGATGTATTTATTGACAAGTGTACAAAAAATCACCTCAAAATGAGGAGTTTTGATTGGTTAAAAAATGTGAAAGTTTTGTAAAAAAAACATGAAAAAATGGAAAAGTTTGAAAAAGAATGGTCTTGAGAGGGATTGAACCCATGACCATTGGGTAGCACACGTGGCGAGAAAACCTTAAGGCGAGCTAGCTACCCTTTGGGACAAGCAGCGTTGGTGTTAGTGGATCGAAACACGTGTAAACAAAACATTGGAATATTTGAATTTAAAAAACTCAAGAACACGCTTGTTCTTCGTTTTGATTCTCGAATTTCAAACCCGCTACAATCCTTGTTTCTCAACGAAATTGGATGAAGTAAAATGAAAATTGCTCGGTTTTCATCACGAACACGAAGGTGGATGTTAATTGTATTTATTTTTAACCTAACATGTTTGAATTTCGGAATCACGAAGAACCCTAGAAACTAAGATTTCAAATTAAATGATGCATAGTTAATGATTCTTTGATTTTCTTGAGGGCTTATGATCGTGATGAGTGCGAGAAAGAGATCGGCCAAGAGTTTTTCGTTTAAGTTCAAGAATTATGATATCGATTCGAGTTCATACATTTAAGTGGAGATCGAAGAAGGTGTAAGCGTGTTTCGAACTTGTTTGTGGATTGCTACATCATCGGCTCACATGGAAGCTAAATGAATGATGCTTGCTTGAGCTTGCAGGTTATGCTACACAAGTTCACACCGCAGTTCAAAAATGGAAGTTCGATTTTGATGTAAAACCTGTTACAGTTTCTTGCCAATGATCTGGATCATGTACATGAGGTACATGGAAGGTGTTAGGATGATTAGATCACAACTTGTTCCATTAAAACCATGAATTCGAATGCTTATGGCAGTTTTGAAAGTTTGAAAGCATGGCATATGATTTCTGATTTTTGCTTGTTTTTGTTATGATTTTAAGTTCTAAACAAGTTTAATATTGATTTTGAAACATGTTTGACACCAAAGTTCATCATGGTTTTAACTGAATTTCAAAATTGCAAGTTTGCTCACTTTTGCACTATGTTGCTTGATTTTGAAGAAAGAAGTGAGAAAGCATAACTTTGCAATGCTTTGGTGTAGTTTTGAACTTGAAATATTGATCAATTTATAGGCAAATAGTTCTGAAATGTTAGGCAAGAGTACAAGGCTTTTGGAAATTCAAAGATGCCTTAAAGGGCAAGAAAGACTTTTCAAAAGAAAAAGGAAGTTTCCTTTTTTAACCATGTGCTATTTTTACAACTTGATCCATATCTCTCAATTATTACCTCTAGCTGATATTTATCAGCTCAATAATCAAGTTGGCAAGGTTGTATTGCTTCTAGATGAAGAAATCACAAAATGACCTATAAATGTGAAGTTTTGGATTTTGAAAATCAAGTTCATGGAGCCTTATGTTTCAATTTCAAAAGTATAGCTAGACTCCTTGGATTTGTGAGTTCTTGGACATTTTGGAAAGCTTGTTTCACAAGCTACAACTTTCATGTTGAGTTTTTTCCAATTCAAATTGGAACTAGGTGAAAAAATGGCATGAAGTTTGAAAAAAATAAGAAATTTCAACACTTAGAAAATTTTCTAAGTATGAAAACTTTTGACTTTTTGTTGACTTTTTCAAATTCTTTGATTTTTTATGATCATGATGGATCATTTGAAGTATTTTGATGATTGAAAAAGTTTTGTTTTGAAAAAGTTGACCAAAAGTCAAAGTTTGACTTTTCAGTGCAGATGAAATTTCATCAGATGTTTACGAAATTGGTGATGAAGTGAACTTGTGATGTTTTGAATCCAGAAATTAGGTCAAGATGTTGTATCTAAGATATAATGACCAATCTCTATCCAAAAAAGTCATTTCTTGCTCAAAAAGTCAGAGAAAACTCATGCTCGATCAAAACCCTAATTGGTCGATCCTCGATTGATCTATGAGAAAAATGGATATCTGATGATCAGAGGTTGATGATTTGATCAAGATAGATCAAATGAGGTGAGAAAAACTCAAACCCTAATTGGTTGCCTCTTGAATCAGATGAAAATCTGATGAAACCCTAATTTTGACCTATGAATGCTACACAGATTAATCTTTATGCATTGGTTGTGCAATGATGCAAATGTAAGGTGGTATATTAGGTCAAAATTTGGGGTATGACAGATAGCCCGACGGTTTAATCGAATTGGAAGTCTTTAGGTTGTTGAATGATAGCCCAATAAGCTAAATACTTCTATCCGCGTAAAAAATAACAGAGTGTCATTCATTTAAATTTTTGGATGATAGTCCGACGATTTAATCGAATTTAGAATATTTAGGTTATTGGATGATAGCCCAATAAGTTAAATATTTTATTTCACTTGAAACACTTAATAACGTGAACCCCATTTCACTTCACCAATTTCATAATAAAGTTTTTGGGATGATAGATGATTGAATGAGATCACTCGTTCAATTTCTAGTATTTGAATCATTAGATGATAGCCTAATGTTTCGGTACTTTTCGCCCACTTAAAATCAACTCAATTCACTCAATTTTTTTCCCGCTCATATGCCACCATCAAACTTTTTTCTTACAAAGAGTGTGCAATAGACATTTCAAATATGAACAAAGACTTAGATTTTCAAACAAACTAAACAAGTACAAGTTCAAACATTTGAAATGTATAATGCACGATTTTTCTTATAAAATCAACACAACCAACCAAAACATTTTCAAGAGAAACTATAGAACTCTGACTTTCCCATTGCACGAGGGAGTACGTAGGCACAAGATGCAATGTCTTTAGCGAGTTCAAAAACCCATAAATAAAGACCCTTCTTCTTCTATTCTTATAAATCATTTAATAAACACACTTAAACACACACGAACTAAACGGGTCCCATCGAGTACGATGGATGTGAGGGGTGCTAATACTTTCCCCTTGCATAACCGACTCCCGAATTCATATCTTTTGGTCTCGTAGACCGCCTTATCCGTCATTTGTGGGTTTTATCTATATTTTACCATTCCTATGGAACAAATAAAATTAGGCAACACTGGCCGTGTTGGTCTCTGATTTTGTAAATCCTTCTTTTTTCCACAGGCCTCCTGACACGGGCCGTGCCAAGCCACACGGGCGCCTGTGTCAACCCTCTGGTTTTTGTATGGGGACAGTGCCAACTCTTGACATGGGCCATGTTGTGTGACACGGACCGTGTTGCTTCTAATTCTTTATATTTTCCTTTCTTTGGACCTTGTACTCTTTATTCCTCTCAGCACTATGCCTCATATCATTCACTCAACCTGAAACATGCATGCTACCAACCAGCAAAAGCATCAAAGACATCTAAATAATTCAAAGATAACAAAATGCAAAGAAATCAAATAAACATGGAAATACTTTAACGCAAATACTAAAACTTAAACTAAATTGTTACCAAATTAACCTCTTTATGTCGAATGCATGATGGAAATTAAGTAGAAATGGTGACCGATCACCTTATTTGCCAAGTTTTGGCAACAAGAGGGGGAGAAAGGATTAGCTTAGATGTTGATATAACAAGAATCTCTTATTACAAATGCTACACATAGATGTCGGATAAGATGTTCAATCTTGCGTTTGTGTTTTGTTTTGTGACCTATGATCTGAGTTATGAACACAATTGTGACCTGTGTTTTGAGTTACCCAAGATGGTGGTTGGTATTGGTCTTAAGATTCTTCTTATGCTCTGTGTTATGAGTTAAGAGATCTCTTATGCCCTCATTGGTTTTATGTGACAAGAAAAGGTTCTGGGCTGAGGGGGAGTATTGGTCATCTTCTTCCTCATGTGCACCACCAAGTATTTTCAAGACTTTCTACTCCTTTTCTTGAAGGTTCTGTTTCTTTGGTGATGGGTTTGATATTACAGACAAGCTCATTCAAAATGCTCAAAAGAAGATGTCGAACAAAGATGTCATGTCATCTCATATGAAGACTGGATCCATAGTTTTATGCTGCAATGTTCAACAACTGCTGAAGACTACTGTTCAAAAGAATTGTAATTTATAATATTGCTGTATACTGGATTATAATTTTCTATTTATTTGTTTTAGCTAAAATTTTCCAAAGGGGGAGATTGCAAGCTATCTATCTTTAGGATTGGCATTAATTTTTGTAAAACAAATAAGACAACACTATGATAGGTATGATATATATAACTTGCTAACAATAACATGTTAAGCAAGAAGTCCTATCTTATGTTGAGGCATGTTGAGATGAAGAAGTTTCAACATATGGAACAACATGTCGAATCAGATGTCCTATGAAGGAGCATACAACATCGCACCTCAGTTGAAAGTTAATTAGTTAAGTCTGTTGTAATTTAACTTATGCATAATATTCAGGGAATATTATGCAATCCTATGTGGCGCTGGATTAAAGGTCAAGAACAATCAAGAAGATATTTGAAGGATATCGAGTTTCTAAATATGGAGCTTATTTAGAAAACATTTGATTGAAGATCTTGTTAGTAGAAAAAGTTACTGCTGGTTTGTAATTGTGGATATGTTATGATTGGAAGCCCAAGACTAGTTGGGAATAGGTTATAAATAGAAGGGTTTGTAACCTAGTTTTGGCACAGGTTCAATATGTAGAATTCTAGGTGTTGATTCTCTATATTTAGGATTGACTTTATGTTTGGTAAAACTAATTTAGCATCAATAGGTTAAATAATATTTATAACTTGTAATGAGAAAGCAGATTGAAGTTCTATTAAATGAAGAAACATGTTGTATTGAAATGGTTCAATATCTGGAACAACATGTCGAAGAAGATGTCACGACATCATGTTTGAGCTGACAGATTGGATTCCGTTATGAAGCAGAATACTCCTAAGGAGAATATTTTGCAAAATTGTAACGACTTACTTGTTGTTACTTGGAGCCCAAAATTATGGAGATATATTAGGGAGACTTTATAGGAGAATCTGTTGCCGATTGGTTGATTCTCTAATTGTTGTTATAACAATATGGAGATATTTGTGGAGAATATCTTGGAGCAGCTTTAGCAGTTGTTTGTTATGTCAGTTTGTTATGTTTTTAAGGATCAATTCCAGTTGAGTAATAGGTTATAAATAGAAGCTTTGTAACCTATGTTTTGGTACCAACCGAATTTAGTAATGATGTAGTTTTTAGGGATGAGTCTGTAACAACTCTCTAGGAGAGTTGGTTTGTAGGTGAACCACCCAGATTGTGGGATGGCCACTAATTTGTACCTCGAAGCCTGTAGTCAAGAGGATTATTTTACTCACTCATAAGTTGTGAAGAAATAAGTGTAGTTGTGTCGTTGGAAGAAGCTGTGATGCAATTCCAAGTTTTGTTTGTGTCACATGTGTGACTGTTTTGTATTGTGTTTGAAGTGTGGTATCTTCAAATTGTTTTAGTTGTGTTTGGAGTGAGGCATCTCCAAGCTAATTATGTTAGGAGCCAAGCAATTGATGTAGTTACTGGTGTGATAGTGACTGGTAGACATCACTGAGGTGATTGGAAGGGAGCAGAGGTTATCATATCTAAGTGTGGTATCTTAGGTAGAAGGGTCATTGGGTAGTATGATTAAGTGAGGAGTGTAAACATGGAGGTTTCCCTCTGAATTAATATTGTTAATAGTGAACTTCATTCCTGGCTTAGTATGCCCTCATATGTAGGTTGGTTAGAACTGAACTGGGTTAACAACTCCTTCTGTTCTTTTGTTTCCTAAATTTTAATTATAATTCCACCTTGTTTATTTTGTAATGTCAGATCATATGTCACGAGATCCTGAGTCTGTCAACACCAGAATTTCAATTGGTATCAGAGCAGGAATCCTGTATGTTTCTGGATGAGATCCATGGGGGATACTTTCTAGTTGTGCACAAGGTAGAATATTGTTTGAACAAGTAGTGTTCATATTGTATAGTCCCTAGAAGTGGAGGATGGACCTATTTGTGGATTGTTTGAACAACGAGTGTTCATATTGCATGGTCCCTAGAAATGGAGGAAAGACCTATCTGTGGAGGACTAGACCAACCTGACCAGAACCTGTACCTTCTTGAAGAAAGAAGATAAAGATGCTGGAACAAGAAAGTTAAATTCAAAGACTTCATGCAGGAGTGAGGATTTTTTATTGTATTGTTCAGCCTATAATCAACATAGAGAATTGTCAAAACCTTCATGCAGGAGTGAAGCTATTGATAAGGTAACTGCAGTGCTTATGTGTTTCCATATTGGTCAGGATATTGGTTGGGTCTAGTCTGTTTCTTGGAGAAGAAGCAAGCGTTTTGTAGGGTTGATTTATTTTCAATCCTTGGATTTAATGCCTACAAGTAAATTATAGAGTAAGCATTGTGTATATTCTGTTGAGGTATGGCTATATTCCGCTGCATAGCCTCTGATGCAACCCCTATAGTGAGAGAAGGATCCTAGGATTATTTTATCAACAGAATATTTGGAAGATTATTACAACTATATTAAAAGTGTCAAAGATACTTGAGATATTCCTCAAGTCCACTCATAAAGGCATATATTAATAAAGTTGATGAGTATCAATTGATCAATGATTCTCATATAAATCTGCAAGTTTGAATACCTTGAAGAATATCAAGGATGATATGTTCCCAGGAGATGGAACAAATGTTTTATATGATGTTAGGATATTATTACTGGTATGAAGCTACCAGTTGAAGAGCATATGTTCTGGGTGCTAAACAAATGTAGTGTGAGTACATATGTTTGGAACCTACTCCTGATCTAGAAGAGGAGACATCTGCTTATTAGTTGATCATGACACGATCAACAAGCTCTTATACTCCAAATGTTAGTTTATTTCTGACCTAAGATTATGGGAGTATAGAAGTCAGGCTCAGTGCAAGTAAGAGACTCATAAAGGTATTCCCCTCAACCCCTTTATGTGATATCAAGATGAGCTTTTATCTGGTACATCCTTCTGATCAACGGAACCAGATATGTGGAGTTTTATTCATGACCATATAATAGATTATAAAATGTAATATTGTGTCTCAACCACAATGAAATACGATCATGAATGTTGATTGCCCTAAATATTATCCTGAAAGGGTATTGTCAATAAGAATCAAGGAAGTTAGATTGCAGTGAAGAATCTGAATATCTTTGTGCCATGCCATAATTAAGTCTGTTCCAGAAACCTAGTTGAGGGAATCTCCTCTATAGGTATAGACTATGACATCCATCATCTCAAAATCAGAAGGGAAAGTCTGAAGAAAAGTCTATGGAGATATGGATCACATTTTTCCTTGATATGTAAATTGTTATGGATGTAAAGCTGACAGTTGCAGTGCTTCTTGTGTTCCCCCCAAAGTGTTATGAATAAGGAATTATGAATGTTACCCCCAGAACCATAATGGATAATGTTGTATCAGATGTCAAAACATCATCTTAAAGTCTTCATTTATTCAAAGTTGTATTGTTGCCATGAAGTAAATATAAGTGTGAAGATGTAATCAGTTAGGATGATCTTGTGTGAGTAGTTAATTCTAACTGACTAACTAGTAGGTACTTTGATGGGAGACTAAGTACTTATTAGATGTGCAGCCTGAATGCAAAATTCATATACTCTGTCGGGAGATGAGTATCTGTATGAAGAATTCATGGCCTAGTGTGAACTAAATATCAATATTAAAGTTCAGTGTTATCTTCACAAGTCAAGGATGTGTGACAACGTTATTTGGTGACTATTTGAAGAGCTGATTCAACCGAGATGCATACAGATGATGTCAAATATCTTGATGGGATCTGGATATTTGTGATAATTGTGTGGAAATCTGAATCAAGAAAGAGATAAAGACTGTGATGTATAGAAGAGAATGTCCTACATGAAGATGTAACATCACAACTATTGAAGACACCAGAGATTGAAGAAAGATGATAAGGTTCATACTTATCTCTTGAAGACTTATAATTAGTTATACACATAGTTAACAAGGAGGTTTCTTCTATTACAAGTTACAGAGTGTGGAAATCTGAATCTTGTGAAGCAAGCAAACTAAGGATTCCTAATTTGGAAACTGTGGCAAATTCCAAATAAAGAATACTTCAAGTATTATGAGGAACAACATCAAAGATGTCCTTATTTTGTGTATCTCGGGGGGGTAAGGGTATTGAGATAAGAAAAGACAATGTAATTATGCTTCTAATCATATGGAAAGTCTTTTAAAGACTAATCTTTTCAAGCTAGAAGAACAATGTCAAACAAGAAGTCAGGACATATCTCAAGACATGTTTTATCCTTAAAGACCAGTAGGGATAATTCTTAAACTTTTCATCTAAGACGTGTATTGATGGTGTGCATCACGTGTTCTGACCTAGTGCATGTTTTGGAAATTGTTAGTTCCAAAATAAACAAGTTGTATTAAAGGCATTCATTGCCTTCAGCCAGTGCACAAATTCACCTGATGCGGTTTTTATTGAAGTAGCATTTCTTGACCAAGACAATTGTTATAGTCTAGGTACGCTATTTTAGTTGCTCAGGTATTTAGAGTGTCTTTTTGTTTCTTTTTCTTCCCTTCAGTTTTTTTGTGTCTTCGTTTGTTTTACTCTTATGTCCTTCGTTCAGATATGGGTAAGTTTAGAGTCTATGAAGGTTATGTTTGTCAACTTATGGAAAACATAGGGAAAAAGGGTAGTGTTTAAACGTAGTTAAGTTTGAGGTTAATCTTTGTAGTTGTTTTTGCAAAGATATCGAATAGGATGTCCTATTCTGAGTTTGTTGGTTCTTGCATTTTCTACAAGTATTTTTGTTCTATGTCTTGTTTTTGAGTTATGAACACAAATGTGTCTTGTGTTCTGAGTTATCCAATATAGAGGTCTGGTTCTCTATGTCTGTAAATGGATAGTCCAACTGTTTGTTTTTGTTAGTGATTTTCCTTTTGTGCTCCAAAAGAGGATGTTGTGTCAATCTGTCTCGTAACATAGTTCTCAGTTTGAGGGGGAATATTTATTATCTTCTTCCTCATGTGCATGATGGCCTCAATATTTCTCCTTCTTTGTGAAGATGGTGCCTATGATGTTATGTTTCCTGTGCTATCGTGAGTTCTCCTTCAACAAGCCTTTGTCTTATTATGGCTAAAAAGGGGGAGAAGTGGTTATGTTATGCTATCTCTGAAGAGAAACTTTTAAAGGAGAGAAACTTTGTGTGATCTAGGGAATCCTTAAAAGAGAGAGAACATTGGAGTTGGACTTTTTAATACGGTGGGAGAACTGACTTTGGATTGTTTTGCTTTTGATTGCAAATGTTGCGGATAGCAAGAGTCGCCACCGACTTTTCTTTTATCCAATTAAGGGAAGGTGAAAAGAACAGGAAAAGACCTTCGTTAGATTCTGAGTAAGGGAGAAGGTTATGAAAAGGGAAGGTATTAGCACCCTTTCCATCCGTAGTTATCTACGGGCTCTTAGTTGCTTTAGCTCACTTTAAAATTTGCTTTCTGTGTGTGTGTTTGAAAAGATTTTGAAAAAAGGGGCATTTCGCTTTGACTTCGTAATGATTCACACTGGAATGTATACCAAGTGTTCGGAAATGTTTCGTTTTTGAAAAGTGTTTTAACTTTGTAAAAGTGTGAGGTGTGAAAAGATGTTTTGATGGAGCAAGCAACTAAAAGTCTTATTCCCTACTCAGAACGGTTGTTTCCGTGTTATTTTACTTTCCTTTAGAATAGTGCTATCCATACCATTAGTTGGTAGGTAATCCTATTCGTTGGATGTAAAGGGACATTTGAAAGCGACATCGGAGAATCATAGAAGGCAACTTGTAGGAGTATCCTAGCATATTTGAAGGGACGACCATCACTTTTTCGTAGGCAACAATCGAGGGACTAGATCATGTATTCGTAGGTAACATCGAGGGACTATGATCTTTGTATCGAAGGGACTATGATGATATGTTTGTAGGCAACAGTGCTAGGATACCTCTATGTTCGAGGGACTTGACCATGTATTCGAAAGGCAACGAGAGAGAATACCCTTAGGTGGGTGCACGTGTGAAAAGAGTGTGTCAAGTTCAGATATTTTATCTTGAAATTAGAAGTGGTCTACGTTTGTTTTTATCTTGCCATACACGCTTAGTTACTAGCAGTTTATATGAGTGCAGAAAGTAAATTGCGGAAAGTAAAGTACGGAAAGTAAACCCTACGCTATTACATGGCTTTGGGGCAGTTACATAATATAGGAGTGCGTAAAGTAAATCCTAATTAAGCTATTACATCCCATGAGCAGTTACATAATATTGAAAAAACAGATGCAAGAAAATTAAACTAAACCATTACAACCTGGAAGCAGATACATAATAATCAGAAAAATAATCAAACTGCAAATAATAGAAAATACGTTAGTGAAAAATATTTTTGAGTTAGGAAAATTTTTTTAGGGTTAGTAAACCTAATTAGATGAGAAAATAATTTTTGGGAATTTTCTGGATTGATTTTAGTAAGGAAAAAATAATTAAAAGTCAATTTTCTGATTAATTAACAATTAATTAAAATATGCATGCAAAATATAATTTTTTTATGTCAAAAATTAAATAAGTATTTTTCTGACCTAAATGCAAAAAGAAATAATTTTTGTGATTTTTTAATGTGTTAGAAAAATATTTGAAAAGAAATTAAATTAAATGAAAAAAATGGAAAAAAAAATAAGGGAAAAGGGAGACGCCCAAAAGTAAGCACTTCTGGGGCTTTCTGCTGAAGATGCGCCCAGAAGCTGGAGCTTCTGGGGCGTGGCGTGTGGTAATGGGGTCCAGAAGCTGGAGCTTCTGGACGTTGTGTGTTCTGGAAAGCTGAATATCAAAATGTTAAGTAAAAAGACATGGTTCGAACCCATGTCCCCTTGAACAAACACGCGCTGCCTTGCCATCTAAGCTGAGTGGACTATCTGTTAACAACATGAAACAAAAAGAATACAAAGGGAAAGGGTTTTTGGGAACCATTGGACCAAAAAGCGTGCGCAGGAGGTCATCTTCTCCATTCAAATATTCAAACCTATAGCCACGGTTTCTGCTTCTGTAGCTATAGGACCTGCAAATTCATAACTCAAGCAATATGCAATATAAATTAAATGTAAAGCCATGGATCGATTGCAAATCGTCCCCTAAACATGAATATGTCCTTAGATTGGTCCAATTTTTCTTATTCTGGGAATCCCTAATTCGAGCTTAAGAACCCTAACAATGGTGAAACTCGGTCTTGCATCAAAACTTAAATCAAACCATCCAGATAGCTAGTAAACATCATTTTAAACACAAACAAACAATCAAAACAGATTAAATATGCATGTATGATTAAAATCGATTTTGAAATAAGAGTGTGCAAACCGTGATGGTGAATTCACGTTTCTGGACGTCTGGCTGCATGGGAATGGTCTGGTTAGCTTCAGAAAACACCAAGGAATTGATTGGCAACCTTTGTTTGGCTTGAATCGATCCACAACTATGGCTGCTAATTGCTTGGAACACACAGTTTTCTGAAGCTTGATAGGGTTCTTTTTGGTCAGTATTTCGTCATTTGTGCATGTAGTATCATCATGTATTTATATTGTAATGAATTAGGTCAAGTATTGTAATAAAAAATCAAGCCAATCAATGAGAAATTATTTGATTTGGAATCAAACCAAATATTTCCTTTTTGAGCCAATTTCAATCAAATCAAGTTACCAATCATGATTATTTCAAAATAATCAGATTAAATGGCTTGCTTGGACCTCAAGGATGAGAGAAAATCCATCTTGCAATTAATTTTTGATTTTCTATCTTTTATTTTAATCAAATTGGTTTTAAATGATTAAAAATCCAAAATAAATAAAAAATAAATTCGTGGCCTTGGGCTTGGAGGTTCCAATTCAGCTAAGGAACATGTTTGAACCAAGAAAAGTTAGGCCCATTTGGAAAGTTTTTGATTTTCTCAAGTATTTCTCTTTGTGCACTTCCTCAAAAATGCTTAACTTGCACAAGGTGTATCTTGCTCAATTTTTAACATTTTTGGGTGTTCTTGGGCCTTTTGTAAAGCTCAAGATGTCTTCTAAACAACCCTTTTGATTTCATCTTCATTGAAGTTTCCATGCTCATGAACACTTCTTTACAAAATGTTGACTTTTAAAAAGGACCTGTAATGTTTTGATCCATAACTTCCAAATGAAGCATTTTCTGCCTAAGCTTGAGAGAGATGAAGTTGTATAGAATTGAATTCTCTTCAAAATGAGCTGTGGTGGAAATTTTTTTGATAAAGTATGTGAAAGTTAATGTTGGTCAAAGTTCTGTTGACTTTTGTCTAAGAAAGCCTAATTTAGAAGCTTTGACTTTTGATCAATTCTTGACTTTTCTTGATGAATCATGGTCAACCCTCAATCAAATTATGAATATTTCCTCAAAATATTGGTGTTGACCAAAAACTATGAAGTTTGACTGTATGTTGACCACATTTGACTTTTTGTCCAATACAACTGATTTTCAACCATCTGAGGAATTGTTTGAGCAAACTTGACTTGTAAGGCTTGAAACTTGACATGGAGATTCTTTGAAGCATATAATGAGGCATGATGACCACTTGAAGCATTGGAAGTCCAACTTGACTTGAGAATGGCAAAACCCTAGTTTGGGTTAATTGCTTAGGAGAGGGTTTGTCTGGTCAACCCTTGTGAAATCCTTGAGTATGGGCATGTGAAATGTCTTGAGAAGTGAGAGGACAAATTTTGGGGTATAATAGACTTGCCAAAAAGATGTCTTAGTATGATGTTTCAACATCATAAAAGAAGACTGAAGACTTGTCACTTGTAAAGTTTGAAATATCATATACAGTGACTACTTAAGACTTCTAAATTGTTGCTGCTGGGATAAATTGTTTAAACCCTTGTATATTTTATTATGCTTATGTAATACAAAGGTTATGTAAATTAGATTTAGCCAAAATAAGCCAAAGGGGGTGATTGTTGATTCTCTATTTTTAAGATTGGCTTTATGTTTGGTAAAACTAATTTAGTAGCAATAGGTTAAATATGATTTATAATTTGAAAGGAGAAATCAGGTTGAATTTCTATTTAATGAAGAAACATGTTGTGTTGAAATGGTTCAACATCTGGAGCAACATGTCGAAAAAGATGTCACGACATCGTGTTTGAGATGACAAATTGGATTCTGTTATGAAGCAGAATATTCCTAAGGAGAATCTTTTGTAGAATTATAACAACTTGTTGTTACTTGGAGCCCAAAATTATGGAGATATATTGGGGAGACTTTATAGGAGAATCTGTTGCAGATTTGTTGATTCTCTAATTGTTATTATAACAATATGAAGATATTTGTGAAGAATATCTTGGAGCAGTTTTAGCAGCTGTTTGTTATGCCAGTTTGTTTTGTTTTGAAGGCTCAATTCGATTTGAGTAATAGGTTATAAATAGAAGCATTATAACCTATGTTTTGGTACCTGCCAAAATTAGTAATGATTTAGTTTTTAGGGCTAAGTTTGTAATAACTCTCTAGGAGATTTGGTTTGTAGGTGAACCACCCAGATTGTGGGATGATCACTAATTTGTACCTCGAAGCCCGTAGGTAAGAGGATTATTTTACTCACTCAAAAGTTGTGAAGCAATGTGAAGCAATTCCAAGTTTTGTTTGTGTCACATGTGTGACTATTTTGTATTGTGTTTGAAGTGTGGTATCTTCAAACTATTTTAGTTGTGTTTGGAGTGAGGTATCTCCAAGATGATTGTGTTAGGATCCAAGCTAATGATGTTGTTACTTGTGTGATAGTGATTGATAGACATCACTGAGGTGATTAGAAATGAGTGGAGGTTCTCATATCTAAGTGTGGTATCTTAGATAGAAGGGTCATTAGGTAGCCTGACTAAGTGAGGAGTGTAAACATGGAGGTTTCCCTTAATATTGTTGATAGTGAACTTCATTCCTGGCTTGGTATGCCCCCAGATGTAGGTTGGTTAGAACCAAACAGGGTTAACAACTCCTTGTGTTCTTTTGTTTTCTGAACTATTAATTGTATGTTCTACCTTGTCTGCTTTATAATGTCAGATCAGATGTCATGACATCTTGAGTGTTTCCTCACCAGAATTTCACTAGGGCTTTGTCAATGTAGTTATTCTCTAGAAGAGTTGGTGTAAGTGAACCACTCGAGTTGTGATATGGTCATTTTGTTCTCCTCGAAGCTGTGAAGCAAGAGGGTGTATTGTTCTTGGAGGAATCTTTGAAGCAACTCCAAGTTGTTTTTCACAGTTAGGAGAAAGGTTTTAAATGTGGGAGTTTAAGCTTAAGTCTTAACTAGGTATTGTCATGGAAGTGTTTCTTTCTATTTGTTCAGAATTGGGTTGATACAATCGTTGAGGAGGGCCTCATATCTAGGTGAGTCTTAGATAGAAGTTGCACAAGGGTAGTCATTCGGATGGAAAGTTGTAAACATGGGTTTGTTTAAACTTTGAACTGATACTATAGTGGAATTATCCCTGACTTTGTATGCCCCCAGATGTAGCAAGGTTGTTGCGAACTGGGTTAAGAATTATGTGTGTTGTTTATGCTTTTCAGTAATGCACTTAACTGTTTTATGCCTTGCCTTGCTATTTCTGCCAGACCAGATGTCTCGACATCCTCTTAGGGCATCTTGGTTCGGTCATACCAAAATTTTAGACACCATATTCTGATTTACATTTGACAAATCCCAATTCGAGTAAGTATGAGTCGATCTTCTTATTCCATGCACTAGGTGTCTGCTTGAGGCCATAGAGCGCTTTGTGAAACTTATATACTTTACTTGCTTCCTTCTAAATCACAAACCTAGGAGGTTGTGTGACATAGAAATGTTGATTTCACATCTCGATGAAATATCAAACAACCTTGGTTGCATTCCAATGCTACCAGTAGTCAAACAATCTCCAATCTTGCTACTAGAGAAAATACTTTAGAATAGTTAAGTCCTGCTCTTTGAAGAAAACCTCGAGCTACACATCTTTCTTTATATCTTGTTATCGACCCATCTGCATTATGCTTTAACTTGAACACGCAATTTACTTTGATATATTTTGTATATGCTGGCAATTGAACTAACTTCTATGTGTTGTTTCTTTTGACTCCTTGTAAATCTTCGACCATAGCTAACTTCCACTTGTTAATCTTCAAAATTTTCACTATAGTTGATTGGTTCAGCACCTGCAAGGGAAGCAAAATGAACTAATTCTCCATCTGGGGTTACTTCATCATCACCAGTCACTTTATAATCCTGAAGTCTTGTTGGAAGAAATCTAGTTTGTTGAGGTCTATTGTTGCACCCCAAAATTCGCCCTCTTCATTTTTCTTATAGACAATTGGCATACACTTGATCAATAGGTGCGTTACATGCATATCATTCATTCGTTAACCATGGGTTTGAGATTTTCTAACTGTGCGAATATGCATAATGCCCAAGAAAAGGTTTGATTCCCAAAAGCTGAATATCAGAGGTTTTGTTATTTCAAGCGTCATCTCAATGTACAAGATATGTGTGTCTAAAAGCTTTTGACCATCTCTCGAGAATTGGAGTTTTGAAGTTTTGATCTTCTATCGTGTGGATATTGATTGAGGCTTTCGAGCAAGAGTGTGTTGTGGTCAAATATTTAAGCCTGAAGTGACTCTATGGTCTTGGATGAGTTTTAAAGTATCTGTATACGTGTCATACCCCAAAATTTGCCCTCCATCTACTCAAGAGATTTCATACATCTATGCTCAAGGATTCCTCAAGAGTTGATCAGACAAACTCTCTCCTAGACAATCAACCCAAACTAGGGTTTGGTATCTCTCAAGTCAAGATGAACTTCCAACATCTCCAATGGCCTTCATGCCTCCTCATATGCTTCAAAGATTCTCCATGTCAAGTTTCAAGCTTCAAGTCAAGTTTCCTCGACAATTGCTCGGATGGTTGAAAATCGGTTGTATTGGACAAAAAGTCAACTGTGGTCAACATATAGTCAAACTTCATAATTTTTGGTCAACATCCTCATTTTGAAGTTACATTCATCATTTTATCAAGGGTTGATCATGATTCATCAAGAAAACTCAAGATTTGCTCAAAAGTCAAACTTTCTAAATTAGGGTTTCTAGGTGAAAAGTCAACAGAACTTTGAGTGATCATAACTTTCTCATACTTTCTCAGACATTTTTCCACCACCTCTTGTTTTGAAGGAAATTCAATTCTCTACAACTTCATGTCTCACAAGTGAAATTCCTGGCAGCAGATACTTAATGTCACAGAGAATGTTATGACACAGTATCTGACACTGCTTTGACAATTCACACAGTAAATATAGAAAGCAGTAAATAACACAATAAGTTGTTCACCCAGTTCGGTTCTAACAAACCTATGTCTGGAGGCTACCAAGCCAGGGAGGAAATTCACTATTAGTAGTATCAATTCAGAGTTAAACTCACCGTTTACAACTCCTCCTTAATCACTACCCATGACACTTCAACCTAAGTCCTACTTAGATCGAGTTCCTACTCACCCCTCGATCACCGATGATATCAACCTATTGACTAATTGAATTGTGAAGACACACTTCAATAAAATATCTTGATCTTGCTTCAAAGCTTTAATCAAGAGACAAACACTCGTGCTTTAAAGCTTTGGTGATAAACTACCCACAACAAATCCTAGTCCATGCACTTATCAATTGATAGTTGCTTGGCTCACAAGAAACTAGAATTACACAATACCAACTGTTACTAACCTTAACGACACAAACAAAAGCCTTCAATGTCTTCAATGGAATCGAGGCGTGGTACATGAGTAAGGGTTGAATTCTTTATATAGAAGCGATCCACGAATCTTGATTTTGGCTTCAAAAGATAGCTAGGGTTTACTTAATTCTCTCCTAAAACATGGTTTGTTCAACAACCAATTTAGGTTTAATTAAGATTAACCTAGCAGCCACGTGAGCATGCTTTCTAATAACGAAAAACATAAATAAAATGCTCAACAAACTTCACGAAAAATCTCGGGAAAAAGCGATTAGAGAATGTCACCTTGAATGTCATAACATACATTATGACATCGGTATTCTGAAATTTCCGGCTGACTTTAGCTTCCACATTACGAGTACTTTTACCATCCTTGTCCGGTGGATTTATCTTCAATCTCGAATGTCATGACATCTATCAAGACATTTCTAAAGCCTAGTTTTACCAAAATTGATGCCAACTTAAAACACTAACAAACTCCCCTTTGGCACATTTTGGCTAAAACTACTAGACCTATCAGTACAAAATGCAGTGGAAGACTAACAACTTAGTTCTAAGCTTTCCTAAGCTTTCCTAAGCTTCAAGTAACTAGAACTAAGAGAGATAAATTCTACCCATACAAGTCCCAATTTCCCACACATTGCCCACAATTGTTAAACAAACAGCCATAAAATTTGGGCCATACAATCCCCAACATGCCATACAAGTTCCCAAAGTCCCATACTCATTAACACGGTTCTTCTCCCCACAGCCATAAAGGGCCAAAGGAAACAATACCGTTCCCCGAACTTTTAATTCAAGCAGTACCAAAACAAATATACAAATGATTAAGTACCGGCATTGGTATACGGGGATACACATCTGTCGATGCGGTGTTTACAAACATCAAAAGGAGCACAAATGGGAAAAATACAAAAAGCGAGCGAACATTGGCGAAAGCGACAGGAAATGAAATCGTACACGGACAGAGGCGGGGAGACATCAAGTGCTTTCTTCTCCAGAAGAAGCACTGTGGAAGGAAGCATCTTCAGAACCTTCTTCACCACCAGCCATCTGAACATCATCATCACCAATAGCATCATTATCAGCTTTCTCTTTATCCTCAACCTCTGTGTCCTGCTCTAGTTGAGAGATAAGCTCTTCCAGACTTTGCTTTCTTGCTTCAAGCTCCTTGCAAGTTGCTCTTAGCACAATGATGACATTTGCCTTACGAAATTTTCTTTGACGGTGATGTCTCGTGAGATGTCATGACAATGTCTGGGACATGCTTCCCTTGGAGCAGTTTGTAGTGGAAGCCAAGAGCGGGGGCTCTTGCGGTGAATCTCTGTCACCAAGAATGTCGGATCTTGATCAATTATAATGCCACCTGCGGGGAGGAAAAGCTATTGGACCTTTGATAGCATAGGTTAGCATGCTTGAGTGTACGATCAAATATGTAGGATCCATAGTCAAGGTAGCTTGAGTTCCTCTGCATAAATGAATCTTCCCATCCATTAGAAATAGTGGATTTGTGATTGGTTGGGACCCGGTTGCAGCACCAATCTTATGCGGTATGGCAAATTTGACACTCGATTTGCTAGTGAGAGTTTTCCTTTATAGGCCATTGTCGACTTGTTTGGCGGTGATGGTTTGACAAATCTTGTTGTCGGTTTCCTCCATCGGTTGAGTGTTAGCAGATCTTCCTAGAAATCTATTGATCACATTTGGGAAAACGACTTTTCTCCCCTCACATAAGCGATCGGTAATCATCGAATTTCTATCCCCACGGTCATTTGAGAGATTGACAATAAACTCTCTCACAAAGCTTCATAAGTTTGAGAGTTTCTCCACTTGTTTTCATCGATCCTGCCTCCTTAATTAGGTCAATGATCTCCTTGCCCTAAAGCACTCTTGTTCAACTCTCTTTCTAGTGCAACCCTCTTTAAACAAACATACTTCCATCTTCCGGCACTTTCGGGATGATGGAATGAGATATTATCAATTGCCACCGAGCACTTTGGGAAGTTTGACAAGTGTTGGCTTCTTTCTTGAATGTATGTCGGTGACATTCTCCTCGACATCAAACTCGATGTCATGATCGGACTCCACGGTTCGAGTTCCTTCCTCTTTTCACAATAGGTGTTCTCTTTGGTTTAGAGTCACCACCAGCAGTTGTCACTCTACTTCTCTTTGTAGAGGATCCAGCCTTGTGATACTTCTCAGCTTTGCACACATCTTGATTTCTTTTGGGGCTACTGTGTACTGTTTTCCTTTTATTTTCATCATTCTTTTTGCAATGCTTGGATTGACATTGGCAATAAGATCATTGTCGAGAAACATCTCATCTAAATCAATGATGGAGGTTCGGTTAAGTGGTTAGATTCTTGAGCGGTGACTCTTCCAAAATCTTTGTCGAAATGTAGTCATCGGGGACTTTACGGAGGAACATTTCTGGTGATTCTTCAAGAATACTATCGAAATATAACCAGTGGCTTTATCGAGCAACATTTTCTGGGGGACTTCTCAAGAATCTTGTCGAGGTCTCATCTTCTTTATCGGTGAGAGATGTTGTTATGAGCATCATCAATACCTACATCAATCTCCTTGAGAATGGTCTTCATTATTCTTGATAGGAAGTATTATGATCACCGGATGTCTTGACATCCTCTGTGACATCTGGATCCTTTGCTAAGCTAGGGCTAGCGGACTTTTCATTAGAGGCTGAAACTCGGTACATATTGATTCTCATTTAGGATACTCATCATTATCCTAGCGATTGCTACATCTGGACCTAGACTCCTCTGGGTTCACTCTTTACGGGAGCAGAAGATGATGGAGCAGAGATCTTACGAGAGGGGATGCTTGTGATCTCCTTGCATTTCTTGTCGCAATTTCTTAACTTTTTACGGATCGTGGCTATTGCGCGCAATAGAGTAACCTTGCTTGACTTGCATGGATTCAACATTTTCCACGACTTCAACCATGGAGGAGATGGAGCTGTCTTTTGGAGGATGACGCGGATGAAGACATTTTTATTGTTGGTTGTTGAGGCGAGGCGAAAAGGCAAGGGATTTGAGAGTTTCTTTTAGATGAAGAAGAATGATACTATTTTGGAAGGAGAACCTTTTATATGTGGTGTCTCTTCCTATTCTTGGACTTTTTAAAATGAGGATGAAAATACCTAAATGACCCACTTATGAGTAATTGAAATAACAAGTCCATTTTATCCCTTGTTGTGAACCACGATTAATTGCTACAACTCCTCGTATTGACAAAACCCAATTTGTCCCTTAAAGTCTTAAGCTGACTAACTTCAAGAACTTTTGTAACAATGTCACAGTACAAAGTCATGACATCCTGTATGACATTGTACCCAATCAGTGTCTGCTTCATCCAGACCACCCTAGAACAATTGCTATCGGTTTGTGAGCTCGACTTCAACATTGTATAGGACCACATAGTTTTGCTTCTTGCGATCAATTACTTCTCAATGGGACACTTCCAACTGAAATCCTTTTCCACAAGCTTTGATTAACACCTTTTCCACTTGTTCTTTTGGACACCTTCAAATGTGGAAGGGTAATAGTCCTAGTGTGGCTGCCATTCTTCATTGTGTCTGAGACTTCTTCAGAAACCAAGTGATTATCATGGATTGAAGCCACCATGATATTTCCTCCTCGATAATGAGGATTTCATCAATACTTTTCTCCTGTAACATTTGTGATGAAGACACTTGGTCAACCTTTCATGCCAGAACCTAGTGCTTTGCTTTAGTACATCAGGAGTGGTCAAATGTCTGGACATTGAGTGTGGCATTCTGATTTCTTGTCCAGCCTGACAATTACCACAGATTTTCCCTTTTCCCATGAGAATTCTTGGTAATCTTCTGACTCCCTCTATGGGCCGATCCTTTCATTCCTCGAGGTGTGGCTGATTAGTTTCTCTTTGCCCCAACTTCACTTTCTCTTCATCTGTAGAGCACATAGATGGCAGAGTGGGGTTCTCAGATTCCCACGAGTAGCAGTTGTCCTTTGATCTGACACCTCTCATAATCACTGCTTGTTCATCATTAATCACAAGACATTCAGTCTTAGTGAAGTTGACTATGAATCCCATATCACATGGTGACTTATGCTAATGAGATTTGCGGTCGTTTTACTTCATTCGGTTTGGAACTCGGACGGTTTGAGTTTCAACACCTTTGATTTCTCCTTTAGCTCCATCTCCAAAGGTAACAAAGCTGGTAGAATGAGGCTTAACCTCATTGAGAAGATTTACATCTCCGATCATATGCTTGGAGCACCTTTGTCAAAATACCAATCTTCCTTGGAAGGTACTCTAAGAGAAGCGTGCTATCGGAGTAGTCTTTTTCTTCTTCCAGGTGAGTGTATGATGCCTTGTTGGACTTATGCTTTACATAAGGAACTTGATTAGGATACCCATGTAGCCTATAGCGGTGGACTTTATGTGACCAAATCTTCCACAATAATAACATCTCCATCTTTGAAACTTTTGTTCATGTTTCTATGATTTTGATGTTGAACCCAATGTTGTGACATCGATTTGACATTGGTTCGTGGTGCATTTTCTTTGTGGTCAACAAATTCCTTAGCCTTCACATGTCACGAGGCGGGCCTATTTCTGTTTTGTGGAATGGCAACCTCTTTGCCTTTGACTTCGGGTTTGTTCCTCTCACGGTTATTGGCAAATCTCTTTGCGATCATACCTGTTCCAAACACATCTGTTTTGTGTTGTGACAATTTTGACATTGTTCTCCATGTCTCTTCTCCTTGATGTCACCAAGTTTTCTTTTCACCACGTATCCTAAACCATGCTTATTTCACGCATTTTGTCCAGTGAAGAATTTTATCCAACTTTTCGATACAGGATGTCAACATTTTGTGATTTAGACATCGATCAAGTTTGGAGTTCAACATGACAATATCCTGTTGAGGAGATTTATAGTGGCTGTTTTTTCCTTTTTTCACCTCTGGCTTCATTCTCGACTTCCTACTTCTCAATCGACTTTTACATTCCTCGTTCTGGCACACACTTCACCATTTTCACACCGACTTCACTGGGTCTCGTAAGCTCTTCAAAGGTTACTTCCTCATCACTAGAGTCCATCTCGAATTGTACACTCCGGTGAGTACGGTGACAAGTTTGGCACCTTCTTCCTCGATTCACTTCGAATCACCATCGGACAGTGCGACCATTCCTTTCTTTTGTTTCTTAAGAAAGGTGGGACATTCAGCTCTAATATGTCCATATCCTTCACATTCATGACATTGGACTCCTCTGCTTTGACTTCCTTTTTCCTCTGACTTGGATCTTCTGCTGGAGTCATAAGATCTGCTGATGTCAGATGCAGTGTCCTTGACATTTGACCTTGACTTTGGATCAATTCTCCTGATCAGTTTGTTGAACTGTCTTCCAAGCATGGCTATAGCTTCAGATATCTTCTCCTCATCTTCCTCCTTGCATCCTTCTTCAGAATTGGATACAAGTGCTATGCTCTTGCTCTTCTTGTCAACAGTTTCACTGATTCCCATCTCAAAAGTCATAAGAGATCCTATCAGTTCTTCAACCTTCAAGGTGCTGATGTCCTGAGCCTCTTCAATTGCAGTAACTTTCATTGCAAACCTTTTGGGCAAGGACCTGAGAATCTTTCTCACCAACTTTTCCTCTGACATCTTTTCACCAAGTGCTCACGAGGCATTGGCAATCTCAACACATTCATGTGAAACTCATGAATAGTCTCATCTTCTTTCATCTTCAAATTCTCAAATTTGGTAGTGAGCATCTGAAGTCTTGACATCTTCACCTTAGATGTTCCCTCATGAGTAGTTTGAGGGTGTCCCAAAATCCTTGGCGGTTCACATTGATGAACCAATCGAAGATATTTACATCAATACCATTAAATAAAGCATTCAATGCTTTAGAGTTTCCAGCCGACTTCTCTTCCTCTTTGCTCCATTCCTCCTCGGGTTTCAAGACGGTAGTCCCATCTTTCTCAACCTTGGTTGGATGTTTCCATCCTTTATCGTGACTCTCAAGCCTTGATATCCACTGATCTTAGAAAGCAACCATCACGAGGCTTCCGGTACTCATAATTAGACCCATCCATAATAGGTGGTCTACCTCCAATCTGCTTCTTTATCCATTATGCGGAAACTATTATCCTAGATCTCACCGAAATAACAAGCGGGAACCGGCTCGATGCCAATTGAAATTCTGGCAGCGGATACTTAATGTCACAGAGAATGTTATGACACGATGTCGACCTTGCTTTGACAATTCACACGTAAATATAAAAGCGATAAATAACACAATAAGTTGTTCACCGGTTCGGTTCTAACAAACCTCGTGCGGAGGCTACCAAGCCGGGAGGAAATTCACTATTAGTAGTATCAATTCGAGTTAAACTCACCCGTTTACAACTCCTCATAATCACTACCCAATGACACTTCAACCTAAGTCCTACTTAGATCGAGTTCCTACTCACCCCTCAATCACCGCGATGATATCAACCTATTGACTAATTGAATTGTGAAGACACACTTCAATAAAATATCTTGATCTTGCTTCAAAGCTTTAATCAAGAGACAAACACTCGTGCTTTAAAGATTTGGTGATAAACTACCCTTACAACAAATCCTAGTCCAATGCACTTATCAATTGATAGTTGCTTGGCTCACAAGAGAAACTAGAATTACACAATACCACTGTTACTAACCTTAACGGTACACAAACAAAAGCCTTCAATGGAATCGAGGCGTGGTGTAGAGTAAGGGTTGAATTCTTTATATAGAAGCGATCCTGAATCTTGAGTTTGGGCTTCAAAAGATAGCTAGGGTTTACTTAATTCTCTCCTAAAAACATGGTTTGTTCAACAACCAATTTAGGTTTAATTAAGATTAACCTAGCACCACGTGAGCATGCTTTCTAATAACGAGAAAAACATAAATAAAATGCTCAACAAACTTCACGAAAATCTCGGGAAAAAGCGATTCTGCGAGCAGAATGTCACTGAATGTCATAACATACATTATGACATCGATTTTCTGAAATTTCCGCCTGACTTTAGCTTCCACATTACGAGTGTACTTTTACCATCCTTGCCCAGTAGGATTTATCTTCAATCTCTGAATGTCATGACATCTATCAAGACATTTCTAAAGCCTAGTTTTACCAAAATTGATGCCAACTTAAAACACTAACAACAAGAATGTCCAAAAAATGCTTCATTTGAGAGGTATAGCTCAAAACATTACAGGTCATTTTCAAAGTCAACAAAAAGTCAACTTTTTGCTTTGAAGATATATTGAGCATGGTAACTCCAATTGAGATGAGACCAAAAAGGTTGGTTAGAGGACTCTTAGAGCTTTCCAAAAAGTCCAAGAACACTCAAAGATGTGGAAATTTGAGCAAGATACACCATTCACAAGTTGGGCAATTTTGGACAATTGCACAAAAGGACATTTTGGTCAAAATGCAAAATTTTCCAAATGGGCCTATAATCTTTTGATCCAAACTTGTTCATGACATGATTTTTGACCCATAAAAGTTTGGCATTGGTAATTTTCTATTTTTATGATTTATATTTGAATTTTATAACATTTAATTCAAAAATAAATTATATAAAATATGAAAATTAATTATTTTTTCAAAAGGGCTGATTTTATACCTTCCTTAATGTCCAAGAAAGCCCACAACAATTGCCAAATTCGTGACTCATGCATATGGAAAGGAAAAATCAAGTTTTTAAGAAAATTTGATTTGTTTTTATTGGAAAATATTTGCACAATCAATGTCAATCTTTTTGCTTGCTTTTGCCATCCAAATCTCTTCTATAAATACCAAGCAATGCAGCCAGCACAGGGGACGAAACCCTAGCCCTTGCACTAACCCTTATTTTGCCAAAATTTTCCAAGAAACTTGAAAATTCGAATTTTATTTTCCAGCCTTTCTCAGCCTCTTCCAGCCATCCAAACGTGCTCAGGAGGTAGGTATGAGTAAGAATACACCTTTATCACTGATCAAAGCAAGCCAAATCGTGCCATATACATTCATACATATTTGAATTTTTCTTGAAATTGCATTTTATTATTCTGCGTGCTTTAATCGTTTCTAATGGTTTGAATGTGTTCATGAGGTTATGCTTGACTGATCTGGGCAATCGTTTGAGAGGTTGAACGTAAGAATCATGGTTTGCCATGTTTAGGGTTTTTTCGAGCTGTCTTCATCGAACCGGTAGCTAGAGACGTTTTCAATCGAAGCTAACATCACCATTGAACTCGCAGCCCTCGATTTAAGGGGGTAGGGTACTCTTTGTCCATTATTTTCTCGTGTTTTGCAGGTTTGGAATTTTTGGTTGCCGGAGAAGACGACCGGAGCTAGGGCTCCGGCGTCGTTGACCGATGTTGAACCGGCGAGGCACGCGTGGCATAATCCAGCTTCCCGATTCGCTCTTTCGTTCCACCTGGGGTCTACTTCGCTGACTCAGTTTCAAACACTCCCAGGACGCGTTGACGTTCAAATTCAATTGGTTTCAACTTTTCCAACACAAAAAGCCACTTGTCTCAGTGGTAAAGGCGCCTCTGTTCTGGATACTCTCCCATGTCCTGAGTTCGATCCTCAATGGCACCAGATTTGCTTTCTTTTTTCACAAACTCATATTTTCTAACTATTTTCATATTTTCTAATTCTTTTAATATTTTGCATTATTTTAATTATTTTCACATTTTTTTTATGCATTAAAAATTATCAAAAAATAATTTTCTTTTTGCATTTGTTTTCTGAAAATCTTTATTTAATTTAATAAATTAAAAAATACATTTTTGCATGCATATTTATTTTTATTTGTAATTTTGCATTTAAATCATTGTAAATTCATTTTTAATTATTAAATTGCATCTAAAAATCCCAAAAAAATTATCTTAGTATATTTACATTATTTCCAGCATGTCATATTTTTTCCAATTTAAAATTTGCATTTTTCCTAACATTTTCTCTTGTTTCGATTTCATCATATTTTCCGATTTCTCGTTCGTTTCACAGGTTCTTCCAATTCGGACGTTTCTTTACTATTTTCATTTTGTTTTTCAATAATGTAACTGTATATGGGATGTAATAGTTTAATTTAGGATTTTATTTTCCGCATTTTAAATTATGTATTAAAGCCTTGTAATAGCGTGGACATTTACCTTCCGCACTTTACATTCCGCATTTTAATTTCCACATAAAAGTAACTAGGCGTGTATGGCAAGACTAAAATTGAACATAGCCCACTAATTTTCAAGATAACATATTCAAATCAACACACTTCCCCTTAGGGTAATTCTCTCGTTGCCTTTGCGAATTCAAAATGGTCATGTCCTCGAGCGTAGAGGTATTCTAGCACCGTTGCCTTCAAACAAATCATCATAGTCCCTTCGATACAAAGATCATAAGACCCACGATGTCGCTTCCGAATACATGATCTTGACCCTCGATTGTCGCCTACAAAAAATGATGATAGTCCCTTGAATGTGCTAGGATACTTCCTACAGTTGCCTTCTATGACCATCCGATGTCCCTTCGAATGTCCCGCTTACATCCAACGAATGGAGCTACCTACTAACTAATGGTATGGCTAGCGCTATTCTAAAGGAATGTAGAAGTACAACAAAACGACCAATTCTGAGTGGGTAAATAAGTCTTTTAGTTGCTTGCTCTATCAAATACTTTTCACACCACACACTTTTTTTCCAAAGTTCAAATTCTTTTCAAAAACAAAAACATTTCCGAACACTTTGTATACACTCCTACATGAGTCATTGCAAAGTCAAAGCGAAATGCCTCCTTTTCAAAACATTTTGTCAAACACACAAAAAGCACAATTTTAAAAAGTGATCTAGAGCAACTAAGAGCCCGTAGATAACTACGGATGGAAAGGGGTGCTAATACCTTCCCTTTTCATAACCATTCTCCCGTACTCAGAATCTAACGAAGGTCTTTTTCTGTTACTTTTACCTTCTCTTAATTGGATAAAAATAAAAGTCGGTGGCGACTCTTGCTATCCGCACATTTGGATACAAAAATCCTACAAAGTCAGTTCACCGTGTTACAATACGGCTTATCAATCCGTACGATTCATCAGAAAATCAACAACGGTCGAATAAAAAGAGATTTGAGTGTGCGTATTGAAAAGTCAACAAAAGTCAAAGTTTGACCAGATGGACTTTTGGTCAAAATTATTGTCGAAAGTCGAGATTCGAGAAAATGTGATCATTTGTTGAGAAAATTCGGAAGAATAAGATAAAAATGACGTTTCTTGCATTTTAAGTAATTATATAATTAGAAATTTTTTCTAAGATTTTAGAACTTTGGGTTCACGGAGCTATGTTGTCGACTTTCTATCTCTTTCGGTCGTGGTCAAAAGTTTGCGAATTGGTAGTTGTTGGAAATAGCGTATTTCGTACTCTAAATTTGTCCTTGTGAAGATTTCCCTAAAAATGCCCGAATTTTGAGTTATGAAGTTCCGAAGTTTGGTGTTCACAATTTGGAAATTTAACACTTAGTGAAACTGAGTGTTTTTCAACATGTTCAAGTGTCCGACTTTGGAGGCATTTTACATGCGTTTTCAAGCATTGTTTTGAGTCGAGTTCAAAATTAAAGTTGTTCATTTCGCGGTAATCTACAACTTTCCTGAAGAAGTCGGATCCATTTGGGACTCGGATCAAAAGTTATGAAGTCTGGAAGTTGAGGATTTATCATGTTCATGTATTCAACACTTAGTGAAATTTTGCTGAATTTTTCACATGGCCAAACTGACGACTTCCGTTTCGATTTTCATATATTTCGTGGCTCCGTTTCGGAAAACGCTTAAATAGAAAGTTGTTCATCCCACGGTGAAACAACCGGCTGAACATCATTCGATAACTATATCAATGAAGTCGCCATCGAACGTTTTTTATCTCGCAAAAGGAGAAAGGTAAACGCATCGCGAAAACCTAAAAGGGATAAGACACAGTCTTGCGAGTGAGAGATAGGGTAAGGGAATCTATTACGCGAAGGGAAGGTATTAGCACCCCAGACGTCCGTAGTACTCTACGGTATCCACCTCTATTTTCTGTCTAATGGGTGTGTTTATATCTATTTACTGCTTAATTTCTATATTTGTATGCTAAAAAAGTATGCATGTGAAAGAAAATAAAATAAAGAAAACACGGGGAAAAGAAGGAAGTATACAAAGTTTGCTCGATCGAGCCCCGTGACAAGATGCCTACGTATTCCCTCGTGCAACGGGAAAGTCAGAGCGCCATAGTTCGGCTCATATGTTTTGGTGGGTTATGTGTTTTTTACTTATAAAAGAGTTTTAAACACAAAAAGAAAACCCGTAGGCAAAAAGTTTGCATTGGTTGGTTGTTTTTACCTTAAAAAAGGAGTTTGAACCATTATTAAGTGTTTTAATTTGCAAAGGAAAAAGAAAACAATTTTTAGTTTTATTACATGCATGGATGCAAAAGAAACTAGAAAACAAACAAGGGAAACTATCTAATGCTATCCCTAATGTCATCATGCATGGATTACAACCTAAGGTCTATCTCGAATCGCTACCTAAGGTAGATTCAAGAGAGTCCTAAGGGAACATGGCAAAGGTTTACAACCTAAATCTACGTCTATCTGGAATCGCTAACTAATGTAGAGTCGAAGATGACAAAAAAAGGGATGGAAAAGGTTTAAAACCTAAGTCTATGTCCATCTCGAATCACTACCTAATGTAGAGTCGAAAACGACAAAAAGGGATGAAGCAAGCAAGTGCTTTGACAGAAGCACACAAACAATGCAATGCAAACAAATAAATGGCACACAAGCGCGGGAAAAAGAGGAAGTCCCATAGCCTCGAACAGTGACGAGCATACCGTGAGTCAACCAGGAGCCGACACATCCGATTCCTATGAATAGTATCACCGCATGACATGAATTGTCAAGTGTGAAGAGCAAATGATGCGAGCTCTGCAATGAATGCGAACCTCGGGAAAGCGTGGAGAGTCAGAATAGGTAACTCTTTCCACTTTATAATTATTGACTCGATAAAGGAAGCAATACGATTCGCGTGTGCTGAGCTGACACGGACTAGAACTGTGCGGGGGTCGATTGCGTACCCTTTTCTGCTTGCCCATCATATCAATGACTCGATGACAGGAAATATAAAAAGCGGGACTTTGCTTGGTGGTGCCACATCGGGTTTCCTAACCACTCTGACCTATGCAAGCACAAATATAAACACTTACTATGCAGATGGAGGATTTTAAACAAACCAAACACAATTAGCAAACAGAGTCGCCCTAAACGGGTCTTTAAATAAACTAGAGGGGTTCCTGAACATGCTCCAACTACGGAAGCCCCTTCATACATCTCTATTCCTACTTCTCATGGCAAGGAAAACGGTAAAACCCTACTTCTCATGCTCTCTAGAAAAGCGGTAAAGAAATGCAGTAAACAAAGTAAAATAAATACCAAACGGATAAAGATCCGAAGAGCACTACAAGCTAAAAAATACTCCGGAAAACTTCGAGTACTGCTGGCACGCAATAAAGAAATCCGGTGAGAAGTGTACGGAGGCACAAAAAGCATAATCAGAGTGTGTGTCATACACATCTGAAGCAAATACACCTGTACAAGATCATAATCCAGACAATACAGAAAAAGGATGTGCATTGATATGCACGGTCGAGAATATGTGTCTATACACATTCGACGTATATCCAATAAACCTGCAAGAAACTATCCAGATAATACAGACAAAGGATGTGCATAGATATGTACGGTCAAGAATGTGTGTCTGTACACATTCGACGTATATCCAATGAACCTGCAGAAAATTACAATCCAGACAAAGTAGACAAAGAAGGCACACACATGTGTGCAAACAACAGATATGGATTCTACACATCCAAATCAATCAGATAACCTGCAAAAAATGGTGAAAACCAAGAAGACAGATAAAGAGTGCACACGCATGTGTGCAACATCAAAACATGGATTCTATACATCCAAATCAATAGTATAAAGCTCCGTGTACCTCGCATACGAAACAAAGTCTCAGAAGTAGCAATAAGGCTTTTAAATAAAGCACAAGACGCAAAAATAATTATTTACAATGAAATCGAAGTATTAAAAATAATTTCCTATTGAGGGCAGCAACTAAATTTCTCTAAAGCTATCCTAAATGTCTAAACAAATGGAGGAAAGGCTACAAATTAATCATGCGAAAGGAAGCTAGAAAACTATACAATTATCAAACTATATCCTACGAAATCGAACCATTAAAAGTTAAATTTGAAATTTTATTTACAATCCTAAAGTAAAGTTTACATTTAACTACAATTAAATGATAGAAAAACATCCTAAAGTTTCTAAGAAACATATGGCATTACACTCCTAAGATTAGTCAATTCAAACTACAAAGGAGAAACATACGTTTGAACATACTATTGAAAATGAATTAAAAATTAAAAGAAATTAATTGCAAAAATATTACAAAAAATATCAAAAACATTCTAAGATCCTAAAATGTCAGAAACTAATTTTTATATATTTTTTACAAGTCAATCGAATCGGAATCGGGAGCAATTTTGAACAATTATTGAATATGTGAAACAAGGAAACGGGGGGTGTAAAATTGAATGTTCTAATTTGAACTAAATCAAGACATAATAACAGAGATTGGGATTAAGAAGGGGATATGAAAACTTTACTTCGTACACCTACGATTAAACTTATACCCCTACAATTTTTTAAAAATGTCAATTTTACTCTTTAATTCATAAAAAAAATTAAATTTTGCACCCCTACACATGTTTTTCGGAACACTTAAAGAAAGTGTTCCGGTAAAAAAAAAAAATTTTAAAAAATTTTGTTTCTTTAGGCAACGGTTTTAAACCATTGCTAAAACTCATTTAAAAATCTTAATAATACACCAACCGGAACACTTTTAAAAAGTGTTCCGGTATGGTACTTTTTTTAAAAAACAGTTTAGGCCACGGTTTTGAACCGTTGCAAAACCATATAGAAATTTCCTCAAATCGGAACACTTTCAAAAAGTGTTCCGGTATCTTAATAATACATCCAACCGGGACTCTTTCAAAAAGTGTTCCGATATGGTAATTTAATTTAAAAACAGCTTTGGCTACAGTTTTGAACCGTTACTAAAACTCTTTTAGAAATGTTTCAAATCGGAACACTTTCAAAAAAGTGTTCCGGTATCTTAAAATACAAACCGGAACACTTTCAAAATGTGTTCCGGAATGATAATTAAAAAAACAAAAATGCAAACCGGAACACTTTCAAAAAGTGTTCCGGAATAATAATTAAAAAAAACAAAAATACAAACCGGAACACTATCAAAAAGTGTTCCGGAATGATAATTAAAAAAAAACATTTTTTGCTACGGTTTTTAATAGTTGCTAAAACTCTTTTAGGAATTTTTTTAAACCGGAACACTTTCAAAAAGTGTTCCGGTACCTTAATAATACACCCAACCGAAACACTTTTAAAAAGTGTTCTGGTACGATAATTTAAAAAAAAAAAAGTTTTTACTACAATTTTGAACCGTTGCTAAAACACTTTTAGAAAATAATAAATTAATTAAAAATATTGAAGGATAAAATTGATATTTTTTAAAAATTATAGAGGTACAAGTCTAATTAATGGGGTACAAAGAAATTTTTTCAGGGGATATGACTAAGAAATTCTCTAGGCCCAGATCTGAAATCAGTATTAAGTCCATTATTCTTTTTTTTATTTATAGTCTATAATTAGTAAAAAAATACAATCAGAATTAATGGAATTCTGTCAAGTTTATTTCATGTAAGCATATATCAATTGGTCACACTTAATTATGTTATTCAGATTTTATTTTATTTTAAATAAAGAAGAGATGACACGTGGCGCGACATGGTTTGTTAATAAAAAAAATGCATGAACCAGTAGGAAGAGGCCACACCTGGGGTTTCATGAAACCAGACGGAGTAACCGTCTTCTCCGGCGACGAGGAGCATCATTCGCGGCGGCGATCAGAACGAAATCTCACCGGAAATTGGAACGATGGTAAAAATCTACGAATCCGGCATCTTCTGACTTGAAAAGAACCCAACGGCGGCTCAACCGTCTTCTCCGGCGCGGTACCCTCGCTGAAATTGTCAAAACCTCGACTAAACCTCACAACTCAGGTGTCAAATGAATCGCATTGGTTCATAGATCACGAATGTAACCTTCGAATTGACTTACTCAAACAAAATCCTCACGAAAATCACACATACATTTTGGATTGCGGAAGATAAGATTTGAGAAAACTCTACTTCTTGTGTGTGATACTCCGAGGATGAAGACGAAGACTCAATAGGCCAGCTGTAGTTTGAGAAATAAACTCAGAAATATGCTCAGATCTTGAAGATGAAGTCGACGCTTAAGTAGAGCTGAAGTTGCTTCAATCCATGAAAGGAATCCTCGATGATAATGCGCAATACTCCATAAACCAGAAATCTCGCTGAGCTTTCCAGATGTTCTTGCCGCGAATCCGTGAGGGGGAGGATGGCGCTATCTCAAATACAATCTTCCGATTGAGAAATAAATGCAGATCGTAGAAGCCTCCGATGGACAGGAAAGATGAAATCTCATAAAAAAGGCCGAGAGCTTATGGAATATGGTGACTCGTTGAAGAAAGGAGGTAAACTCCATCCGGTTATGGCTGAGAGGAGATAAGAGAAAACGGAGGTTGTTAAAGACAGAGGGCGACGGAGAGAGAATGCTTGAAGATGAGTGTTTTTTTCTTTACGAGACCAAGAAGAAGCAGAAGAAGAGGTTATGGAGGTGATGACAGTTAGAAAAGTTTGTTGCAGTTTCTTTGGAGTTTTCTTGGAAGAATGCACGAGAGAAAGAAGATTGTTATAGTCACAGTGATAAAGAAGAATGGATGAGTGCAGAAGAAGAATGAAGGAGGGTGTTAGGAGAGTGAAGTTATTCATTGGTTTGTTACCAAAAGAAAGAATGGAGACCGGTTAGAGGTTGAGTGTGGAGGTTAGGGAGGTGAAGTTGGCCGAGAGTTATGGCGGTGGTGAGTAGTTCTGTTATGGAGGAGATGAGAGAGTGTTGTTAGAAAATGAAGGAAGAAGAAGGTGGCAGCGAGAGAGTGAGAAAGAATGAGGGTGTTACATTTTCTTTTCATTATGGTCCGAGAGAAAAAAAGATGAGAGTGAATGGTGGATGGTTATAGGTGGAAGAAGTGAAGTCTGTTCTCATTCTGTTAAAGTATTCTTGGTTCTGTTATCATTGTTGTGAGGGAGTATCATAATTATTATATCTTTCCTCATGCGTACATCCCACTCTTATATGGACAAAACCAATACCATGATGCAAACATGAATATAGATCCTACAACATTATTGAATTTTTTCAAAAAAAGAAAACATGACCATGCAGCCCTGTTTCTACGCATATACTTCGAGCTATAAACTTCTTCTCGATGGAATCTCAAAACCAAAATCTGAGAGGGCACATTGATGAACAACTTTCGTGTTGACAACTTTTCGAAACGAAGCCCGTAGCCTGCCTTAAATCGATCCCGAAGTCATGGCATCACAATTGATTGCGTTATTATATAACTTTTCTAAACATTGCTAGCCATGTGCTCATGCCGGATGTGCTACTTTATGACCCCGTAACTTCTTCGATACTCGATCAAATAACACAAACTCGATGCTATTGGAAAGATGACATGTGGCAGAACAACTTTGCTTTTGATTACAAACCCGAAAAAAACCTTAATCGTAGAGAAAAATCGCCATGAACTATGCCTCGCAAGTGTTCGATAAAAGTCCTCGCCAGGCTGGGCAAGGCAGGCACATGATGTCTTGCAATTTACCAACTTCGAACCATCAGTTACGGCACTTCGTATTTTCCGCTCCGACGCCCGAAACAAAATAATTTCTAAACGAAACTTGTAGAGTATATGACAAACTCCAACTTTCATGTTCGAAGTTTTTCTGTGCGGCGATCGAATCGATGAGAAAACAGCCTCAAACATGTGCACAAAAACTATTCGATGAAATGCTTCCGTATGCTTGGCAAGAATGCATGCACCATCTCGTATTTTGACAACTTCCAACCATCAATTACGGCGCTCCATATTTTCCGCTCCGACGTCCGAAATGAAAAAGCTACTAAACGGAACTTGTAGCGGGCATTACAAACTCCAACTTTCATGTTCGGAGTTTCTCCGTGCAGCAACCGAATCAATGACAAAAACAGCCCTGAACACGCGCAAAACAACTATTCGAACCTTACAAACGTGATGTATTCTTATTTTCCGAGCTTTATAACTTCCGATCCGAATCCCGAATGAATTCGATTCCTTCAACAAAGTTGTAGACTACCGTGAGATGAACAACTTTGCAGTTGAACACTTTTTAATTCGGAACCGATAACTATGATAAAATCGAACCGAAACGTCGACGAGCATAGAAACAAACACTTCAAAATATTTCTAAGTGTTGAATTTTTGAGAAATGATAACCCGTAACTTCCAAGCTCCGTAATTTTTGATCCGATTCCCGAATGGATTTGATTTCTTCAGCAAAGTTGTAGATTGCCACTAAATTAACAACTTTGATTTTGAACTCAACTCGAATCGACGCCTCGAAAAACGTGTGAAATACCTTCGAAGTCGAGCACTTGAACACATTGAAAAACACTTAAAATTTTCACTAAGTGTAAAACTTCAAAAGTTGTGAACTTCAAACTTCGGAGCTTTATAACTCGAAATTCGGGCATTTCTGGAAAAATCTTCACAAGGACAAAGTCGGAGTACGAAATGCGCTCTTTCCAAAGACTACTTATTCGTGAAATTTCGACCACAGAAGAGCAAGCAATACGGAGGCGGCAACATGGCTCCATGAACATAAAGTGCTTAAAACTTAAAAAAAATTTCTAAGTCCAAGATTACTTAAAATGCAAGAAACCTCATTTTCACCCGATTCTTCCGACTTTTCTCAGCAAATGATCACATTTTCTCAGATGTCGACTTTCGACAATAATTTTGACCCAAAATTCCACCCGGTCAAACTTTGACTTTTGTTGACTTTTTGATACACGCACTCAAATATCATTTTATCCGTCCGTTCTTGATTTTCTAATGAATCGCGTGGATCGATAAGCCGTATACAGATACTTCACCACTCACAGAAGGCCATATAATCAATTCGGGCTCGAATATTCGACCACCACACACTGTAGCTCGAAACTGTAATCAATATCCACCTGATAGGCGAAACACCAAAGCCTCAACTCGCGAGATAATAATCAGAAGCTTCTGGACACGCATATCTTGTGTATTGAAATGACGCTTTGAAATAACAACACCTCAGATATTCAGCTTCTGGAACCAAACCTCTTCTTCAGAATTGTACAGGTTCATACGATTAGAAAATCTCGAACCCATGGTTAATGCATGAATGATATGTATGCAATGCAACTATTGATCAAGTATTAGCCAATTATTTATTAACAAAAATGAAGAGGGTGAATTTGAAGTAAATATAAATCTCGAGAAAATATGATGAAATAAAATTAGAAAAAAATAAAATAAAATAAACGTACAACTATGAGAGGTGTCACACTTTGATTGGCCACAATTTAAATCTCCCACGGTAATGCGCAACGTTCATTAACTTCAGCAAAGGTGTAAGTTCACATTATATATAGACCTTTTGTTTCAGACAAAAACTTATTTTTTAATTAAAGAAAAACTTCTTAAATGAATGAACATGGATATCCTTTGTACCTTTTTTCTCTCATTAATTCTTTACTCGAGGTTTATTAGTTGAATAAATATGTAATTAAACAGTAAAATATTAGTAAAAATTGTGCTGTGAAAAAATTAAACAGTAATTATGAGAGTAAAGTAAACTTCTTTTTGAATAAATTGGATAACTAAAACAATATTGGTTGAATGTTGTGTTCATTTCTAAACAATGATCCGAGCCAGGTAAGAAGGAAGCAAAACTACCAACTAACAAAGCAATTTTTTTGTTGAAAATCCAAAGCAACTCTAGATGTACATTGTCTTTTTAGCAAATAGAGAACTTTGATGAATGGTTATGAAAAATAAGTTGTCCTTTCATTCGGCTGATTAAGACTTGGCTTCTCCTTTAATAACCTACCTGAATCAAAATGAAAACAAAACAAAGAATTTAAAACATACTCATGTTCTTATACTCAATCTGTTTCTTATTACAATTTTTTCAACAATGTCTATATTATGTCTGAAATATCATTGCATTTTGGTCTTATCATGTTCTTAGATAGTTTGAACACACACAGGCACCAATAAAATGAAAGATGTAGAAGATATATATACCTGACCCAAGTCATTAAAGTAAGGATGCTTAAGAGCAGCTTCGGCTGAAATCCTCTTGTTTGGGTCCAGGCAAAGCATCCTCTGAAGGACCATATAAAATCAGGGTTTACATCATGTCTAATTCACCTTCCATGGAAATATATTAGCCATTTCAATTTAAGGAGAAAACGAGTCTCACCGATAGAAGATCAAGAGCAGTTGGTTCAAGAGCATCAAAAATTGCTGAAAGGTCCTACACATTTGAATAAAGGAACACATAACAAAGATTCTATAACAGGACATTTAGTGAAAATGAAGTCATATTTGAGAGTGAGAATTTTGGTACCACTGGCTCAGATTTGGTATAGACTTGAAGGTTAGGACATAACTTAGTGACCCCTGGCCACATTTCCTCAGTTAGCCGTGTACCAAACAATCTTCATATATATATATATATATAAAGCTTATGTTAGTTTGATTGAAATCCAAAAAGTGAAACAAACTATTGTAACTAAAATTACCTGAAAATCAGCTCTAGCTCACCAATGCCATAAAAAAAAACACTGCGTATTGGTTGGCCAAGTACCATCTCACCAAATATACATCCCACAGCCCAAATATCAACTGGAGTTGAGTACTGACCTCTTCGAAACAGAACTTCAGGTGCCCTATACCACTTAGTTGCTATCTGTCGCAATTGTAACACAAGAACTTGACTCGCGGCAACCAGATTACATATAAATATAGAAAGAAAATGATAAATATTCAACATTACCGTCTTAGTATAGTGCATTTCAGGATCTCCCAACTCTCTAGCCCAACCAAAATCCACCAGTTTAATTATATTCTTTTTTTGATCGATTAGAAGATTGCTCGGTTTTAAGTCTCGGTGAATAATGTTATGAGAATGACAGTACTCCACTGCAGATAATATCTGATGCAGAATACTCTGCAACAATTTTTTCAGTTAAACATTCAACAAAAGTATATATAAAATTGGAGAAAACCCTAACTTTGTACTCACCTTTCTTGTGAAAGGATTACTAGTAGATGAACCGTAGAGTTTATTCTGTTGAATGTATTGGTGAAGATCGCAATCAAGACACTCTAAAACAAGGCTCACCGATCTTGTATCCTTATTGCTCGTTACATTCAATAACCTACAAACATTGATTTAAACAAAACTGAGCTATAAACTATACACATTATGATGAAAGAAACCCTAGATATAATAGCTTGATGATAAATTACCTAACAATGTTTGGATGATTGAATTGTTTTAGAAACGAGACCTCTCTGATGATGGAACCAGGAACAGCATTGAAAATGCTGGTTATCGAGATTTCTTTGACGGCCACAAGGGTCTTATCTTTGAAGATACGGTATTGAGAAACCCTACCGGAACTTCCTCTACCGGTAATTCCAAGAAACTTCATAGTAGTATCATTTAAGGGTTCTATTTCATGCATGAAGATGCTGGGAGTGGAAGATTTCTTGTGGCTTCGATGTCTTCGAGTACGGCTAAAGATTTTCCATTTTAAGACGCGTCCAAACCTGGTGATTGAATAAAATGAAGCAGAATGAGTGAGTGAATGATGGTGAACAAACAAACACAGTGTGATGAATGATTGGAGAAGAACTTACACAGAAGTGGAGGAATTGTATTCTTCTGCTTCTGTCAGCATTGTGAAATGAGAGCAGAGAAGAAGAAGAAAGAGAGAGTTTGAGAAAGAATGATTGATCTTGATGAGAGCAATAAAATAAGAACAGGAAGAGAGACTTTTATTGTTTGATTTGCGTTTGGCGCCAAAATGAGAGTAACAAATTCAGTTATGACGTTTTAACGATTAATACTCCCCTCTCATCTCTATTATGTGCACTGTAAAAGGAAATTTTGCTTAGTATTTATTAAAGAACTTTTACTTAATTGAATTGAGATTAGAAGATTTTGAAAGAAAAAAAATATAAAGAAATTGATGAGGTTTAATTTATTAATCATTAGTTTTGTTAGTTTTATTTTAGCTTACATTTGTATTTGAGTTTAACTTATATTTGGTTTGCATTTCGGTTGCATTTATGTTTTGTTGTATATAAATACTGAAACTCGGTTTTCGATAAGTAATAATAATGGTTGGTTTTGACTTTTTAGAGACCCGGAGCGAATAATAAAAATGGAGTCTAATAAAAAATATATTTGTTTTGAAGCCCTTGTATTTTGGAGGCCTTAGGCAATGACGCACTTTGCTCTCCTTTAGGGTCGGGCCCGGTAATAATCAATTTATATTGTTGAAGAGTTTGTTGATAAAGAAAGTTAGTTACAAGTTTGTTACAATTTCTCTCACTGCAATTATTTCTCATCTTCATCTTCTTAATTCTTGTGCATTTATTAGAGGTTTAACTCCGACAGTTGGTATCAGAGCTTGTGATTGATTTCTCAGTGGAAACACAAGTGTACGGGAGGTGTGCAACTGATTTTGTTTCTTGAATTCGACGTTCAATTTACGATTGGAATCGAACAGAATCACATTTCTTGATTCCGCGGGATTGGAAAACGCAAGTTTTGGTGAGAATTGAGTGATTTGTACAATATCGAAGATTTATAGTGGAAACAGTAATTTGAACACAAAACTTACAATATTAGACAGAAAGAAATGGAATTGGTGGATGATTCAGGTGCGTGTGTTGTTTGGTGCTAAAAATATTCTTGATCTCGTCAATGATAGTTGTAACGCTCCGAATTTAATTAATTGGTTGATTAAATTATTTAAGGATTTGATTATTGAATTTACTCGAAGTTCGAGAATCAATCGGATTTGTCGGTATTATTTTGGAAAACGTATTTGGATTATTAAGTTAAGTCGGATTTTATTCAGTTAGTCGAAGAATTAATAAAGTTGATTACGTTGAAGAAGTAATATTAGAAATAATATTATTATTAATAATGGACTATTTTATTAAATTGAGTTGGGCTTTAATTGTGGTGTCGCAAAGTAATAAGGAGGTGTGTCTCTTAGGCCCATTTAGATTACTAAGATAATTAATAAAATAGTATTATTATTAGTAGTAGGATCAGAAAAGAAAAGAAAGAGAGTCATTAGAAGAAAAGAGAAAGAGGAATAGGGTTTTGGAGAAGGAGGCAAGAACAAAGAAAGTTGCTAGAGCCAAGGTTCCAGAAATTCGATCAAGGTTTAGAGTTGTCATCAATCCAAAGAGGTAAGGGTGGGGTTCTGACTCTATAATGGGATACATGATTGATGATATATGGGATGTGGTTTATAGGTTTGCCTTTGTTTTGGTGTTTTGATTGTTGTGGTTTAATTCCAAATTTTGGTTGTTACTCATGAAATTGGTTGCATGAATTGATATATGTTACTTGGGATTGATTCCTTTTGTTGTTGTTATACTGTATTGATTCGTTCTGGTCCATGATGGAATTGGATGCAAAAACTTAGTGTTGATGGTGTTGGAGAGAATTTGTCAGCGCAGAAATCCCTTTCTGTTCCATTCAGTTCGCGGAGCCAACGTGTGGACACGGCGCCAACTGAGTCTTTCTGTCATTCTCGCGGCGCCAACCTTAGGTCGCGGCGCGTACTGAGTTGTTCTTGAAAATATTTTCTGATTCATTGTTCTGCCCAAGGTGATTGCTTGATTGGCTCAAGTAATAGTAGTATACCCTTGAGTAAATAATGATTATTAAAAGTAGGGAAATTGGTTATGATAATTAAAATAGTATGCCATTATAATCAACTAAGGTAAATGATTAAAATTGGTAGAAAGTTTATTAATAAAATGATAATATGGTTGTATGGTGTTCAATTAAATTAAGTTGGTTTAGTTGGATTATGTAGATTATATGAATACTGACAAGAGCAAAATGGTTGAAGATAACAGACGGTGTTTTGGTTAACCGAGGTATTGCGGTAGCATTGAAATAGTAGAAGTCGATTAGTTGCAGTGTTGTGGACTAGTAGATACAAAGACCTAGTAGTATACTTTAATGACTAGAATTAATATACTAATTTGAAAATGAATAAACAGTAGCGGAATGGTTTTTGATAGCAGTGCAGAATCGAAATACTAGCAATCCTATCTGATAAGCAATTAACTAGAATTAGATGAAAACAGTCTGAATGATTATAAGTTGAATTGTAGTATAAGTTGGTAGGAGATTAATGTAGTAACTAATAGTGGGTTATTAAGTGGATGAATGTGGTGTATGTTGGTAGCAAGTAGTATTAATAAGACTTATAATAATAGTATTGGTATAATTAAGTTGTAGGCTTTTAGCCAGTGTTGATTTGTTATTAAGTTGTAGGCTTTTAGCTAGTGTTGAATTGTTATTAAGTTGTAGGCTTTTAGCCAGTGTTGAATTGTTATTAAGTTGTAAGCTTTTAGCCAGTGTTGAATTGTGACTAAGTTGTAGACCTATGGCCAATGTTGAATCGCGGTTGACTAGTTGTTATGTTGTCGTTGTTGTGTGTTGTTATTGTGTGTTGTTGTTGTTGCGTTGTCGTGATTTTGTTGTTGAAGTTGAGGTCACATGGCATACATTGCATTATTAAGTTGACCTAGATTGGCAATTTTTAAGTTGGAGCGAAATCTCACCATGTTGACCTGGATTGGAAAAATATTAAGTCGAAGGCTTATGCCTTATTGATACCTCGGTAAACTGGCAGATTTCTAAGTTGGGAGTTTTACTCCAATGGTACCACATGCATGTGCACAGTTGAGTCGCATTTGAAGTTGCATAATTATAGTTGTTATGTTGATGTGTCGATTGATTTAAGTTGTTGTTGTTATTCATAAGTTGTGAAATAGTTGTGGCTAGCAATTGATTCTCTTTCTCGCGTTCCTTTGAATTCTACGAGAATCTCCTCTTAGTTCTCTATGCCTTAGCTTCCTTTCACGCTCTCTTCAAAATTCTATGATCGTACAAAATGAATCCCTCAATCTCAACTTTTCTTTTTGTCAAACCTACTGATCGGAAAAATAGCAAGCGTACTATTTTTACCGATGTAGTAATAATGGGATTTATTCCAAGTATCGATCTCGAGGATTGCGTAGGAAATACTGAGTTAGATGATTTATTCAATTGAACAAAAACAATAGTTTTAAGAATGGGTGGAATTAATCCTTGTAGAAAGTAAATTTGCGTAAGATAAAAATTGACTTTTTGATTGATTAAAACATGCTAGGGTGAGTGTACAATTTGTCATGTAATAACCTTCACTCTTTGATTTATTCAACAAGTTCATCATCCTCAATTACCGATTCTCAATATTATTTTATCTTAATTCCTTAGTGACAAAACCTTTAACCTTCTTTCCTAATTTCAATTTTCATTTAAATTAGTAGAGAGGTTAAGCATGCAATTACCAAGAACTATTCTGGTTAGAATAGGATTGCCCTAGTCCTAGATGAAATCCTTAATAATATCATTATTTAGAAAACCTTAACACGATCGTCCGGCTTTACTGTGTTAAAATAGTGAAATCCTATGGTCCCATAGGGTCAAACTACGAATTAATCTAAATAATGAAATTGATGCATAATGAACTAAAATGTTGACTAAAACAGAGAGATCAGTATTCTTAACATAATAAATTAGGGACACCCCCTAGCATTGGGGGGTTTAGCCTCTCATAGAATTCAAAGGTAGCATAATTAAAATATTAGATAAAGACATTACAATAGATTGGGTCTTCGATCTTCAATTGCTCTCGCGCATGAAGAGTGTAACACCCCAAATCTACCCAACGTATACCATTCAAATCAGAGTGCGGAAAGATAAACATACAAGGGATATCACAATTTCTTCGCAAAACTACGTGCATTTAATCACAATTATACAGATACGTAACACTTAGATCAAAGATGAACTTATAACAATACTTTTCAATTAAATCAACTAATCAACTAACCACAGAATCATAATTCTTCAATAGAAACAACAACACATCTTTTATTCCACCTCAAAACATTTCACAATATTATTAATATTATTTAACTTCACTTAGCATAATTATTCAACTAAACCAACTTCAATAATCAACATGATCAAGTATTCACATTATTCATAAACTTCAACAATTTAAGCAATTACAACAAATTAAGCAACGTTCATCCCCCCGAGTGTTACGTATCAGAGCAATGACACCAATTCGAACTAACAACAACTAACGACTTCATAATGCTACTTCGAACTTCTACGACTATCCTTGAGTACCTACCCATTTCCCATGGTAGGGGAAATATCAGCAGAAGGGGTGAGATATCCAACAATATAAACAAGTGTATGAAAAATAATATGCTAGGATCAAATCATATAAATTACCACATTGCAATTAACACATCACAACAACTTCCTAATTAACAACAACACAAAACCACTTCACCGTTAACAACAACATAATTCACTTCATAATTCACTTCACAGTTAACAACAACATAATTCACTTCACAATTAATAACAACATAATTCACTTCATCGTTAATAACAACATAATTCACTTCACCGTTAATAACAACATAATTCACTTCACAGTTAATAACAACATAATTCACTTCACCGTTAATAACAACATAATTCACTTCACCGTTAATAACAACACAATTTATATGAGACACAATAATGCATATGCATGTGGTACCAGTGGAGTAAACTCCCTTCACTATTGCCAATTAATAGAGGCACAAGGCATAAGCCTTCTTCACAATTTCCGCCAATACATGCCTTCACAAAGATGCAAATGTAATGCAATGCTAACAACATTCAACAACAACATAAATTCATTTCACGAGGCATACGCCTATATCACTGTTATTACCAACAATTAGAGGTAATCATCGTCACTAAAACACACTACAACTTCACATAAATAGCAACAACAACATACACATCACTGATATATCACAAGAAAACAACAACACGGCGTATTCACATAATTTCACAAAACAACCTAACCACAATTTCTTACTAATTAATCTTCGTTACCCGGTAAATTTTCATTAAATTCCGGACAACTAGTTATGCCGCTTAATTCGGCTAAATCGATCAAACGGAACTATTTTCCAATTTTCTGCATTTACTAAGGATATTATTTTCCTGCTACTTAATCATTTATGCTACTGCAATAAAGATCCAACCATAGGAATTCATTCCACTGTTAATTTGTAAAAATTATGCTAAAAATTTTCCCTGTCAAAACACAATTCCTAAGTTCCTGCTAAGAACCTGTATCCTGCTAACTTTGGTTTTCAATCCTCCTGCTAAATGCTACTGGTGGTTAGCTAGATCATCCTTCAATTAATTTAATTATTCCAATATTCATGGTAACTAATATATATTCATTGTGACTAATATATAAACCAAAACATATTATGGTACTTCATAAAACAGCTACTAGTATTACTGGTTATTGGAAATCTTATGGAATTACTAATGTATTATTATTATGTTAAACGTACTACTTTTCTTTGTTCTACTAGAGACATGTTTGGCACACTAATTAATTCTCCAACAAACCCACATGCCAGTTACATAAAAATTCAAACAAGGCATAAGGAACAACCATCCCCCCACGTGGACCAAGGGACGGTCGTCCCACCCATAAAACAACAAAGAGGCGCCCGCCTCCCCTATCCTTTGCCCAAGAGACGTCCGTCTCCCTTTCCTTTGCCACCTAAGGCGCCCGCCTCCTACACTAGGTACCTGCAATTTCTTTCCGATCGTGTATTTTCCAGTCTATTTTCTTCATCGATCAGCCATTAAAAAAATCCAATTTCTAGTTTCCAGTAATTAACAATTCCAATACCAATTTAATGGAAATTCCTCCCACAATAACATACGAATTTATCGTTTTCGTCGCATAATTCACACACAATTAAACCAAGATAATTCTCTACGAATCTAATCCCCACATACGATTCATCATAAACCCGGTTATAGAGTTAGAACTCCACCTTTACCTTGGATTGACGGTCTCTCTATAATATCCGGTCGAATTCTGATTTGGCTTTTTGGTTCGTAATTCTCCTCCGGCGGCTAGTTTCCCAAAACCCTTGTTCCTCTTTTCTTTCTCCCACGTACAACTTTTCCCAAAAATATTACTAAACCCTTATAATCCTCCTTTTATATCTCTTATAATTAAATCTAATTTATAATAATAATAATAAGGATAATACTACTACTAATAATAATAATAATAATAATAATGCTATTATTTCTATTTAACTTAATTTTCACACCTCATTTCTACCACTTCTAACACCAATTAAATAACTCTATTAATCCACACTTATTTCTAATATTATTTCCAATAATATTCTATAATAAAATTAATTCATCATTACTTAATCTCAACTTCCGATAATTCACTTAATCATCTTAAATCAACTTATAAATCTACTGATAAATCCAACTTCGACTAAATTCCAATAAATAATTCCTTATATAATTTAATTAAATAATTAATTAAATTCGGGGCGTTACAAAGAGTTCTTCGTTCCCAAATATGTTGAATCTCTGGTCTTCTATCATGAATTATTCACTCCGGTGGCAAAAAAAATCCTCTTCTCCTTCTCAAATTAAGGATTATATTCCTCAATTTGATTGAACTTTGAGGGATATAATCCCGACTTGAATGCCCCAGATTACTCATCACTTGAGAGATATCTGGATCTCGACATAACTTCACTGGATTGATCACCACTTGAGAGATTGTCAGAATCTCGACGTAACTGCCCCGGTTTAATCATAACTCACTCTACAGAGCATCAACATGTTTCTCTACTCTTCAAGGAGATCAACACTTAGATAATTCTTCTCAAAAGAAATACCATCATCGGGATATTTCCCCTGCTTTGCGGGGTTTTGATAATCCAATTCTTCACCTCGTGTTGTCGGAGAGATGAGAGAATCACGGATTTTTGAAGACCGAACCTCATCAAGGTAATTATCTTACATTTGGAATGTAGGCCAACACACAATTATGCTTCTCAACATCATCTGCTTCGTGCTCAAGCAGACATTTTAAGCAATCTACCCCTTGGGAACAAACTGAAAGTGATATGCAATAGCTCAACAAAAACTTTCAGGTAATCAGAAACCAGCGTACAATCTATTTCAAATCAATCTTCAAAATGGTCTTCTTATACTCAACAGAGTCAATAAAAAGCATGCCCCAGATTAGGAACACTCTTCAAAAAATGGTTCAATCTTCAACACATCCCTAAAGCAATTTGTCTCTCAGGATAATCAAGTTTTTCATCTGATGCTCATTATGCAAGCTTACTTGATGTTTAATCACTTATTCATATGCAAAGAATGTTTTATTCTATGAATGATAATTCTAATGCAAATCATATGCTTGTCTTGAAGTTAAAAACATTTATTAAAAAGATGTGAAAACATCAAATTTTTGGTCAAAGAAAGTAAAAAAAATGGAGTGATACCAACTCAAAATTTTAGCAAGCCTACTAGGAGTCAAGATATCGTACTCTCGTTACAGTTTAGCTTTCAAATTAACCCATGCTTCAATTAGGACTTTCAAGGGTTGTAACGTGGCCTGGTTCACAGTTTAGAAAAAAAAGGATTTAAGGCTCAAAATATTTAGTGCCCACCCATTCTCCGTAATGTTCTCCATTCCTACGTTCAATTAACTCAATACGAGCACCCATATTTCACAGGGAGTTTACAATAATTAGGGAACCAACGAGGTATCTTACTTTCAGACTTGGTAGTCACTCACCTCTTTCATTTAGTATTTGATTACACGACCTTATTTCTTAACTTGCAATATCATATTCTTTCTTTTGTTTTGCTTTTTTCTTTATTATCTTTTTTTCTTTATTATCTTTTCTCTTTTTTTTGAACAAGTCGTGTGAAATTAAGTCATTCGACTCTTTGTTAAGGTGTGACTACCTTATTCTTTGATGAACGAGGAATACCCATTGGGGTTCTACCATTTTCTTCCACCTCTTGATAAATGAAGGATAACAATTGTGGTTGATCCTTGAATGTACTCTCCTGATGAGATTTAAATGCTCGAACAGGTTAATTGAACACTTCTCTGCCCCGGGTTAAAAAATGAGGGTTTTTTCAAATAGAAAAGAAACTCCTACTCCAAGGCTCAAAGGGGTTAACGAGGGTTTCACTCCCTTATATCTCCGGTGTTTGGGAATTTGAAACAATGCCTGTACATCATCAACAAGGTTTTTATTCGAAAGCAATACTGTTTGAGATTATTGGTATATTGTTCATCATCCTCCCTACAGAGGTTTTGCTTTAATCACAAGAGTTGAGCATCAAAAGCATAGAAAAAACAATTAAGAGTGATAACGAATGGATCAATTCAAGACAAACATATTCAATGCATTATGATTAATATTCAAGAATGAACACGTTTTGCATACAAGTAAGTAATGAACATACAAGAAAGGTTACAAATGAGAATGCAAAGTAAAACTAAAAATCTCCATCATTGAGGAGAGTAGTCCCCGAATGGGCTTATTGCTTCAGATGATGCCTTTTGAAGTCTTGACATTCAGTGAGTCAAAGGAGCACCCAAATCTAACCATCTGGTGTGAAACTGATAACCTTTGCATCAAGCAGATCTTACACTTTATCTCTCAAGGATTTACAACCTTCTAACTGGATCATACAATCCTCACAGTCAAATACCACAACCTGGGAACACACCCTTTCTCAACAAACGCTCTTTCACAAAGGATGGAGGAATTGTCAGCAGATTTACATCTTTAACCATGTTCAAACTTCCATCCTCAATAATAGCATTGAGAGTAGCATCAGCATAAGTTGGTAATGGATGTTGAGTAGCATCATATGTTGGTGCTGGTCTGAAGTTAAAAGCCTCATAATCAAGTAGGTCTTGCACCACGTGCTTGAAAACCATGCAATTCTCAATAGTATGTCCCTACCCGTTAGAATGGAAGGCACACCGAGCGTTGGTATTGAAATTATTTGGCAACTAATTTGGATCAAATTTCCAAGTATGCAATTCAATCAGCTTCAGTTTCATAAGATGAGAAAATAATTCAGTATAAGACATCGGGAGAGGATCAAATTTCCTTGGCACCTTTGGTCGTTGTTGATTATCCTACTTAGGAGCATAAGTTTGCTTTTAAGGCGCAGCAGCAGCCGAAATAGTCACATCAGCACTTGGGGTAATATTGATTTGCACACTCAAACCTGTGGGAGTAAACAAAATTATCCCTTCATCAAGCAAATCCTGAACTTTATGTTTCAACGCCATACATTTCTCAGTATCATGACAAGGTGCCCCGGAATGGAAATCACACCTAGCATTTTCATCATAATCCCGCGGAAGCTTTCCATGCATTGTGAAAATTCGAAGCTCAACCAACTGAAACTTAAGCAATTGAGGAAGTAACTGAGCATATAGCATCGGAATGGGATCAAATTGCCTCTCAGGTTGTGACGACCCTGGTTGATGAGCTTTACCCTTCGGATCTTCCTAAGCAACATAAACTGGTTATTGAAGAGAATACCCTGGAACACAAGTTGGTAGAGGAGATGCATGCACTGATTCAAGACTTGATGAATCCCCCAAAGTATATGAAGGAATAGAAACTTTTGCTGCAGAAGTGGGTGCAGGTTTTTCTTCCTTTCTCAACACAGTATTCAGAATTTCCATGACCAAACTCAGCTGAGTCTTCAATTTATGGTTCTCCTCCTTCAAGAGTTCTTGTCCGCTAACCAAATCTTGCATGTCTAGCATCAAAAATGCCATTTGTTCTTTAATTTCATCCAAATCCCCACGAATCTGTTCCATCACTTAATTCTAATAGTAGAGTGGTTGAGAAGTCAAGATTTGCAATTCTACAAAGAAAATACCAGGTCTGAGTAAGAGAAATCCCCAAGTTTTGAACACCTGTTATGAATGCATGAAATGAATGAATATGCAGGTTAGATATGTACATATTTATTTTTTTCTGACATTTCTTTTGAAAAATAAACATGCTATGCAAATGCGTTAACCATGGGTTAAAAATTTCAGCATAGCAACGGGTAGCATCTGTACATTCCGCTGAATAATGGTTGCATAATATCTGAATAAATCTGAATATCACAGGATCAAAGGTTCGACACCAATTCAGAATACCATAGAAACCAAGTCTGAATATCATAGGATCAAAGGTCCGGCGTAATTTCAGAATATCACAGAAAATACCAGAAAACCAGGTGTTAAGAACCAAGTATCATAAATCAATAACAAGATGTCAACAAAGGACCAATATAATCACCATCAGAAAAAATAGTCACCATCAGAATATAGTCACCATCTGAATAAATAGTCACCATCTGTACCTGTAATAATCATGATCCCGCCCCGCTCACAGGTGAAACTAAGGCTTGGGTAAGGTCAAGGTAACTCCAGGATCTAGTTCGCCTAGAGAAACTAACATCATAACACCTACGTGAAGATGATAGCCCCCTGATTGAACCTCCTCTGAAGCATGGACGACATGCCAGACTACAAGATCTACATCCGATATCTGACATGTTCCACTCTATTCCAAGGTGTCCTATGTGTCTCTTGGCCGGGGTATGGGGCCTTTTACCTCTTGTAACTCCCACCCAATTCAGAAATAGATCACAACACAAAAGCCCAACCAATATATGTAAGCAGTAAATATGCCACATAGAATGCAATGCAAGCATACAAAGGATGTTACAATAAAGCAAGTAAATAAATAAGAAAATTAATAAACACCCAATAGACATGAAAATAAAAGCTAGGATCGACTCCTGATCGGACCAGCAAGAGGTCTGTACAATCCCCAGTGAAGTCGCCAGCTGAAACAATCGGCTGAACATCATTCGATAACTATATCAATGAAGTCGCCATCAAACGTTTTTTATCTCGCAAAAGGAGAAAGGTAAACGCATCGCGAAAACCTAAAAGGGATAAGACACAGTCTTGCGACTGAGAGATAGGGTAAGGGAATCTATTACGCGAAGGGAAGGTATTAGCACCCCACACGTCCGTAGTACTCTACGGTATCCACGTCTATTTTCTGTCTAATGGGTGTGTTTATATCTATTTACTGCTTAATTGCTATATTTGTATGCTAAAAAAGTATGCATGTGAAAGAAAATAAAATAAAGAAAACTCGGGGAAAAGAAGGAAGTATTTACAAAGTTTGCTCGATCGAGCCCCGTGACAAGATGCCTACGTATTCCCTCGTGCAATGGGAAAGTCATAGCGCCGTAGTTCGGCTCATATGTTTTGGTGGGTTATGTGTTTTTTACTTATAAAAGAGTTTTAAACACAAAAAGAAAACCCGTAGGCAAAAAGTTTGCATTGGTTGGTTGTTTTTACCTTAAAAAAGGAGTTTGAACCATTATTAAGTGTTTTAATTTGCAAAGGAAAAAGAAAACAATTTTTAGTTTTATTACATGCATGGATGCAAAAGAAACTAGAAAACAAACAAGGGAAACTATCTAATGCTATCCCTAATGTCATCATGCATGGATTACAACCTAAGGTCTATCTCGAATCGCTACCTAAGGTAGATTCAAGAGAGTCCTAAGGGAACATGGCAAAGGTTTACAACCTAAATCTACGTCTATCTGGAATCGCTAACTAATGTAGAGTCGAAGATGACAAAAAAAGGGATGGAAAAGGTTTAAAACCTAAGTCTATGTCCATCTCGAATCACTACCTAATGTAGAGTCGAAAACGACAAAAAGGGATGAAGCAAGCAAGTGCTTTGACAGAAGCACACAAACAATGCAATGCAAACAAATAAATGGCACACAAGCGCAGGAAAAAGAGGAAGTCCCATAGCCTCGAACAGTAACGAGCATACCGTGAGTCAACCAGGAGCCAACACATCCGATTCCTGTGAATAGTATCACCGCATGACATGAATTGTCAAGTGTGAAGAGCAAATGATGCGAGCTCTGCAATGAATGCGAACCTCGGGAAAGCGTGGAGAGTCAGAATAGGTAACTCTTTCCACTTTATAATTATTGACTCGATAAAGGAAGCAATACGATTCGCGTGTGCTGAGCTGACACGGACTAGAACTGTGCGGGGGTCGATTGCGTACCCTTTTCTGCTTGCCCATCATATCAATGACTCGATGACAGGAAATATAAAAAGCGGGACTTTGCTTGGTGGTGCCACATCGGGTTTCCTAACCACTCTGACCTATGCAAGCACAAATATAAACACTTACTATGCAGATGGAGGATTTTAAACAAACCAAACACAATTAGCAAACAGAGTCGCCCTAAACGGGTCTTTAAATAAACTAGAGGGGTTCCTGAACATGCTCCAACTACGGAAGCCCCTTCATACATCTCTATTCCTACTTCTCATGGCAAGGAAAACGGTAAAACCCTACTTCTCATGCTCTCTAGAAAAGCGGTAAAGAAATGCAGTAAACAAAGTAAAATAAATACCAAACGGATAAAGATCCGAAGAGCACTACAAGCTAAAAAAATACTCCGGAAAACTTCGAGTACTGCTGGCACGCAATAAAGAAATCCGGTGAGAAGTGTACGGAGGCACAAAAAGCATAATCAGAGTGTGTGTCATACACATCTGAAGCAAATACACCTGTACAAGATCATAATCCAGACAATACAGAAAAAGGATGTGCATTGATATGCACGGTCGAGAATATGTGTCTATACACATTCGACGTATATCCAATAAACCTGCAAGAAACTATCCAGATAATACAGACAAAGGATGTGCATAGATATGTACGGTCAAGAATGTGTGTCTGTACACATTCGACGTATATCCAATGAACCTGCAGAAAATTACAATCCAGACAAAGCAGACAAAGAAGGCACACACATGTGTGCAAGCAACAGATATGGATTCTACACATCCAAATCAATCAGATAACCTGCAAAAAATGGTGAAAACCAAGCAGACAGATAAAGAGTGCACAGACATGTGTGCAACATCAAAACATGGATTCTATACATCCAAATCAATAGTATAAAGCTCCGTGTACCTCGCATACGAAACAAAGTGTCAGAAGTAGCAATGAGGCTTTTAAATAAAGCACAAGACGCAAAAATGATTATTTACAATGAAATCGAAGTATTAAAAATAATTTCCTAGTGAGGGCAGCAAATAAATTGCTCTAAAGCTATCCTAAATGTCTAAACAAATGGAGGAAAGGCTACAAATTAATCATGCGAAAGGAAGCTAGAAAACTATACAATTATCAAACTAATTCCTACGAAATCGAACCATTAAAAGTTAAATTTGAAATTTTATTTACAATCCTAAAGTAAAGTTTACATTTAACTACAATTAAATGATAGAAAAACATCCTAAAGTTTCTAAGAAACATATGACATTACACTCCTAAGATTAGTCAATTCAAACTACAAAGGAGAAACATACTTTTGAACATACTACAATTAAAAGAAATTAATTGCAAAAATATTACAAAAAATATCAAAAATATTCTAAGATCCTAAAATGTCAGAAAATAATTTTTATATATTTTTTACAATTCAATCGAATCGGAATCGTGAGCAATTTTGAACAATTATTGAATATGTGAAACAAGGAAACGGGGGGTGTAAAACTGAATGTTCTAATTTGAACTAAATCAAGACATAATTACAGAGATTGGGCTTAAGAAGGGGATACGACTAAGAAATTCGCTAGGCCCAGATCTGAAATCAGTATGAAGTCCATTATTCTTTTTTATTTATTTATAGTCTATAGTTAGTAAAAAAATACAATCAGAATTAATGGAATTCTGTCACGTTTATTTCATGAAGCATATATCAATTTGTCACACTTAATTATGTTATTCAGATTTTATTTTATTTTAAATAAAAAGAGATGACACGTGGCGTGACATGGTTTGTTAATATAAAAAATGCATGAACCAGTAGGAAGAGGCCACACCTGGGGTTTCATGAAACCAGACGGAGTGACCGTCTTCTCCGGCGACAAGGAGCATCATTCGCGGCGGCGATCAGAACGAAATCTCACCGGAAATTAGAACGATGGTAAAAATCTACGAATCCGGCATCTTCTGACTTGAAAAGAACCCAACGGCGGCTCAACCGTCTTCTCTGGCGCGGTACCCTCGCTGAAATTGTCCAAACCTCGACTAAACCTCACAACTCAGGTGTCAAATGAATCTCATTGGTTCATAGATCACGAATGTAACCTTCGAATTGACTTACTCAAACAAAATCCTCACGAAAATCACACATACATTTTGGATCTGTGGAAGATAAGATTTGAGAAAACTCTACTTCTTGTGTGTGATACTCCGAGGATGAAGACGAAGACTCAATAGGCCACCTGTAGTTTGAGAAATAAACTCAGAAATATGCTCAGATCTTGAAGACGAAGTCGACGCTTAAGTAGAGCTGAAGTTGGTTCAATCCATGAAAGGAATCCTCGATGATAATGCACAATACTCCATAAACCGGAAATCTCCCTGATCTTTCCAGATGTGCTTGCCGCGAATCCATGAGGGGGAGGATGACGCTATCTCAAATACAATCTTCCGATTGAGAAATAAATGCAGATCGCAGAAGCCTCCGATGGACAGTAAAGATGAAATCTCATAAAAAAGGCCGAGAGCTTATGGAAGATGGTGACTCGTTGAAGAAAGGAGGTGAACTCCATCCGGTTATGGCAAAGAGGAGATAAGAGAAAACGGAGGTTGTTAAAGACGGAGGGTGACGGAGAGAGAATGCTTGAAGATGAGTGTTTTTTTCTTTACGAGAGCAAGAAGAAGCAGAAGAAGAGGTTATGGAGGTGATGATAGTTAGAAAAGTTTGTTGCAGTTTCTTTGGAGTTTTCTTGGAAGAATGCACGAGAGAAAGAAGATTGTTATAGTCACAGTGATAAAGAAGAATGGATGAGTGCAGAAGAAGAATGAAGGAGGGTGTTAGGAGAGTGAAGTTATTCTGTTAGTTTGTTACCAAAAAGAAAGAATGGAGAGAAATTCGGTTAGAGGTTGAGTGTGGAGGTTAGGGAGGGTGAAGTTGGCCGAGAGTTATGGCGGTGGTGAGTGGTTCTGTTATGGAGGAGATGAGAGAGTGTTGTTAGAAAATGAAGGAAGAAGAAGGTGGCTGTTAGCGCGAGAGAGTGAGAAAGAATGAGGGTGTTCTGTTTTCTTTTCTGTTATGGTCCGAGAGAAAAAAAGATGAGAGTGAATGGTGGATGGTTATAGGTGGAAGAAGTGAAGTCTGTTCTCATTCTGTTATAGTATTCTTGGTTCTGTTATCATTGTTGTGAGGGAGTGTCATAATTATTATATCTTTCCTCATGCGTACATCCCACTCTTATATGGGCAAAACCAATACCATGATGCAAACATGAATATAGATCCTGCAACATTATTGAATTTTTTCAAAAAAGAAAACATGACCATGCAGCCCTCTTTCTACGCATGTACTTCGAGCTATAAACTTCTTCTCGATGGAATCTCAAAACCTAAATCAGATAGGGCACATTGATGAACAAATTTCGTGTTGACAACTTTTCGAAATGAAGCCCGTAGACTGCCTTAAATCGATCCCGAAGTCATGGCATCACAACTGATTGCGTTATTATATAACTTTTCTAAACATTGATAGCCAGGTGCTCATGCCGGATGTGCTACTTTATGACCCCGTAACTTCTTCGATACTCGATCAAATAACACAAACTCGATGCCATTGGAAATATGACATGTGGCAGAACAACTTTGCTTTTACGAAAGGCAAGCATGTCAATCTAACCCTTCTAGTACAAGAAGGTTGAACAGGGGAAGCTGTCATACCCCAAAAGTTGCCCTCTTACTTCTCAAGACATTCCATACATCCATACTCAAGGATTCCTCAAGGGTTGATCAGACAAACCCTCTCCTAGGTAATCAACCCAAACTAGGGTTTTGGCAATTCTCAGATCAAGGTGGTTTCCAACATCTCCAATGGTCATCATGCCTCCTCATATGCTTCAAAGAATCTCCATGTCAAGTTTCAAGCCATACAAGTCAAGTTTCCTCAGACAATTGCTCAGATGGTTGAAAATCAATTGTATTGGACAAAAAGTCAATTGTGGTCAACATACAGTCAAACTTCGTGATTTTTGGTCAACATCCATATTTTTAAGTGAAATTCATCATTTAATCAAGGGTTGATCATGATTCATAAAGAAAACTCAAGATTTGATCAAAAGTCAAACTTTCCAAATTAGGGTTTCTTGAGGAAAAGTCAACTGAACTTTGACTGAGCATAACTTTCTCATACTTTATTAGAAATTTTTCCACCACCTTTAATTTTGAAGAGAACTCAATTCTCTACAACTTCATGTCTCACAAGCATGGTCAGAAAATGCTTCATTTTGAAGATATGGATCAAAACATTACAGGTCCTTTCCAAAGTCAACAAAAGGTCAACTTTTTGTAAAGAAGTGTTATTGATCATGGAAACTCCAATTGAGATGAAACCAAAGAGGTTGTTTAGAGGACATCTAGGGCTTTCTAAAAAGTCCAAGAACACTCAAAAATGTTAAAAATTGAGCAAGATACACCTTGCACAAGTTGGGCATTTTTGAAGAATTGCACAAAGGAAAATATCTGACAAAATCCAATTTTTTCCAAATGGGCCTATAATTTTATGATCCAAACTTGATCATAATATTATTCAAAACCTCTTGATGCCTTGCCACGGCCACTTTCTATTTTTTTGATTTATTTTTGAATTTAAAAGAATTTAATTCAAATTTAAATTAAATAAAATATGAAAACAAGGTATAATTTGGGTTGGGTTGGATTTTTATCAAACTTGAGGACCAAGGAAGCCCACAATACATGCCAAATTCGTGCTAGCTCATGCAAGGAAGAGGAAATCAAATTTTGGAAAGAGTTGATCAAAATTGAAAGAGAAAATATTTTGCATTCAAGAGCATATCTTTTTTTAATCTTTTTGCTCCAACCTCTTGCTCTATAAATACCTATTGCATTCACAAAGACCAAGGACGAAACCCTAGCCTCTTGAAGCAACCCAAAAATTCTCAAATTTTTCACAAAGTTGGCAAATTCGAATTTGTTTTTCCAGCCACTTCCAGCCACTCTCAATCATTCCATTGTGTTCCTGAGGTAAGATTGAGTAAGTATACATCAAGAACCATGGTTAAACATGCCTGAATCGTGCCATACATGAACATACATATTCATATTTTTCTTGAATTCGTGTTTTATTATTTAGCATGTTTTAATTGAAACTAACCATTCTAACATGATCATGAGGTATCATAGACAGGATCTGGGCCATCGTTCATGAGGTTGAACGTCCAAATCGCGTTATGCCATAGTTAGGGCTTCAAATCGGAGAAGCTTCAAATCGGTTGATACAGGTCGTCTTAGTCCAAACAAACACCACCATTGAACTCGCAGGCATCGATTTAGGGGGGGTAGCCTTAACCTTAAGCTTTAATTTTCAGTATTTTGCAGGTTTTGATTTTCAGGTGATCGGAGAAGACGACCGGAGCTAGGGCTCCGGCGTCGCTGACTCGTTTGACTCCGGCAAGGCACGCGTGGCAAGACGGAGCGATCTGATTCGTTCTTACATAAACCCTGGACCCCACATGTTGATTGTGTTTGAAAGAAATCACAACTATGACACGTTTACCCTTTTGATCAATTGTTTACAGGATTATAACAGCAAGGCGCCTTGGTTCAGATGGCAACGCGTATGGTGATTTCCCCAGGAGGTCAGGGGTTTGATCCCTGGCTTCCCCACTTTATTTTTACAATTCTGAAAAACTAACTTTTTCTATTTTCTTATTTTTCTTAATATTTTTATTCAATTTAATTAATCTTCAAATATTTTTCTCATGCATTTAATAATCACCAAAAATATTTTCCTTTTTCATTTTAATTAGAAAAATGTTTATTTAATTTTTGACATTAAAATTAATATTTTTGCATGCATATTTTAATTAACTGTTAATTAACCATTAAATTGACTTTTAATTGCTTTTAATTATCAAAATCGATCTAGAAAATTACCAAAAAATTATTCTATCATCTAATTATCATTACTAATCTAAAGTCTTTTTCCTCATCCAAAAACATTATTTTTACTAACCTTTTTCTCTTATGCGAATTTCTCATATTTTCCGATTATGTATCTGCTCACAGGTTGTAACGTTTCGGACTATCTTTCTCGCTTTTCTTTTCAATTTTATGTAACTGCTCATGGGATGTAATAGTTTAATTAGGGATTTTACTTTCCGCACTCCTATTATGTAACTGCCCCAAAGCCATGTAATAGCGTAGGACTTTTATTTTCCGCACTTTACTTTTCGCAATTTACTTTCTGCACCCTATACACTGTTAGTAATTAGGCGTGTATGGAAAGATAAAAATCAACATAGATAACCTCTAATTCCAAGATAATATATCTGAATTTAACACACTCTTTTCACACATGCACCCCTTGGGGTAATTCTCTCTCGTTGCCTTTCGATTAAATGGTCAAGTCCCTAAAACGTAGAGGTATCCTAACACCGTTGCCTACAAACATATCATCATAGTCCCTTCGAATACAAAGATCATAGACCCACGATGTCGCCTACGAAAACATGATCTCGTACCTCGATTGTTGCCTACCAAAAGTGATGATCGTCCCTTCGAATGTGCTAGGATAATTCCTACAAGTTGCCTTCTATGACCATCCGATGTCCCTTCGAATGTCCCTTTACATCCAACGAATAGGGTTACCTACCAACTAATGGTACGGATAGCACTATTCTAAAGGAAAGTAAAATAACACGAAAGCGACCATTTTGAGTAGGTAATAAGACTTTTAGTTGCTTGCTCAAACAAAATAATTTTCACACCACACACTTTTGTCAAAGTTCAAACTCTTTTCAAAAATGAAACATTTCCGAACACTTTGTATACATTCCTACATGAATCATTATAAAGTCAAAGCGAAATGCCTTTTCAAAAACATTTTTGTCAAACACACAGAAAGCAATTTTTTTAAAGTGGGCTAAAAAGCAACTAAGAGCCCGTAGATAACTACGGATGGAAATGGGTGCTAATACCTTCCCTTTTCATAACCTTCTCCCTTACTCAAAATCTAACGAAGGTTTTTTCCTGTTCTTTTCACCTTCCCTTAATTAGATAAAAGAAAAGTCGGTGGCGACTCTTGCTATCCGCACATTTGCGATAAAAAGCAAAACAAATTCTCAAAGTCAGTTCACCAAATTACACACGCATACGCGAATGCGCACAGGCAATGGAATGTGTGTATACACATTCCAAACAAATGTACCTTCCAAACAAATGTACCTGCAAGAACGAAGTAAAACTAAAAAACAGATAACAAGATGTAAACGCATGCGTACAAATGTAAAACACCTGCAAGAAGGGAGTTAGACCCAACAAACAGATAATAAGATGTACACGCATACACGAATGCGCACAAGCAATGGAACATGTGTATACACATTCCGAACAAATGTACCTGCAAGAATGGAGTAAAATCGAAAAGCAGATAACAAGATGTACACGCATGCGTACAAATGCAAAACACCTGCAAGAAGGGAGTTAGACCCAACAAACATATAATAAGACGTACACACATGTGTCCGAATGCAAAACACCTGCAAAAACGGAGTAAAATTGGAGAAGCAAGCAAATAAAATGTATGCGTGGGCATACAAGCGCAAAACAAGAGCGATAGAAGCCTAAATTTCATATGAGAGGAGCCCAAGTACCTCGTACACAAAATAAAGTGTCAAAATCAACAAAGTAAGTGGTAGAAATAATGATTGGAATACAAAACTGATTGCAATTATGATTACAAGAGTGTTTCAGCATGTTGCATTCCAAATTTTGTTCCGAAACCTCCAAAATAGGTTCTGAAACATGTCAAAACATGGGAAATAAGTATTGTTACTTCAGACTTGTAAAGGAAAGTGAGTTTCGAAGTGTAAAATTGCCAAAAACCGCTTATGGAAGTGCAAAATTCATGTTTTGAATTAAATTCCAACACAAGTTTTTATTTGGTTTTGAAATGTTAAGAGTGTTGGAATTTAATCCATAACATGTAATAAAAACCAAAATAAAAAGAGTTACAAGTTATGCACATGCTATGTACAAATTTGTTCATTTTCAAGTAAGAAAAAGTGCGAAAATGCATGTAAAATGCAAGTTGTTTGGTGCTTATGTGAGGTTATGTTTTGTTCAAGTGCATACATGTGCAAGTGTATGTGTTGTGGTGTGTAAAAGTGATGCAAACAATGTACAAATGCTCAAGAATTAGAGTGCACAAAGTGTCGGTGTCATGTTATCATACATGCGAATTTGTGTGTAGAAAGTGGACTTTTGTGCATGTTTTCATATCATGAAGATGAGTCAAAGTGTGTGGAATCAAAGTAACTATCCTATGTGCATGTACATAGATATACAAGGATGTAATTTTCATAGGCAAATATGTGTTGAAGTATGTGTATGTGAAGTGTAGGCATGTGCAAAAGTGTGTGGAAGTTAGTGTTAATTCTTACTTTTGACACAAGTTTCATGCATGAAAATGATGCCTCTAATCATGCAATTCAATATCCTAATGGTATGTGTATCTCTTAATGTATGAACATACAAAAGCCAACGCACAAATTATTGAGAACCAATGCTTACATGTTGTAAAAATTAATTCCACAAGTGTGTGAAAGTGTTATGTGCAAAGTGTGAGTGTAGTGAAATTGAAGGCTAATTTCCTACATGTCGACACTACTTAAAGGCATAAAACAAGCTACTAATCTACATAGTTCAATGCATGTTGATGATTCTACACATTGCCTAATGTATAACATGTGATTAGGGCTGTAAAATGCTCCAATTATGTATGAACATACAAAAGCCAACGCACAAATTATTGAGAACCAATGCTTACATGTTGTAAAAATTAATTCCACAAGTGTGTGAAAGTGTTATGTGCAAAGTGTGAGTGTAGTGAAATTGAAGGCTAATTTCCTACATGTCGACACTACTTAAAGGCATAAAACAAGCTACTAATCCACATAGTTCAATGCATGTTGATGATTCTACACATTGCCTAATGTATAACATGTGATTAGGGCTGTAAAATGCTCCAATTATGTATGAACATACAAAAGCCAACGCACAAATTATTGAGAACCAATGCTTACATGTTGTAAAAATTAATTCCACAAGTGTGTGAAAGTGTTATGTGCAAAGTGTGAGTGTAGTGAAATTGAAGGCTAATTTCCTACATGTCGACACTACTTAAAGGCATAAAACAAGCTACTAATCCACATAGTTCAATGCATGTTGATGATTCTACACATTGCCTAATGTATAACATGTGATTAGGGCTGTAAAATGCTCCAATTATGTACCTATGCGCAAAGATAATCAATATCACAAGTGTATGTGTGTGTAGTGTGCAAAAAGCTTCATACCGACACCTTTAAGGCACAATAATCGGATCAAGATTAAATAATTCGGTAAAATAAATGCTATAATCGGAATCCACACGGAAAATGCAATCGATCTTAATATTCAATTCCACAAAAATCAAAAGTCGGAAAAGTGATTAAAATAAGTGCTTATTTGAGATAATCACTTACTTGCACTTGAAGTCTTGGTGAAATTGGTGAGGAAAACCTTGTAGTTCTCCAAGAAAATGCCAAATCAATCTTCAATCGGATGGTAATAATCAAAATCGGAGAAGAAATCAGATGAAATCAACTTGAATTCTGAACGAGATTGATGAAATTCAATGGAGAAGCTTCCTTAGGTTGATCCAATCAAGAGAGACAAGAGAGCATGAGCACCGGTGAGAGAGAAGAAGAAAATTGTCTGATTGGAGTGAAGACCAAGAGCGGAGGAGGAGTTGGCTGAGTGCGGTCGTCGGGCAGAGGTACAGGCGTCGTCGGGCGGAAGAACGAAGGTGATGAGAGTGCTAGCTTCTGGCTAGCTTTATTGGGAAAAAGTAATAGGTCGTCGAGATTGAGAACGCGAGTAAGAAAAGGGATGGATTCTGACTTGTTTCGCCAGGAGGAGGAACAGGTCGCCGGGCGAGCGTGCTGAGAACGCTAGCTTCGTTGGGCGATGAGAGATCTCACCGGGCGAAGGAGCGCGTACAGGATGGTGCCAGGGTGGCCGGAACGGTGACGTGTAGTGGCTGCAGGGTGGCGGCGAGGCTGAGTCCGGTTGCGAATAGCTTGGAGGGAAAGTTTTGTTTGATTTTTGTTTTGTGAATTTGAGAGAAAGTTGAGAGAATTAGAGTGTTTTTTGAGATTTTTTGTGAAAAGTGAGAAAATAAAATTGTTGTTGTGATTTGTGAAGGAAAAAATGAATATATAGTGTGGGGAATTGGGCCTAAGATCACGATTATCCGGTTAATTTTCGTAATTAGTTCAAAACAGACCGATCCGTCGAGAATTTGAAGTCGGACTGGACTCTAAACGAAAAGTATCTGAAACGTGATTTTTCTTGTGTGAATCAAAATTTCGACACGATTGGACGAATAGTCAGGGCGATACAAATTTTTGAAGTTTCAGCACAGTTTTCAGATGACTGACACATGCAGAATTTTATTCGCGCTCTTCAGAGAAAATGCCTCAAACGAGGGTCTTCTAATCAAAATTTGCAAGTGAATTTTCTGAGACAATCGAAGCTAACAAAATTTATGAACTTTTGGCACTGGTCCCATCTCGTTTCGATAAAAATCGAGCAAGATATGATTTTTCGAAGTTTGCGTATCAGATGAAAATTGCTCGGTTCAGCTCAAACTTGCGTCCGAAGAATAAAATTTTGGTGTTAACGGTGAGAAATCAGCTCCCGAGTTGTGAATGAAAGTTGTATAGTGCTTCGATATGGAATTTTAGAAATCGACCCTGCCCAGTTTCGAGTTTCCATCTAGGAGATACGGCTTATTTAGTGGGCAGAACGCACGGTTCAACACTAAAATTTAGTTTAATCCTCTTCAGAAACCGAATTTTCTGGGGACCTTCCTCACATAATTTGCTTCTGGATTTCAATTGAAAGTTGTAGATAATAATGAAAGAGACTTTCTGGTCAAAAATCATCAGGAAATACCCGACGAGCTGAGAGATACGCCTTCTGGAGTGTCCTAAACATGTAGAAAACCCAAAATTCACCTTATTGAGAAATAAGCGAATAAATACTTGTGTTTGACGAAAAGGCCTTCGATCTGAACAAATAAACTGGAGGACAAATTGAAATGATCCCAGAGCTTATAAAACCAAACCACAATAGCTTCCTGACCAGAAAATCTTGAAAATAGCCGTACGAACCGAGAAACATCGACTACTGGCTCAAAACGATCTGAGATAACCGAAACGTGCCATTTCTTTCACCGCATGGGATACCTTGAACCTAGTAACCCCATGATCAATGTTATGTTTTATACGGTGGGGGAACTGACTTTGGAATTTGTTTTGCTTTTGATCGCAAATGTTGCGGATAGCAAGAGTCGCCACCGACTTTTCTTTTATCCAATTAAGGGATGGTGAAAAGAACAGAAAAAGACCTTCGTTAGATTCTGAGTAAGGGAGAAGGTTATGAAAAGGGAAAGTATTAGAACCCCTTTCCATCCGTAGTTATCTACAGGCTCTTAGGTGCTTTTAGCTCATCTTTAAAAATTGCTTTCTGTGTGTGTATTTGAAAATGTTTAGAAAAGGTATTTCATTTTGACTTCGTAAAGATTCACGCTGGAATGTATACGAAGTGTTTGGAAATGTTTTGTTTTTGAAAAGTGTTTTAACTTTGACAAAAGTGTGAGGTGTGAAAAGTATTTTGATCGAGCAAGCAACTAAAAGTCTTATTACCTACTCAGAACGGTCGTTTCCGTGTTATTTTACTTTTCTTTAGAATAGCGCTATCAATACCATTAGTTGGTAAGTAGCCCTATTCGTTGGATGTAAGAGGGACATTCGAAGGGACATCAGATGGTCATAGAAGGCAACTTGTAGGAGTATCCTAGCACATTTGAATGGACGATCATCACTTTTCGTAGGCAACAATCGAGGGACGAGATCATGTATTCATAGGCCACGTCGAGGGATTATGATCTTTTTATCGAAGGGACTATGATGATATGTTTGTAGGCAACGGTGCTAGGATACCTCTACGTTCGAGGGACTTGACTATTTATTCGAAAGGCAACGAGAGAGAATAGCCTAGGGGGTGCATGTGTGAAGAGAGTGTGTTAAATTCAGATATATTGTCTTGATATTAGAAGTGATCTACGTTCATTTTTATCTTGCCATACACGCCTAGTTACTAGCAGTTTATATGGGTGCGGAAAGTAAAGTGCGGAAAGTAAATCCTACGCTATTACATGGCTTTGGGGCAGTTACATAATATAGCAGTGCGGAAACTAAATCCTAATTAAGCTATTACATCCCATGAGCAGTTACATAATATTGGAAAAAAGAAATGCGAGAAAATAATCCTAACTATTACAACCTGGAAGCGGATACATAATAATTGGAAAAGAAAAGAATTTCGCATAAGAGAAAATATATTAGTAAAAAAGATTTTTGAGTTAGGAAAAAAAATTTAGGTTAGTAATCTTGATTAGATGATAAAGCAATTTTTATGGGAATTTTCTGGGTTGATTTTAATAAGGAAAAGCAATTAAAAGTCAATTTTATGGTTAATTAATAATTAATTAAAATATGCATGCAAAAATATTAATTTTTATGCCAAAAATTAAATAAATATTTTTCTGTCCTAAATGCAAAAAGAAAATATTTTTTGATGATTTTTTGATGTGTTAGAAAATTATTTGAAAAGAAATTAAATTAAAAGAAAAAATATGAAGAAAATAAGAAAAAGTGTTAGTTTTTGCAAAGTGTTAAAAAATAAGTTGACAGAGCCAGGGATCGAACCCAAGCCCTTTCCTTCAATGCGCACGCTGCTTGCCACTAGACCAACCTGCGTTTGGTGTTAGTAATATGGAACAAAAGTATTATAAGGGAAACAATTTTTTGGGAATTTATTTAAAATAAAAACCGCGCCAAGCTTCATCTTCTTCGTCCAAATGTCCAGGGTTTTACCTACGGATTTCGTTCGTAGCTAAAACATATAGCGACAACTTCGTTCGTCACTAAAACCCCTGCATATTTCCAAAATCACATACAAGCAATATAAATTTATGAGGAATACATGGATCGATTCGGTTTGGTCTCCTGAACAAGAATATGCCCCTAGTTTTGGCCAATTTTTCCTAAATCGAAGGATCCCAATTTGGAGCTTGGAAAACCTAACAATGGCATATCACGATTCCTGCACTTAAAACTCAATTAAATAACCCAGATAGCTTGCAAATAACATCATGAGCATGAATATATAATCAAAATAGGTTTAAAATGCATGTAACTATGAATTCGATTCTAAAATTTTTGAGGCAAACCGTGATGTGAAATTTTGTGTTTCTGGGGCTGTTTGTGATCTGTGAACGTCTGGGATGACTCCAAGGACCTCCAGGAAACGATTGGCAAGCTTTGAATTGATCGAGTTGGTGCAAAAAGAGGTCTGTCGTTTTCTTGAACGCCACAGATTTTTTGAAGTTGGGTAGGGTTCTTGGAGGCAAGAATTTCGTCCTTTGTGCTTGTGGATGCATCATGTACTTATAGTAGAGTGAATTAGGTCAAGAATCATGAAGAAATTATATGCCAATCAATGAGAAAATATTTGATTTGGAATGAAACCAAATATTGCCTTTTTTTTATCAAATCTCAGTCAATTCCTTTGCCAATCAATGCAATTTCGAAATTGACAGCTTGTATAGCTTGCTTGGATCTCAAGAATGAGAGAAAAATCCATCTTGCAATTAATTTTGATTTTCTATCTTTTATTTTAATTAACTTGGCTTTTAAATGATTAAAAATCCAAAATAAATAGAAAATAAAAGATAAATTCGTGGCCTTGGGCTTGGAGGTTCCAATTCAGCTAAGGAACATGTTTGAACCAAGAAAAGTTAGGCCCATTTGCAAAAATTTTGATTTTGTCAAGTATTTCTCGTAGTGCACCTCCTAAAAAATGCTCAACTTATGCAAGGTGTATCTTAATCAATTTTTAACATTTTTGGGTGTTCTTGGACTTTTTAGAAAGCTCAAGATGTCCTCTAAACAGCCACTTTGGTTTCATCTTCATTGAAGTTTCCATGCTCATGAACGCTTCCTTGCAAAAAGTTGACTTTTTGTTGACTTTTAGAATGACCTGTAATGTTTTGATCCATAACTTCCAAATGAAGCATTTTCTACCCAAGCTTATGAGACATGAAGTTGTAGAGAATTGAATTCTCTTCAAAATGAATTGTGGTGTAAAAAATTTTGATAAAGTATGTGAAAGTTATGTCTGGTCAAAGTTCTGTTGACTTTTGTCTAATAAAGCCCAATTTAGAAACTTTGACTTTTGATCAATTCTTGACTTTTCTTGATGAATCATGATCAACCCTTGATCAAATAATGAATATCACTTCAAAATATTGATGTTGACCAAAAATTATGAAGTTTGATTGTATGTTGACCATAGTTGACTTTTTGTCCAATACAACTGATTTTCAACCATCTGAGCAATTGTCTGAGGAAACTTGACTTGTAAGGCTTGAAACTAGACATGGAGATTATTTGAAGCATATGATGAGGCATGATGACCACTGGAAGTGTTAGAGGCCCACGTTGATTTGAGGATGGTTAAACCCTAGTTTGGGTTAACTGCTTAGGAGAGGGTTTGTCTGGTCAACCCTTGTGAAATCCTTGAGTATGGATATGTGAAATGTCTTGAGAAATAAGAGGGAAAATTTTGGGGTATAACATTTGCCCCTGTTCAATCTTCTTGTACTGGAAGGGTTAGACTGGCATGCTTGCCTTTCGTGACCTGAAAGTAGAAGATGATTGAACACTCGAGTACACCTGAAAATTTGCACTCGTTGTTGGTCGATAATGCACTGGAATGGGCTTACAGATGCCATTTGGAGAAGCGGTGTCGGAAATGGAGTCGTATGCTAGACTTACAAAAGTTGTTTGAATAAGAGAACCATCGGAGATGGGCTTAAGATGCCATCAGGAGAGGCTGGTGATGGGGAATGAGCCGTTCGTTAGACTCTGTAGGTATTCTTGAAAATAGAAGGGAGCACGGAGATGGGCTTAAGATTCCATCCGGAGAGAATGATGTTGAGTCGTACGTTAGACTTCACGCTCGCCTTTGAATGAAGTTAATGGTACGTATTTATTTTTAACCAAATATGCAGCATTCTGAAGGTGGAGAGATGTCGACAAATAGTCAGAGATGGGCTTAAGATGCCATTCGGGGCAACTGAGTCGTACGCCAGACTCTGTAGTTGTTGTTGATAATAAGAGAGAGTCAGAATAAACCTTCGTCTTGGCTATTCCGAGGTAGATAGTTGGCCGAATGTGGATAGCTTTCCCGTCTTGCTTCGGGTGTCAATCCAGCGCCTGTTGCCGGATGACAACTTGTACGGCCTTTCAGATAGGGTTCCCCGTCTTGCTTCGGGTGTTAATCCTAGACCTTCCATTTCGAAAAGATTCATACGGTCTTTCAGATAGGGTTTCCCGTCTTGCTTCGGGTGTTAATCCTGGACCTTCCATTTGGAAAAGATTTGTACGGTCTTTCAGATAGGGTTTCCCGTCTTGCTTCGGGTATTAATCTTGGACCTTCTGTTTGGGAAAAGATTTGTACGGTCTTTCAGATTGGGTTCCCCGTCTTGCTTCGGGTATTAATCTTTGACCTGCTGGAGAAAATAAAAACTTTGATAGGATATAGTTAGTTTTATGCAGATTATGATGCATGCGAGCATACGACAAAGTACGTGAATGATATATGCACATGTCATGATTTTTTATGAATAATGTATGAATGTAGATGTTGTGGTATTTCAAGACATATCAATCTTGAAGATGAGTACGTCCTGCCGAGGATTTTTGACTTTTGCTTGGGGATGAAGTTGCTGAAAACCCCGACTTGGAGGAGGAAGAGATGTAGGTTTCCTCCGATGCACTATCTGACCAAGTTTCAAGCCTAGATATTAATGCTGTTAGGAATAATAAAAGCTGGGAGATACTTCGTTGGGGATCTTGTGCGTAGATCTTGTTGAGGAATATCTGATTATTGCTCGAAGATTCCTTTGAAGTGATGAATCTGAAGTTTGTTGAAACCTCTGGCTGGGGAATAAAAGAGACGTAGGGTTCCCCCGATGCACTATCTGACCAAGTTTCGAGTCTGGATACTGCTGTTGTCGGGGAATGATAATCATTAGGAGATATTCTGCTGGGGATAAATACCTCTGCGTATACGAGATGAACTGTTATTGCTCAGAGACTGATGTAACAAGGTGAAGCTAGTTAAGACCACTTCTCGGGGACTAATGTGATGAAGCTCGAAGTGTTGGAACACTAGCGGGAAGAGATTAATACTTCATCGAAGAAGGTTTGATGGCTCTGAGGGGATTGTGCTCTTATGAAAGTAACCTGCGGGGAATGCATTGGTGACTTTAGTCGTCATCTCAATTCCTAGGATCTGTAGTAATTACTTATGTTCGTTCGCTTTTCGTATGTTTGTGAACAAATGTTTATTGTCAAATGCATATAATCATTCAAAGCAATCATTGGACTTTATGCAAAAACAACAATAACGAACACTGTAAAAGAAGGAATTTGCATTAATTTTGAAAGGTGGCGTATGGCCAAGCGGTTTGTGTACAAGAGACAAATAAAAGTAAAAGCTATGCGGAAATAATCTCGTAGAGTTTCAACTATGCTAGTGCTCATATATTTCGTCTATCTCATCTCCTTGCTATCAATAGAAAGTGAGTGAATTGATTTTCGCCATTTGAATCTTGAGTGCTGATAGTGGTCTGTAGTCTGTAAGTAGGTGATCTGGACGACACATAGTCGTATGCTTAAATCCCTAACTTTTTCCTAGACCGCCCTTTTGGGTTTTTAGTCTACCGGGATACCCTTTTTTGCCGAAGCCGCCTTTGCAGGTTTTCGACTTGTCGGGTGTACTGTAATACGGTGAACTGACTTTGTGATTTTTGTATCGCAAATGTGCGGATACAAAAGAAAAGGAAAAGACCTTCGTTAGATTCTGAGTAAGGGAGAAGGTTATAAAAAGGGAAGGTATTAGCACCCCTTTCCATCCGTAGTTATCTACGGGCTCTTAGTTGCTCTTAGATCACTTTAAAATTGTGCTTTCTGTGTGTTTGACAAAAATGTTTTGAAAAGGCATTTCGCTTTGACTTTGTAATGATTCATGTAGAAATGTATACAAAGTGTTTGGAAATGTTTCGTTTTTGAAAAGAGTTTGAACTTTGACAAAAGTGTGAGGTGTGAAAAGTATATGATTGAGCAAGCAACTAAAAGTCTTATTACCTACTCAGAATTGGTCGTTTTCGTGTTATTTTACGTTCCTTTAGAATAGTGTTATCCATACCATTGGTTGGTAGGTAACCCTATTCGTTGGATGTAGAAGGGACATCAGATGGTCATAGAAGGCAACTTGTAGGAAGTATCCTAGCACATTCGAAGGGACTATCATCATTTTTTGTAGGCGACAATCGAGGGTCAAGATCATGTATTCGTAGGCGACATCGTGGGTCTATGATCTTTGTATCGAAGGGACTATGATGATTTGTCTGTAGGCAACAGTGCTAGGATACCTCTACGTTCGAGGGACTTGACCATTTGAATTTGTAAAGGCAACGAGAGAGAATTACCCTAAGGGGTGCATGTGTGAAAAGAGTGTGTCAAATTCAGATATGTTATCTTGAAATTATGAGTGATCTATGTCCGATTTTATCTTGCCATACACGCCTAATTACTAGCAGTTTATAGGGTGCAGAAAGTAAATTGCGGAAAGTAAAGTGCGGAAAGTAAAGTCCTACGCTATTACATGGCTTTGGGGCAGATACATAATTGAAAGTGCGGAAAATAAAAACCCTAATTAAACTATTACATCCCATAGGCAATTACATAATTAAAAAAGAAAAGCAAGAAAAATCGTCCGAAACGGTATAACCTGTGAACAGATACAAAATCGGAAAATACGAGAAAATTGCATAAGAAGAAAATGTTAGTAAAAATAAGTATTTTTGAATGAGAAAAGGTTTTTATGTTAATAATGACATAAATATGATAAGATAAATTTTTGGTAATTTTTGGAGTTGATTTGATAATTTAAAAACAATTAAAAGTCATTTAAATGATTAATTAGAAATTAAATTAAATATGCATGCAAAAATAATAATTTTAATTTTAAAAATTAAATAAGTATTTTTCTGATGATTATGCAAAAAATATATATTTTTGGTGTTTTTTAGATGCATGAAAAAAATATTGAAGATAAATTAAAATGCATGAAAAATATTAAAGAAAAATAAGAAAATATGAAAATATATGTTAGTTTTCTAACTTGTAAAAAATAATTGCCATGGCTGGGAATCGAACTGGTGACCCTTGCTTCACAGCGCGCTTCCACGACCAACTGAGCTAGAGCGTCCACGTGTTTAAGAATTGAAACTAAACGGTTTTAAACGTTGTTGCTTTCTGATTGCCCAGAACACGCGCGAAGAACATCGTCTTCTTCGTTTGAAAATTCAAACACTTAGCGTCGATCTTTGTTCGACGCTAAGGCCCCTGCAAAAATCAAAATCTCATACAAGTAACATAAATGAATTGTGAGTACATGAATCGACTCGTTTTCATTCACTGATCATCCTGGTATGCTTGGTTCGGTCCAATTTATCCTATTTAGAGAAGCCCTAATTCGAACCAGAAAACCCTAACAATGGTGGTTTTCGTTCCAGGTCATTAAAATACAATTGGGCTACCCAGATAGCTTGCAAACTTGATGCTGATCATGAACAAACAATCAAAAAGCGTTAAAATCATGAATAATGTAAATCGATTTTGGAAAAGTATGAACAAACCAAAACTGGATTTCGTGATTCTTGATGTTTTTGAATGATGTAAAGGTCTGGATCGACTCCAGGGACTCCAAGAAATGCAAAGGAATGCTTAAAACCAATTGAATCGAGCTGGAACTAGGGCTGCAAGTTGCTTGAAAGGCACAGTTTTTTTGACTTAGGTTAGGGTTCTTTGAGGCAATTTTTCTGTTCTTGTTCATGTGATATGCATTGTACATTTATAGTGGATGGAAATTGGGCTGAATTGAAGAACAAATAATGATCAATCAATGTAAAAAATATTTGATTTTGTATGAAATCAAATCTTCCTTTTTTGATTAAATTTCAATCAAATTCTTGCAAAATCTATGCAAATTTCGAAATTTTCCAGCTTGTGTGAGTTACTTGGATCTCAAGCATGAGAGAAAAATCAATTTTGCATTTAATTTTGATTTGATACCTTATTTTTTAATTTAATTTGTTTTTAAATGAATAAAATTTAAATTAAATAGAAAAATAAAGCTAAAATTCGTGGCATTGGGCTTGGATGTTCCAAATTGTCTAAGGAACAAGTTTGAATGAAGAAAAACTAGGCCCATTTGCAAAATTTTGAATTTTAACAAGTACCTCTCTTTGTGCACTTCTTCAAAAATACCCAACTTGTGCAAGGTGTATTTTGCTCAATTTTCCACATTTTTGAGTGTTCTTGGACTTTTTAGAAAGCTCTATGTGTCCTCTAACCAACCTATTTGGTTTCATCTCAATTGAAGCTTCCATGCTCAATAAATCTTCAAAACAAAAAGTTGACTTTTTGTTGACTTTGAAAAGGACCTGTAATGTTTTGATCCATACCTTCCAAATGAAGCATTTTTTGAACATTCTTGTGAGACATGAAGTTGTAGAGAATTGAATTTCCTTCAAAATGAGAGGTCGTGGAAAAATTTCTAAGAAAGTATGAAGAAGTTATGCTCAGTCAAAGTTCAGTTGACTTTTCACTAAAAAACCCTAATTTTGAAAGTTTGACTTTTGTGCAAATCTTGAGTTTTCTTGATGAATCATGATCAACCCTTGATCAAATGATGAATGTGACTTCAAAATGAGGATGTTGACCAAAAATCAGGAAGTTTGACTCTATGTTGACCACAGTTGACTTTTTGTCCAATACAACTAATTTTCAACCATCTGAGCAATTGTTTGAGGAAACTTGACTTGTGAGGCTTGAAACTTGACATGGAGAATCTTTGAACCATATGAGGAGGCATGATGACCATTGGAGATGTTGGAAGTCCATCTGGATCTGAGAATTGCCAAACCCTAGTTTGGGTTGATTGTCTAGGAGAGGGTTTGTCTAATCAACCCTTGAGGAATCCTTAAGTATGGATGTATGAAATGTTTTGAGGACTAGGAGGGAAAATTTTGGGGTATGACAGCTGCCCCTGTTCAATCTTCTTGTACTGGAAAGGTTAGATTGGCATGCTTGCCTTTCGTGACCTGGAGGTGGAAGATGATTGGACATTCGAGTACACCTGAAAATTTGCACTTGCTGGTGATGCGAGAATGGGCTTATAGATTCCATTTGGAGAAGGTGGAGACTTTTCTGGAGAATGAGTCGTATGCTAGACTCGAGACATCGTCCGAATAGGAGAATCGTCGGAGATGGGATTAAGATGCCATCTGGAAAGATCGATGCTGGAGAGTGAGCCGTACGCTAGGCTCTATAGACGTTTCTGGAAGTGAAAGGAGCATGGAGATGGGCTTAAGATGCCATCCGGAGGGAGTCGTACGTTAGACCCTGTGCTTGTCTTTAAATGAAGTTATTGGTTTGTATTGGTTTTTAACCAAATATGCAGCATTCTGAAAGTGGAGAAATGCTGACAAGTAATCGGAGATGGGCTTAAGATGCCATCTAAGGCAACTGAGTCGTACGCTAGACCCTGTAGTCGTTGTTGATAATAAGAGAGAGTGATAATAGTTGGAAAAATACGGATAGCTTCCCTGTTGTGCTTCGGGTGTTGATCCAATGCCTGTTATCGGAGGATAACTTGTGTGATCGTTCAAATAGTTTTCCTGTCTGGTTTCGGGCATTAATCTTGGACCAGTTGTCGGAGGACAACTAGGGCGGTCGTTCAGATAGTTTTCCCGTCTGGCTTCGGGCATTAATCCTGGACCAGTTGTCGGAGGATAACTAGGGCGGTCGTTCAGATAGTTTTCCGTCTCGGCATTAATCTGGACCTCGTTTGATAGTTTTCCGTCGGCGGCATTAATGTTGGATCTGTTTGTAAGTGATTTTCACCTGTTTGGGAAAAACAAAAGAAACTTTGATAGAATATTGTTAGTCTTATGCAAATTATGATGCATGGTGATGTGTATGAATGACATATGCACAAATTATGACTTTTTATGAATAATGTATGAATGATAGATGTTGTTGTATTTCAAAACATATACATCTTGAAGAAGATGTGGATGCTCTGCTTGGAGATTTCTGACTTCTGTTTGGGGACAAAATGGATTGGAAACCTTGAGAAGAAAGATAACCTTGATTCCTCCGATGCACTATCTGACCAAGTCTTGAGCCTAGATATTGTTGAGGATTGTAGAAGTCGAGAGATGCGCCGCTGAGGATCTTGTGCATAGACCCTGCTGGGGAAAAATTAGGAGGCGCTCTACTGGGGATCTTGCGCATAGGTCCTGCTGGAGAGCATTTGATAGTTGCTGGGAGACCAGGTTAGAAGGATCTGGAACCCATTGAAATCTCTGGCTGGGGAATAAAAGATGTAGGTTTCCTCCGATGCACTATCTCACCATGTTTCAAGTCCGATACTGGCCGGGGAGGTGATGATTCGAGATATTTTTTGGGGATACCTTTATGATAAGAGATGAACACGCGCGGAGACTGATGTAACAAGGTGAAGCTGATTAAAATCACTGCTCGGGGACTAACGCGATGAAGCTTGGAATGTCTGGACTAGTGGAGAGAAATGCGTACTCCGTTGAGGAGATTTTGTGATGAGTGACATCTCTGTGGGGATCGTGCTATGCAGGGGAACGTATCGGTGAGTTTCGTCGTCATCTCAATTCCTAGAGCCTGTAGTAATTATCCTTATTCGTTCACTTTTCGCATGTTTGTGAATAGATTTTTATTGTCAGATGCATATAATCATTCAAAGCAAACGTTGGACTTTATGCAAATAACAATAACAAAAATTGTAAAGAGAGAGGACTCGTATTTATTTGAAATGTGGCGTATGGCCAAGTAATTTATACACAAGAAAGGTAAAAAGCTATGCGGAAACAATCTCGTCAAGTTCCAACTATGCTAGTACTCATATATTTCAACTATCTCATCTCCTTCACAAGAGAAAGTGAGTGAATTGATTTTTGCCATTTGAATCTTGAATGCTGATAGTAGTCTGAAAGTAGGTGATCTGGAAGAGACATAATAGTACGCTTAAATCCCTAACTTTTGCCTAGACCGCCCTTCGGTTTTCACCACCGATACCTTTTTGCCCAAGCCGCCTTTTCAGGTTTTCGACTTGCCGGGTGTACGTTTTTTGTATATATCCTTAACTTTTTCCCGAACCCTTTTTGGTTCGCCAGGATGCCCTTATTTTTGCCTAGGCAAGTCGACCTAGCGGGTCTCTTTTATGCGTAGTATTTTCTTTTGCTATGTCTGTGTTCATAGGGTGTGGGAAGTCTTCACCATCCATGGTGCTAAGCATCATAGCTCCGCCGGAAAATACTGTCTTGACCACAAATGGTCCCTCATAGGTGGGAGCCCATTTTCCCCTGGGAACACCTTGTGGAAGAATGATGCGCTTGACTACTAGATCACCGACTCGGTAGACCCGGTGCTTGACTCTTTTGTTGAATGCTCTGATCATTCGCTTCTGATAGATCTGTCCATGGCAGATGCATGCGAGTCGTTTCTCATCAATCAAATTAATCTGGTCTAGGCGAGTCTGGATCCAATCGTCTTCGCCTAACTCTGCGTCCTGGAGGACTCTGGTTGAGGGTATCTGAACCTCGATGGGTAGGACTGCCTCCATACCGTATACAAGAGAGAAGGGGGTTGACCCCGTTGATGTTCGTACTATAGTGCGATAACCATGAAGAGCAAATGGTAACATCTCATACCAATCTTTGTAAGTCACTGTCATCTTCTATATAATCTTCTTAATGTTCTTGTTGGCGGCTTCCACTGCGTCATTCATCTTAGGCCGATAAGGAGAAGAGTTATGATGCTTGATCTTAAACTGCGTGCAGAGTTCGGTGACCATCTTATTGTTGAGATTAGAGCCGTTATCTGTGATAATCCTTTCAGGAGTGCCATACCGACAGATAAGATTATGTTTGATGAATCGAGCCACAACATTCTTGGTAACAGATGCGAACGAGGCTGCCTCTACCCACTTGGTGAAATAGTCAATTGCCACAAGGATGAAACGATGTCCGTTGGAAGCGGTGGGCTTGATTTCTCCGATCATGTTAATGCCCCACATTGCAAAAGGCCAAGGAGCTGTTAGAACATTCAGAGGTACTGGAGGTACGTGCACTTTGTCGGCGTAAATCTGGAATTTGTGAATCAGCTTCCATGGTGGACCAATAGTAACCTGTTCTCAAAATCTCCTTAGCCATTGTATGACCACTGGAGCGGGTACCAAATGCGCCTTCGTGTAACTCTTCCATGATACGTGCTATTGTTTTCTGGTCCACACAGCGGAGTAAGCACAAGTCGTGATTGCGCTTGTATAAGATGTCGTTGCTGAGGAAGAATTTGGATGCGAACCTTCTCAAAAACTTCTTATCGTTGACAGATGCCCCTGCGGGATATTCCTGAGTCTCAAGATACCTCTTCACATCGTAGAACCAAGGTTTCTCTTCTGTATCAAGTTCATAACAATATGCTGGTTTGTCAAACCTCTCAATGATGATCTGGGGAGCCTCATTGTCCCATCTGACTTTGAACATAGATGACATAGTAGCCAATGCGTCTGCCAATTGATTCTCTTCTCGTGGAATGTGACTGAAAGTGATCTCTTCGAAGTAGGGGATCAAACTCAAAACATGCTCTCGATATGGAATGAGATTCAGATGCTTCATATCCCACTCGCCATTAATCTGACTGATCACCAAAGCTGAGTCTCCATACACTTGTAAGAACTTGATTCTTAAGTCAATAGCAGCTTTGATACCCATGATGCACGCTCAGATTCGCCATGTTGTTGGTGCAATCAAACATAATCTGGCAAAAAGGCGGTGTCCTCCGTAGGGATGTAATGATGGCGCCAATGCCATTGCCAAGCGCGTTGAGGCTCCATCAAAGACCATGGTCCATCGTGATCCTTGTTCGTGTCCTTCGTCTGGGCCGGTTCTTCGCAGCTGACTAGTAAAACATCTTCGCTCGAAACTCGAATCGCATAGATCGATAGTCATCTACGGCTTGATGAGCCAAATGATCGGCTACTACACTTCCTATGATCGCTCGAGAAGTGTACTGATGTCATATTCGGTCAAGATCATTTGCCATCTTGCTATTCTTCCTGAGAGAGCTGGTTTCTCAAATATGTATTTTATCGGATCCATCTTGAGATCAACAAGGTAGTGTGAGTCAACATATACTGCCTTAGTCGTGAGCAGCCCAAGCTAAAGCGTTGTAAGTTTTCTCAAGTCAGTATCTTGTTTCACACGGTAAAATTTTTCCTAAGGTAGTATATTGCAAACTCTTTTCGACCAAACTCGCCATGTTGCCTCAACACACACCCCATTGAGTTCTCTAACACCGCAAGTACATGATAAGAGGTCTTCTTCGGCAAGCGGCATCGTGATAGGATGATTCAGAGGTACTCCTTGATTTTGTCAAAGCGATCCGGCATCGCTGCTCCATTTCACTACTTGATCTTTCTTCACTTGAAGATTGGCTCACAAGTAGCGCTAGATGTGCAATGAATCGCAATGTAATTCAATCGGCCCAAGAAACCTCTAACTTCCTTCTCGGTGCGGGGAGCTGGCATCTCTTGAATAGCTTTAACCTTGGCGGGGTCAACCTCAATACCTTTTCCACTAACAACAAACCCTAGGAGTTTTCCGGATCTGACTCCAAAGGTGCACTTGTTGGGATTAAGTCTCACCAGACTTCTTCATCAAACAGCTTCGCAAATGATCAAGATGTTCTTCTTCAGTCTGTGATCGAGCTATCATGTCGTCGACGTAGACCTCTATCTCGTGATGAATCATGTCATGAAATAATGTCACCATGGCACGCTGATAAGTGGCGCCCGCATTCTTCAGTCCGAACCGCATAACCTTGTAGTAGAAAGTGCCCCACTGTGTAACAAAGGTTGTCTTCTCCATGTCTTCAGGAGCCATTTTGATCTGATTGTAACCGGAGAAACCGTCCATGAAGGAGAAAACCTTATGCTGAGCGGTGTTGTCAACCAGAACATTAATATGAGGAAGTAGAAAATCGTCTTTCGGACTCGCTATGTTCAAACCTCTGTAATCCACACACATTCGTACCTTGCCATCCTTCTTGGGCACAGGCACCACATTAGCTACCCACTGTGGATAGGAAGTAACAGCTAAGAAAACCGGCGTTGAACTGCTTCATAACTTCGGCTTTGATTTTCTCTGACATCTCAGGACGCATGCGACGAACCTTCTGTTTTACTGGGAGAAAACCTTCTTTTGTCGGCAACCGGTTGTCATACCCCAAAATTTTCCCTCCATCTATTCAAGAGATTTCATACACCCCTACTCAAGGATTCCTCAAGAGTTGATCAGACAAACTCTCTCCTAGACAATCAACCCAAACTAGGGTTTGGTATCTCTCAAGTCAAGATGGATTTCCAACATCTCCAATGGCCTTCATGCCTCCTCATATGCTTCAAAGGTTCTCCATGTCAAGTTTCAAGCCTCACAAGTCAAGTTTCCTCAGGCAATTGCTCAGATGATTGAAAATTGGGTGTATTGTACAAAAAGTCAATTGTGGTCAACATACAGTCAAACTTCATAATTTTTGGTCAACATCCTCATTTTGAGGTTACATTCATCATTTGATCAAGGGTTGATCATGATTCATCAAGAAAACTCAAGATTTGCTCAAAAGTCAAACTTTCTAAATTAGGGTTTCTAGGTGAAAAGTCAATGAACTTTGACTGATCATAACTTTCTCATACTTTCTCAGAAATTTTCCCACCAAAGCTCATTTTGAAGTAAATTCAATTCTCTACAACTTCATGTCTCACAAGAATGTCCAAAAAATGCTTCATTTGAGAGGTATAGCTCAAAACATTGCAGGTCATTTTCAAAGTCAACAAAAAGTCAACTTTTTGTTTTGAAGATATATTGAGCATGGTAACTCCAATTGAGATGAGACCAAAGAGATTGTTTAGAGGACTCTTAGAGCTTTCTAAAAACTCCAAGAACACTCAAAAATGTGGAAAATTGAGCAAGATACACCATTCACAAGTTGGGCAATTTTGAAAGAATGCACAAAGAGAGATACTTCCAAAAATCAAATCTTTTGCAAATGGGCTTGCTTTTTCTTCATCCAAACTTATTCCTCATACAATTAGGAATATCCAAGCCCAATGCCATGAATTTTTGATTTATTTTTCTATTTAATTTTGAATTTATTCATTTAAATACAAATTAAATTTTAAAATAAATCATAAAATCAAAATTAATTGAAAGATTGATTTTATTCTTTTCTTGGGACTCAAGTAACTCACCAATGCCAGAATTTTCAAATTAAATCAAATTTGGCAAGATTGATTGAGAATTAATCAAATTTTGAAAATTTGATTTTGGACAAAAATCAAAATTGATTTCCATTGAATATTGATCAATTCTTTCCCAAATCAATCCCAAATCCATCCAAAGATATATACTTGATGCATACCAATTGCAAGAGGACGAAAAATTGCTCGAAACCCTATTCCCAAACTCAAAAATCGTGACTGCAAGCTATTGAGATCATACTTCCACCGTTTTCAATCGATTTTGAGGTGTCTAACACATTCCTTGATACCTCTTGAGTCGATCCGCACCTTTACTTTGCCAAAACCATCCGAAAACAAGAAATCACGAATCGGTTTGTTCTTGTTTTTTTCAAAATCGTGTTTCAATCATCATGCATTATTAACTTGTTTTGTGTTTGTTTTTGTGATTAGTGATGAGTTTACAAGCTTTCTGGGCACTTTGATTGAGTTTCCATGGCCAGAAACACGACATGCCATGATTAGGGTTTCCTATGCCGTTTTAGGGTTTCTCTTATTATGAAAAATTGGACCATAAGACCCATACCATTGCATTCGGAATGACCTGAGGAATCGATCCATGGTCTTAGAATTTATTTATATTATGTTTGCTTGATTTTTTGAATTAGCCAGGGACATAGCGTCGAATAACGCGCTAGCTTCAAATATTCAAATCGGGGACGATGAAGCTTCGCGCGCAGTTGAGGAAGCCAGGAGACGACATCTGTCTTTGTTTTATTCGATCCGGATTTCAAACAGCGATGCACACATGGCGTAGTGGTAAAGGCGCTCCCTGTTTCCAGATGCCCTCAAGGGTCATGGGTTCGAATCCGTCCAGGGCATGTTTTGCTTCTTTTTTTTCACAAACTGCATATTTTCATATTTTCTAATTTCTAATATTTTTGCATTATATTTTAATTTCTTTTCACAATTTTATTCTGCATTAAAAAATTACCAAAAACATTTATTCTTTTTGCATTATTCTCTAAAAAATCTTTATTTAATTTAATAAATTTAAAAATATAATTTTTGCATGCATATTTATTTTATTTATAATTTAGCATTTAAATCATTATAAATTAGTTTTTAATTACTAAAATGCATCTAAAAATCCCAAAAAAATATTTTAGTATATTTATCTTATTTCCAGCATATAATAATTTTCTCATATTAAAATTTGCATTTTTCTAACATTTTTTCTCTTGTTCGATTCATATTGCATTTTCCGATTTCTTCCTTTTGTACAGGTTGATCCGATTCAGACGATTTTCTCTTTATCATTTTATCATTCTACTTTTCCAATAATGTAATTGCTCATGGGATGTAATAGTTTAATTTAGGACTTTATTTTCCGCATTTTAAATTATGTATCTGCCCCAAAGCCTTGTAATAGCGTAGGTTTATCTTTCCGCACCTTTACATTTCCGCTTTTACATTCCGCATTTTTACTTTCCGCACCCTTATCAATTGCTAGTAACTAGGCGTGTATGGCAAGACTAAAATCAACATAGCTCACTCTAATCTCCAAGATAAAATATCTGAATTTGACATACTTCTTTCACACGCACCCCTTAGGGGAATTCTCTCTCGATGCCTTTCGATTTCAAATGGTCATGTCCCTCGAACGTAGAGGTATTCTAGCACCGTTGCCTTCCAAACAAATCATCATAGTCCCTTCGATACAAAGATCATAGACCCACGATGTCGCCTCCGAATACATGATCTTGACCTCGATTGTCGCCACGAAAATGATGATAGTCCCTTCGAATGTGCTAGATACTTCCTACAAGTTGCCTTCTATGACCATCCGATGTCCCTTCGAATGTCCCGCTTACATCCAACGAATGGAGCTACCTACTAACTAATGGTACGGCTAGCGCTATTCTAATGGAATGTAGAAGTACAACAAAACGACCAATTCGAGTGGGTAAATAAGTCTTTAGTTGCTTGCTCTATCAAATGCTTTTCACACCACACACTCTTTTCAAAGTTCAAATTCTTTTCAAAACAAAACATTTCGAACACTTTGTATACACTCCTACATGAGTCATTACAAAGTCAAAGCGAAATGCCTTTTTCAAAACATCTTTGTCAAACACACAAAGCAATTTTAAAAAGGTGATCTAGAGCAACTAAGAGCCCAGATAACTACGGATGGAAAGGGTGCTAATACCTTCCTTTTCATAACCATTCTCCGAACTCGTAATCTAACGAAGGTCTTTTTCTACTTTTACCTTCCCTTAATTGATAAAATAAAAGTCGGTGGTGACTTTGCTATCCGCACATTTGGATACAAAATCCTACAAAGTCGTTCACCGTACATGTAACTCACTGGGATAAGCCCTAAAGAGAGAATTGCCTTAGGGATTTCTAGATAACTTTATTGCTTTTGTTTGACTTGTATGCTTTATCTTCAAGGGTTGCTTGGGTATTATATTGTTGGGGATCCTACACCCGGATCCGGTTTCCTTTTAGGTAAGTAGCATTAGATCATCGCGACCGCTAGACGATAACTACGGTCAACATGATGGCTACGTTAGCGTGACACTTTGGTTGTCCCGATACTCTTCATTCCCAAGTTGAAGATAGTATTTGGCTTCGTGGTGTCATCAAGCGCTAACTAAACTTTTAGAACCTTAATTGACCCATCTTGGCCATTAGAAGGTAGTGAGATGGCCGGCTTTGGTGTAGAGCGAGGTTGGTTGATACCGATGCTACGCCATTGAGATTAGACTTTGGGACATTTTCGATCAACCACTTGGCCGTCAGATTGAAATAAGCGCCTACGAGAAAGATCCGTGATGTGAGATTCCTAGAACCCGTTACTATTATAGGACAGGATGAACCAACTCAAACTTTTGGTGGGGTAATCACCTATACCTCATGCAAGCCTTAAACCTAGGCTCATTGTGTGAATTGCTTGTGTGTGCCAAACATGACATCATGACATCATTTGCATTGCATATCATTTCTAACTATTTCAAGGACCTAGGGATTTATCTTTGCTCTATTTTGTAGGGATTATGGCTTCTAGAAAGACTATCCGAATCAACTTCATGGGTATCCCTTCTCAACTCAAAGAATTGGTTTCAAAATTCCCACCATGCTTCATCAAAAGACATGGTTATCTACTTGATTTGGTTATCTCCGGTTTTGAAGAAGATATGATGCATGTCCTATTCCAGTTCTTTGATCCGAAGCACCATTGCTTCCAGATTATCAGTTGGTTCCTACCTTGGAAGAATTCTCTAAGTTACTTGGGATACCTATTCTTGACCAAATTCCATTCACCGGTTTGAAAAGGTTCTAAGTTCAAGACATCGATCCGCTTTACATCTTAAGCGCCGAGACATTGAAGCCAATTGGGAAACTAGAAGTGGAGTTAAGGGTTTACTTTCCAAGTTCTTAATCAAGAAAGCCCGAGAATTCCTCAAAGTTATGAGTTTCCATGCATTCGAAAACATTGTGGCCTTGCTAATTTATGGTTTGGTTCTATTCCCTAACGGATCAATTCATAGATATCAATGCCATCAAATTGTTTCTTACCCAACTCGGCCTACTTTACTTGGAGACATCCTACATTCTCCACACTGCACTACTAAGCGACAAGGAACTCATGTGTTGTGTACCGCTACTTTCCGTGTGGTTTATTTCGCACCTTCCTCCATCGCTTTTGAAGAACAAAGGTTGAGATGGTCTCAAAGGTTAATGTCACTCTCTCATTCGATATCCGCTGGAGTCTTTTCTCTCAAAAGGACTTCACATTCATTGAGCTGTGGAGAATTCCTAACGCACTCCTTGGTATAAGGGGATGTATTACTTACAACCCTTCTAGCTCTACGCCGCTTGGTTTTGCTCAAGAGATGGTCCGCATGATATGCTTCTCCAAGATGTTGTGTTCGACTACAATCACGATCTCCGCATTACCGACTAAGGTTTATACACGCTAGGCATGGTAAAGAAGATCGATACCAAGACTTTGGGGCACCAAAACTCCATTCCTTGGGAACCTTACCTCAAATGGGTGCGAGCTCGAGCTCAAAACCTCATGATGCCATTCACTGCTCTACCAAGAATTATGGAACTCTGCTATAGGTGACGCACTTATGTCGTTCTCCATCCCGACATGCCTACCGATTTTGAAGACTTGAAGAGATCCTGATTCAAATTTTAAAGAAGAGAGGGATACCTTTGAAGCTCAGTGCTATGCAAGTGAGAAGAAAGTGTTAGAGTTGACCAAGCTACTTCACGAGGAGCGAAACATCAACGCTTACATCGGCACCAAAAGGAAGCGCCCATGGGAGACTTAGAGCTTTAGGATGTTTATGTTTTCTTTTATTTGTTTTGAACTATCTCTTGTACTTAAAAAGAAAAAGAATAATAGAAGAGTGCTAATAAATGTTTGTTCATTGCTTGTCTAACAAATTTAAATCTCTTAGGTCCTTGAAAACATTGCATTGCATTCGCATAAACATCGCATAGCATAGCATAACATTGCATCATGTACATTGAGATTGGTTTTCATTTGCTCGCTATTCATTTTAGCGTAAAATGGCTCTTGAACAGATCACAAAGATCTCCAAGCTCGAATGCCTGGGCCACAGATGTTCACCAGCTTGGTCCAAGGCCAAGAGGATTGAAGAAGCCATCAATGTAGAAGATGTCATCTCAACATGGGCGACGCTACAAAGGTGGTCCTAAGGTGGTCAACAATCGAGCTCTCGTAAGGAAGTTTCAAGAAGGAAGACGAGCAAAGTAACAAGGGTGAGGATCGAAGGCCACCGAGCTTGAGAAAGACTATGATAATGGCGTGTCTTGCCCAAAGTCGCATTTGAAGTCCTATGTCCGTAAGATCAATCCCACAATCGATGATGTAAAGTTGTGGATGCACTATTTTCAAGAGAGTTTGTTCGAACCCGCTGGAATGGTACTATCGCCAGAGAATGACCGTGATCCGACTTGGAGTGACTTAACATGCTTTCTGCATAAAGATGAGTACAATGTCGAATTGACACCCACTCGCATGCAACTACAAAGCATGTTTATGGGTCGTGACGAGAAGTTCAAGGAGTATGCTCGTAAGTGGAGAGATCTAGCAGTAGTTCAACCACCCTTGTCCAATAGGGAGTTGGTTGATATGTTCATGGGAACACCGACAGCCCATTCTTCAATCATCCGATTGGAAATTCTTCATCCAGATTCACCGAGCTGATATTGACAAAGCAGCGATTGAAGCTGGTATCAAGAGTGGGAAGATTCATGGAGACATCTTCAAATGTCACAAGAGATCTTTGGTGCTAAGAAAGAAGCTAATGCCGTGTATGGTCGTAAAGCCGAGCCAAGACCGACCGTGCTCAACTGCGGGGCCAGGATCTCCAATCCTACATCAAGACAACCTCACGAGACAACGCACAGAGCGTAACGCGCCACGAAGATAGTTTACTAAGATCAAGATGCCATTGTCGCAAGCCTTGCAACACATGTTGAACGCAGAGTGATAACCTTGAGGGATCCTCCTCGAATGTCAACACTTCCTCCAAGTACCATCCTAATGCTATGTGCTTATCATTCCAACAGCCCTGCATAACATCGACAATTGTTGGGCTTTGAGGAACAAGATTCAAGATATGATCAAGCTAAGCATTGAGTTTGATCCTCCCGCTGAGACCGAATGTGATCAATGCCCTATGCCTAACCATGACAAGAGTTCCAATGTCACAGGACGATACTTATGTTTTCAACATAGATGACTTGACCATTCCTCGATGACCGTAAGCGTAACTTGTTGCAAGCCGGTGTCAACCCAGATGCCCAGAGAACTGTCACAGGTGCCCATCTCACCGGATGGTTGTGCTTGGTTGAAGACGTGTTCAAGGCATGATGGATAACCGTGAGATACTATTTCAAAACCACCCGTGTAAGTTGTGTGAAGAAATGTCTAAGTTGAAGATTGACAATGCGAACGAAACTGCATCATATCCGTGTGGATACCTTGGGGCAGCCAAGTGAAAGTATGATTACATGGTGAAGTACATCGTCTCGAGAGTTACAAGATTCCTATTGAAGATGTTAAGGCAATTGGATGGGGTGACGATTTCCGTAAGATTATGCCGATGTTAACACAATAAGGATTTCCTCTCATTGATCCCGTGCCTGGTGGCACCTCTCATTATCACTTCTCCAAGGCCGCCCATATTCCTCCGACAAGGTTATCCCTTGGAATTATGGATCTGAGGTTTACTATCATGGTGTCAAGCAAGATCCTCCGACAATTGAAGATCTTACCATTGAGCTTCTATTCCCGACATCGACAACATCACCGGATCAAGTAAGGTGACCAACTCAAGAGTATTCTCCAGACATCTCTCTCCAAAAGACATCACCCAATATTCCAAATTACTCAATCAATATCCTGCCTAGAGGGAAAGAACCAAAGGCCCATCCCGCTCAACCAAGTACCAAAGGAAGTTATCAAGAAACCTCCAAACAAGAAATGGAGGAAATTCAAGATCATCAAGAAGAGTGATTACAATATTGTGGAACAAGGACAGACCCCATCCAAGATTCCATGCTCGCTTTGCTCTTGTGTTTCGAGGCTCATGCTAATGCCTTGGAAGTTTCAAGAATGCTCATGTACCGCAAGACACTACCACCGACCTTGAAGCTAGCCCGGCCGCCAACAACGGCCTAGGCTTCTCCGATGTCGATTTAACTCTTCCGAAGGAAACACAACAAAGCCTTGCACATCTCGTTGAATGCAAGGGGCTACCCTATCTCATGTTTTGCTGACACCGCCCGCTCGAATATCCTTCCAAGATCGCTTTTGATCGACTTGATGTCGGGTTGGTTTCGACCCAAGACATTATCGTGAGAGCTTTGATGGTTCTAAGCGCAAGACGGAGAGCTCATCACTGTAAAGTCGGTTCCTGACTTTTGATTCCACTTTTTGTCATGGACATCCTTCCAACTTACTCTTGCCTACTTGACGCCATGGGGCAGCGTCATACTCTACTTTGCATCGTAACCAAGTACCCGTGAAAGGGAAGGTTGTCACAGATGTGGTGAAGAAGTATATGGTCACCATCCGTAGTCATTCCGATATTGAGATGGAGGGTGAATTCTTCGAGACTCCCGCAAGCTTTTGAAACAATTCCGTAGTCATGCCTGCTGACTCTCCCGCTACCCCCGAGGTTACACAGTTCCGCCTAGGATGGCCACGAAAGATGCTCAAGCCATCATGAAGAAGGAGGTAGTACTATTGGGTCAGCCCCTAATCTTCCTTTCAAACCGACAAGACCGGTTTAGGCTTCACCATCAAGGGTCAAGATGATACGCCGAACGTGCCGCCAACTTCCTTTCCGCATTAGCCGTAGTGGAATCCATGCTATAGAAGACAACCACAACGACGACATCAGCAGTGGATCTTCCCAACTCAGATCATGGCTCAAGAATTGAAGACCAAGACGCTATACCAATCTCCTTTAGTCGAGTAATTGCTTTTGTTTTGTTTTGCTTTTCGATTTTTTATGTTTTGAACAATAAACTTTGAAAGCCTAGTGCCTCGCCCGGCATCATGGCTCGCTTGTAGGGTTATTATCCGTTGTTTGTATTTTCATTCAATAAATTGCTGGACTTTGCATTCAATTGTTTGTTTTCTTTACTTTATCACCCTTCAAAAGCTATGTGTTTCTTACACACACCCACGTGATACACGCGTAATCACTCCGAATCTCGTTAATAACTATGCTATTAAATATGACTTCGATAATCCGATCTACCAAGTCAAGACGAAAGTGAGGAAGATTGTGAAGTGCGTGGAGAACTTGCCGATCGCACAAAGAAGAAGAGCGAGTTATACACCCACACGAAGAGCAAGTCGAGGTTGGAATTTGGGTACCGACGAAGATGTAAAAGAGATCAAGATAGGATGGTCTTGAGAACAAGTGTTAAAGAAAGATTGGTTCAGATGCACGAGACTATATTGAGGTTTTTGGTCATACGAAGACATGCCGGTTTAGACATTGATATTGTGGTACACCGATTGCCGATAAAAGAAGGTTTTCTCCCAAAGGAAATGTAGGTTCGTGACAGGCCCCGAGATGTCGAGAAAATCAAAGCCGGGTTATGAAGCGCTCAATGCAGGTTTCTAGTCATACTTTATCCACAGGTTGCAAATGTGGTGCCCGTGCTCAAGAAGGATGGTAAGGTACGAATGTGTGTGGATTACGTAGATCCGAACAAAGCGAGTCCGAAAGACGATTTCCCACTTCCTCATATTGATGTTCGTTGACAACACCGCCAAAGATAAGGTTTTCTCCTTCATGGATGGTTTCTCCTTACAATCGATCAAAATGGCTCCCCAAGACATGGAGAAGACTACTTACATGTTACACAAAGGCACTTGCTACAAGGTTATGCGTCGTCGATCGAAGAACGCAGCGCCACTTATCACGTGTTATGGTGACATTATTTCATGACATGATTCATCACGAGATAGAGGTCTACGCCGACGACATGATAGCTCGATCATAGATCAAGAAGAACATCTCGATCATCTACAAAAACTGCTTGATAGGTTGAAGAAGTGTTGAGACTTAATCCCAACAAGTGCACCTTTGGAGTCGATCCGAAACTCCTAGGGTTTGTTGTCAGGTAAAGGTATTGAGGTTGACCCGCAAGGTTAAAGCTATTCAAGAGATGCCATCCCCAAGACAGAAGGAAGTCGAGGTTTCGCCATTGAACTACATTGCCGATTCATTGCACACCTGATCGCTACTTGTGAGCCAATCTTCAAGTTACTAAAGAAAGATCAAGTAGTGGAATGGAACGACGATTGCCGATCGCTTTTGACAAAATCAAGGAGTACCTACGTAATCCTCCTATCCCGATGCCACCTCCAAGGAAGACCTCTTATCATGTACTTGATAAAGTTAGAGAATTCAATGGGTGTGTGTTGGCAACATGACGAGTCTGGTCGAAAAGAGCATGCAATATACTACCTTAGCAAAAGTTTACCGATCGTGAAACAAGATACTCACACGAGAAAACTTGCAACGCTTGGGTCACGTCACGACTAAGACAAAGATATGTTGACTCACACTACTTTGTTTCAAGATGGATCCGATAAAATACATATTTGAGAAACCAGCTCTCCTAAGAATAGCAAGATGGCAAATGATCTTGACCGAATATGACATCCAAGACACTTCTCGTAAAGCGATCAAAGGAAGTGTAGTAGCCGATCATTTGCTCATCAAGTCGTAGATGACTATCACCTATGTAGCTCAATTTCTATGAAGATGTTTTACTAGTTACAGATTGGAAGAACCAGGCATTTAAGGACCCAACAAGGATCCCGATGGACTATGGTCTTTGATGGAGCCTCAAACGCACTTGGCAATGGCATTGGCGCCATCATTACATCCCCACAAAGTGACATACGCCTTTCACCGCCAGATTATGTTTCAGCTTGCACTAACAACATGGCCGAATATGAAGCGTGCATCATGGGTATCAAAGTCGCTATTGACTTAAGAATCAAGTTCTTGCAAGTATATGGAGACTCACTTTGTGATCACCGATTAAGGGCGAGTGGATACGAAGCATCCGAATCTCATTCCATATCGAGAGCATGTTCTGAGTTTGATCCCCTACTCAAGAGATCACTTTAATCACATTCCACGAGAAGAGAATCGCTGAAGACGATTAGCTACTATGTCGCCTATGTTCAAGGTCGATGGGACAACGAGGCTCCCCATCATCATGAGAAGTTTGACTAACCAAGATATTGTTATGAGCTTGACGCAAGAGAAACCTTGGTACTATGACGTGAAGAGGTATCTTGAGACTCGTGAATATCCGCAGGGCATCTCATAATGATAAGAAGTTCATGAGAAGATTTGCATCCAAATTCTTTCTCAAGAACGACATCTTATACAAGCGCAACCACGACTGTGCTTACTCCGTGTAGACCGAAAACAAAGAATACGATCATGGAAGAGTTACACGAAGGCATTTGGTACCCACTCCAAAGGACATACGATGGCTAAGAAGATTTTGAGAACAAAGTTACTATTGGTCCACCATGGAAGTCGATTGTCACCGCTTATGCTCGATCTTGTCACAAGTGCCGATTTATGCCGATAAAGTACACGCACCTCCAAGATCAATGTTTTAACTTCTCCTTGGCCTTTGCAATGTGGGGCATTGACATGATTGAGAAATTGCCCACAGCCCAATGGACATCGCTTCATCCTTGTGGCAATTGATTACTTTACCAAGTGGGTGCAGCCTCGACGATCCGTTACCAAGAATGTTGTGGCTCGATTCATCAAACATAATCTTATCTGCTTGTATGGCACTCCGAAAGGATCACAGTATAACGGCTCCAATCTCAATAAAATGATCACCGAACTCGCATCGCAGCTCAAGATCACATCACAATTTCTCCATATCGGCCTAAGATGAATGTATGGAAGCCGCCAACAAGAACATTAAGAAGATTATACGTAAGATGACGGTGACTTACAAAGATTGGGAGATGTTACCATTTGCTCTTCATGGTTATCGACTACAGACGAACATCCACAGGGCAACCCCTCTCTCAGATACGGTATGGAAGCCGCCTTACCCTTCGAGGTTCGGATACCTCAACCGAGTCCTCCAAGACGCAGAAAGTTAGGCGAAGACGATTGGGTCCACGCCTCGACCAGATTAACTTGATTGATGAGAAACGACCGCATCCATCCGCCATGGATGTATTTATCGTAAATGAATGATCGTAGCATTTAACAAGAAGGTCAAGCACCGAGTCTACCAAGTGGTGATTAGTAGTCAAGCGATCATTCTTCCACAAGGTGATCCTGGGGAAATGGACTCCACCCACGAGGGACCGTTTGTAGTCAAGATAGTTTTCCCGCGGAGCTATGATACTTAGCACCATGGATGTGAAGACTTCCCACACCGTGAACGCAGATATAGTCAAAAATACTACGATGAAGAGACCCGCCAGGTCGATCGACCTAGGCAAAATAAGATCCTCGCGAACCAAAAGGTTCGGCAAAAGTTAAGGATATATACAAAACATGTACACCCGCAAGTCAAAACCCGAAAAGGCGGTTGGGCAAAAAGGGTATCCCGTAGATCTAAAACCCGAAAGGGCGGTCTAGGCAAAAGTTAGATTTAAGCGCACGACTATGTCTCTTCCAGATCACCTACTTCCGCACTACTATCAAGATTCAAGATTCAAATGGCGAAGATCAATTCACTCACTTTCAATCGATGCTAAAGGAGATGAGATAGTTGAAATATATGAGTACTAGCATAGTTGGAACTTAACGAGATTGTTTCCGCATAGCTTTTACCTTCTTGTGTACAAACTATTGGCCATACGCCACATTCAAATAAATGAGTTCTTCTCTTTACAATTTTCGTTGTTGTCGCTTGCAATAAGTCCAACGCTTGCTTTGAATGATTATATGCATTTGACAATAAGAATCTAATCACAAACATACTAAAAGTGAACATGCAAAAGTACTTACTACAGTTCCGTGAATTGAGATGACACGAAAGTCACCAAACAGTCCCCACGGAGCATGATCCCCACAAAGGTGTCACCACAACAACCTTCCCCATGGAGTATATACATCACCTCAAGAAGAACACTTCACCCCAAATAAGATGTGTTCATCTCCAGCTGGTATCTCTCACCATTCCCTTTTCCCCAAAGAAAGATCCTGATCAAACTTGGTCGATAATGCACCGAGGAAACTACATCCTCATCCCCCACCAGAGATTACAACGGGCTCCCGACTCTTCTAACCCCTCCAACAACCATCAATTCTCCAATGAGATCTACACTGAATCCCCAGAGAGCGCCTCCTAAATTTCAAGAGATCTCATACAAGGTCCCCAACGGATCGCCCAGACTCTCCTCAATGGGTCTATGAGATCTCCAACAACGAAGTTTCTCAATTCTACCTTCCTCAACAATATCTAGGCCCAAGACTTGGTCGATAGTGCATCGAGGAATCCGTGATATCTTTCTTCCTTCAAAAGCGGGTTCTCACCTACACAATTCCCCAAGCAGAGTCAGAAATCTTCAAACCGAACATCCGCATCTTCTTCAAGATGGATATGTTTTGAAATATCACAACATTTATCATTCATACATTACTCATAAAGTCATAATTCATGCATATGTCATTCATATACATTGTCATGCATCATACTTTGCATAAAACTAACAAATATTCTATCAAGGTTTCTCTTTTTTTCTCCAAAGCATGTGAAAGTCATTTCTGACGCAAACAGGTCCAAGATTAAGCCCCGAATCTCGACGGGAAAACTATGTAAAAGACCGCCCTGGTTGTCCTCCGACAACTGGTCCAGGATTAAGCCCCGAATCTCAACAGGAAAACTATCCGAACGACCACCCTTGCTATTCTCCAACAGCGGATCCAGGATTAATACCCGATGCTAGACGGGAAACCCTATCCGAACGATCACAAGTTATCCTCCGATAACAAAAGGATCAATACCCGATGCACAACAGGGAAAATATCCAGCTCCGCCAATTATTATCCTCTCAGAATGGTCAACACAAAGATCTACTCTGACTCTCTCTTATTATAAAGAAGAATCGCAGAGTCCTGCATTTACCTGCTTGCTGGATGGCATCTTAAGCTCATCTCCACTACTTGTCAACATTTCTTCACTTCGTAACGTCATATATGGTTAAAATCAATACAGCACTAATAACTTCATTCAAAGTGAACACAAGTCTAACGACGACCCCTCGGATGGCATCTTAAGCCCATCTCCATACTCTTTCCAAACATCACGGAGCCTAGCTGACGCCACTTTCCAAAGACTCCCTATCAAAATCCCAGCTCAAGGTAGACGGCCACTCCCCAAGATTGACCTTTCCGATGGCATCTTAAGCCCATCCCCGCTTCCTCCTATCAATAATCTCGAGTCTAGCATACGACTCATTCACTTTTCCAAACGGCATCTCGAAGCCTGCTCGCATCATCACCAACCGCGAGTGCAAATTTCAGTGTACTGAGTGTTCAATCATCTTCTACCTCTGTGTCACGAAAGACAAGCATGTCAATCTAACCTCCCATAAGAAGATTGAACAGGGCATTGCATATCCCAAAATTTTCCTCCATCTATTCAAGAGATTTCATACATCTCACTCAAGGATTCCTCAAGAGTTGATCACCAAACTCTCCTAGACAATCAACCCAAACTAGGGTTTGCATCTCTCAAGTCAAGATGGATTTCCAACATCTCCAATGGCCTTCATGCCTCCTCATAGCTTCAAAGGTTCTCCATGTCAAGTTTCAAGCCTCACAAGTCAAGTTTCTCGTGCAATTGCTCGATGATTGAAAATCGTATGGACAAAAAGTCAATCGTGGTCAACATACACCAAACTTCATAATTTTGGTCAACATCCTCATTTTGAAGTTACATTCATCATTTGATCAAGGGTTGATCATGATTCATCAAGAAAACTCAAGATTTGCTCAAAAGTCAAACTTTCTAAATTAGGTTTCTAGGTGAAAAGTCAATCAACTTTGACCGATCATAACTTTCTATACTTTCTCGTAAATTTTCCCACCAAAGCTCATTTTGAAGGAAATTCAATTTCTACAACTTCATGTCTCACAAGAATGTCCAAAAAATGCTTCATTTGAGAGGTATAGCTCAAAACATTACGTGTCATTTTCAAAGTCAACAAAACTCAACTTTTGTTTTGAAGATATATTGAGCATGGTAACCCAATTGAGATGAGACCAAAGACATTGTTTAGAGGACTCTTAGAGCTTTAAAAGTCCAAGAACACTCAAAAATGTGGAAAATTGAGCAAGATACACCATTCAAAGGGCAATTTTGAAAGAATGCACAAAGAGAGATACTTCTAAAAATCAAATCTTTGCAAATGGGCTTGCTTTTTCTTCATCCAAACTTATTCTCATACAATTAGAATATCCAAGCCCAATGCCATGAATTTTGATTTATTTTTCTATTTAATTTTGAATTTATTCATTTAAATACAAATTAAATTTTAAAATAAATCATAAAATCAAAATTAATTGAAAGATTGATTTTATTCTTTTCGGGACTCAAGTAACTCACCAATGCCAGAATTTTCGAAATTAAATCAAATTTGGCAAGATTGATTGAGAATTAATCAAATTTTGAAAATTTGATTTGGACAAAATCAAAATTGATTTCCATTGAATATTGATCAATTCTTTCCCAAATCAATCCCAAATCCATCCAAAGATATATACTTGATGCATACCAATTGCAAGAGGACTAAAATTGCCTTAAACCCTATTCTCAAACTCAAAAATCGTGGACCGCAAGCTATCGAGATCATATCCAGCTGCTTTTCAATCGATTTTGAGGTGTCTAACATATCTCTTGATACCTTCGAGTCGATCCGACCTTTACTTTGCTAAACCATCCGTAAACAGAGAAATCACGAATCGGTTTGTTCTTGTTTTTTCAAAATCGTGTTTCAATCATCATGCATTATTAACTTGTTTTGGTTTGTTGTGATTAGTGATGAGTACAAGTTTTCCGCACTTTGATGAGTTTCCATGGCCGTAAACACGATATGATTAGGTTTCCTATGCCGCTTTTAGGGTTTCTTATTAGAAAAATTGGACC
>CM038796.1:61860572-62072359 GCA_021764765.1 Vicia sativa | reverse complement strand
AATAGCTTTTCCTCCCTCGCCGTGTGTGGAATTATAATTGATCACATCCGCATATTCTTGGTAACAGAGATTCACCGCAAGAGAGCCCCGCCTGGATTCCACTACAAACTGCTCCAAGGGAAGCATGTCCCAGACATTGTCATGACATCTACGAGACATCACCGTCAAAGAAAATTCTCGTAAGGAAAATGTCATTGTCAGGCTAAGAGCAATTTGCAAGGAGCTTGAAGCAAGAAAGCAAAGTCTCGAAGAGCTTATCTCTCAACCAGAGCAGACACGTAGGTTGAGGATGAAGAGAAAGCTGATAATGATGCTATTGGTGTTATCAAGATGATGATGTTCGTATGGTGGTGAAGAAGGTTCAAGATGCTTCCTTCCACAAAGGTTTTTGGAGAAGAAAGCACTTTGATGTCTCCCCGCCTGGCTGTGGTTGATTTTCATTTCCTCATGTCGCTTTCTGCCAATGTTCGCTCTGCTTTTGTATTTTTCCCATTTGTGCTCCTTTTGGATGTTTGTAAACACCGATCGACGATGTGTATCCCTGATACCAATGCCGGTACTTAATTATTTTGCCGTATATTTGTTTTGGTAATTGCTTGAATTAAAAGTTTGGGAACGTGTATTGTTTTCTTTCCTATGGCTAAAAAGGGAGAAGAACTATTGTGTTCGATGTAGTATGGGACTGGGAACTCGATCTTCTTGTCAGAAAGGGCCCCGACAAGTTCTCCGCAACTTCACAATCTTCCTCACTTTCGTCTCGGCTTGGTAGATCGGATTATCAGTCATATTTAGCAATAGCATATCTGTATCAACGAGATTCGAGTGATTCTGCGTTGTATCACGTGGGTGTGTGTAAGAAACACATAGCTTTTTGAATGGGTGATAAAGTAAAAGAAAACAAACAACAATTGAATGCAAAAGTCCAACGATTTTATTGAATGAAAATATGCAAATGACAGATAATAACCTCACAACGAGCCATGATGCCCCGGACAAGGCACTTAGCTTTAGAGTTTATTGTTCAAAACATAGAAAATAACGAAACAAAACAAGAGCAACGCCCTCGACTAAAGGAGATTGGTATGACGCCTTGATTTCCAATTGTTGAGCCCATTGTCCGGAGTCGAAGATCCACTTGCCAATGTCGTCATGGTCTTCTATAGTGGATTCCACTTTGGCCGATGCGAGGAAGTGGCGGCACGCTCACGGGGCGATCATCTTCTCGACGATGGTGAAGCCTAAAACCAATCTTGTCGGATTTGAAAGGAAGATCGAGTCGACCTAAATAGAACTACCTCCTTCTTCAACAGCGGCTTGAGCATCCTTCAGTGAAGCCATCCTAGGAGGAGCTTGCGTAACTTCAAGAGTGATAGGAGAGTCAATAGGCATGACTCTGGGAATTGTCTCAAAAGCTTGACAGGGAGTCTCGTAGAATTCACCCTCCATCTCGAGGCATCGGAATAACTGTAGATGACTGACCATATATTCTTCTTCACCACACACTGTAACAACCTTCCCTTTCACCGGATACTTCAGCTTCTGATGTAAGGTAGAGGTAACAATGCCTGCCCCATGTATCCAAGGGCGTCCGAGTAGGCAAGAATAAGCTGGGCGGATGTCCATGACAAAGAAAATGGAATCAAAAGTCTGGGAACCGACTTTAACTGGAAGAATGAGCTCTCCAAGTACAGTTCGTTTAGAACCATCAAAAGCTCTCACAATAATACCGGGTCTCGTAACCAACCCTTCGACATCAAGCCGATCAAAAGCGCCTTTTGAAGGATATTCAGTGTAACCTAGACGACCAAAACATGAGACAATGTAATGCCCTTGCATTCAAGAGATGTGCAAGGCTTTGTGTTTCTTTCCTTCCTAAGAGTCAAATCCGATCGGAAGCCTAGGCCGTTGGCAGCCGTGCTAGCAATACAAACTTTAAACCGGTCAGTAGTAGTGTCTTGCGGTACGTGAGCATTCTTCAGAAATTTCACCAAGGCGTTAGCATGAGCCTCAGAACACAAGAGTAGAGCAAGCATGGAGATCTTGGACGGAGTCTGTCCCAACTGTTCCGCAACATTGTGTCACTCTTCTTGATAATCTTCAGAATTTCCTCCATTTCTTGTTTGGAGGTGTCTTCAGTAACTTCCTTTGGTACTTCGGTGGCGTGATGAGTTAGTGGCTCTTTCCCTTTAGCTTGGGGAATGGGTTGAATAGCTGGAATGCGAGCTGGAGTCGCAGTGTCTTTTGGAGGAGAAATATCTGGAGAGAATACCCTTTCGGTTCGGGTCACCTTACTCGATCCGGTGATGTTGTCAATGTCAGGAACGGTATCTTCAACGGTGAGATCTTCAATGGTCAGAGGGTCTTGCTTGACGCCATGATAGTAAACATCAGCCCCATAATTCCAAGGGATAGCCTTGTCAGAGGAATATGGAATTGGTCTTGGAGAAGTGATAATGAGAGGTGCCACTCTAGGCACAGGATCAACAGAGGAAATTCTTATGGTGTTAACATCAGCATAGTCTTCTGGGAAATCGTCACCCCATCCGGTTGCCTTAACATCTTCAATAGGAATCTTGTAACTCTCGTGAACGTGGCTCACCATGTAATCGTATTTTCCACTTGGCTTCCCAAGGTGTCCCACAGATGGTGCGTTCGTTCACATCTTGATCTTGATTAGACATATCTTCACACTTATGTGTGGTTTAGGAATAGTATCTCACGGTTATTCATCATGCATCGAACCGCCTTCTCAACCAAATGCAACCATCAGTGCAGGGGCACCAATGGCAATTCTGGGCATCCTGGTTGACACGGCGGCAAATTCTTCTTAATACCATTAGAGGAATGGTCAAGTCATCTATGTTAAAACATAAGTATCTTCCCAACAAAGATTGGAACTCTTGTCATGGTTAGGCATAGGTGCGTTGATCACATTGAAGTCTCAACAGAGGATCAAACTCAATCCGCAGCTTATCATCTTGAATCTTGTTCTGAGCAAGCAATGTCGTGCGTCTCCGGGTCGTTGGAGTGGTAAGCACACTTAGCATTAGGATTGTATCTCGGAGAGGAAGTGTTGATATTTTGAGGAGGATCCTCAAGGTTATCGCTCTACTTTCAACATGTGTTGCAAGGCTTGCGACAATGGATGTTGATTCAGAATGTGTTCATGGCGCATTACGGCTATGCATTGTCTCACCGAGGTTGTGTTGATGTAGGATCGAGATCATAACCTTTCCCCACGATTGAGCACGGTTGGTCTTGGCTCGATTTTTCTGACCATACACAGCATTAGTTTCCTTCTTACCACCAAAAGTTCTCTTTGCAGCATTTGAAGATGACTCTATCTGAATCTTTCCACTTTTGATACCAGCTTTAATGCGCTCTCCTGTCAATATCAATTCGGTGAATCCGGCTGAAGAGTTTCCAATCGATGATTGAAGAACGGACTGTCGTTGTTCCCATAAACATATCAACCAATTCTATTGGACAAGGGTGGTGAACTCTTCGCTAAATCTCCATTTCTGAGCATACTCCTTAAACTTCTCATCACGACCCATAGACATGCTCTATAGTTGCATGCGAGTGGGTGTCAATTCAGCATTGTACTCATACTGCTTGTAGAAAGCATCTGCTAAGTTACTCCAGGTACGGATACGGTCATTCTCTAGCTGATAATACCACTCCAATTGAGTTCCGGACAAACTCTCTTGAAAATAGTGCATCCACAACTTTCTGTCATCAGTGTGGGGGTTGATCTTTTGAACATAGGACTTCAAATGCAGCTTCGGACAAGACATGCCATCATACTTGGCGAAAGTTGGAAGTTTGAACTTAGGAGGAATCACCACACCATGAACAAGGCTCAGGTCATCAAAATTCAACCCGGACATCTTCAGGTTTTCCACAGCATTCAGGCGGTCTTCAAGTTGCTTGTACTTGTCATCTTCATCAAAGTACTGGCTATGGTCAGAGCGATCTTCTCCCTCCTTCTTAGGCTCACGCTGGTCATCTTCATTACCCTCGACACTCCCCTCATTCTTGACACTTCCTTCAGAGAGCTCTATCCGACTGACTCTCTTAGGACCACCTTTGTAGCGTCTACCCATGTTGAGAAGACCAACAACCTTCTTCTTTCTATTGATGAGCTTCTTCAGATCTTCTTGGCCTTGGACCAAACTGGTGAACATCTGTTGGAACTGAGCATTCTGAGCCTGGAGATCTTTGACGGACTGTTCAAGAGCCATTTCTGCTAAAATAAATAGCAAGCGAATGAGAAAACCAATCTTCAATGTACCTGTGATGCAATGTTATGCTATGATATGCAATGTTTATGCAAATGCAATGCAATGTTTTCAAGGACCTTAGAGATTTAAATTTGTTAAACAAGCAATGAACAAACATTTATTAGTTCTCTTTTTATTAATTTTCTTTTTAAGTACAAAAGATAGTGTTAGTGTTTTAAGTTGGCATCAATTTTGGTAAAACTAGGCTTTAGAAATGTCTTGATAGATGTCATGACATTCAGAGATTGAAGATAAATCCTACTGGACAAGGATGGTAAAAGTAGCTGTAATCGAAGCTAAAGTCAGGCTGAAATCTGAAAATATCGATGTCATAATGTATGTTATGACATTCATGACATTCGATTCTGCATAGAATCGCTTTTTCCCGAGATTTTTCGGGAAGTTTGTTGAGCATTTTATTTATGTTTTTCATTATTAGAAAGCATGCTCACGTGGCTGCTAGGTTAATCTTAATTAAACCTAAATTGGTTGTTGAACAAACCATGTTTTAGAGAGAATTAAGTAAACCTAGCTATCTTTATAGCCCAAACCAAGATTCGGGACTGCTTTATAAAGAATTCAACCCTTACTCTACAGCCACGCCTGGATTCCATTGAAGACATTGAAGGCTTTGTTTGTGTCTTGTATAAGGTTAGTAATAGTTGGTATTTGTAATTCTAGTTTCTCTTGTGAGCCAAGCAACTATCAATTGATAAGTGCATTGGACTAGGATTTGTTGTAAGGTAGTTTATCACTCAAAGCTTTAAAGCAGTGTTTGTCTCTTGATTAAAGCTTTGAAGCAAGATCAAGATATTTTATTGAAGTGTCTTCACAATTCAATTAGTCAATAGGTTGATATCACTGCTGTGATTGAGGGGAGTGAGTAGGAACTCATCTAAGTAGGACTTAGGTTGAAGTGTCATTGGGTAGTGATTAAGTGAGGAGTTGTAAACGGGTGAGTTTAACTCTGAATTGATACTACTAATAGTGAATTTCCTCCTGCTTGGTAGCCTCAGGGCGTAGGTTTGTTAGAACCAACGGGTGAACAACTTATTGTGTTATTATGCTTTCTATTTCTTGTGTGAATTGTCAAGCAAGGTCGAGATCTTGTGTCATAACATTCTCTGACATTAAGTATCTGCCCGAAATTCAAGATAGTTCAAAACAATAAAAGAAAAACATATAAATCCGAGCTCTAAGTCTCCCATGGGCGCTTCCTCTTGATGCCGAGGTAGGCGTTGATGTTCGCTCCTCGTGAAGTAGTTTCGTCAACTCTAGCACTTTCTTCGCTTGAACACTCGAGCTTCAAAGGTATCCCTTCTTCTTTGTGAATCCAAGATCTCTTCAAGTCTTCAAAATCAGAGGCATGTCGGATGGAGAACGGTATAGATTCGTCACCTATAGACAGTTCCATAATTACTGGTAAACAGTGAATGACATCATGAGGTTTTGAGCTCGAGCTCTCACCCATTTGAGGTAAGGTTCCCAAGGAATGGAGTTTGGTGCCCCAAAGTCTTGGTATCGCCTTCTTTACCATGCCCCAAGCGTATAAACCTTCGCGGTAATTCGAGATCGTGATTGTAGTCGAACACAATGTCTTGGAGAAGCATATCATGCGGACCATCTCTTCGAGCAAAACCAAACTGACGTAGAGCTAGAGAAGGGTTGTAAGTAATACCTCCCCTTATACCAAGTAGTGGTACATTAGAGAATTCTCCACAATGCTCAATGAATGTGAAGTCTTTTTGAGAGAAAAGATTCCAACGGATATCTGAATGAGAGAGTGACATTAGTCTTTGAGACCACTTCAACCTTTGCTCGTTCTTCAAAACTGGTGGAGGAAGGTGCGAAATAAACCACCTGGAAAGTAACGGTATACAACACATGAGAGTTCCTTGTCTTTTGATGGTACGAGTGTGGAGAGAATGTACGACATCTCCAAGTAAAGTAGGCACTGGATTACGAGTAAGAAATAACTTGACGGCGTTGACATCTATGAATTGATCCGAGTTAGGGAATAGAACCAAACCATAGATTAGCAAGGCCACAATGTCTTCGAATGCATGAAAACTCATAACTTTGAGGAATTCTCGGGCTTTCTTAATCATGAACTTAGCAAGTAAACCCTTAACTCTGCTTCTAGTTTCCCAATTGGCTTCAATGTCTGAGTGCTTTAGATGTAAGGCTGATGCAATGTCTTCGTACCTAGGAACCTTTTCTAGACCGTTGAATGGCATTTGATCAAGAATAGGTACCCCAAGTAGCTTAGAGAACTCTTCCAAGGTAGGAACTAACTGATAATCTGGGAATGTAAAGCAATGGTGTTTCGGATCAAAGAACTAGAATAGGACATGCATCATATCTTCTTCAAAACCGGAGATAACTAAGTCAAGTAGATAACCATGTCTTTTGATGAACTGAGCATGATCAGGAATTTTTTAAACCAATTCTTTGAGCTGAGAAGGTATACCCATGAAGTTGATTCGGATAGTCTCTCTAGAAGCCATAATTCCCTACAAAACAGAGCAAAGATAAATCCCTAGGTCCTTGAAATAGTTAGAAATGATATGCAATGCGATGATGTCATGATGTCATGTTTAGCACACACAAACAATTCACACAATGAGCCTAGGTTTAAGGCTCGCATGAGGTATAGGTGATTACCCCACCAAAAGTTTGAGTTGGTTCATCCTGTCCTATAATAGTATCCGGGTTCTAGGAATCTCATATCATTGATCTTTCTTATAGGCGTTTATTTCAATACGACTACCAAGTGGTCGACCGAAAATATCCCAAAAGTCTGATATTAATGAGCGTAGCATCGAGTATCAGCCAACCTCGGTCTACACCAAAGCCGACCATCTCACTACCTTCTAATGGCCAAGATGGGTCAATTAAGGTTCTAAAAGTTTAGTTAGTGCTTGATGACACCACGCAAAAGCCAAATACTATCCTCAACTTGGGAATGAAGAGTATCAGGACATCCAAAGTGTCACACTAATGTAGCCATCATGTTGACCGTTTCGATATACGTCTAACGGTCGCGATGATTTATTGCTACTTACCTAAAAGGAAACCCGAATCCGGGTGTAGGATCCCCCACAAATATAATACCCAAGCAACCCTTAAAGATAAAGCAAGCAAGTCAAACAGAAAGCAGTAAAAGTGATCTAAAATCCCTAAGGTATTCTCTCTTTAGGTGTCTCCTCACAGAGTCGCCTCAGAATACGGTGAACCGACTTTGTAGGATTTTGTATCGCAAATGTGCGGATAGCAAGAGTCGCCACCGACTTTTCTTTTATCCAATTAAGGGAAGGTAAAAATGTAAAAGACCTTCGTTAGATTCTCGAGTAAGGGAGAAGGTTATGAAAAGGGAAGGTATTAGCACCCCTTTCCATCCGTAGTTATCTACGGGCTCTTAGTTGCTTCTTAGACACTTTAAAAATTGTGCTTTCTGTGTGTTTAACAAAAATGTTTTGAAAAGGCATTTCGCTTTGACTTTGTAATGATTCATGTAGGAATGTATACAAAGTGTTCGGAAATGTTTCGTTTCGAAAAGAGTTTGAACTTTGAAAAAAAGTGTGAGGTGTGAAAAGTATTTTGATAGAGCAAGCAACTAAAAGTCTTATTACCTACCCAGAATCGGTCGTTTTCGTGTTATTTACGTTCCTTTAAAATAGAGCTATCCATACCATTAGTTGGTAGGTAACTCTATTTGTTGGATGTAAGCGGGACATTCGAAGGGACATCGGATGGTCATAGAAAGCAACTTGTAGGAAGTATCCTAGCACATTCGAAAGGACTATCATCATTTTTTCATAGGCGACAATCAAGGGTCAAGATCATGTATTCGGAGGCGACATCGTGGGTCTTATGATCTTTGTATCGAAGGGACTATGATGATATATTTTGAAGGCAACGGTGCTAGAATACCTCTACGTTCGAGGGACATGACCATTTGAATTCGTAAAGGCAACGAGAGAGAATTACCCTAAGGGGTGCATGTGTGAAAAGAGTGTGTCGAATTCAGATATTTTATCTTGAAATTATGAGTGAGCTATGTCCATTTTAGTCTTGCCATACACGCCTAATTACTAGCAGTTTATAGGGTACGGAAAGTAAATTGCGGAAATGTAAAGTGCGGAAAGATAAATCCTACGCTATTACATGGCTTTGGGGCAGATACATAATTGAAAGTGCGGAAAATAAAAGTCCTAATTAAACTATTACATCCCATGGGCAATTACATAATTTGAAAAAGAAAATGATAAAAAGAAACCGTCTGAAACGAGATAACCTGTGAAAAGATGAGAAATCGGAAAATATGAGGAAATCGAATAAGAGGAAAATGTTAGCAAAAATAATAATTTTTAAATGAGAAAAATATTTCATGCTGGAAATAACATTAATATGCTAAAATAATTTTTTGGGATTTTTTGGAGTTAATTTAATAATTAAAAACTAATTAAAAGTGATTTAAATGATAAATTAGCAAATAAATTAAATATGCATGCAAAAATAATATTTTTAATTTTATAAATTAAATAAACATTTTTTGGAAATAATGCAAAAAGAAAAATATTTTTTGGTGTTTTTAAATGCATGATAAAAATTATTGAAATTAATTAAAATGAATGAAAAATATTAAAAAGAAATATGAAAATATGAAAAACATTGCAAACTTGTGAAAAATCAAATGCCATGGCCAGGGATCGAACTCAGGACGCTGCCTTCACACCCCCACGCCTTTGCCAATCGAATGGAGTGCACGTGTTTGAAAACCGAAGCGAATGGCATGTGAACGGGTGTCACTCCCTGGTTGTATCAATCTCGCGCCAAACTTCATCTCCTTCGTTTTGAAATCCTAAGAATTCTGCGTCGGCTTTGGTTCGACGCTATAACCCCTGCTAACATCAAAATCATGTACAAGCGATATAAATGAAATCTAAAGCCATGGTTCGATTCTTCTTGGTCCACTGATCATCCTGGTGGTATCGGTTTGGTCCAATTTAACCTAATTAGAGAAGCCCTAAAACGTGACCTGAAACCCTAATCATGGCATATCATGCTCCAGGCCACGAAAATTCAATTGGATGACCCAGAAAGCTTGTAAACCTTGTTCTAAGCACGAAACAAACATCAAAACACATTAACAATGCATGAATAACAGAATTCGAATTTGAAAAAAGTATGAACAAACCAAATCGTGATTTCGTGATTCTTGATGTTTTTGAGAGTTGTAAAGGTCTGGATTGATTCTAAAGACCTCAAGGAATGCAATGGAATGCTTGGAATTGGCTGAATCGAATCAAAACTAGGGCTGCCAGTTGCTTCAAGTGCACGGTTTTTTTGAGTTTGAATAGGATTTCTCCAAGCAATTTTTCTGTCCTCATTCATGTGGTATGTATTGTATATATATAGTAGATGGAATTGGAGCTGATTTGAGGAAGAAATCATCATCAATCAATGCAAAACATATTTGATTTTGTACAAAATCAAATTTTCTCTTTTTTGATCAATTTCAATCAATTTCTTTCCAAATCCAATCAAATTTCGAAATCTGCTGGCTTATTGAGGTTACTTGGATCTCAAGGATGAGAGAAAAAATCAATTTGCAATTAATTTTGATTTTATACTTTATTTTTGAATTTAATTTGTACTTAAATGAATAAAATCCAAATTAAATAGAAAAATAAAATAAAAATTCGTGGCATTGGGCTTGGATATTCCTAATTGTGTAAGGAACAAGTTTGGATGAAGAAAAAGTAAGCCCATTTGCAAAGTTTTTGATTTTTACAAGTATTTCTCTTTGTGCACTCTTTCAAAATTGCCCAACTTGTGAATGGTGTATCTTGCTCAATTTTCCACATTTTTGAGTGTTCTTGGACTTTTTGGAAAGCTCTAAGAGTCCTCTAACCAACCTCTTTGGTTTCATCTCAATTGGAGTTTCCATGCTCAATATATCTTCAAAACAAAATGTTGACTTTTTGTTGACTTTGAAAAGGACCTGTAATGTTTTGATCCATACCTTTCAAATGAAGCATTTTTTGAACATTCTTGTGACACATGAAGTTGTAGAGAATTGAATATCCTTCCAAACAAGAGTTGGTGGAAAAATTTCTGAGAAAGTATGAAGAATTTATGCTCAGTCAAAGTTTGGTTGAGTTTTCACTGAGAAACCCTAATTTAGAAAGTTTGACTTTTGAGCAAATCTTGATTTTCTTGATGAATCATGATCAACCCTTGATCAAATGATAAATGTAACTTCAAAATGAGTATGTTGACCAAAAATCATGAGGTTTGACTGTACGTTGACCACAGTTGACTTTTTGTCCAATACAACTGATTTTCAACCATCTGAGTAATTGTCTGAGGAAACTTGACTTGTGAGGCTTGAAACTTGACATGGAGAATCTTTGAAACATATGAGGAAGCATGAAGACCATTGGAGATGTTGGAAACCCATCTTGATCTGAGAAATACCAAACCCTAGTTTGGGTTGATTGTCTAGGAGAGGGTTTGTCTAATCAACCCTTGAAGAATCCTTGAGTATGGATGTATGAAATATCTTGAGAAGATGGAGGGAAAATTTTGGGGTATGACACCACCCTTATACCAAGGAGTGGTACATTAGGGAATTTTCCACAACGCTCAATGAATGTGAAGTCCTTTTGAGAGAAAAGATTCCAACAGATATCTGAATGAGAGAGTGACATTAGTCTTTGAGACCACTTCAACCTTTGCTCGTTCTTCAAAATTGATGGAGGATGGTGCGAAATAAACCACCTGGAAAGTAACGGTATGCAACACATGAGAGTTCCTTGTCTCTTAGTAAAGTAGGCACAGGATTGCGGGTAAGAAACAACTTGATGGCGTTGACATCTATGAATTGCTCCGAGTTAGGGAATAGAACCAAACCATAGATTAGCAAGGCCACAATGTCTTCAAATGCATGGAAACTCATAACCTTGAGGAATTCTCGGGATTTCTTAATTAGAAACTTAGCAAGTAAACCCTTAACTCCGCTTCTTGTTTCCCAATTGGCTTCAATGTCTGAGTGCTTTAGGTGTAATGCTGATGCGATGTCTTCATACTTAGGAACCTTTTCTAAACCGGTGAATGGCATTTGGTCAAGAATAGGTACCTCAAGTAGCTTAGAGAACTCTTCCAAAGTAGGAACCAACTGATAATATGGGAATGTAAAGCAATGGTGTTTCGGATCGAAGAACTGGAACAGGACATGCATCATATCTTCTTCAAAACCGGAGATAACCAAGTTAAGTAGATAACCATGTCTTTTGATGAACTGAGCATGGTCGGGAATTTCTGAAACCAATTCTTTGAGCTGAGAAGGCATACCCATGAAGTTGATTCGGATAGTCTTTCTAGAAGCCATAATCCCTGCAAAACAGAGCAAAGATAAATCCCTAGGTCCTTGAAATAGTTAGAAATGATATGCAATGCGATGATGTCATGTTTAGAACACACAAACAATTCACACAATGAGCCTAGGTTTAAGGCTTGCATGAGATATAGGTGATTACCCCACCAAAAGTTTGAGTTGGTTCATCCTGTCCTATAATAGTAACTGGGTTCTAGGAATCTCACATCATTGATATTTCTCATAGGCGTTTATTTCAATACGACTACCAACTAGTCGACCGAAAATATCCCAAAAGTCTGATCTTAATGAGCGTAGCATCGAGTATCAGCCAACCTCGGTCTACACCAAAGCCGACCATCTCACTACCTTCTAATGGCCAAGATGGGTCAATTAAGGTTCTAAAAGTTTAGTTAGTGCTTGATGACACCACGCAGAAGCCAAATACTATCCTCAACTTGGAAATGAAGAGTATCATGACATCCAAAGTGTCACACTAACGTAGCCATCATGTTGACCGTTTCGATATACGTCTAACGGTCGCGACGATTTATTGCTACTTACCTAAAAGGAAACCCGGATTCGGCTGTAGGATCCCCCACAAATATAATACCCAAGCAACCCTTAAAGATAAAGCAAGCAAGTCAAATAGAAAGCAATAAAAGTGATCTAGAAATCCCTATGGCATTCTCTCTTTTAGGGTGTCTCCCAAGAGTCGCCGATTAATGTCGGTGAACTGACTTTGAGATTTTTGTATCGCAAATGTGCGGATACCAAGAGTCGCCACCGACTTTTCTTTTATCCAATTAAGGGAAGGTGAAAAGAACAGTAATAGACCTTCGTTAGATTCTGAGTAAGGGAGAAGGTTATGAAAAGGGAAGGTATTAGCACCCCTTTCCATCCGTAGTTATCTACGGGCTCTTAGTTGCTCTTAGATCACTTTAAAATTGTGCTTTCTGTGTGTTTGACAAAAATGTTTTGAAAAGGCATTTCGCTTTGACTTTGTAATGATTCATGTAGGAATTTATACAAAGTGTTTGGAAATGTTTCGTTTTTGAAAAGAGTTTGAACTTTGACAAAAGTGTGAGGTGTGAAAAGTATTTGATTGAGCAAGCATCTAAAAGTCTTATTACCTACTCAGAATTGGTCGTTTTCGTGTTATTTTACGTTCCTTTAGAATAGTGTTATCCATACCCTTTGTTGGTAGGTAACCCTATTCGTTGGATGTAGAAGGGACATCGGATGGTCATAGAAGGCAACTTGTAGGAAGTATCCTAGCACATTCGAAGAGACTATCATCATTTTTCGTAGGCGACAATCGAGGGTCAAGATCATTTATTCGTAGGCGACATCGTGGGTCTATGATCTTTGTATCGAAGAAACTATGATGATTTGTTTGTAGGCAACGGTGCTAGGATACCTCTACGTTCGAGGGACTTGACCAGTTGAATTCGTAAAGGCAACGAGAGAGAATTACCCTAAGGGGTGCATGTGTGAAAAGAGTGTGTCAAATTCAGATATGTTATCTTGAAATTATGAGTGATCTATGTTCGATTTTATCTTGCCATACACGCCTAATTACTGGCAGTTTATAGGGTGCAGAAAGTAAATTGCGAAAAGTAAAGTCTTGCGCTATTACATGGCTTTGGGGCAAATACATAATTGAAAGTGCGGAAAATAAAAGCCCTAATTAAACGATTACATCCCATAGGCAATTACATAATTGAAAAAGAAAAGCAAGAAAAATCGTCTGAAACGGTATAACCTGTGAACAGATACAAAATCGGAAAATACGAGAAAATTGCATAAGAAGAAAATGTTAGTAAAAATAAGTATTTTTGAATGAGAAAAGGTTTTTGTGTTAATAATGACATAAATATGATAAGAAAAATTTTTGGTAATTTTTGGAGTTGATTTGATAATTTAAAAACAATTAAAAGTCATTTAAATGATTAATTAGAAATTAAATTAAATATGCATGCAAAAATAATAATTTTAATTTTAAAAATTAAATAAGTATTTTTCTGATGATTATGCAAAAAATAAATATTTTTGGTGTTTTTTAGATGCATAATAAAAAATATTGAAGATAAATTAAAATGCATGAAAAATATTAAAGAAAAATAAGAAAATATGAAAATATATGTTAGTTTTCTAACTTGTAAAAAATAATTGCCATGGCTGGGAATCGAACTGGTGACCCTTGCTTCACAACGCGCTACCACGACCAACTGAGCTAGAGCGTCCACGTGTTTAAGAATTAAAACGAAACGGTTTTAAACGTTGTTGCTTTCTGATTGCCCAGAACACGCGCGAAGAACATCGTCTTCTTCGTTTGAAAATTCAAACACTTAGCGTTGGTCTTTGTTCGACGCTAAGGCCCCTGAAAAAATCAAAATCTCATACAAGTAATATAAATGAATTGTGAGTACATGAATCGACTCGTTTTCATCCACTGATCATCCTGGTATGCTTGGTTCGGTCCAATTTTTCCTATTTAGAGAAGCCCTAATTCAAACCAGAAAACCCTAACAATGGTGGTTTTCGTTCCAGGTCATTAAAATACAATTGGGCTACCCAGATAGCTTGCAAACTTGATGTTGATCATGAACAAACAATCAAAAAGCGTTAAAAATGCATGAATAACAGAAATCGATTTTTGGAAAAGTATGAACAAACCAAAACTGGATTTCGTGATTCTTGATGTTTTTGAATGATGTAAAGGTCTAGATCGACTCCAGGGACTCCAAGGAATGCAAAGGAATGCTTAAAACCAATTGAATCGAGCTGGAACTAGGGCTGCAAGTTGCTTGAAAGGCACAGTTTTTTTGACTTAGGTTAGGGTTCTTTGAGGCAATTTTTCTGTTCTTGTTCATGTGATATGCATTGTACATTTATAGTGGATGGATTTTGGGCTGAATTGAAGAACAAATAATGATCAATCAATGTAAAAAATATTTGATTTTGTATGAAATCAAATCTTCCTTTTTTGATCAAATTTCAATCAAATTCTTGCCAAATCTATGCAAATTTGCCACCTTGTGAGTTACTTGGATCTCAAGCATGAGAGAAAAATCAATTTGCATTTAATTTTGATTTTATACCTTATTTTTTAATTTAATTTGTTTTTAAATGAATAAAATTCAAATTAATTAGAAAAATAAAGCTAAAATTCGTGGCATTGGGCTTGGATGTTCCAAATTGTCTAAGGAACAAGTTTGAATGAAGAAAAACTAGGCCCATTTGCAAAATTTTGAATTTTAACAAGTATCTCTCTTTGTGCACTTCTTCAAAAATACCCAACTTGTGCAAGGTGTATTTTGCTCAATTTTCCACATTTTTGAGTGTTCTTGGACTTTTTAGAAAGCTCTAAGTGTCCTCTAACCAACCTCTTTGTTTTCATCTCAATTGAGTTTCCATGCTCAATAAATCTTCAAAACAAAGTTGACTTTTGTTGACTTTGAAAAGGACACATAATGTTTTGATCCATACCTTCCAAATGAAGCATTTTTGAACATTCTTGTGAGACATGAAGTTGTAGAAATTGAATTTCCTTCAAAATGAGAGGTGGTGGAAATTTTTTGAGAAAGTATGAAGAAGTTATGCTCGATCAAAGTTTAGTTGACTTTTCTTGAAAACCCTAATTTGGAAAGTTTGACTTTTGTGCAAATCTTGAGTTTTCTTGATGAATCATGATCAACCCTTGATCAAATGATGAATGTGACTTCAAAATGAGGATGTTGACCAAAAATCGGGAAGTTTGACTGTATGTTGACCACAATTGACTTTTTGTCCAATCTGATTTTCAACCATCGAGCAATTGTCGAGAAACTTGACTTGTGAGGCTTGAAACTTGACATGGAGAATCTTTGAAGCATATGAGGAGGCATGATGACCATTGGAGATGTTGGAAGTCCATCTGGATCTGAGAATTGCCAAACCCTAGTTTGGGTTGATTGTCTAGGAGAGGGTTTGTCTGATCAACCCTTGAGGAATCCTTGAGTATGGATGTATGAAATGTTTTGAGGAGTAGGAGGGAAAATTTTGGGGTATGACATGTACATGTTTTGTATATATCCTTAACTTTTTCCCGAACCTCCTTGGTTCGCCAGGATGCCCTTATTTTTGCCTAGGCCGGTCGACCTAGCGGGTCTCGTTCATGCGTAGTATTTTTTAACTATGTCTGCGTTCACAGGGTGTGGGAAGTCTTCGCCATCCATAGTGCTAAGTATCATAGCTCCGCCAAAAAATACTATTTTGACTACAAACGATCCCTCGTAGATGGGAGTCCATTTGCCCCTGGGATCACCTTGTGGAAGGATGATGCGCTTGACTACTAAATCACCGACCTTGTAGACTCGATGCTTGACTTTCTTGTTGAACGCTCTGATCATTCGTTTTTGGTAGATCTGTCCATGGCAGATGGATGCGAGTCGTTTCTCGTCGATCAAGTTGATCTGGTCGAGGCGAGTCTGGATCCATTCATCTTCGCCTAACTCTACATCCTGGAGGACTCTGGTTGAGGGTATCTGAACCTCGATTGGTAGGACTGCTTCTATACCGTATACGAGAGAGAAGGGGGTTGCCCCTATAGATGTTCGTACTGTAGTGCAGTAACCATGGAGAGAAAATGGCAACATCTCGTGCCAATCCTTGTAAGTCACTGTCATCTTCTGTATGATCTTCTTGATATTCTTATTGGCGGCTTCCACTGTGCCATTCATCTTAGGCCGATATGGAGAAGAGTTGTGATGCTTAATCTTGAACTGCGTGCAGAGTTCGATGATCATTTTGTTGTTAAGATTGGTACCATTATCTGTGATAATCCTTTCGAGAATGCCGTACTGACAGATAAGATTATGCTTGATGAATCGAGCCATAGCATTCTTGGTAACAGATGCGAACGAGGCTGCTTCTACCCACATGGTGAAATAGTCAATTGCCACAAGGATGAAACGATGTCCATTGAAGGCAGTAGGTTTGATTTCTCCGATCATGTCAATGCCCCACATTGCGAAAGGCCAAGGAGCGGTCAAAACATTTAATGGTATCGGAGGTACGTGCACTTTGTCTGCATATATCTGGCATTTGTGACAAGACCGAACATAGCGGTGACAATCAGCTTCCATGGTGGACCAATAGTAACCTGTTCTCAGAATCTTCTTAGCCATTGTATATCCACTAGAGTGGGTACCAAATGTGCCTTCATGTAATTCTTCCATGATGTGTTCTGCAGTTTTCTGATCTACACAGCGGAGTAAGCACAAGTCGTGGTTGCACTTGTATAAGATACTGTTGCTAAGAAAGAATTTGGATGCGAATCTTCTCAAGAACTTCTTATCATTGACAGATGCCCCTGCGATATATTCCTGAGTCTCAAGATACCTCTTCACTTCGTAGAACCAAGGTTTCTCTTTTGTATCAAGTTCACAACAATATGTTGGTTCGTCAAACTTCTCGATGATGATTTGGGGAGATTCGCTGTCCCACTAGACCTTGAACATGGATGACATGGTAGCCAATGCGTCTTCCAACTGATTCTCTTCTCGGGGAATATGATCGAAAGTAATCTCTTCGAAGTAGGGGATCAGACTCAAAACATGCTCCCGATATGGAATGAGATTCGGATACTTCGTATCCCACTCGCCTTTAATCTACCTAATCACTAAAGCTGAATCTCTGTACACTTGCAAAAATTTGATTCTTAAATCAATAGCAGCTTTAATACCCATGATGCACGCTTCGTATTCGGCCATATTGTTAGTGTAGTTGTAACATAATCTGGCGGTGAAAGGCGTGTGTCCGCCTGTAGGAGATGTAATGATGGCGCCAATGCCATTGCCAAGTTTATTTGAGGCTCCATCAAAGACCATGTTCCATCGGGATCCTGGTTCGAGTCCTTCGTCTGGTACTGGTTCTTCGCAATCAATAACTAACAAAACATCTTCGTCTGGAAACTCGAACTGCATAGACTGATAGTCATCTACGACTTGATGAGCCAAGTGATCGGCTACCACACTTCCTTTGATCGCTTTCTGAGAAGTATATTGGATGTCGTATTCGGTCAAGATCATTTGCCATCTTGCTATTCTTCCGGAGAGAGAGCAGGTTTCTCGAATATGTATTTTATCGGATCTATCTTGGAGATTAACAAGGTAGTGTGAGTCAACATATATTGTCTTAATCGGCAAGCAGCCCAAGCCAAAGCGATGCAAGTTTTCTCGAGCTGTGAGTATCTTGTTTCACAGTCGGTAAACGTTTTGCTAAAGTAGTATATTGCATACCCTTTTCGACCAGACTCGTGATGTTGCCCCAACACACACCCCATTGAGTTCTCTAATACTGTTAAGTACATGATGAGAGGTCTTCCTTTGGCAGGTGGCATCAGGATAGGAGGATTTTGTAGGTATTCCTTGATTTTGTCAAAAGTTGTTTGGCAATCGTCGTTCCATTCCATTACTTGGTCTTTTTTCAGTAATTTGAAGATTGGCTCACAAGTAGCAGTTAGATGTGCAATGAATCTGGCAATGTAATTCAGTCGCCCCAAGAAACCTCTGACTTCTTTCTCGGTGTGGGGAGCTGGCATTTCTTGGATAGCTTTAAACTTGGCGGGGTCAACTTCAATACCTTTATTACTGACAACAAACCCTAGGAGTTTACCGGATCTGACTCCAAAGGTGCACTTGTTGGGATTAACTCTTAGCCTGTACTTCTTCAGTCTATCAAACAGTTTCCGCAAATGATCGAGATGTTCTTCTTCAGTATGTGATTGAGTTATCATGTCGTCGACGTAGACCTCTATCTCGTGATGAATCATGTCATGAAATAATGCCACCATGGCACGTTGATAAGTGGCGCCAGCGTTCTTCAGGCCGAACGACATGACTTTGTAGAAGAACGTGCCCCACTGTGTAACGAAAGTAGTCTTCTCCATGTCTTCAGGAGCCATTTTGATCTGATTGTAGCCGGAGAAACCATCCATGAAGGAGAAAACCTTATGTTGATCGGTGTTGTCGACTAGAACATCAATATGAGGCAGTGGGAAATCGTCTTTCAGACTCGCTCTGTTCAAATCTCTGTAATCCACACACATTCGTACTTTGCCATCCTTTTTAGGTACATGTACCACATCCGCAACCCACTGTGGATAAGAAGTAACGGCTAGGAAACCGGCATTAAACTGCTTCATAACTTCGACTTTGATTTTCTCTGACATCTCAGGACGCATACGACATGTGACACCCCAAATAATTCGATTATTAAATAATTATGATTTTTAATTATTAATTTAATTGAGAATATAATTTATTAATATATTAGATTTATTGGGATTAATTATGGAATATGGAAGTGGAATTATTGATGGTGTGAAGGGCAAAGTGAGGGTGTGAGGAGTAAAAGCTTCTACTCACATTATTATTTTATTTTTATTATGATAGAATAATAAAAGGAATAAAAGAAGGAAAAGAGGAAAAGAATCACTTTTGGGAAAAACTCACTGTACGTGCATTTGAGAAAAGGAAAAGGAAGGAGGAAAACCGGAAGTGTCAGAATTCGAAGAACCCACAAGGTAAGGGGTGATTTCGATTAATTATTACGTATTATCGGTTTTGAATTCAATAGTATGGATCGTAGTATGTTAGGAATCTCAATTTAGTAATTCTAGGTTTTTATAGAATTATCCCAATTGGTGTCGGATTGTGTAGAATTAAGTGATTTGTATGTTATAGGGTCATTAGGAATTATCAAAGTATGTTATATTGCATGTTAATGATGTTGGTTGAGTGATTCTACTGCATTGGATCGTATGGGTACGATTGGAAAGAATAGGAAAACTATTTTGGAAACCTTTTGCTGTCAAACTGGTGTTTTTGGCTCTGTGAGTCGTGGGAACCGGTTCCCCAGTGGGAGGAACCGGGTTCCAGCGTGTAAAATTGGGCATTTTTGAACTCAGGAACCGGGTTGTCCCTGGGGAGGAACTGGGTTCCTCGTTGTATTTTTCCAAAGAAAACTGAAAATTTTCTGGGAACCGGTTCCCAGTGGGGTAGAAACCGGGTTCCCATACATTTTTCCAGAGGCGTGATTTTTGAACCTTGTGGGAACCGGTTCCTGCATAGGTAGGAACCGGGTTCCACTGTAACTTTTTGAAAAATTCTAAACTTTGAAAATTCATAACTTTCAAACCGTAAGTCTGTTTTGAGCACCGTTTTGGACGTTGTTTCTTAAATTTAATGCACTATTTTATAAAATAAAGAGATTTCCTATAACTTGAAATTATTTTGAAAATGTGTCGAAATTCCGATTTGAGCGGTTGTTATTCAATGCGTACTGGATATGTACAGTAGTGTGTCTGTGGCATTTATCTGTGTCAGGATTGTGTGAAGGGAAGGCATGTTTATGCTGTTGATTGTGTGCATGATGGTTGAGAACATCATGTTTTGTTTTTGAGTCTGTTTATGATAATTGGTGTGTTCATAGGTTGACTTTTATAAAATGAAGAAAATTATAATTAATGGATTTTATTTTGAAAAGAGTCGGTTTCCAATTTGTGAACAATGAGAGTTATGGGAATGGTGGATGAATGAGTATAGGATTGTTCTGACAGGTTGAGCGTGGAATGAGGCTTGTATGTTATCTTCCTGCTGTTTAATCATGATTGTATTGATATCATGTGTTTTTGTTGGTGTTGTATATACCTGGTAGTTATTGATCTTAGTTGTTATTAATGTTGTTGTATATATCGGTGATAGTCTTACCATTTGAAGGGTAAGCGTTTGGCATCTTTATGCTTGTGATGATTTATTTCATGATAGTTGATGATATCATGTTGTGGTTGATGATGATTTATGATGTCTGAATGTGGTCATAACCTGTGTTGAATGTTGCATGCTGGTGTTGTGCATGCATATGCATTCTGGTGAAGTTAATTCCTATTGTGTGGAATTTGACTTGTATTGCCAATAACCTTACCCGGGTGTTGATGGGTGGTGAGGCTGGATTCTTGACCCAGTGGTGTATGGGCGAATCGATGGTTACTGTATCCGGTTGATGATGGATCAGTGTTGGGTGACTTGGTCACGTGTTGGTACCACATGCATTGTGTCTGCATTTGTGTTTGCATGGAATTGTAACATGTTAGGATGTCTTCCAGTGTTACAAATCTTTTGTTGATTATTGATTATGCATAGTGACTTGTATGATTGGGACTGCGTGTTGAATCTGAATTTATGCTAAAATGGGTGAAATAATATGCTTGTGATATATTGTTGATTGAGAAGCTTATAATGTACTTTAATTATGAGAAATCTCACCCTTACTTTAACAATTTCAGATTAAAGTTAGCAGCTCAGGAGTTGGTGAGGATGGCTCTAGAGCTTGTCATTTTAAGTCCGCGTGTCAGTGTCATGCTCTGATAGGTTGTAACACTGCGGAACATTTAGTTGAGAACTTGTTAGTAATCAAATGTTATTTGGAATTACTTTAGGAATAATTGAGACTTGGTTTATTCCGTTTTGATTTGATGGTATTATTTCCGCTGTGTAAGACATGGTCTTAACTTAATTGATTATTTTGATAGTGATCCTCAGTGTAGCATGACTACTGTTTTATTGGAAGTTTTATTTATTTCATAATTGTGGCATCCCTTGATTTCCGTGTTGACTCTGATTAAATCTGGTTTTAGTATTAAATTAATTAATATATTCGGGGTATTTTAGAAGGGGTGTTACAATAGTGGTATCAGAGCATAGTCGGTCGTTGTAACCAGTGTCTTAATGTCATTATCCCTTTGTACGCGACAAGTGTGTACAACACTGTCGGTACTTGTTACTTTTCTGATTGATTATTGCAGGAGTAGTGTGAAACTAAGTGGGGGAGGAGAGATGCTTCCCGGATATGTTCTGATTGTAAGTCATTTGTACGAGGTACTGCTTGAGAAGACAGTGCAAGTGTGGTTAGAGATATTGGAATCGTTTGGACCATGACTCATAGTTGGAATTGCAAAAATGCGAGTATGATTCTGAGAACAGAAAGTGTTGGTAATGATGGTTTATACTCTAGTATGATTATCGGATGTCTATTGACAAATTGAGGACTTGATCACCCTTAATCTCTTGTTGATAGTAGATGAAATCGTATTGGATGGTATATAATTGTCTTGCTATCTAATTGGGACATAAGGTGATGAACATGAATGAAGTTTGGTAGATGCTTATGAACCATATGAGTTGACGAAGGCTCTAATAAGGATAATGAATTGAGATGAATGGTTAGAGTTCCGTAGATATTAATGATGGTGCTGTGGTGTTATGTTGTATTCTTCGACAGAAGTAAAAGGAAAATCTAAGAGTGATGAATTACCGGTAGTGAAGAATTGTTTTGAGATTGTTCCGAGTAAGTTGGATTGCCAGTGGTGAAGGAAATTCCAGAGGTGTTTCCGGAAGATGTTAATGAGCTACCACCTGAGAGGGAAGTGGAGTTTGTTATAGATTTGATTCCTGGAACTAGTCCGGTGTTGATGGCGCCTTATCGCGTGTCGGCATCTGAGTTATCTGAGTTGAAGAAGCAGTTGAAAGAGTTACTTGAGAAGAAGTTTATTCGTCCTAGTGTTTCACCGTGGGGTGCTCCGGTGTTGTTGGTTAAGAAGAAAGAAGTTTCAATGAGGTTATGTGTTGATTACAGACAGCTGAATAAAGTTACAATCAAGAATTGGTATCCTTTGCCGAGGATTGATGATTTGATGGATCAACTAGTTGGAGCTTGTGTATTTAGTAAGATTGATCTGAGATCTGGATATCATCAGATTCGTGTGAAGTCGGAGGATATTCAGAAAACTGCATTTAGAATGAGGTATGGACATTACGAGTATTCTGTTATGCCGTTTGGAGTTACTAATGCACCCTGGTGTTTTCATGGAGTATATGAACAGGATATTTCATCTGTATCTTGATAAGTTTGTGGTGGTGTTCATTGATGATATTTTAATCTACTCGAAGAATGATGAAGAGCATGCAGAACATCTCAGAGTTGTATTGGAATTGTTGAAAGAGAAGAAGCTTTATGCGCAGTTGTCCAAATGTGAATTCTGGTTAAGTGAAGTGAGTTTTCTTGGCCATGTAATTTCCAAGAATGGAATTGCGGTGGATCCTACGAAGGTAGAAGCAATATCTCAGTGGGAAGCGCCAAAGAATGCTTTTGAGATCCGTAGTTTTCTGGGTCTTGCAGGTTATTACAGGAAGTTTATAGAAGTATTTTCCAAACTAGCGTTGTCGTTGACTAAGTTGACCAGAAAAGGGCAGGTGTTTGTTTGGGATGCTGAATGTGAGAAAGGGTTTCAAGAGCTGAAGAGGAGGTTGACTAGTGCTCTGATCTTGATTTTGCCGAATCCGGCGAAGTCCTTTGTTGTGTATTGTGATGCGTCACTGATGGGATTAGGTGGTGTGTTGATGCAAGATAAGCAGGTTGTGGCTTATGCTTCGAGACAATTGAAAGTTCATGAAAGGAATTATCCGACTCGTGATTTAGAATTGGCAACTGTTGTATTTGTTTTGAAGTTATGGAGGCATTATTTATATGGTTCACGGTTCGAGGTGTTCAGTGATCACAAGAGTCTGAAGTATCTATTTGATCATAAGGAGCTCAACATGAGGCAGAGGAGATGGTTAGAATTTTTGAAGGATTACGATTTCGGTTTGAATTACCATCCTAGTAAGGCAAACGTTGTTGCAGATGCTTTGAGTAGGAAGTCCTTGCATATGTCGAAGTTGATGGTTCGTGAGTTAGATTTGGTTGAACAATTTAAAGACTTAAGTTTGGTATGTGAAACTACCCCAAATAGTGTGACATTGGGTATGTTGAAGCTGACCAGTGGTATTTTGGAAGAAATTCGGAATGGACAGAAATCTGATGTTGGGTAAGTTGATAAATTGACATTGATCAACCAAGGTCAAGGAGGCGAGTTCAGAATTGATGAGAATGGAGTTATGAGATTTGGTGATCGGGTGTGTGTTCCGGATGTTGCCGAGATTAGGAGGAGTATTTTGGAAAAAGGACATCGCAGCGGGTTGAGTATTCATCTCGGTGCTACTAAATGTACCACGATTTGAAGAAGTTGTTTTGGTGGTCGGGAATGAAAAAGGAAATTGCTGAGTTTGTATATGCTTGTCTGGTTTGTCAGAAGTCAAAAATCGAGCATCAGAAACCGTCAGGACTGATGGAACCGTTGTTTGTTCCAGAGTGGAAATGGGATGGCATCTCTATGGATTTTTGTCTGGGTTGCCAAGGACAGCGAAGAACTGTGATTCTATTTGGGTTATTGTTGATCGGTTGACAAAGTCTGCTCACTTTATTCCGATAAGAATGGATTATCCGATGGAGAGGTTGGCAGAATTGTATGTCGAGAAGATCGAAAGTTTGCACGGTATTCCTTCTAGTATTGTGTCGGACCGAGATCCGAGGTTTACATCTAAGTTCTGGACGGGATTGCAAGAAGCCTTGGGTACTAAGTTACGTTTGAGTTCCGCTTATCATCCACAGACAGATGGTCAGACGGAGAGAACGATTCAGTCATTAGAAGATTTGCTGAGAGCTTGTGTGTTAGAGAAGGGTGGAGCTTGGGATAGTTATCTACCGTTGATTGAGTTTACCAACAACAATAGCTTTCACTCGAGCATTGGTATGGCTCCGTTTGAAGCATTGTATTGTAGGAGGTGTCGGACACTGTTGTGTTGGTATGAATCTGGAGAGAGTGTTGTGATTGGGTCGGAAATTGTCCAACAGACTTCGGAAAAGATTAAGATGATTCAGGAGAAGATGAGGACTTCTCAGAGTCGTCAGAAAAGTTATCACGATAAGAGGAGGAAAGATCTTGAGTTTAGTGAAGGAGAACATGTTTTTATGCGAGTTACTCCGATGACTGGTATTGGTCGAGCTTTGAAGTCAAAGAAGTTGACTCCACGTTTTATTGGTCCGTTTCAGATTACCAAGAGAATTGGGAAGGTTGCATATCAGATTGCTTTGCCGCCGTCACTTGAAAATTTGCATGATGTTTTCCATGTGTCTCGGCTAAGGAAGTACATTGCTGATCCGTCTCATGAGATTCGGGTAGATGATATACAAGTACGAGAAAATTTGACTGTGGAAGCAGTACCTGCAAGGATTGAGGATCGGAAGTTGAAACAGTTGCGTGGTAAAGAGATCGCATTGGTAAGAGTGGCTTGGGGAAGACCAGCAGATGGGAATGTCACTTGGGAGCTGGAGAGTCAGATGAAGGACTCGTATCCCGAATTGTTCGTCTAAGGTATGTTTTCGAGGTCAAAAACTCTTTTAGTTGGGGAGAGTTATGACACCCCAAATAATTCGATTATTAAATAATTATGATTTTTAATTATTAATTTAATTGAGAATATAATTTATTAATATATTAGATTTATTGGGATTAATTATGGAATATGGAAGTGGAATTATTGATGGTGTGAAGGGCAAAGTGAGGGTGTGAGGAGTAAAGCTTCTACTCACATTATTATTTTATTTTTATTATGATAGAATAATAAAAGGAATAAAAGAAGGAAAAGAGGAAAAAGAATCACTTTTGGGAAAAACTCACTGTACGTGCATTTGAGAAAAGGAAAAGGAAGGAGGAAAACCGGAAGTGTCAGAATTCGAAGAACCCACAAGGTAAGGGGTGATTTCGATTAATTATTACGTATTATCGGTTTTGAATTCAATAGTATGGATCGTAGTATGTTAGGAATCTCAATTTAGTAATTCTAGGTTTTTATAGAATTATCCCAATTGGTGTCGGATTGTGTAGAATTAAGTGATTTGTATGTTATAGGGTCATTAGGAATTATCAAAGTATGTTATATTGCATGTTAATGATGTTGGTTGAGTGATTCTACTGCATTGGATCGTATGGGTACGATTGGAAAGAATAGGAAAACTATTTTGGAAACCTTTTGCTGTCAAACTGGTGTTTTTGGCTCTGTGAGTCGTGGGAACCGGTTCCCCAGTGGGAGGAACCGGGTTCCAGCGTGTAAAATTGGGCATTTTTGAACTCAGGAACCGGGTTGTCCCTGGGGAGGAACTGGGTTCCTCGTTGTATTTTTCCAAAGAAAACTGAAAATTTTCTGGGAACCGGTTCCCAGTGGGGTAGAAACCGGGTTCCCATACATTTTTCCAGAGGCGTGATTTTTGAACCTTGTGGGAACCGGTTCCTGCATAGGTAGGAACCGGGTTCCACTGTAACTTTTTGAAAAATTCTAAACTTTGAAAATTCATAACTTTCAAACCGTAAGTCCGTTTTGAGCGCCGTTTTGGACGTTGTTTCTTAAATTTAATGCATTATTTTATAAAATAAAGAGATTTCCTATAACTTGAAATTATTTTGAAAATGTGTCGAAATTCCGATTTGAGCGGTTGTTATTCAATGCGTACTGGATATGTACAGTAGTGTGTCTGTGGCATTTATCTGTGTCAGGATTGTGTGAAGGGAAGGCATGTTTATGCTGTTGATTGTGTGCATGATGGTTGAGAACATCATGTTTTGTTTTTGAGTCTGTTTATGATAATTGGTGTGTTCATAGGTTGACTTTTATAAAATGAAGAAAATTATAATTAATGGATTTTATTTTGAAAAGAGCCGATTTCCAATTTGTGAACAATGAGAGTTATGGGAATGGTGGATGAATGAGTATAGGATTGTTCTGACAGGTTGAGCGTGGAATGAGGCTTGTATGTTATCTTCCTGCTGTTTAATCATGATTGTATTGATATCATGTGTTTTTGTTGGTGTTGTATATACCTGGTAGTTATTGATCTTAGTTGTTATTAATGTTGTTGTATATATCGGTGATAGTCTTACCATTTGAAGGGTAAGCGTTTGGCATCTTTATGCTTGTGATGATTTATTTCATGATAGTTGATGATATCATGTTGTGGTTGATGATGGTTTATGATGTCTGAATGTGGTCATAACCTGTGTTGAATGTTGCATGCTGGTGTTGTGCATGCATATGCATTATGGTGAAGTTAATTCCTATTGTATGGAATTTGACTTGTATTGCCAATAACCTTACCCGGGTGTTGATGGGTGGTGAGGCTGGATTCTTGACCCAGTGGTGTATGGGCGAATCGATGGTTACTGTATCCGGTTGATGATGGATCAGTGTTGGGTGACTTGGTCACGTGTTGGTACCACATGCATTGTGTCTGCATTTGTGTTTGCATGGAATTGTAACATGTTAGGATGTCTTCCAGTGTTACAAATCTTTTGTTGATTATTGATTATGCATAGTGACTTGTATGATTGGGACTGCGTGTTGAATCTGAATTTATGCTAAAATGGGTGAAATAATATGCTTGTGATATATTGTTGATTGAGAAGCTTATAATGTACTTTAATTATGAGAAATCTCACCCTTACTTTAACAATTTCAGATTAAAGTTAGCAGCTCAGGAGTTGGTGAGGATGGCTCTAGAGCTTGTCATTTTAAGTCCGCGCGTCAGTGTCATGCTCTGATAGGTTGTAACACTGGGGAACGTTTAGTTGAGAACTTGTTAGTAATCAAATGTTATTTGGAATTACTTTAGGAATAATTGAGACTTGGTTTATTCCGTTTTGATTTGATGGTATTATTTCCGCTGTGTAAGACATGGTCTTAACTTAATTGATTATTTTGATAGTGATCCTCAGTGTAGCATGACTACTGTTTTATTGGAAGTTTTATTTATTTCATAATTGTGGCATCCCTTGATTTCCGTGTTGACTCTAATTAAATATGGTTTTAGTATTAAATTAATTAATATATTCGGGGTATTTTAGAAGGGGTGTTACACGACGGACCTTCTGCTTTACAGGGAGAAAACCTTCTTTCGTCGGTAACCGGTGTACCATAATGTCAATGTCTAGACCTGGCATGTCTTCGTATGACCAAGCAAAAACATCGATATAGTCTCGTAGCATTTGGACCAATCTTTCTTTGACACTATTCTCAAGACCTGCTCCTATCTTGATTTCTTTTCTGTCTTCGTCGGTACCTAGATGCACAACCTCGACTGGCTCTTCGTGTGGCTGTATAACTCGTTCTTCTTGCTGTAGTAGTCTGACAAGTTCTCCTGGCACTTCACAATCTTCCTCACCTTCGTCTTCGGCTTGGTAGATCGGATTATCAAAGTCATATTTAGCAATAGCAAAGCTGTTATCAACGAGATTCGGAGTGAATCTGCAGTGTATCACGTGGGTGTGTGTAGGAACACATAGCTCTTGAAAGGGTAGTAAAGTAAAAGAACGAAAACAACACTTAAATGCAAAAGTCCAATGATTTTATTGAATTAAAATATGCAAATGACAAATAATAACCCTCACAAACGAGCCGTGATGCCCCGGGCAAGGCATTAGGCTTTAAAGTTTATTGTTCAAAGTATAGAAAACGAAAAGCATAACAGAAAACAAAAGCAATTACTCCTGCCTAAAGGAGATTGGTATGACGTCTTCGGTTTTCCAATTGCTGAGTCTGTTGTTGTCAGGAGTTGGGAAGATCCACTTGCTGATGTCGAAGTCGCTGTCGTTGTTTTCTATAACATGGACTTCATTCTTGCTGATGTGGAAGGGAAGTTTGCCGGCATGTTCGCGGCGTGTCATCTTCTGACCTTTGGTGGTGAAGCCTAAACCAGTCTTGTCATATTTGAGAGGAAGATCAGGGAGCTGACCCCAAATAGTACTACCTCCTTCTTCAACTACAACTTGGGCCTCTTTCAGCGAGACCATCCTAGGCGGAACTTTAGCAACTTCAGGAGCGACTGGAGAGTCAACAGGCATGACTCTTGGAACTGTTTCAAAAGCTTGACAAGAAGTTTCAAAGAATTCACCTTCCATTTCGAGGTATCGGAATGACTGCAGATGGCTCACCATATATTCTTCCTCACCGCATACTGTAACAACTTTCCCCTTCACTGGGTACTTCAGCTTCTGATGCAAGGTAGAGGTAACAGCGCCTGCCCCATGTATCCAAGGGCGTCCAAGTAGGCAAGAGTAAGCTAGACGGATGTCCATGACAAAGAAAGTGGATTCGAAAGTTTGGGAACCGACTTTAACTGGCAGGATGAGCTCTCCAAGTACTGTTCGTTTAGAACCATCAAAAGCTCTCACAATTATGTCACTCTGGGCTTCAACACCAATCCTTCAACATCAAGTCGGTCGAAAGCACTCTTCGGTAGGATATTCATAGCAGAATCGGTATCTACCAAGACATGAGAAAATGTAACGCCCTTGCATTCAACAGAGATGTGCAAGGCTTTGTTGTGTTTCCTTCTGACAGAAGTCAAATCAGCATCAGAGAATCCTAGACCGTTGCTGGTAGCCAGGCTAGCAATACAAACTTCAAATTGATCAGTACTAGTGTCTTGTGGTATGTGAGTATTCTTTAGAAACTTCACCAAGGCCTTAGCATGAGCCTCAGAGCACAACAGCAGAGCTAGCATAGAGATCTTGGACGGAGTTTGTCCCAACTGTTCCACAACATTGTAGTCACTCTTCTTGATTATCTTCAGAATTTCCTCCATTTCTTGCGTGGAGGTATCTTCAGCAACTTCCTTTGGTACTTCTATTTGAGCAGGATGAGTCACTGGTTCTTTCCCTCTAGTTTCGGGAATTGGTTGAATAGCTGGAATGCGAGCTGGAGTCGCAGTGTCTTTTGGAGGAGAGATATCTGGAGAAAATACTCTTCCGGTTCTGGTCACCTTACTAGATCCGGTGATGTTGTCAATGTCAGGAATGGCAGCTTCAACTACAATTTCTTCAATCGTTAGAGGGTCTTGTTTGACGCCATGATAGTAAATTTTGGCTCCATAGTTCCACGGTATAGCTTTGTCAGAGGAATATGGAACTGGTCTGGGAGAAGTAATGATGAGAGGTGTCACTCTAGGCATAGGATCGGCAGAGGAGATCCTTATCGTGTTCACATCAACAAAGTCTTCTGGGAAATCGTCTCCCCATCCGGTTGCCTTGACATGTTTAATAGGAATCTTGTAGCTTTTAGGAACAGTATACTTCACCATGTAATCAAACTTTCCACTTGGCTGCCCCAAGGTATCCCAGACTTCTGGTACGGCTTCCTTCACATCTTCGATCTTCAGATTCTTAGACATGTCTTCACACAGATTCTCCACAGGTGAAGGTTTCAGAAATAGCACTTCCCGGTTATCCATCATGCATTGAATACGTCTTCTCAACCAAACGCATCCGTCAGGCGCAGATGGGCACCAACGGCAATTCTCTGGGCATCTTGGATTGACACCAGCTTGCAGCAGATTCTTCTTAATAGTCATCAGAGGAATAGTCAAGTCATTCACATCAAACACATAAGAGTTCTTGTCAATAGCATTGGAAATTTTGCCGTGGTTAGCATTGGTGCATTGATCACATTCGGAGTTTCGTCAGGAGGATCAAACTTAATTTCTTTAGCTTCAATCATGTCTTGAATCTTGTTCTTCAGAGCCCAACAGTCGTCGGTGTCATGCCCTGGGCTGTTGAAGTGATATGCATACTTAGCATTAGGATTGTACTTTGGAGAGGAAGTGTTGATGTGCTGAGGAGGATCCCTCAAGGTAATCAGCTCTGCTTTCAACATGTGTTGTAATGCTTGCGACAATGGCATGTTGATCTTCGTAAACTGTCTTCGTGGCGCGTTCTGGTTACGCGCGTTGTTTCGTTGAGGTTGTGCTGGTGTAGGATTGGAGATCACAACTGCCCCCACAAATTGAGTACGATCAGCTTTGACACGGCTTTTCTGACCATACACAGCATTGGCTTCTTTCTTACCACCAAAAGATCTCTTCGCAGCATTTGAGGATGACTCTACCTGAATCTTTCCGCTCTTGATTCCAGCTTCAATACGTTCTCCTGTCAATATCAGTTCAGTGAATCCGGCTGAAGAGTTTCCAATCAGATGATTGAAGAATGGGCTTGTCAGTGTTCCCATAAACATATCAACCAATTCCCTATTGGACAAGGACGATTGAACTCTGCCTGATAGATCTCTCCATTTCTGAGCATATTCTTTGAACTTCTCATCACGACCCATAGACATGCTTTGTAGTTGCATGCGGGTGGGTGCCAATTTAGCATTGTACTGGTACTGCTTGTAGAAAGCATCTGCTAAGTCATTCCAGGTATGAATGTGGGTACTCTCTAGCTGATAATACCATTCCAACTGAGCTCCGGATAAACTCTCTTGGAAGTAATGGATCCACAGCTTCCTGTCATCAGTGTGAGGATGGATCTTCTGAACATAGGACTTTAAATGTAGCTTCGGCAAGAGATGCCATCATACTTGGCAAAATTAGGAACCTTGAACTTGCGTGGAATTACCACACCAGGAACTAGGCTCAGATCATCAAAATTCATCCCGGACATCTTCAGATTTTCCACAGCATTCAGACGGTCTTCAAGTTGTTTGTATTTTTCATCCTCAAGAGAATACCGATCGTTCTCATAGTCTTCTTCTCTGTTTTCAGACTCACGTTGGCCTTCTTCGTTGTTCTTGATACTTTCGTCAGTTTCAACACTCTTGTCTGAGAGTTCTACACGGCTGACCACCCTAGGTCCACCCTTATGACGTCTTCCCATGTTGAGGGTACCGATGACTTTCTTCTTTCTGGCGATGAGCTTCTTCAAGTCTTCCTGGCCTTGGACCAAGCTGGTGACCATTTCCTAGAACTGAGTATTCTGAGCCTGGAGATCTTTGACAGTCTGTTCAAGAGCCATTTCTGCTAAAATAAATAGTGAGAAAATAAGAAAATTGGTCTTCAATGTACCTGTTATGAAATGTCATGCCATGATATGCGATGTTTATGCAATGCAATGCAATGTTTTCAAGGACCTTAGGAATTTAAATTTGTTAAACAAGCACGAACAAACTTTTATTAGTTTCTCTTTTTCTTTTTTCTTTTTAAGTACAAAATATAGTTTGGAAAATAAATAAAAAGAACAAAAATCCTAAAGCTCTAAGTCTCCCATGGGCGCTTCCTCTTGGTGTTGAAGTAGGCGTTGATGTTTCGCTCCTCGTGAAGTAGCTTGGTCAACTCTAGTACCTTCTTCTCGCTTGCATAGCACTGAGCTTCGAATGTATCCCTTTCTTATTTAAGCTGAATCCAGGATCTCTTCATGTCTTCAAAATCAGTAGGCATGTCGGGATGGAGAATGGTATAGGATTCGTCACCTATAGCAACAGGCTCCATGATCACAGGTAGAACAGGCGGAAATGGCATCATGAGGTTTTGAGCTCGACCTCGCACCCATTTGAGGTAAGGTTCCCAAGGAATGGAATTCTTGTGTCCCAAAGTCTTGGTATCAGTATTCTTTACCATGCCCCAAGTGTGCATAAATCTTCGACGGTAGCTTTGGAGATTGTTGTTGTAATCAAACACAATATCTTGGAGAAGCATATCATTAGGACTATCTCTTTGAGCATAACCAAACTGACGTAGAGCTAGAGAAGGGTTGTAAGTGATACCTCCCCTTATGCCAAGGAGTGGTACATTGGAGAATTCTCCACAACGCTCAATGAAAGTGAAGTCCTTTTGAGAAAAGAGACACCAACGGATATCTGAATGAGAGAGTGACATTAGTCTTTGAGACCACTTCAATCTTTGCTCGTTCTTCAATACTGATAGAGGAAGGTGCAAAATAAACCACCTGGAAAGTAACAGTATGCAACACATGAGATTTCCTTGTCGTTTGATAGTTCGAGTGTGGAGAGAATGCAGGATGTCTCCAAGTAAGGTAGGCACAGGATTATGAGTGAGGAATATCTTGATGGCGTTCACGTCTATGAACTGATCTGGATTAGGAAATAGCACCAAGCCATAGATTAGCAAGGCCAAAATGTCTTCGAATGCATGAAAACTCATAGCTTTGAGGAATTCTCGAGCTTTCTTTATCAGAAACTTAGCAAGTAAACCCTTAACTCCGCTTCTTGTTTCCCAATTGTCTTCGATATCTGACCGCTTTAGATGTAACGCTGATGCGATGTCTTCGTACTTCGGAGCTTTTTCTGAACCGGTGAATGGAATTTGATCAAGGATAGGTATCCCAAGTAGCTTAGAGAACTCTTCCAAGGTAGGAACCAATTGATAATCTGGGAATGTAAAGTAATTATGTTTCGGATCGAAGAACTGGAATAAGACGTGCATCATATCTTCTTCAAAACTGGAGATAACCAAATCAAGCAGATAACCATGTCTTTTGATGAACTGAGCATGATCGGGAATTTCTGAAACCAATTCTTTGAGTTGAGAAGGTACACCCATGAAGTTGATTCAGATAGTTTTTTTGGAAGCCATAATTCCTACAAAATATAGCAAAGATAAATCCCTAGATCCTTGAAATAGTTAGAAATGATATGCAATGTTATGATGTCATGATGTCATGTTTAACAAGCACAAAAAAATCACACAATAGCCCTAGGTTTAAGGCTTGCATGAGGTATATGTGTCTACCCTACCAAAGTTTGAGTGGGTTCATCCTGTCCTATAATAGTAACCGGGTTCTAGGAATCTCATATCATTGATCTTTTTCGTAGGCTTTATTTCAATACAACTACCAAGTGGTCGACCGAAACATCCCGAAAGTCAGATCTTAATGAGCGTAGCATCGAGTATCAACCAACCTTAGTCTGCACCAAAGCCGACCATCTAACTACCTTCTAATGGCCAAGATGGGTCAATTAGGGTTCTAAAAGTTGAGTTAGTGCTGATGACACCACGCAGACGCCAAATACTTTCCTCAACTTGAGCATGAGGAGCATCGGGACATCCAAAGTGTCACACTAACGTAGCCATCATGTTGACCGTTTCGGTATATGCCTATACGGTGGGAGAACTGACTTTGGAATTTGTTTTGCTTTTAATCGCAAATGTTGCGAATAGCAAGAGTCGCCACCGACTTTTCTTTTATCCAATTAAGGGAAGGTGAAAAGAATAGAAAAAGACCTTCGTTAGATTCTGAGTAAGGGAGAAGGTTATGAAAAAGGAAGGTATTAACACCCCTTTCCATCCGTAGTTATCTACGGGATCTTAGGTGCTTTTAGCTCATCTTTAAAAATTGCTTTCTGTGTGTGTATTTGAAAATATTTTGAAAAGGCATTTCGTTTTGACTTCGTAATGATTCACGCTGGAATGTATACGAAGTGTTTGGAAATGTTTCGTTTTTGAAAAGTGTTTTAACTTTGACAAAAGTGTGAGGTGTGAAAAGTATTTTGATAGAGCAGGCAACTAAAAGTCTTATTACCTACTCAGAATGGCCGTTTCCGTGTTATTTTACTTTCCTTTAGAATAGCGCTATACATACCATTAGTTGGTAGGTAACCCTATTCGTTGGATGTAAGAGGGACATTCGAAGGGACATCGGATGGTCATAGAAGGCAACTTGTAGGAGTATCCTAGCACATTCGAAGGGACGATCATCACTTTTCATAGGCAACAATCGAGGGACGAGATCATGTATTCGTAGGCCACGTCGAGGGACTATGATGATATGTTTGTAGGCAACAGTGCTAGGATACCTTTAGGTTCGAGGGACTTGACCATTTATTCGAAAGGCAACGAGAGAGAATAGCCTAGGGGGTGCATGTGTGAAGAGAGTGTGTTAAATTCAGATATATTGTCTTGACATTAGAAGTGATCTACGTTCATTTTTATCTTGCCATACACGCCTAGTTACTAGCAGTTTATATGGGTGCGGAAAGTAAATTGCGGAAAGTAAAGTGCGGAAAATAAATCCTACGCTATTATATGGCTTTGGGGCAGTTACATAATATAGCAGTGCGGAAAGTAAATCCTAATTAAGCTATCACATCCCATGAGCAGTTACATAATATTGGAAAAAAGAAATGCGAGAAAATAATCCTAACTATTACAACCTGGAAGCAGATACATAATAATTGGAAAAGAAAAGAATTTCGCATAAGAGAAAATATGTTAGTAAAAAAGATTTTTGAGTTAGGAAATTTTTTTTAGGTTAGTAATCTTGATTAGATGATAAAGCAATTTTTTGGGAATTTTCTAGGTTGATTTTAATAAGGAAAAGCAATTAAAAATCAATTTTATGGTTAATTAACAATTAATTAAAATATGCATGCAAAAATATTAATTTTTATGCCAAAAATTAAATAAACATTTTTCTGTCCTAAATGCAAAAAGAAAATATTTTTTGATGATTTTTTGATGTGTTAGAAAATTGTTTGAAAAGAAATTAAATTAAAAGGAAAAATATGAAGAAAATAAGAAAAAGTGTTAGTTTTTGCAAAGTGTTAAAAAATAAGTTGACAGAGCCAGGGATCGAACCCAAGCCCTTTCCTTCAATGCGCGCGCTGCTTGCCACTGGACCAACCTGTGTTTGGTGTTAGTAATATGGAACAAAAGTATTATAAGGGAAACAGTTTTCTGGGAATTTATTTTTAAAAAAACCGCGCCAAGCTTCATCTTCTTCGTCCAGATGTCCAAGGTTTTACCTACGGATTTCGTTCGTAGCTAAAACATATAGAGATGGCTTCGTTCGTCACTAAAACCCCTGCATATTTCCAAAATCACATACAAGCAATATAAATTTATGATGAATACATGGATCGATTCGGTTTGGTCTCCTGAACAAGAATATGCCCCTAGTTTTGGCAAATTTTTCCTAAATCGAAGGAACCCAATTTGGAGCTTGGAAAACCTAACAATGGCATATCACGATTCCTGCACTTAAAACTCAATTAAATAACCCAGATAGCTTGCAAATAACATCATGAGCATGAATATATAATCAAAATACGTTTAAAATGCATGTAACAATGAATTCGATTCTAAAATTTTTGAGGCAAACCGTGATGTGCAATTTCGTGTTTCTGGGGGTGTTTGTGATCTGTGAACGTCTGGGATGACTCCAAGGACCGCCAGAAGCGATTGGTAAGCTTAGAATTGATAGAATTGGTGCAAAAAGAGGTCTGCCGTTTTCTTGAATGCCACGGATTTTTTGAAGTTGGGTAGGGTTCTTGGAGGCAAGAATTTCGTCCTTTGTGCTTGTGGATGCATCATGTACTTATAGTAGAGTGAATTAGGTCAAGAATCATGAAGAAATTATATGCCAATCAATGAGAAAATATTTGATTTGGAATGAACCTAAATATTGCCTTTTTTTGATCAAATCTCATTCAATTCCTTTGCCAATCAATGCAATTTTTAAATTGACAGCTTGTATGCCTTGCTTGGATCTCAAGAATGAGAGAAAAATCCATCTTGCAATTAATTTTGATTTTCTATCTTTTATTTTAATTAAATTGGCTTTTAAATGATTAAAAATCCAAAATAAATAGAAAATAAAAGATAAATTCGTGGCCTTAGGCTTGGAGGTTCCAATTCAGCTAAGGAACATGTTTGAACCAAGAAAAGTTAGGCCCATTTGCAAATTTTTTGATTTTGTCAAGTATTTCTCTTTGTGCACCTCCTAAAAAATGCTCAACTTGTGCAAGGTATATCTTGCTCAATTTTTAACATTTTTGGGTGTTCTTGGACTTTTTAGAAAGCTCAAGATGTCCTCTAAACAGACTCTTTGGTTTCATCTTCATTAAAGTTTCCATGCTCATGAACACTTCTTTGCAAAAAGTTGACTTTTTGTTGACTCTTAGAATGACCTGTAATGTTTAGATCCATAACTTCCAAATGAAGCATTTTCTTCCCAAGCTTGTGAGACATGAAGTTGTAGAGAATTGAATTCTCTTCAAAATGAGCTTTGGTGGAAAAATTTCTGATAAAGTATGTGAAAGTTATGCCTGGTCAAAGTTCTGTTGACTTTTGTCTAAGAAAGCCCAATTTAGAAACTTTGACTTTTGATCAATTCTTGACTTTTCTTGATGAATCATGATCAACCCTTGATCAAATGATGAATATCACTTCAAAATATTGATGTTGACCCAAAATTATGAAGTTTGACTGTATGTTGACCACAGTTGACGTTTTGTCCAATTTACAACTGATTTTCAACCATCTGAGCAATTGTCTGAGGAAACTTGACTTGTAAGGCTTGAAACTTGACACGGAGATTCTTTGAAGCATATGATGAGGCATGATGACTACTGGAAGTGTTAGAGGCACACCTTGATTTGAGGATGGCCAAACCCTAGTTTGGGTTAACTGCTTAGGAGAGGGTTTGTCTGGTCAACCCTTGTGAAATCCTTGAGTATGGATATGTGAAATGTCTTGAGAAATAAGAGGGAAAATTTTGGGGTATAACACTATGTATGCGACTACATGTATGTTTATGCAATCGAATTATAATCCAAAAATACAAGAAAGGATAGGGTAAATTTTGGGGTACAACATTAGTTACCTAGTCTTGATACACTAACATAGGACTTCGCCCATGGTTTTGCTTGCATTTTAAATGAATTTTGCTTTGTGTGTTCTCACGACACGAGAAACACACATTCTGTTATTTTGTCTGGATATGTACCTTTGTCCGGGTGTTCCGATCGTTGTGAGGACGTGTATGCTACACGCATATGTTGCATGATATCATCTTGTGGATTATATTGATCGAGCTATTTCTGATTGTTGCTTTGTTGATGGTAACTTACTAGAAATTTTCTGGAGTAGTTACATTTTGCTTGCTTGCTACAGATTAATACTCGCTTGATATTATACTGCTTCAGGTTTATCTTCTCGCATTTACCTCTTTTCTAGAGAGCATGAGAATTAGGGTTTTACCGCTTTCTCTTGCCATGAGAAGTAGGATTAGAAATTTTTATACCCTAAAATTTGCCCTCCTATTTTTCAGGTCAAGATGCATCTCCATACTCAAGAATTCCTCAAGGGTTGATCAGACAAACCCTCTCCTAAACAATCAACCCACAACTAGGGTTTTGTTTCTCTCAATTCAAAAGTGGTTTCTATTGTCTCAAGTGAGCATCATGCCTCCTCATATGTGTCAAAGTACCACCATGCCAAGTTTCAAGCCTCATAGCCTAAGTTTTCTCAATCAATTGCTTAAATGGTTGAAAATCAGTTGTATTAGATAAAAAGTCAATTATGGTCAATATACAGTCAAACTTCATCATTTTTGATCAACATCAAGATTTTGAAGTCACATTCATTATTTGATCAACGTGAATCACCATCTTTAATTTCAATGCAATCAATTTATGTTTAAGTTTTCTCTTTACTATTTGTTTTACTTTTGTTGCATTTCAAACAATTTTTGTGTTGAACACTTCAACGTCAATTGTTGGTCACGAGTTACCGATTAGTGATTAGTTGAGTTTTGTCTGTCCAGTGCCTACTGTCGGTAATTCTGTGTGGAAAGCCATTCTACTGTTTCCCTTGGTCTCTGAAAATCGTTTCTTGGCCAAGGTCTATTTCTATAGAATCAGTATAATATATCAAATCTTAGCACTCGTCTTAAGATCAACTGGTCGATCTTGCAAGTGACCCTTAGTTTTAGGACCTAGGGAGGACCAACGGTTGTTTAACATTTTCCACAGTAAACACAGGCATCTCAAGACTTGGAATTCCAGTAACCATATCTGGAGTAATATGTTGATTGAGTGATCAAAAATTCAAATGTCCAAACCTTAAATGCCATAACAAACTATCCTTGTGGTCAACAACTATTTTCAAACATTGAACTTCTGTGAAACTGATCTTAGTCTTAAATGTCTTGTTCTTCGACAACCAAGATTTTAAGACCTAATTGTTCTTGGTGTCAACAATTTCAAAGCTTTATCTTTCATAACTATTGAGAAATATTTTTCGACCAGTTGTCCAACACTTAGCAAGTTGCACTTTATTCTAGGTACATAAAGCACGTCTTTAATCATAACTTTCCCTCCATTAGTCATTTGAAAAACTATGTTGCTAGTACCTTCTAATTGTAACGAACTATTATTAGCAAGTTTTACCTTGCTCTTCTTCGACTCGTCGTAGTCTGCCAACCACTCCTTTCGGCCAGTCATGTGATTCGAGCAGTCTGAGTCGAGGATCCAGATCTTGGATTCGACATGGTTATCTGCAACTGCATCGATAACCACCATAACCACCTTCAAAATTATCTAAATCTTGGTGTGTTAGGTTCGCTCATTCATCCTTGCCTTTTGTTGATCAAGAACAATAATCAGAAGCTCTGGATACCAATTTGTTAGTGCGTGAGACAGTTTTAGTGAGGAGAGAATAAAGAGAGAATAAGGAAATACGAATTTGTATTATTGAATTGTACAAATAATGATACATACTATGACTATTTTTATACAATCCTAATTAAGATTGAGCTACACAGTTTGAATTATATTTAAATATTAAATCTAATCAAATCAAATATAATATTTCAACAGGCGTTGAAGGGTTGGACATTGACAATATATCTCCCCGAATCTATCTTTACTGATGAGACGGAGATTTTAAAATCTATGTCCACCTCAACTGTGGTATCTTACTAGCGACAAAGTACGAGTTTGCCAATGATGTCCATCTCTCCTCATACTCGTATAGGTTACATTTCGATCTTCTTAATTTATAAACACTGGGGATGTAAACCGCTTAATCTCGTACTTTCTTAGCCGAACAAAATGTTACTATGTGACCGTGAAACTCTCTTGACCGGAATGAGATGTTATGCCGTAATTTGGTTTAGATGTTAAACTCGAAATGTACAATACTTATGTTTTAAAAAAGGCAAAAGGACACCTAATGATGTACAATTCATTAGTGGACAAATAATATTTTTAAATTGATGAATTGGATTAGATATATTTAAGAAAGTTTTAATAGGTTGTAATGAATTAATGGATTGTTTTGATCCATCCATTAACAATCTAATTCATATTCATCCAATCCATCCATTAACAATCTAATTCATATTCATCCAATCCATCCATTTTGTCACCCCTAACAAATATCATATTCATAATTTTTCTGGTTACTATGAAGAGGTGTCCATAAAATTAATCTTACCTTCATGTTTTGAGTACAATTATTCTCACTACCTTTTTCAAATAGACAAAAACTTGATTCCGTAATCATCCCATAGTGTAATTCATTAATCTCACACGTATCATACATCACGTTTACGTATTTACGCGTACGCTTCTCACTCTCCCCATACTACAAAACCCCTCCCCACATTCCAAATCCCAAATTCCAAAACCCTTCTTCACTCAATCTCCCGCCATCACCACCACCAATGGAACTCCCAGTCATAGATCTCTCCACCTACCTCTCCGCCTCAACCAACCTCAATCCACATCTCCATTCTCTCTGCGCCGACGTCAGCCGCACCCTAAGCGAAACCGGCGCACTCCTCGTAAAAGATCCCCGATGCACCGTCCAAGACAACGACCGCTTCATCGACATGATGGAGAAGTACTTCTCTTCTCCACACGAGTTCAAGATCCGTCAAGAAAGACCTCACCTGCATTACCAGGTTTTCTAACGATTCACGAAATTTCTTCTTGAATTTGAAATTAGATTTTATTTTGATTGAATCTGAAAATTTTACTGATTTGGTCAAGGTTGGGGTTACGCCGGAAAAAGTGGAAGTTCCAAGGAGTTTGGTGGATGAAGAAATGCAGAAGAAAGTTAAGGAAATGCCGCGAGAACATCAGCCTCATACTCCTATTGGCGCTGATCTGAAATGGAGATATTTCTGGAGAATCGGTCCTCGTCCTTCGCTTACACGATTTCAGGTTTTTTTTCTTCTTTCATTTTTTCCTTTCTTTAAGCTAATTAAAATACATTATTTTCTCATTTTGTAATTAGGTTTTGTGGTTAATTCACACTGCCGCACCACCGCAATATGTGTTCCAACACTTATACCTACTGAAATCTCGAAAGGCAACTTGAAATAATTAATCATATTTTTTGAAATTTTTTATGTAAGTTAATTTGTGTTTGTCTATAGTGAAAATTATTTTACAGAAGTTATTAATAATAGATTTTGAGAAAAAGATATGTATCGACAGTCTAAAATGATTTTACGCTGTCAATCAATCACAATCATTTTAAGTGACAAATCACACTTAAAATTTAAAAATACTTTAATGATTTGACATTTTATTGGACAACAATGTAAAAGCATATCCATTATATTCTTTGTTGAGTGTAGTGATATGCACATACAATATAAATTAGTTTTATACTGTCATTCAATAAAATACTAATAAATTATCAAATTATTAAAGAATTTTTAAACTTTAAGTATCACTTGTCACTTAACATAGTTGTGATTGATGGACAGTTTTACGCTATCAATCAATCACAATCATGTTAAATGACAAGTCACACTTAAAATTTAAAAATACTTTAATGATATGATAATTTGTTGGCATTTTATTGGATGACAGTGTAAAACTAATTTATACGGTTAGTTGAGTGTAATGGATATTTACATACAATGTAAATAGTTTTACATCGTCATCCAATAAAATACCAACAAATTTTTAAATCATTAAATTATTTTTAAATTTTAAGTATGACTTATCACTTAACATTGTTGTGATTGGTTACACTGTCAATGCATATCTTTTTCTCCTGTTTGTTTCACCTTAGAATCATATGCATTATACTCAACAAACAGATACAATCTCCTAAAATGTAATAAAAAATTAATATAAAATTTTCACATGTAGTCTGAAACTAATAGAGTGCGTATAAGAGAGGTAGTTGACACAATATTCCGAAATGTAGGAAATTTGAAGTTGCTGAAAATGTTTTCAATTTTATTTTCTATAATATGTGTTCATTGATAATAAAGAAAACATTTTATTTTTTGTTTTCTAAAATATGCACACATTTGTTATAATAGAGCTATTTGCTAGCAGTTCTTGTATTTGCTGATAGTATTTCCCCCCTAAAACTTTAGTTAGTTGTTTTGTTCTAATACTTTGGTTAATTGTTTTGTGTAGGAACTCAATGCGGAACCAGTAATTCCTGAAGGTTTTCCAGAATGGAAGGAAACTATGGATTCCTGGGGATACAAAATGATAGCAGCAATTGAAGTCAGTCATTTAATCGCTTGTTTTTTTTTTATAATGTTATTTTTAATGTTTGTTATCTGATTGATTGTGATGTTTGTCACATAGGTTGTATCTGAAATGGCAGCTATTGGGTTTGGTCTTCCAAAGGATGCATTCACGTCCCTCATGAAGCTGGTAAGTGAGCACATCGATTGCTTTCTGGTAACTAAGTGACTAAAAATTAGTTGATTAAAGAACCTATGTCTTCTGTTGAGTGATCACTTTGAGATATATCTTGTCCACATAGTAGCCATCTAATGAGATATGCTATATACTCTAGTTTAATTTTAAGTTATTATATATGCATGTCCAAAGGAAACAATTTTACTCAAATGAGCTTCTTTTTTGCCAATTGTCAAATTCGCGTTAATATTACATGTGCTGCATTTTGCAACTGTAGAATTGAGTGACGGGTTGATCATATTCTTACTTACACTGTCTCACTTCCCTGTATGTATTTAATAATGATGATTGTATGTTACATTATTGTTGTTTTGTTTTGTGTCAGGGCCCGCATCTGTTAGCTCCAACAGGGAGTGACCTTGAAAAGTATAATCAAGAAGGGACCATTTTTGCAGGATATCACTATGACCTTAACTTCTTAACAATTCATGGTAGAAGTAGGTTTCCTGGATTGAATATCTGGCTAAAAAATGGACAAAAAGTTGCAGTTAAGGTTCCGGTAGGATGTCTTCTTATTCAAACCGGAAAGCAGGTAATTTGAAATAATCTTTACTTGAAGATATTGTGTCTGAAGCATTTTGTGTGATTTCTTGTGTTATTTCTTTTGTGTGATTTCTTTCTGTTTTAAAATGCAGATTGAGTGGTTAACAGGAGGGGACTGCATTGCTGGCATGCACGAAGTAGTTGCCACAAAAAGGACCATTGATGCAATCAATGCAGCAAAAGAGGAGAAACGTAGCTTATGGAGAGTTTCTTCAACTGTAAGTGGCTACAAAAAGCTTTCTGTTTCTTGTACTGGGAAAAAGTATCTCATTGAAACTGATCTTTTAGTTCAATCAACTGTTATATTTACTGCTAACCTTTGTCTGTCACATGTAGTTGTTTGCGCACATTGCATCTGATGCAGTTCTGAAGCCATTGGGACATTTTTCAGAATCACCACTAGCAAGCAAATATCCGCCCATGTGTGCAGGAGAATATGTTGAACAAGAACTTGCTGTAATCAATCTCAAAGGAAAGAATTGAAAATTTTCATGGTGAAAATTGTAATAAAATGTTCATAAGTTTTTATTTCACAGCTTGTCTAGCGATAGCAGTAAAAACTGTTGGGGCAAGAAACTGAAAATTGTGGTTTCATGTTTCTTCAAAGAAAAATGAACCAATTTGAGCTTGCATCTGAACTCCATTTTATGTATACACCCAAATTTCTGATGTTACAACAATCTAATTTATGACACATTTCAATAAAGATTTTACAACTTTATTTTTGCTGTTTGAGTGTAATTTTTGTAGAAGCTTGCTGGAAGATTCTTATAATAGGTTGCTTCATCTTAAGCAAGAAGCTTTCAGTTATTGAAATCTAAATTGAGGGTTCGAATAATGAAATTTTTGATCGAAATCTAAATTGGGTTTGGAATCATAAATTTATAGGTAAGATTCGTCTGCAAACTCAAGCTAGTGGCATAAGTGATTCCCTAATTGCTCAAGAAAAATTTGCATTAGCCTCAGCTTTAGACATAGAGGAATGTTTTTGATTTGAGAAGTCAAAGGTCAAGATATTTTTGAACGAAATTTAAATTGAGGGTTTGTTATTTTTTAAATATACTCTAAGATTGCACACTGAAATATAGATGTTTAGGAACGTTTTTGGTAATGAAAAGATTTAATTTAAGTGTGTTTATTGATCCATCATCTCTTCTTTTTGAACTTTCTTAATGCACTATTACAAAACTAATGATGGAAGACTAATTATGTTACAAAGAGATACGTGAATCAATCACTAGATGAATAAACTTAGAAGAAGATCGACAAATGGCGTGATTGTTTTTGCGGTGGTCGTGGTGGAAATTTAGTGAATCAATCACTAGATGAATACATTTAGAAGATTGACAAATAGCATTTCGCAGTGGTCGTGGTGGAAATCTAATAGACGTGCGCATTAAGTAACTTTAGTTTGAAAGTGCATTAATAGAAACTTATTTGTTATCTATGAACTATATCAATGAAGAGCAATGCTAAAATGAAACCAAAACGTACATCAGAATCCTACACCATATCACACTATGTTGAGACCAAAACTTACTTTAATTCCTACACCATATCACATTATGTTAAGGTTGTAGACAATAATGTACAATCACATATTTTGAGGTGTTAATGAAATATTTTAAAAACATAGAACACCTCATTTCATGCGGTGAGTGATATAAGTTTATGTCAATTTAATATTCTTAATAAATTAATTGTAGAAGTTTTTTTATTCCATTCCATGTGTTTTTTATACACTATCGAAATTCTAAAAATATTCTTAAAAACTAGAAATATATTTATGATACGCATCACTTTATTTATTTTTTCAAGGATCGCTATTACAAATTTTGCAGCTCTCGATCCTTTCTGCTTTTTCATCACACTTGCAGCTATTACAAATTTTGCAGCTCTCGATCCTTTCTGCTTTTTCATCACACTTGCAGCTATTACAATATTATTAATGGAAGATAGAGGATGTTTAATTTATTGAAAATTGAGCAAATTTAACCGTTTGTATGTAAGAAAGTACTAGGTGGTTTTTTCTTCGTGAAAAATTTAACTGTTGTTGTTGTGAAAAAGCAGGAAGTATTAAGAACTGCAAATTTTGTAATAGCTTTGCTTGAAAACTGAATGTGTACTTTCGGTTTTATATCAAAAGTGTATTTTTAAAAAATTTAAAAAAAAAGTATGAAGTAGTGCATACCGGAAGTATATTCATAATTTTTAGAGATATTTTTAGAATTTTACGTGGTGTGTAAAAAGTCTATGAAATAGAATAAAAAATGCTCTTAAGTGTATCCCTGCCCTTGTCAACTTATTATATATTTAAATTATTATCGGTATCAATGTGTCACTAGTGTGTTTTTAGTATCTGTAATAGACTTTCATTTTTATTGGTCTTTTAAAAAAAATTCTGAATACTTGTGTATTGTGGCTTATCATGGTTTATGATTCTTAATTCGCTTATTAGGTATATTCTTTATCGTTGGATAGTTAGTATAGATAAACATAAATCTTAAGATGTTTTTGGTAGTTTTTATGTTTGGTGTTGGACCAGACCAGAATTACGTTTCTTGAAAATTGTTAATATGAATGAACTAAAATATATTGCAGGAAAGTAATATTTTTAGTCACTAAAATAATCTATATAATTATGGACATTTATAGTGTGAAGCATTCGAATACCAGAAAAGAACTCCAGTATGCACAAGGGTTCTTGATGGATTCGTATCAGGTTGGGAAACCTCCTGAGAAGCTTCATCAAGGATATGCCTCGGTCCCGCTCTATTCAAAATGAGGTTGGGAGTGTGTTTGTATGTTTATCATCTTGTCGAAGTTTATTGATACTTGTCCGTTCTTTACTTTTTTTTATGTTCTTGTTTTAGCATGTTTTTGCGATTTGTTACAAAGGCCGTATGTAGGATTTTTTTTTATTTAAAAATAATCAAGTTTTGAATTTTTAGTATCAAACTAACAAATATTTTTCAATCTAATCATGTTTCAAAAAAAAAATAAAATTAAAGAGGAGACGCCATTTGAATTGGTGTCTCCTATATTTATTTCAATTTTTTTCATTTATGTGCAGATTTTTATGTAGATTTAATATTTCATGCAGATTTATTTGCGAATTTATCTGTTGAGTATTTTCTGCAAGAAATTCTATAGAAAAATTCGCAGGTAAATCCGCAAGTAATGTAAAATCTGCAGAAAATTCTACATCAGCTAGGAATGATAAAAACCATAAGCATTTTGTATGTCTTGAAATTGGTTGCGAAAAGGTTTTCTGATATGCATCACATTTGCATAAGTTGTTGGAAATCTTGGTATGATGTTTATTTGGAGTGGGGAATTGGAAGAAGTTAATGTCATTAAATTGACAATAAATGAGCATAAGTATGAACTAGATTGTGTGAGTGAATTTGAAAAGATTTATTAAAGTCCCACATAGGAGGGATAACACACTTTAGTAGTGCTTATATATTCCAAGTTGTCAAATTGGGTAGAGCACAAGAGGTACTATGGGTGAGATCATAAAACCATGGAACATTACACGCGCCAGTTCGGTACTTGCCTTTCCACGATTTTTTCTACATTCGTCAGCTAGAAATAGTGACCTTTCAAACACTTGTAATTCACTACAAAATTCACATTCAAATCATCTATTCTCTCTCTACTATGATTCATCTAAACATTTTCTTTTTGTTTTCGAGTGGCTTTCTGTGCCATCAATGATTGGATTTATGCCAGATACTACGATTGAATTTAATACCATCTGAAGGTGTAATTCTTTGAATGATTCATTACAGTGAAAGTGATAATCGTATTTGAACGGGATGCTTTATCCTGGAGACGTCGTCGGAACTCGATTGCTTTGCATAATTATTGGCAGTAGGGCAAAACGTCTTAATGAAAACGACCTAGTACGCGACTCGTCCCAATAATTTCCTTTGTGGAAATGTTTCAAAACCATAAACAACAATTTTAAGACATTTCTTTAACTACCATGGCTACTAAGGAAGTTATCGGTACTACTGCGGCCGCTATTGTCTCTGACAAACCATATAAGTTTGAGGGGTCTCACTTCAAATGTTTTCTAGGTAAGATGAAATTTTTCTTAACCTTAAAGAAGGTTGCCCACATTTTGACTGAGGATATTCTTGTTGTTCCGTCTGGATCAACCGAACAACCTAATGGTACCAAAACTACGAGTTCAGAAGGAGTTGTTAACTCGGATAAATTAAATGCTTCTGCCAAAGCTAAAGCAACAACATATGATTTACAACTCATGAAAGAAACTGCCTTATGTAAAGAGAATGACTAGTTGACTTCCTATGCAAAAATCACATTCTGAACAGTCTTGCTGATGATCTGTACAATTACTATAGCAATTACAAGACAGTTAAACATGTATAGGAGACTTTGTAGAAGAAATATGTTACTGAAGAAGCTGGAGCAAAGAAATATGTTGTCATCCTCTACTTGAACTAAAAGATGGTGGATGAAAATTCTGTGGAAGCTCAAAGCCATGAAATTCAAAAAGTTGCTCATGAAATCATTATAGAAGATATACCCCTGAATGAACAATTTCAAATTGCAGTTATCATTGACAAACTGTCCCCTGGTTGGAAACATTTTAAAAAGTGCTTCGCCACAAAACCAAAGAGTTTTCAATCGAGAGTCTGATTACTCGCCTCTAAATTAAAGAGGAAGCTCGGAGACAAGATCATAAAGATGAAGTCTTAGTTGTTTCTAACAACAAAAAAGAGATTTAGTGTGGTTCTGAAGCATACAGGAAAACTATTAAAGAATCAAAATCACAATGTTGTGAACCGAATTAAGAATGGTTATCCCTCTAGGTTCTATCTGCTTCGATTGCTAGGCAGCAACCACCACCTCTGAGAAATGACACTTCGGTTTTCACTTGCTACAATTATGGAAAACTAGGTCATATGGCTAAGAAACGTAAGAGTGGGCCTAAACATGTTGGCTCAAATGCACAGGTTAGCCTGATTGATGAGCAATTCATTTCTATGATCACTGAAGTCAACATGGTTGGTGGATAAACACAAGTGCCTCTTGTCATGTCTGTTATGATTGTGCTATGTTCAAGACATATATGAATGCTCACACCACCAATGTTACTGGAATTTGAGATGTTGAGTTGAATTTCACCTCAGGAAAGACTTTGATCTTGAAGGACGTCATGCACGTTACTGAAATTATGAAGAATCTTGTTTCTGGTTTTCTTTTAAATAAGGTTGGGTTTAGTCAAACTATAGGGGCATATTTGTACACCATCAATAAGAATTTTATTTTTGTTGGTAAATGGTACGCCATTGATGACATGTTTAAGTTGAATGTTGATTTGAATAAGATTTCTCCTTCTGTTTACTTTTTGAGTGATTTTAATATTTGGCATGCTAGACTTTGTCACGTTAATAAAATAATTAGGTATAATGCAAGCAACTTAGGAATAATCCCTAAATTGAATGTTAATGATTCAAATGAACGTGAATATCGTAGTCAAGCTAAAATAACTAAGACTTCACATAAATCAATTATTAAAGAATATGATCCCCTAGATCTTATACACTTTGATATATGTGAATTAGATGGAACTTTAACTAGAAATAGTAAATGTTATTTTATCACTTTTATTGACGATTGTTCTGACTATACTTATGTATACTTAATGAAGAATAAAAGTGAAGCACTTGACATGTTTAAGATGTATGTAACGAAAATTGAGAATCAACTTAGTAAGAAGATTAAGAAACTTCATAGTGATAAGGGAACTGAATATGATTCTGGTTTATTTAATGATTTTTCTAAAGAACATGGAATTATACATGAAACGAATGCTCTATATTCTCCTAAAATGAATGGTAAAGTAGAAAGAAAGAATAAAACTCTTAATAAACTCGTTGTTGCAATTATGATGAATTGTGGTGCTACTTCTCACTAGTGTGGGGAAGTTTTATTGATTGTTTGCTATGCCTTGAAAAGAGTCCCCTAGTCAAAAAATAAGGTCTCTCCTTATGAGATATTAAACAAAAGACAGCAAAAAATTTCTTATTTGGAAACTTGTGGATGTCTGACTTGTGTCAGAATTCTAGATCTGAAACGAGTTAAACTCGCTAGTAAAGCATATGAATATGTATTCATTGGGTATACATAAAAAAATAAAGCATGTAGGTTTTTATGACCAAAATACAAAAGTGATCATAAAATCAAATGATGTTGAATTCTATGAAGACAAATTTCTTTTCAAACCAATAAATAGTGGGGGCACACAATCAAGTCACATTCATGTGATAAGTGTAACACCCCTTCTAATTACCCGCGATTTATAAATATTAATCAGAGTATTTAACACATATCAAGAGGCGTCACAATTTTAATATAATTCAAAATTATAACTAAACAAATGTCATGCTTTCACTGGAGAAAATCATTAAATAAATAACCAAAAGTTATGTTTAACAGCGGAAATGAAACATAACAAAATCCTGAATACGTCGTTCATAATCATTCCAGGACAATAAATCGAACATCAAACAAACTAATATTTAATATTCCAAAAAAGGATTTCAAATCAAGCGTTTCCCCAGTGTTACATCTATCAGAGCATGACACTGACACGCGGATTAACTAATGACTCGACTCTAGAAGCTATCCTCACTGATTCCAAGCAGCTAATCACTTCAAATCTGAAATCATCAAAGTAAGGGTGAGATTTCTATCCAATATAAAATGCATTATACATTTTTAAATACAACAGAATAATTGAATACATTAATCCATTATCCAAACACTTAGTCTTAGTCAATTCACAAAGGCATCTCACACAATGAATATGTAGTATAACAAACAATGGAAATTGCAACACTGGAAACCATCCTAGCATGTTACAATCCCATATGCAATGCAGACTCTATGCATGTGGTACCAAAACGTGAACCGAGTTCACCCACTGCTCCGTTTACATGTGGAAAGGCAGCGGAAATCCATGATTCGCCCAGAACACTGAGTCAAGAATCTAATCCATGATTCGCCCAGAACACTGAGTCAAGAATCCAGCCTCACTACCTCAAATCCTGGTAAGTCTATTGTCTCTGCAAGTTCACTTCCGCACAATGGGAATGGACCAATTAACAATGCTTATGCATGCACCATAAAAGCATGCAACATCAATTCAACGGCATATGACCACAACATAATTCCACATAATGCCAACATCAACGAGTATCACATGATAACAACATAATCATGAATTAAATTATCACCAAGCATAACTATGCCAAACGCTTACTCTGTAAGCAGTAAGACTATCACCAGTATATACAATAACAACAACACATGATATCAATACAATCATAAATAAACAACATGGAAATCAACTCATAAGCATCAATCCTCGTTCATCCTGTCAGGACAATCTAAACTAATTCACAGATTATGATCTCGACATAATTCACTTAATGCCAATCACCAATGGATCGCATTCAATCATAATGAATAATCTAAATACAACATTTTAAGCATTAGTTCTCATCCGGTAACTCAGACCATTCATATTAATTTCCCATTATCCTTAACTATCCACTCTTTTTCAACAATCGGAAGCTCGACTATTTTTAAAATAATTTTATCAAAATAATATTTTTCTCTTTTTAAAAGATATTATTTTTAATTTAAGAAATAATGCCGAAAACGGCACTTGAATCGGAGTTACGGTTTGGAAAATATGAATTTTTGAAGTTTTAAGTATTTTGAAAATTACACAGTGGAACCGGGTTCCTACATATACAGGAACCGGTTCCTGTGAAGTCTGAAAAACACGCTTCCTAGAATTTGTATGGGAACCCGGTTCCTACATATACAGGAACCGGTTCCTGAGTACAAAATTGCCCAGTTTTTGAAAAATTACACTGGGAACCCGGTTCCTCCCCACAGAGAACCGGTTCCCACGACCTGCAGAACCATTTTCTTGCTATTTTGACAGCACTTATGCATTCCAATTCAATTCCAAACATTTCCATACGATTTATGACATAAGAAACACTAAATTACAACCATTATACACCAGTATAACATCATACATCATTGTTTCTTCCTTCCTATTGATTGTTCGACACATTAACAGTCTTAAATTCTATATTCTGACACAAAATAGGGTTTAATCCTATAAACCTATATTCACCTAAATCAAATTTCCTAACATACCCAATCACCCGGTTGATTCCCAAAACTCATAAGGCATTAAAACCGAATGAAATCACCCCTTACCTCGCGATGATCTTCGAATTCTCGACATTTGGCTTTTTCCTCTCTTCTCTTCTCTTCTCCAATTCTACGTGAAATAACTTTTTCAAAAGACCTTCTTTTCCTTTTTATAATCCTTTTAATACTCCTTTATTATTTCCAAATAAAACACATAATTAATAATTAGTAAAAGTAGAGTGATTTACTCCTCACACCCACTATTTACTGCACCTCCACCCTTCTTTCTTCAATTAATCCAATTAAATCCAAAAATATAAATAATCAAGCCTTTAATTAATTAAATAATTAAATTCCTTATTATTTAATATTCGAATTAAATCGGGTCACAACTCTCCCCACTAAAAGTTTTCGTCCTCGAAAACATACCTTAAACGAAAGTTCGGGATCGAGTCCTTCATCGACTCTCTAGTTCCCAAGTCACGTTTCCTCCATTTGGTCCTCCCCAAGCTACTCGTGCAGTGCTATCTCTTTACCCGTAATTGCTTCACTTTCCGATCTTCATTCTCGGTCTTGTTTCAACGATCGGGTTATCCCTTTTGCATCATCTACACGAATCTCATGAGACGGATCCGCAATGTACCTCCTCAAGTGAGATACGGAAAACATCATGCAAATTCGCAAGTGGCGGCGGTAAAGCAATCGATAAGCAACCTTCGACTCTCTTGGTAATTTGAAGCGGACCAATAAAGCGGAGTCAACTTTCTTGACTTCAAAGCTCGACCAATACCGATCATCGGAGTAACTCGCATGAACACATGATCTCCTTCACCAAACTCAAGATCTTTTCTCCTCTTATCATGATAACTTTTCTGACGACTCTGAGAAGCTCTCATCTTCTCCTGAATCATCTTGATCTTTTAAAGTTTGTTGAACAATCTCGGTCCAATCACAACACTTTCTCAGTTCGTACCAACACAGCGGTGTCGACATCTCCTACCATACAATGCCTCAAGCGAGCCATACCAATGCTCGAATGAAAACTATTGTTGTAGGTAAACTCTATCAACGACAAGTAGCTATCCAGCTCCACCTTTCTCAACACAAGCCCTCAACAAATCCTCTAACGGTGAATCGTTCTCTGTCGACCATACATGCATGGATGATATGCGGAACTCAATTCGTAACTTAGTACCCAGAGCTTCCTGCAATCCTGTCCAGAACCTAGACGTAAACCTCAGATCTCTATCCGACACAATGCTAGACGGAATACCATGCAAACTTACAATCCTCTCAACATACAATTCTGCCAACCTCTCCATCGGATAATCCATTCTTATCGGAATAAAGTGAGCAAACTTTGTCAATCGGTCGATAATAACCCAAATAGAATCACAGTTCTTCGCCGTCCTAGGCAACCCAGATACAAAGTCCATAGAAACGCCATCCCATTTCCACTCTGAAACAAACAACGGTTCCATCAATCCCGACGACTTCTGATGTTCAATCTTTGTTTTCTGACAGACCAAACACGCATACACAAACTCGGAAATTTCCTTTTTCATTCCAGGCCACCAAAATAATTTCTTCAAATCATGATACATCTTAGTAGCACCAGGATGAATGCTCAATCCACTACGGTGTCCTTCTTCCAAAATACTTTTTCTAATCTCAGCAACATCCGGAACACACACTCTATCACCAAACCTCAACACACCATTCTCATCAATTCCGGAACTCACCTCCTTGACCTTGGTTGATCAAAGTCAACTTATCCACTAAACCAACATCAGATTTCTGTCCACTACGAATTTCTTCCAGAATACCACTAGTCAGCTTCAACATGCCCAATTTCACACTATTCGGAGTAGTTTCACATACCAAACTTAAGTCTCCGAATTGTTCCACTAAATCCAATTCACGAACCATTAACATTGACACATGCAAGGACTTCCTACTCAAAGCATCTGAAACAACGTTTGCCTTACCAGGATGGTAATTCAAACCGAAATCGTAATCCTTCAGAAATTCTAACCATCTACTCTGTCTCATATTCAACTCTTTCTGATCAAAGAGATACTTCCGGCTCTTGTGATCACTGAACACTTCAAACCGTGAACCATACAGATAATGCCTCCATAATTTCAAAACGAACACAACAGCTGCCAACTCTAAATCATGAGTCGGATAATTCCTTTCATGAATCTTCAACTGTCTCGAAGCATAAGCCACAACCTGCCTATCTTGCATCAAAACACCTCCTAAACCCATCAAAGATGCATCGCAATACACCACGAAAGATTCTTCCGAATTCAGAAAAATTAAAATCGGAGCACTAGTCAACCTCCTCCTCAACTCTTGGAATCCTTTCTCACAATCTGCATCCCAAACAAACGCTTGACGTTTTCTCATCAACTTAGTCAACAGTAAAGCTAACTTTGAAAATCCCTCGATGAACTTCCTGTAATAACCTGCAAGACCAAGAAAACTACGGATCTTAGAAGCATTTTTCGGCGCTTCCCATTGAGATACCGCTTCTACCTTCATAGGATCAACAGCAATACCGTTCTTGGAAATCACATGACCAAGAAAACTCACTTCACTTAACCAAAACTCGCATTTTGATAATTTCGCATAAAGTTTCTTTTCCTTCAATAATTCCAATACAATACTAAGATGCTTTGCATGCTCTTCATCATTCTTTGAATAGATTAAAATGTCATCCATAAATACCACCACAAATTGGTCAAGATATGGATGGAATATCCTGTTCATATACTCCATAAAAACACCAGGTGCATTAGTAACTCCAAATGGCATAACCGAATATTCGTAATGCCCGTACCTCGTTCTAAATGCAGTCTTCTGAATATCTCCCGCCTTAACACGAATCTGACGATATCCAGACCTCAGATCAATTTTACTAAATACACAAGCTCCAACCAACTGATCCATCAAATCGTCAATCCTCGGCAAGGGATACCGATTCTTGATTGTCACTTTATTCAACTACGTGTAGTCAACACATAGTCTCATCGTACCTTCCTTCTTCTTAACCAACAATACCGGCGCACTCCACGGTGAAACACTAGGCCGAATAAACTCCTTCTCAAGCAACGCTTCCAACTGTTTCTTCAACTCAGACCACTCAGATGCCGACATGCGATACGACATCATCAACACTGGACTAGTTCCAGGAATCAAATCTATAGCAAACTCCACTTCTCTCTCAGGTGGTAGCTCACTAACATCTTCCGGAAACACTTTTGGAAATTCCTTCACCACTAGCAATTCATTACTGCCAGCCTTTTCCTTTTGCTTCCGTCGAAGAATACCACATAAACACCACACCATCATTAACATCTACGCAATTCTAACCATTCATCTCAAATCATTATCCTTATTAGAACCTTCGTCAATTCATATGGTTCACAAGTTTCTACCAAACTTCATTCATGTTCATCACCTTATGTCCCAATTAGATAGCAAGACAATTATATACCATCCAATACGATTTCGTCTACTATCAACAAGAGATTAAGGGTGATCAAGTCCTCAATTTGTCAATAGACATCCGATAATCATACTGGAGTATAAACCATCATTACCAACACTTTCTGTTCTCAGAATCGTACTCACCTTTTTGCACTCCCAACTATAAGTCATGGTCCAAACGATTCCAATAACTCTAACCACACTTGCACCATCTTCTCAAGCAGTACCTCGTACCAATGACTTACAATTGGAACATATCCGGGAAGCATCTCTCGTCCCCCACTTAGTTTCACACTACTCCTGCAATAATCAATCAAAAAAGTAACAAGTACCGACAGTGTTGTACACACATGTCGCGTACAAAGGGATAATGACATTAAGACATTGGTCACAACGACCGACTATGCTTTGATACCACTATTGTAACACCCTTTCTAATTACCCGCGATTTATAAATATTAATCAGAGTATTTAACACATATCAAGAGGCGTCACAATTTTAATATAATTCAAAATTATAACTAAACAGATGCCATGCTTTCACTGGAGAAAATCATTAAATAAATAACCAAAAGTTATGTTTAACAGCGGAAATGAAACATAACAAAATCCACGAATAAATCGTTCATAATCATTCCAGGACAATAAATCGAACATCAAACAAACTAATATTTAATATTCCAAAAAAGGATTTCAAATCAAGCGTTTCCCCAGTGTTACATCTATCAGAGCATGACACTGACACGAGGATTAACTAATGACTCGACTCTAGAAGCTATCCTCACTGATTCCAAGCAGCTAATCACTTCAAATCTGAAATCATCAAAGTAAGGGTGAGATTTCTATCCAATATAAAATGCATTATACGTTTTTAAATACAACAGAATAATTGAATACATTAATCCATTATCCAAACACTTAGTCTTAGTCAATTCACAAAGGCATCTCACACAATGAATATGTAGTATAACAAACAATGGAAATTGCAACACTGGAAACCATCCTAGCATGTTACAATCCCATATGCAATGCAGACTCTATGCATGTGGTACCAAAACGTGAACCGAGTTCACCCACTGCTCCGTTTACATGTGGAAAGACAGCGAAAATGCATGATTCGCCCAGAACACTGAGTCAAGAATCTAATCCATGATTTGCCTAGAACACTGAGTCAAGAATCTAACCTCACTACCTCAAATCCTGGTAATTCTATTGGCTCTGCAAGTTCACTTCCGCACAATGGGAATGAACCAATTAACAATGCTTATGCATGCACCATAAAAGCATGCAACATCAATTCAACGACATATGACCATAACAGAATTCCCCATAATGCCAACATCAACGAGTATCACATGATAACAACATAATCATGAATTAAATTATCACCAAGCATATCTATGCCAAACGCTTACTGATGTGCGATCGACCTAATGTGTCTAACGGCATCTTAACTGCAAGTGCACAACCTATCGCGGTAGTAATAAAAGATTGTCGAATCCACAGGGACTTTGTAATCACTCTAGTGCGGGAAAGTAATGCTAGTTTAGCTAAGGCGGAAATTGTCACGTTTGGTTTAAGGAAGGCTAAGGAAAATAAACTAATTGATTTTAAATTAATAATGAAATGAAACGGTCGGTATGTAATAGGATGGACCTAAGGATCTAATCGAACTTAAGCGTATTAGGATGGTTAACTTAGTTTATCTGTAGAATTAATCAGTTTGAAAACCCTCAACTCACACTTTCGTGGTCTTATCTCGGATTACACGTCTAAAGCCCTATACCTGCTTTCGCTAGCCTATAAGTATTTAGAACATACTTTTTGGAAACTTAATTAATTCTAATTCGTTTTAAAGCGCTTTCACTGTATTTAAATCGAATGCCTAACTTTAGCTATCCGATGAAAATCTCACACTTTCGTGGTCTCGATCCTAACCTATTTACTTTTCTTACTTTCGTAACAAAAAGGTTTTATTTTTAAGCATAAAAAGTTACAACCGGAGTTAAGTTGATTAAGGTTTTAGCTTAAGTTTGATCAGATACCTATTGTCTCTAACTATCCCATACCGACACTAAAGGTTTAGCTAGCCATAATAATCCGAATAAACTCACAAGAAACAAAAGCAAATAAACATAAAGCAGACATTATAAATAATTAATGAAACTTAAATTAATTGATTAAGATGTACTGTAATACAAATGCAAAATAAAGAACCTGAAAATAAAGCAAATACTTCTAATCCTTCTTCCACAGATCGGAAACTTGGACTGTCGGTATTGGAAATACAAATGAATTCTGAAGCTTGAATAAAAATCCTAAACTAGAATAATAATTTCCTAATGTTGGAAATTATTATTTGGGCAGTGAAATTAAACAAAGGAAATAAACAATTGCAGAGGAAAATGTAAACTGAAATAGCAACGGGTTTGATTTCGGCAGAGCTTCCGCACAAGTAAACGTAAAATTGCTCTGTACGTTTTACTTTGAAGGTTGAGGTATTTATAGAAGAGTGCAGACTGGCAGTTGGAGAAGAATTGGACTTCGTGGCTTCACTTGAACGTTCCAAAAATATAGGGACGTGGGTTGAACGTGGCTTCCATTGAGGTTGAGTGAAATCAGGAGTTTAAAACTCCTTCTGTTAAGCTTCTCCACGTTCTGCACGTTTTAACAACTGATATAATGTGCATTACATTCGTGGCAGATGTGTTACGAGCATGTTTCATGTTTTCCTGTGTTACGGTCGTGGCCAAGGTGTTACGGTCGTCACGCGCTTCATGAATGTCTTACGGTCGTGGAAGGTGGCTGATGACCATCACAGCTACAAAATCTGCATTTTCTTTGACAGATTCATCTTTTCTTCTGTTCTTTGACGCTAGCTTTGCATGTTTCATGTTTTCTTCTGTTTTGAGCTAAGTTATGTAATACCTGCAAAAAGTCATGACAAACTCGGAATATTCGAGAGTTAATCGGGTCAAAATAATACAAAACGGGTTAATTTCATGGTGAAAATACGATATGATTTCGTGTTATCAAATTCCCCCATACTTAAACCTTTGCTTGTCCTCAAGCAAAAATAGTCAATTAGAAATATTGGACAAGTTTTTATAGATGCACATATCTAGTATACCTTTTTGTTTTCAAATTATTACGAGAAATCCTTAGTTAGTTCGGCCAAGAAAATTGAGTAAAACAACAACGATACGCTAATGACACAAGCAACAAGCTAGTCGACGACTATCCGTTTTAAACGAAACGTCCAATTATACCGTTATAATTCAACTCAAGGTTTCTCGTTCCTATTTCACCCAGTTTCGTTCTTGCGCAATCACATTAAGCCCATTATCCTTACACGTACGTAGTGGAATAGCCGGTTAGTGGTTCTGATCAAAACACAACGGTTTCTGGCACAATTATGTGGCAACCTCTTATATCTGATTGCAAGATGCGGGTGATCAAACCGTAGTCTTCCCTACCAAGTTTAGTACCAGATGCTTCTAAACCACCTAAACAATGGATTCTCATGTTACTTAGCAAAAGCTCTTGCATCCGTTGGATTAAACGATCGGGTGAGGATCGCCCAATTTAATTGGTGCATTACCTATTTCCTTAAAGCATGTAACATTCTTTTAAAACGATTAACAAGATCATCCACTTATATTCATCGGCTTTCCACGTGGTTTATGCTAGGACTGGTGCCGACTGCTAATATAAACTACTAGGGGCTAATTTAAGACTTAAAACTCAAAGTATCGGTATAACGAAAATGGAGACGAATCGCGCAAGTGGGGAGTCAAAGGTGTCATAACCGTATTGTTCTCGTCGAATCGCTCTCGGCCTTCTAACTATGATTTCAGTTAAGGTAGGTAACTAACGATTATGCGAAAATAAAAGGTGAAAATTTTTGGTATGGCTGAATAAAATGGGGAGAAAATGAAATAATGAAAGATTACTAAAATAGAAATAAAAATTACTCGTTCTAAATTAAGAATGCAGTACTTCTCCCACACTATATCAAACATTGTCTCAATGTTATGATATAATGGCGAGGTTAAATTAAAAATACATCAGAAAAACAAAGAAAACAATAAGGAAAAAGAAAAAGGAAGACTACTGGCGACCACGGCGACTTCTGGTTCGTGATCTTCTGGAGGGAGTGGCTTCAGAGTCGGTGCTCTGGGGTCCAAGAGATGTGACATCCATCCTCAAAGCATTAAGCTCGCTCAGAGCTTCATCAAGTCTTTCATTCATCGAGCGTTGACCACTCAGGATTTGGGCATTTTGCGCGAGTAAGACGTTGAAACGCTCCTGATGTAACCTCTCGGATTTGGCATTAATAAGATTCTGATGATGAATGGCACGGAGAAGTTCGTCATAAGAAGGAGGTGGCGGAGCAGAGGAAGACTCAGGGATGTCAGCAGCGGGATTAGCTCGATCCAATTCTTCCTGCATCTCATCAGCGGGGCCGACAGGTGGTTCTTCTTGTGCTGCTGCATGGCCTTCAGGGGCTTCAAGGTTAAATAGCCAATTGGCTCGGTTCTGAGGATCGATTCGGTCCCTGCAAGGCAAAACGATGTTAGAGTAAACTATGTTCTGTATCACTGGATGGAACTTTTCGTCGCCCCGCTCATGGATAAGGTGGGTTGATTTGCAATAATCCAAGGTAAGCAGAACCGGTGCTCGGGATGGTAGATGAGCAAGGGTGTCACCATGATTCAATGCCAAACCAAGAGAAGTGACAAGCCCTCCGAAATAGAAAGGTTTGCCGCCTCTGGTGCAGATGGAATGAATATGGGCCAGGAGGAAAGGTGCGGTGTTGATTTTCTGACCAGAGAATGCACAGTGCATGAAAAATAGCTCCTTGGAGTTGAGCTTATGGTTGCTATCTCTTGCGAAGATTGTGTTACACAGGATACGGTGGAAGTAGCGAATGGCAGGGTTGTGGATTTGTGTGGCATTGAGGTGATCGTAAGAGTTTGCACGGTTGTTGGTGAGGCTATGCCAAAGGTTGAAAGATTCTTCGCCAAAATTGTCGGGCACACGGAGGTGGGAACCTTCATCGGTGCAGAAATCAAGCAATCGTCCGAACGCGTTCTGAGAGAACTCGTACTCGGTACCGAAGATGCGAAACCTCGCAACACCAGAAAGTTGGTTTGTTGGACCGTTTGGAGTGATGTAGCAAAAAGAGCCGAGGAACTCAAGGGTGAGGTTCTCGTACGTGAGTTGGGGCTGGCTACAGAGGTTCCATAAGTTGACATTCTGAAGAAGACATTGAACACCTTCAAGCAAACCAAGGTCTCTTAGGCAGTCAGTGTCGACATACCTAGTAGGGTGTAGTCCTCGACGTTGGAATTTCAAGAACTTAACACGTTGAGTCTCGCCTTGGTCACCATCACGTAGGGTAATGCCAGGAGTTGGTTGGAGATTGTTCGCCATTTGCATGCAAGAGTGTTTGAGTGAGAATGGGTGTGGGTTTGAAAGAGTGAATGAGAGAATGATACGGGTGAATGGGAGTATATATAGTGAAAAGAGTAATGGGAAGTTTGAGAATTGGAAGGGATTAGTGGTGAGTTTAATGGGGTTAATGGGGAGTGAATGGAGGAAGTGGGACGGTTGGGAAGTTATGGAAGAAGAAGAAAAGAAAGGTTGAAAAAGAGGAATGGCGTTACGCTAAGGTTCTTGATGTAACTCGTATTCTGTCGTAACACCTAGGCGCAGCGTAACATGAAGGGCGTGTGACGGTCGTGGGGGTTTAGTGACGATCGTGGCAGCTACAAAATATGCAATTTTCAACAAAACAGAACACAATTACACAAAGTGATATTTTTATAGAAAACAGAACATATCTCAAGCATTCCAACCACAGTCCAACATAAACATGACATTAATCCATTCAACACATTCCAATATATAATTCGCAATAAAATAGAAAACCATAAACCATTGTAAACAGAATAATGAATGTAAATTGAAATTGAAAACAAACAATTGCATTAATTCAAAATGAGTTACTTGTTCTTTTTGACAGAAAGTGAATGATTGTAAATCTAAAAAATTGAAATGTACTACCTCCGTTCCTATATATAAAGAGACAATTCATTTTTTAAATTCATTGAATAATCAATGTATTTGGTCAATTTATAGACTAGGTACATTGATTATTCAATGAATCTAAAAATTGAATTGTCTCTTATATATAGGAACGGAGGTAGTAATAATCTAATAAAGAATGAAACTACCTAGAAACGAAACAAAATGGGAAAATTCTGAAAACTAAGAATTGAAAAACTGAAAAACTGAAAACTAATAAACTAAGAACTGCTTCATCCAATCTTTGCTTTTTAATGTCTCTAAAGCTTGGGTGATGTTATAGAATTGCTCCACTGTAATGTCAGTTAAACCAATGAGATCCAAACGCATATTCTTCAATTCATTCTTTATTCCATCAATGTCAAGTTTTATAAGAATCCAAAGTGGTCAGAATGGTATTCAAGTGTGTAGTGTATTCTCCTTGGGTTATGTCAGGGGCTACTTGTGCTTCAGCCATATTGGTAAAATCATGGTAACCAGGAGGAGTTTTAGGATCCATTTCGTTTTTAGACATGAAATTATCAGCAACAAAATATGATTGTGGTGTTTCTGGTGTTGAAGGGTGGTCAGGTGGATTCAATTCATACAACCAATTATCACAGTTATGGACACTTACTTGGGCATGGTTTGGAAGGGTAAAAAGAGTAACAACTTCGTTTATTATCAGGTATTCATAAGGTGCAGGGCCTAAATTTCCTATTATTCGGTTATTGAAATAGAAATCAATGTTCATAGGCCTAATTGATCCAAATGGTGCACAATTATTTAGTTGGTAACGAAGTCCAAGAGCATTTGCAATCATTGTAACTAATCCTCCCACACTGACAGGAACATTAGGGTCCTCACTAATGCAGGTAAAGGTTTTCATCAGGAGCGGGACAACATTGACAGGGCGTCCTAGGTTCATACAATAAAGCAGAGATAACTCATCCTTGGATACAGCATTTTGGTTTTGTGCTTTTCCAAACAAAGTGTGGGCAAGAATCCTATGGAAATAGCGGATAGCTGGGTTATGTATCTCATTGTTATCCAAACTTTATGGGTCAGGATGATATTTTCCGGTTAAAGTACCCCAGAAGTAATCCAGCTCAAAATCCAATAAATCTACCTCAAGGGTAGTAAAAGCTAAGGGTCCACTAGGGAATCCTAATAAAGCAGCTAAGTCCCTATGGTTATAGGTGAACTCAATACCTAAAATTCTGAAGGCGATGATTCCTTTTCTGGCTCCGACACCGTGTTCAAGTATATAAACTAAAGAACTCAGGAACTCAAGGGTAAGCTCTCGGTAAGTGATAAACCTAGATTTAAGGTGTGCTTTCTCCCATCCCAATTGGTTAAACATGTAGTAAACACTGTCAGTTATGCCTAAAGTGTCCATAGTGGGTTCATCATGATACAAGGTCAAACTGATGTCTCGTTGAGACAAAGCCTCAAATCGTCTTCTTTGGTTTCTACCTCTAAAGGTGGTTTCCATAAAGTTCTGTGGAGGATCCATAGCAAAAGTAAAGCGGGGAAACAAAGTAGAGGAGAAAGTAAAGAGAGAAAAAAACTTTTCAGAAATCCTGTGAAAATAAAGTTGTTTTGAAATCAGCAGCAGTTTTACAAAAGTTTAAAAAGCAAGTTGTAAAAGAAAAACACAAACATAATAACAAGCAAAAACAAATAAATGGGTTGCCTCCCATGAAACGCTGTTTTTAACGTCATAAGCCTGACGAAGTGCCTAGGGAAAGATCAGTCGGAGAAATAGGTGGCAGTTCTACGAGTTTTAGACTATTCGTATAATCTCTATTTTCGATATGATGATACTGTTTTAACCGCTGCCCGTTTACAATTAACGGGGCACTATTTCTATCCTTAATTTCTACCGCTCCGCTAGGGGGAATACTTTTGTAATTTCGAAAGGACCGGACCATCTAGATTTAAGTTTTCCAAGAAAGAGTCTAAGTCTAGAATTAAATAAAAGTACGACATCTCCCACACTAAATTCTTTCCGAGATAAACGCTTATCGTGCCATTTTTTTTGTTCGTTCTTTGTATATTTTAGCGTTTTCGTAAGCGTCTAATCTTAATTCTTCCAGTTCATGTAAATCAAGAATTCGTTTCTCACCAGCAGCAGTGTAGTTAATATTGAGTGTTTTTATCGCCCAATAAGCTTTATGCTCTAATTCTACCGGGAGATGACATGATTTTCCGTAAACAAGTTTGAAAGGTGTAGTTTCGATAGGAGTCTTATAAGCTGTCCTATAAGCCCATAAAGCTTCGTTAAGCTTGGATGACCAATCTTTTCGAGATATAGCGACAGTTTTTTCTAATATTTGTTTAATCTCTCTGTTCGAAACTTCGACTTGTCCACTAGTTTGCGGATGATAAGGAGTTGCGATGCGGTGCTTGACTCCATATTTAGATAGTAATTTATCAAATATTTTTGAAATAAAATGAGAGCCACCGTCACTAATGACAAGTCGAGTGTAACACGGTGAACTGACTTTGTAGGATTTTTGTATCGCAAATGTGCGGATAGCAAGAGTCGCCACCGACTTTTATTTTTATCCAATTAAGGGAAGGTAAAAGTCTGAAAAAGACCCGTTTAGATTACGAGTTCGGAGAATGGTTATGAAAAGGGAAGGTATTAGCACCCTTTCCATCCGTAGTTATCTACGGGCTCTTAGTTGCTCTAGATCACCTTTTAAAATTGCTTTCTGTGTGTTTGACAAAAATGTTTTGAAAAGGCATTTCGCTTTGACTTTGTAATGACTCATGTAGGAGTGTATACAAAGTGTTCGGAAATGTTTCGTTTTGAAAAGAGTTTGAACTTTGAAAAAGAGTGTGTGGTGTGAAAAGCATTTGGTAGAGCAAGCAACTAAAAGTCTTATCACCTACTCGAATTGGTGGTTTTTGTATTGTTCGTTCCTTTAGAATAGCGCTAGCCATACCATTAGTTGGTAGGTAACTCCATTCGTTGGATGTAGACGGGACATTCGAAGGGACATCGTATGGTCATAGAAAGCAACTTGTAGGAAGTATCCTAGCACATTCGAAGGGACTATCATCATTTTCGTGGCGACAATCGAGGTCAAGATCATGTATTCGGAGGCGACATCGTGGGTCTTATGATCTTTGTATCGAAGGGACTATGATGATTTGTTTGAAGGCAGCGGTGCTAGAATACCTCTACGTTCGAGGACATGACCATATTTGAATTCGTAAAGCAGCGAGAGAATTACCCTAAGGGGTGCATGTGTGAAAGAGTGTGTTGATTCAGATATTTTATCTTGAAGATTAGTGAGCTATGTTGATTATTATCTTGCCATACACGCCTAGTTACTAACATTTATAGGTGCGGAAATTAAAATGCGGAATGTAAAGATGCGGAAAGGTAAATCCTACGCTATTACATGGCTTTGGGGCAGATACATAATTTAAACTTGCGGAAAATAAAAACCTAATTTAAACTATTACATCCCATAGACAATTACATTATTGAAAAATAAAATGATAAAGAAAGAATAAATGCGAATCGGATCAACCTGTAAAAGAATGAGAAATCGGAAAATACGATATGAATCGAACAAGAGAAAAAATGTTAGAAAAATGCAAATTTTTATATGAGAAAATTATTACATGCTGGAAATAATATAAATATGCTAAAATAAATTTTTGGGATTTTTTGGATGCAATTTAATAATTAAAAACTAATTAAATGTAATTAAAATGCAAAAATATGAATAAAAATAAATATGCATGCAAAATTGTATTTTTTAATTTTATAAATTAAATAAAGATTTTATGAAAATAATGCAAAAAGAAAATTAATTTTTGATGATTTTTAAATGCAAAAATAAAATATGAAAAGAATTAAAATTGCATGAAAATATTAAAAATAAAAGAAAATAAGAAAATAAATTGAAAAGTTGAAGTTTTGAAAAAAACAAAACCAGGTCCACGAGGTTGAATGGAGACCTTGGAGTATCTGGAGCAGACCATGCCTTAACCACTGGGACAAGTGGCTCTTTGTGTTTTGAAAGTTGAAATCAATGCATATGTGTCAACGTGTCACGATATTTGAAAATCAAACACATCGTGCGGGCCCAGGCAATTTCAAATGAGCGTCGAGAGAAAGAGATCGTACCCGCATGCGGTCATAGAGTCCACGCCGAGTCACCACCGGAACCTAGGTCATCTTCTCGGTGGTTGATTTTCCAAACTGTAAAAATACTGAATAAACAAGAAAATAGAACCTACCCCTAAATCGGACCTCCACAGATCCAATGGTGATATCCATTTGCGTTGAATCCGCGTGTAATGAGTTTCGAAGAAAACCGAATCCCTAGCAATGGCAACTATCGATTCTCGTGTATGCTTGCATGTAATGGTTCTAATGTGACCTAATCATCATCCTGAGTTCAAACAAGCACACCAAAAACATTAACAATGCATGAAATATTGAAATCAAAATTTAGAAAAATTGCAAACCGGTGAGAGTTCAAGCACGTGATCTGGGCAGTTTTGGGCACGAGTAAAGGTTGCTTTTGATTGCTGGGAACCTCCTGAGCACGTCTGGATGGAAAGCTTTGGCTGAAACTTCTTTGGATTTTGAAATTCGATTTTCAAAAGTTTGAGAAATATTTTGGCAAAATAAGGGTTTGGCTTGAGCTAGGGTTTTGTTCTTTTGGCTTGTGATCTTGCTGAGCATTTATAGAGAAAGTTTGGATGGCAAAAGGAGTGAAAAAAGATTGATCCATCAATGTGCAAATATTTTCCATAAAAAATAAATCAAATTTTGGAAAAAATTTGACTTTCTCATGAATGCAAAGGCTAGCACGAATTTGGTATGAATCATGGGCTTTCTTGGACTTCAAGGAAGATATAAATCCAATCCTTTTTGAAAAAAAATCTTATTTTCATATTTTACATGATTTAATTTTGAATTAAATGTTTTAAAATTCAAATATAAATCATAAAAATAGAAAATTACCATGGCCCAACATTTATGGGTCAAAAATCATGTCATGAACAAGTTTGGACCAAAAGATTTTAGGCCCATTTGGAAAATTTTGCATTTTGACCAAAATGTCCTTTTGTGCAATTGTCCAAAATTTCCCAACTTCTGAATAGTGTATCTTGCTCAATTTTCCACATTTTTGAGTGTTCTTGGAATTTTTGGAAAGCTCTAAGAGTCTTCTAACCAACCTTTTTGGTCTCATCTCAAGTGGAGTTTCCATGCTCAATATATCTTCAAAACAAAAAGTTGACTTTTTGTTGACTTTGAAAATGACCTGTAATCTTTTGAGCTATACCTCTCAAATGAAGCATTTTTTGGACATTCTTGTGAGACATGAAGTTGTAGAGAATTGAATTTCCTTCAAAACAAGAGGTGGTGGAAAATTTACGAGAAAGTATGAGAAAGTTATGATCAGTCAAAGTTCGAGTTGACTTTTCACCTAGAAACCCTAATTTAGAAAGTTTGACTTTTGAGCAAATCTTGAGTTTTCTTGATGAATCATGATCAAACCTTGATCAAATGATGAATGTAACTTCAAAATGAGGATGTTGACCCAAAATTATGAAGTTTGGTTGTATTGACCATAGTTGACTTTTGTCCAATCTGTGATTTTCAACCATCGAGCAATTATGCGAAACTTGATGTGAAGCTTGAAACTTGACATGGAGAATCTTTGAAGCATATGAGAAGGCATGAAGACCATTGGAGATGTTGGAATTCCATCTTGAACGAGAGATACCAAACCCTAGTTTGGGTTGATTGTCTAGGAGAGAGTTTGATCAACTCTTGAGGAATCCTTGAGTATAGATGTATGAAATCTCTTGAGTAGATGGAGGAAAATTTTGGGGTATGACAGCTGCCCTGCTCAATCTTCTTGTCTTGGAGGGTTAGATTGACACGCTTGTCTTCGTGACACGGAGGTAGAAGATGATTGAACACTCGATACACAAAATTTGCACTCGTTTGGTGGATGATGCAGGAATGGGCTTACAGATGCCATTTGGAGAAGTTGGATACTTCGCTGGGGGATGAGTCGTACGCTAGACTCGAGAATGTCGATAGGAGAATTGACGGGGATGGGCTTAAGATGCCATCTAGAAAGATCGATGCTGGGGAGTGAGCCGTACGCTAGGCTCTGTAGATGTTCTTGATAGTGGAAGGAGTGCGAAGATGGGCTTAAGATGCCATCTGGAGGGAGTCGTATGTTAGACTTCGTGTCCATTTTTTGAATGAAGTTATTAGTTTGCATTGATTTTTAACCATATATGCAGCATTCTGAAAGTGAAGCACTGTTGATAAGTAGTCGGAGATGGGCTTAAGATGCCATCCAAGGCAACTGAGTCGTACGCTAAAATTTGTAGTTGCTGTTGATAATAAGAAAGGATCAGAATAAATCTTCGTGCCGATTACTCTGAGGGAGGTAGTAGTTGGCAAAATGTGGATATCTTCCCTGTTGTGCATCGGGTGTTGATCCACTGCCTGTTATCGGAGGATAACCAGAGGCGGTCTTTCGGATAGTTTTCCCGTCGATTCAGGGTTAATCTGGACCATCGTCGGAGGACAACCAAGGCGTATTCGAGATAGTTTTCCGTCGATTGGGGCTTATTCTGGACCATCGTGGGAGGACAACCAAGGGTCTTTGGATAGTTTTCTTGTCGATTCGGGGCTTAATCACGGACTGTTTGCGTCGGTATTATTACACTTTTGGAGAAAACAAGAGGAACTTTGATAGAATATTGGTTAGTTTTATGCAAAGTATGATGCATGACAGTGTATATGAATGACATATGCATGAATTATGACTTTATGAGAAATGTATGAATGATAGATGTTGTGGTATTTCAAAACATATCCATCTTGAAGAAGATGCGGATGTTCTGTTTGAAGATTTCTGACTCCTGTTTGGGGGATTGAGTAGGTGAGAATCCCGCTTTTGAAGGAGAAGAAAGAAATCAGATTCCTCCGATGCACTATCGACCAAGTCTTGGGCCTAGATATTGTTGAGGAAGGTAGAGATTTGAGAGGCTCGTTGTTGGAGATCTCATATAGACTCTGGCGAGGAGGATGCGGGAGGCGATCCGTTGGGGATTAGTGTAGATCTGCTGAGGAATTTAGGAGCGCTCTTGGGAATTCGGCGTGATCTCATTGGAGAGCAATTGGTAGTCGTAGGGAGACTGGTTGGAAGGGAGAATCGTTGTAATCCAGTGGGAGATGAAGATGTGGTTTCCTCGGTGCACTATCGACCAAGTTTGGTCGGATCTTGTTGGGAAAAAGGAAGGATGAGAGATACCCATGGGATAAATACCTTATTGGGGTGAGGTGTTCTTGCTTGGAGGCCGATGTAACATTGCTTAGTTGAGTGGAATTGCTCGTGGATTCCTTTTGCTCTTTGGGAAGTTGTGTTGTTAGTGACACCTTTGTGGGGGATCATGCTCTGTGGGGGAATGTTTTGGTGACTTTCGTCGTCGTCCCAATTCCTGGAGCCTGTAGTAAGTACTTTTGTATGTTCACTTTTCGTATGTTTGTGATTAGATTCTTATTGTCAAATGCGTATAGTCATTCAAAACAAACGTTGGACTTATTGCAAATAACAACAACAAAATTGTAAAGAAAAGCTTGCGTTTATTTGAAAGGTGGCGTATGGCCAAGTTGTTTATACACAAGAAAAGTAAAAAAGCTATGCGGAAACAATCTCGTTAAGTTCCAACTATGCTAGTACTCATATATTTCGACTATCTCATCTCCTTGCTGTCAGTAGAAAGTGAGTAGACTGGTCTTCGCCATTTGAATCTTGAATCTTGATAGTAGTGCAGGAGCGGTGATCTGGAAGAAACATAGTCGTACGCTTACATCTAACTTTTGCCTAGACCGCCCTTTCGGGTTTCAGTCTCGGGATACCCTTTTTGCCCAAGCCGCCATTTCGGTTTTCGACTTGCGGGTGTACATGTTTTGTATATATCCTTAACTTTTGCGAACCTTTTGGTTCGCCAGATGCCCTTATTTTTGCCTAGGTTAACGACCTAGCGGGTCTCTTTATCGTAGTATTTTTGACTATGTCTGCGTTCACGGGGTGTGGGAAGTCTTCACCATCCATGGTGCTAAGTATCATAGCTCCGCCGAAAATACTGTCTTGACTACAAATGGTCCCTCATGGGTGGGAGTCCATTTGCCCCAGGATCACCTTGTGGAAGAATGATGCGCTTGACTACTAGATCACCGACTTGGTAGACTCGGTGACCTTCTTATTAAATGCTCGATCATTCGTTTACGATAAATCATCCATGGCGGATGGGCCTGAGTCGTTTCTCATCAATCAAGTTAATCTGGTCAAGGCGAGTCGGACCCAATCGTCTTCGCCTAACTCGCCTCTGGAGGACTCGGTTGAGGGTATCCGAACCTCGATGGGTAAGACGGCTTCCATACCGTATAGAGAGAGGGAGTTGCCCATGGATGTCCGTCTTTGTGGTCGATAACCATGAAGAGCAAATGGTAACATCTCATGTCAATCCTTGTAAGTCGTCATTTTACGTATAATCTTCTTAATGTTCTTGTTGGCGGCTTCCGTTCATCTTAGGCTGATAAGGAGAAGAATTGTGATGCTTGATCTTGAACTGCGTGCAGAGTTCGGTGATCATCTTGTTGTTGAGATTGGAACCATTATATGTGATAATCCTTTCGGGAGTGCCATACCGACAGATAAGGTTATGCTTGATGAAACGAGCCACAACATTCTTGGTAACAGATCTGACGAGTAGCTTCTACCCACTGGTAAAGTAATCGATTGCCACAAGGATGAAACGATGTCCGTTGGAAGCTGTGGGCTTGATTTCTCCGATCATGTCAATGCCCCACATTGCAAAAGGCCAAGGAGAAGTTAAAACGTTCAGAGGTACTGGAGGTACGTGTACTTTATCGGCATAAATCTGGCATTTGTGACAAGATCGAGCGTAAGCGGGACAATTCGCTTCCATGGTAGACCAATAGTAACTCGTTCTCAAAATCTTCTTAGCCATGGTGTGTCCAGGAGTGGGTACCAAATGCGCCGTGTAACTCTTCCATGATACGTATTCTTTTTTCGGTCTACGGTAGATGCACAAGTCGTGGTTGCGCTTGTATAAGATGCTTCTTGAGGAAGAATTTGGATGCAAATTTTCTCATGAACTTCTTATCATTAACAGATGCCCCTGCGGGATATTCCTGAGTCTCAAGATACCTCTTCACATCGTAGTACCAAGGTTTCTCTTCTGTATCAAGCTCATAACAATATGCTGGCTTGTCAAACTTCTCGATGATGATCTCGGGAGCCTCGTTGTCCCATCTGACCTTGAACATAGATGACATAGTAGCCAACGCGTCTGCCAACTGATTCTCTTCTCGTGGAATGTGGTTGAAAGTAATCTCTTCGAAGTAGGGGATCAAACTTAGAATATGCTCTCGATACGGAATGATATTCAGATGTTTCGTATCCCACTCGCCCTTAATCTGACTGATCACCAAGGCTGAGTCTCCATACACTTGCAAGAACTTGATTCTTAAGTCAATAGCAGCTTTGATACCCATGATGCACGCTTCGTATTCGGCCATGTTGTTCGTGCAACTGAAACACAATCTGGCGGTGAAAGGCGTATGTCCGCCTGTAGGGGATGTAATGATGGCGCCAATGCCATTGCCAAGTGCGTTTGAGGCTCCGTCAAAGACCATAGTCCATCGGGATCCTTGTTCGGGTCCTTCGTCCGGACAGGTTCTTCGCATCGGTGACTAGTAAAACATCTTCATCGGAAATTGAACTGCATAGGCGATAGTCATCTGGCTTGGTGAGCCAAATGATCGGCTACCACACTTCCTTTGATCGCTTTACGAAAGTGTACCGGATGTCATATTCGGTCAAGATCATTTGCCATCTTGCTATTCTTCGGAGAGATGGTTTCTCAAATATGTATTTTATCGGATCCATCTTGGAAATCAAAAGGTAGTGTGAGTTAACATATCTTGTCTTAGTCGGACAGCCCAAGCCAAAGCGTTGCAAGTTTTCTCGAGTGTGAGTATCTTGTTTCCGATCGGTAAACTTTTGCTAAGGTAGTATATTGCATGCTCTTTTCGACCAGACTCGTCATGTTGCCCCAACACACACCCCATTGAATTCTCTAACACTGTCAAGTACATGATAAGAGGTCTTCCTTCAGCAGGCGGCATCAGGATGGGAGGATTCTGAAGGTACTCCTTGATTTTGTCAAAAGCGATCTGGAAATCGTCATTCCATTCCACTACTTGATCTTTCTTTAATAACTTGAAGATTGGCTCACAAGTAGCAGTTAGATGTGCAATGAATCTGGCAATGTAGTTCAATCGGCCCAAGAAACCTCTGACTTCCTTCTCGGTGCGGGGAGCTGGCATCTCTTGAATAGCTTTAAACTTGGCGGGGTCAACCTCAATACCTTTATTATTGACAACAAACCCTAAGAGTTTTCCGGATCTGACTCCAAAGGTGCACTTGTTGGGATTAAGTCTCAATCATGCTTCTTCAACCCAGCAGTTTACGCAAATGATCTAGATGTTCTTCTTGATGCGTGATCGAGCTATCATGTCGTCGACGTAGACCTCTATCTCGTGATGAATCATGTCATGAAATAATGTCACCATAGCCGGATAAGTGGCGCTGCGTTCTTGATCCGAACGGCATAACCTTGTAGCAGAAAGTGCCCCATGTAACAAAAGTAGTCTTCTCCATGTCTTGAGCCATTTTGATCGATTGTAACCGGAGAAACCATCCATGAAGGAGAAAACCTTATCTTTGGCGGTGTTGTCAACGAACATCAATATGAGGAAGTGGAAAATCATCTTTCGGACTTGCTTTGTTCGGATCTCGTAATCCACACACATTCGTGCCATCCTTCTTAGGTTCGGTACCACATTTGCAACCTTTGGGGATAAGAGGTGACATCTAAGAAACCAGCGTTGAACGCTTCATGACTTGACTTCAATTTTCTCGACATCTCGGGGCGACGCGAATACCTTTCTTGGGAGAAAACCTTCTTTTGTTGGCGGTGTGCACTAATATCAATGTCCAACCGGCATGTCTTCGTATGACCAAGCAAAACCTCAAGGTAGTCTCATAGCATCTGAACCAACCTTTCTTTAACACTTCTCAAGACCCGCTCCTATCTTGATCTCTTTTTGTCTTCGTCGGTACCCAAATTCACAACCTCAACTTGCTCTTCGGTGGTCAGTATAACTCGCTCTTCCTTGTAGCAGTCGCAAGTTCTCCGGCACTTCACAATCTTCCTCACTTTCGTCTTGGCTTGGTAGATCGGATTATCGAAGTCATATTTAGCACTAGCATAGTTATTAACGAGATTGGAGTGATTACAGTGTATCACGTGGGTGTGTGTAAGAACACATAGCTTTTGAAGGGTGATAAAGTAAAGAAAGAAAACAAACAATTGAATGCAAAAGTCCAACGATTTATTGAATGAAAATACGCAACGAGATAATAACCCTCAAAGCGAGCCATGATGCCGGGCAAGGCACTAGGCTTTCAAAGTTTATTGTTCAAAACATAAAGAAATACGAAAAGCAAAACAAAACAAGAGCAATTACTCGACTAAAGGAGATTGGTATGCGTCTTGATCTTCCAATTGCCGAGCCCATTGTCCGGAGTTGGGAAGATCCACTTGTCGATGTCGAAGTCGTTGTCGCCGTCTTCTATAGCATGGATTCCACTCCGATGCGAAAGGAAGTTGGCCGGCACGTCGCGGCGTCATCTTCGACCCTTGATGGTGAAGCCTAAACCGTCTTGTCAAATTTGAAAGGAAGATCGGGCTGACCCCAAATAGTACTACCTTCTTCAACGGCTTGAGCATCTTTCAAAGAGGCCATCCTAGGAGGAGCTTGTGTAACTTCGGAGTGTGAGAGGAGTCAACAGCATGACTCGGGTATTGTTTCAAAAGCTTGACAGGAGTCTCAAAGAATTCTCCTTCCATCTCGAGTATCGGAATGATCAGATGGTGACCATATACTCTTCTTCACACATCGTAACAACCTTCCCTTTCACCGGGTACTTGACGATGCAAGGTAGAGGTACACGCGCCCCATGTATCCAAGGGCGCCCAAGTAGGCGAGTAAGTGGGACGGATGTCCATGACAAAGAATGTGGAGTCAAAAGTCCGGAACCGACTTTGCAGTGATGAGCTCTCCAAGTACTATTCGCTTAGAACCATCAAAAGCTCTCACAATAATGTCCTGATTCGTAACCAACCCTTGATATCAAGTCGATCAAAAGCGCCTTGGGAGGATATTGAGCGAAACCGGTATCAACCAAAACGTGAGATAATGTAATGCCCTTGCATTCACAGAGATGTGCAAGGCTTTGTTGTGTTTCTTTCGGAAGGAATCAAATCGACATCGAGAAGCCTAGGCCGTTGTTGGCAGCCGTGCTAGCAAACTTCAAACCGTCGGTGGTAGTGTCTTGCGATGCGTGAGCATTCTTGAAACTTCACCAAGGCTTAGCATGAGCCTTAGAGCACAAGAGCGAGCAAGCATGGAGATCTTGGACGGTCATCCCAATTGTTCCACAACATTGTAGTCACTTTTCTTGATTATCTTGAATTTCCTCCATTTCTTGTTTGGAGGTGTCTTGATAACTTCCTTTGGTACTTAGTGACGGGATGAGTCATGGTTCTTTCCCTCTAGCTTGGGAAGGGATTGAATAGTGGAATGCGGTTGAGTCGCGGTGTCTTTTGGAGGAGAGATATGGAGAATACCCTTCCGGTTAGTCACCTTACTTGATCCGGTGATGTTGTCAATGTCGGGAATGGTAGCTTCAATAAGATCTTCAATGGTCGAGGGTCTTGCTTGCGCCATGATAGTAAACATCGACTCCATAGTTCCAAGGATAGCTTTGTCGGAGGAATATGGAAATGGCCTTGGAGAAGTGATAATGAGAGGTGCCACTCTAGGCGAGGATCGTGAGAGGAAATCCTTATTGTGTTAACATCACATAATCTTAGGAAATCGTCACCCCATCCGATCGCCTTAACATCTTCAATAGGAATCTTGTAACTCTCAGGAACAGTGTACTTCACCATGTAATCATACTTTCCACTTGGCTGCCCCAAGGTATCCCACACGGATGGTGCAGTTTCTTCGCATTGTCAATCTTCAACTTAGACATTTCTTCACACACACACTAGTGGTTTCGAAAATAGTATCTCACGATTGTCCATCATGCATTGAACCGTCTTCTCAACCAAGCACAACCATCAGGTGCGGATGGGCACCGACAATTCTCGGGCATCCGGGTTGACACCGCTTGCAACAAATTCTTCTTAACATCATCATAGGAATGGTCAAGTCATCTATGTTGAAAACATAAGTATCATCCTGTGACATTGGAACTCTTGTCATGATTAGGCATAGGCGCGTTGATCACATTCGGTCTCAGCGGGAGGATCAAACTCAATCTGCTTAGCTTCAATCATATCTTGAATCTTGTTCTTCGAGCCCAACAATTGTCGATGTCATGCCCAGGCTATTGGAATGGTAAGCACACTTAGCATTAGGATTGTACTGAGAGGAAGTGTTGACATTCGAGGAGGATCCCTCAAGGTAATCACTCGCTTTCAACATGTGTTGCAAGGCTTGCGACAAAGGCATGTTGATCTTAAACTGTCTTCGTGGCGTTACGTTCTGGCGCGTCTCGTGAGGTTGTCTTGATGTAGGATTGGAGATCACAATGCCCCATGATTGAGCGGTCGGTCTTGGCTCGGCTTTTCGACCATACACAACATTAGCTTCTTTCTTAGCACCAAAAGATCTCTTCGACATTTGAAGATGTCTCTACGAATCTTTCCACTCTTGATACCGCCTTCAATACTTGTCAATATCACTCGGTGAATCGGTGAGAGTTTCAATTAGATGATTAAAGAATTGGCCGTCGGTGTTCCCATAAACATATCAACCAACTCCCTATTGGACAAGGGTGGTTGAACTCTGCCTGCTAGATCTCTCACACGAGCATACTCCTTGAACTTCTCATCACGACCCATAGACATGCTTTGTAGTTGTATGCGAGGGTGTCAATTCGACATTGTACTCATACTTGTTGAAAGCATCTAAGTCACTCCAAGTACGGATACGGTCGTTCTCTAGCTGATAGTACCATTCCAATTGAGTTCTGGAAAAACTCTCTTGAAAATAGTGCATCCACAACTTTCTGTCATCAGTGTGGGGATTGATTTTCTGGACATAGGACTTCAAATGCAGCTTAGGGCAAGACATGCCATCATACTTAGCAAAAGTAGGAACTTTGAACTTGGGAGGAATCACAACACCATGGACAAGACTCAGATCATCAAAATTCAGCCCGGACATCTTCAGGTTTTCCACAGCATTCAAACGGTCTTCAAGTTGCTTGTACTTGTCATCCTCATCAGAGTATTGGCCATCATCATAGTTCTTCTCAAGCTCAGTGACCGCCTTCACCATCACCCTTGTTACTTTGTTCGGTCTTGACACTTCCTTGAGAGCTCTATCCGACGACCTCTTAGGACCACCTTTGTAGCGTCTACCCATGCTGAGGAGACCAACAACCTTCTTCTTTCTGTTGATGAGCTTCTTCAGATCTTCTTGGCCTTGGACCAAGCTGGTGAACATCTGCTAAAACTGAGCATTCTGAGCTTGAAGATCTTTGACGGACTGTTCAAGAGCCATTTCATGCTAAAATAAATAGCGAGCAAATGAGAAAACCAATCTTCAATGTACCTGTGATGCGATGTTATGCTATGATATGCAATGTTTATGCGAATGCAATGCAATGTTTTCAAGGACCTTAGAGATTTAAATTTGTTAAACAAGCAATGAACAAACATTTATTAGTACTCTTTTATTATTCTTTTTCTTTTAAGTACAAAAGATAGTTCAAGACAAGAACAACAGAAAAGCATAAAAATCCGAAAGCTCTAAGTCTCCCATGGGCGCTTCCTCTTGGTGCCGATGTAAGCGTTGATGTTTCGCTCCTCGTGAAGTAGCTTTGTCAATTCTAGCACTTTCTTCTCACTTGCATAGCACTGAGCTTCAAAGGTATCCCTCTCTTCTTTAAGCTGAATCCAGGATCTCTTCAAGTCTTCAAAATCAGTAGGCATGTCGGGATAGAGAACGGTATAGGGTGCGTCACCTATAGCAACAGGTTCCATAATTACTGGTAGAACAGGCGTGAATGGCATCATGAGGTTTTGAGCTCGAGCTCGCACCCATTTGAGGTAAGGTTCCCAAGGAATGGAGTTCGGGTGCCCCAAAGTCTTGGTATCAGTCTTCTTTACCATGCCCCAAGCGTGTATGAACCTTTGTCGGTAATTCTGGAGATCGTGATTGTAGTCGAACACAATATCTTGGAGAAGCATATCATGTGGACCATCTCTTGGCAAAACCAAACCGACGTAGAGCTAAGGAAGGGTTGTAAGTAATACCTCCCTTATACCAAGGAGTGGTACATTAGGAATTCTCCACAACGCTCAATGAATGTGAAGTCCTTTTGAGAGAAAAGCTCCAACGGATATCCGAATGAGAGAGTGACATCAACCTTTGAGACCATCTCGACCTTTGTTCATTCTTCAAAACGATGGAGGAAGGTGCGAAATAAACCACCGGAAAGTAACGGTATACAACACATGAGAGTTCCTTGTCTTTTATAATGAGTGTGGAGAGAATGTAGGATATCTCCAAGTAAAGTAGGCACGGGATTACGGGTAAGAAACAACTTGATGGCATTGACATCTATGAATTGATCCGAGTTAGGAATAGAACCAAACCATAGATTAGCAAGGCCACAATGTCTTCGAATGCATGGAAACTCATAACTTTGAGGAATTCTCGGGCTTTCTTAATTAGGAACTTGGAAAGTAAACCCTTAACTCCACTTCTTGTTTCCCAATTGGCTTCAATGTCCGAGCGCTTAAGATGTAGCGGATGCAATGTCTTTGTACTTAGGAACCTTTTCTAGACCGTGAATGGCATTTGGTCAAGAATAGGTATCCCAAGTAGCTTAGAGAACTCTTCCAAGGTAGGAACCAACGATAATCTGGAATGTAAAGCAATGGTATTTCGGATCGAAGCTGAATAGGACATGCATCATATCTTCTTCAAAACGGAGATAACCAAATCAAGTAGATAACCATGTCTTTTGATGAACTGAGCATGGTCGGAATTTCAAACCAATTCTTTGAGTGAGAAGGTATACCCATGAAGTTGATTCGGATAGTCTTTCTAGAAGCCATAATACCCTACAAAACAGAGCAAAGATAAATCCCTAGGTCCTTGAAATAGTTAGAAATGATATGCAATGCAAATGATGTCATGATGTCATGTTTAGCACACACAACAATTCACACAATGAGCCTTGGGTTAAGGCTTGCATGAGGTATAGGTGATTACCCACCAAAAGTTTGAGTTGGTTCATCCCTCCTATAATAGTAACGGGTTCTAGGAATCTCACATCATTGATCTTTCTCGTAGGCGTTTATTTCAATACGACCAAGTGGTCGACCGAAAATATCCCAAAAGTATGATCTCAATGAGCGTAGCATCGAGTATCAACCAACCTCGGTCTACACCAAAGCCGGCCATCTCACTACCTTCTAATGGCCAAGATGGGTCAATTAAGGTTCTAAAAGTTTAGTTAGCGCTTGATGACACCACGCAGAAGCCAAATACTATTCTCAACTTGGAAATGAAGAGTATCAGGACATCCAAAGTGTCACGCTAACGTAGCCATCATGTTGACCGTTTAGTTATACGTCTAGCGGTCGCGATGATTTATTGCTACTTACCTAAAAGGAAACCCGGATCCGGGTGTAGGATCCCCCACAAATATAATACCCAAGCAACCCTTAAAGATAAAGCATACAAGTCAAATAAAAAGCAATAAAGGTTATCTAGAAATCCCTAAGGCAATTCTCTCTTTTAGGGTAAGTCCCCAGCAGAGTCGCCAGTTCTGTAACACGGTGAACTGACTTTGTAGGATTTTTGTATCGCAAATGTGCGGATAGCAAGAGTCGCCACCGACTTTTATTTTTATCCAATTAAGGGAAGGTAAAAGTACAGAAAAAGACCTTCGTTTAGATTCTGAGTTCGGGAGAATGGTTATGAAAAGGGAAGGTATTAGCACCCCTTTCCATCCGTAGTTATCTACGGGCTCTTAGTTGCTCTAGATCACCTTTTAAAATTGCTTTCTGTGTGTTTGACAAAAATGTTTTGAAAAGGCATTTCGCTTTGACTTTGTAATGACTCATGTAGGAGTGTATACAAAGTGTTCGGAAATGTTTCGTTTTGAAAAGAGTTTGAACTTTGAAAAAGTGTGTGGTGTGAAAAGCATTTGGTAGAGCAAGCAACTAAAAGTCTTATCACCTACTCAGAATTGGTCGTTTTTTGTATTGTTACGTTCCTTTAGAATAGCGCTAGCCATACCATTAGTTGGTAGGTAACTCCATTCGTTGGATGTAGACGGGACATTCGAAGGGACATCGTATGGTCATAGAAAGCAACTTGTAGGAAGTATCCTAGCACATTCGAAGGGACTATCATCATTTTCGTGGCGACAATCGAGGGTCAAGATCATGTATTCGGAGGCGACATCGTGGGTCTTATGATCTTTGTATCGAAGGGACTATGATGATTTGTTTTGAAGGCAACGGTGCTAGAATACCTCTACGTTCGAGGGACATGACCATATTTGAATTCGTAAGGCAACGAGAGAGAATTACCCTAAGGGGTGCATGTGTGAAAGAGAGTGTGTTGATTCAGATATTTTATCTTGAAGATTAGTGAGCTATGTTGATTATTATCTTGCCATACACGCCTAGTTACTAACAGTTTATAGGGTGCGGAAATTAAAATGCGGAATGTAAAGATGCGGAAAGGTAAATCCTACGCTATTACATGGCTTTGGGGCAGATACATAATTTAAACTTGCGGAAAATAAAAACCTAATTTAAACTATTACATCCCATAGACAATTACATTATTGAAAAATAAAATGATAAAGAAAGAATCGTCTGAATCGGATCAACCTGTAAAAGAATGAGAAATCGGAAAATACGATATGAATCGAACAAGAGAAAAAATGTTAGAAAAATGCAAATTTTTATATGAGAAAATTATTACATGCTGGAAATAATATAAATATGCTAAAATAAATTTTTGGGATTTTTTGGATGCAATTTAATAATTAAAAACTAATTAAATGTAATTAAAATGCAAAAATATGAATAAAAATAAATATGCATGCAAAATTGTATTTTTTAATTTTATAAATTAAATAAAGATTTTATGAAAATAATGCAAAAAGAAAATTAATTTTTGATGATTTTTAAATGCAAAAATAAAATATGAAAAGAATTAAAATTGCATGAAAATATTAAAAATAAAAGAAAATAAGAAAATAAATTGAAAAAGTTGAAGTTTTGAAAAAAGGAAACAAAACCAGGTCCCTGTGAGGTTCGAACTGGAGACCTTGGAGAGTATCCTGGAACAGGCCATGCCTTAACCGCTGGGACAAGTGGCTCTTTGTGTTTTGAAAGTTGAAATCAACTGCATATGTGTGTCAACGTGTCACTGATATTTGAAAATCAAACACAGTCAGCGCGCGGGCCCCAGGCAATTTCAAATGAGCGAATCAGAGAAAGAGATCGTGCCACGCATGCGGTCATAGAGTCCACGCCGGAGTCAGCCACCGGAACCCTAACGCCGGTCATCTTCTCCGGTGGGTTGATTTTCCAACCTGTAAAAATACGCGAAATAAACAAGAAAATAGAACCCTACCCCCCTAAATCGGACCTCCTGAATCCAATGGTGATATCCATTTGCGTTGAATCCGCCTGTGTAATGAGTTTCGAAGAAAAACCGAACTGCCCTAGCAATGGCAACTATCGATTCCTACGTGTATGCTTGCATGTAATGGTTCTAATGTGACCTAATCATCATCCTGAGTTCAAACAAGCACACCAAAAACATTAACAATGCATGAAATATTGAAATCAAAATTTAGAAAAATTGCAAACCGGTGAGAGTTCAAGCACGCGATCTGGGCAGTTCTGGGCACGAGTAAAGGTTGCTTTTGATTGCTGGGAACCTCCTGAGCACGTCTGGATGGAAAGCTTTGGCTGAAACTTGCTGGATTTTGAAATTCGATTTTCAAAAGTTTGAGAAATATTTTGGCAAAATAAGGGTTTGGCTTGAGCTAGGGTTTTGTTCTTTTGGCTTGTGATCTTGCTGAGCATTTATAGAGAAAGTTTGGATGGCAAAAGGAGTGAAAAAAGATTGATCCATCAATGTGCAAATATTTTCCATAAAAAATAAATCAAATTTTGGAAAAAATTTGACTTTCTCATGAATGCAAAGGCTAGCACGAATTTGGTATGAATCATGGGCTTTCTTGGACTTCAAGGAAGATATAAATCCAATCCTTTTTGGAAAAAAATCTTATTTTCATATTTTACATGATTTAATTTTGAATTAAATGTTTTAAAATTCAAATATAAATCATAAAAATAGAAAATTACCATGGCCAAGCATTTATGGGTCAAAAATCATGTCATGAACAAGTTTGGACCAAAATATTTTAGGCCCATTTGGAAAAGTTTGCATTTTGACCAAAATGTCCTTTTGTGCAATTGTCCAAAATTGCCCAACTTCTGAATAGTGTATCTTGCTCAATTTTCCACATTTTTGAGTGTTCTTGGACTTTTTGGAAAGCTCTAAGAGTCCTCTAACCAACCCTTTTGGTCTCATCTCAATTGGAGTTTCCATGCTCAATATATCTTCAAAACAAAAAGTTGACTTTTTGTTGACTTTGAAAATGACCTGTAATGTTTTGAGCTATACCTCTCAAATGAAGCATTTTTTGGACATTCTTGTGAGACATGAAGTTGTAGAGAATTGAATTTCCTTCAAAACAAGAGGTGGTGGAAAAATTTCTGAGAAAGTATGAGAAAGTTATGATCAGCCAAAGTTCAGTTGACTTTTCACCTAGAACCCTAATTTAGAAAGTTTGACTTTTGAGCAAATCTTGAGTTTTCTTGATGAATCATGATCAACCCTTGATCAAATGATGAATGTAACTTCAAAATGAGGATGTTGACCCAAAATTATGAAGTTTGACTGTATGTTGACCATAGTTGACTTTTTGTCCAATACAACTGATTTTCAACCATCTGAGCAATTGTCTGAGGAAACTTGATATGTGAAGCTTGAAACTTGACATGGAGAATCTTTGAAGCATATGAGAAGGCATGAAGACCATTGGAGATGTTGGAAGTCCATCTTGAACTGAGAGATACCAAACCCTAGTTTGGGTTGATTGTCTAGGAGAGAGTTTGTCTGATCAACTCTTGAGGAATCCTTGAGTATAGATGTATGAAATCTCTTGAGTAGATGGAGGGAAAATTTTGGGGTATGACATCGAGGAACACCAAAACGCGGGAAAATTATATTCTTAAAGAGCTTTATCACCACTCGTGTGTCATTTGTAGGAGAAGCTATTGCTTCGATCCATTTCGAAACATAATCGACAGCTACGAGTATAAACTTGTTTCCAAAAGAAGATGGGAAAGGTCCCATGAAATCGATTCCCCAAACATCAAATACTTCAACTTCTAGTATTCCTTTCTGAGGCATTTCATCGCGTCTTGAGATATTACAAGTGCGTTGGCAGCGATCACAGTTTTTAACGGCGATGTGGACATCCTTCCACAGGTTAGGCCAGAAAAGGCCGGCTTGGAGAATTTTGGCACATGTTTTAGAGGTGCTAGCATGTCCTCCATAAGGAGATGAATGGCAATGGGAAATGACATCTTCTATTTCTTCGTCGGGTATACAACGGCGGAAAATTCCATTTGGTCCTCGTTTGAATAAAAGTGGTTCGTCCCAATAGTAACTCTTGAGATCATGGAAGAATTTCTTTTTCTGTTGGTAAGTTAAATCTAGTGGAAGCGCACCGGCAGCTAAATAATTAACTATGTCAGCATACCATGGCAGTCCTACAGTCATATTAATGGCTTCCACGACTTCCTTAGCTTCTGGTTTGTTTAAATCCAATTGAGCTAGGTCGCTTATCATATGTGCTATCAGATGCTCATACAGAAAATCGTCGTTAATTGGCACTTGTTCGGGTTTTACACCTTCTAATCGGGATAAGTGATCTGCTACGATGTTTTCGGTGCCTTTCTTATCTTTAATTTCCAAGTCGAATTCTTGTAAAAGTAAGATCCATCGGAGGAGTCTGGGTTTTGCATCTTTCTTGGCAAGGAGATATCTGATAGCAGCGTGGTCCGTATAAATGATGATTTTTGCTCCTACGAGGTAAGAACGAAATTTGTCAAGTGCGAAGACCACGGCTAAGAGTTCTTTTTCAGTTGTGGCGTAGTTCATCTGAGCTGAGTCTAGCGTTCTGCTGGCGTAGTAAATTGCGTGAAGTTTCTTTTCTTTTCTTTGTCCAAGAACCGCGCCTACAGCGTAATCACTTGCATCGCACATGATTTCGAAAGGTAACCTCCAATCAGGTGGTTGCATGATTGGTGCAGAAATAAGTGCGGCTTTAAGGGTTTCAAAAGCTTTGAGACAATCGTCATCGAATATGAACTCAGCATCCTTCATTAATAGACCGGTAAGTGGTTTGGTAATTTTCGAGAAATCTTTAATAAATCGTCGGTAAAAACTGGCGTGTCCTAGAAAACTTCGTATCTCTCAAACGGTCTTAGGTGGTTGGAGTTCTTTAATCACTTCTATCTTAGCTTTATCAACTTCAATTCCTTTATTGGAAATAACATGTCCGAGTACGATTCCTTCTCTGACCATGAAATGGCATTTTTCCCAGTTGAGCACAAGGTTTACTTTCACACATCGTTCTAAAACACTCTCTAAATTAGATATACATCCTTCAAAGCTTTGTCCACACATAGAGAAGTCGTCCATAAACACTTCCATGATGTTATCAATGAAATCTGCGAAGATAGCCATCATACATCGTTGAAAGGTTGCTGGGGCATTACATAATCCAAAAGGCATTCGTCTGTACGCGAACGTTCCATAGGGACACGTGAATGTAGTCTTCTCTTGATCATCAGGGTGAATTGGAATTTGGAAAAATCCGGAATAATCGTCTAAATAGCAGGTCGAGTTTGTTCAGTATCGAGGAATTCGTATCGTAGATTGTTAGGTAAAACTTTCAATTCTAGCTTTGGTTTTTTTGGACATGGCATATGATTAGGTGTAAGTGCTAGACTTTCGCTTAGACTGTCATTTCTATATGGTTCTCGCCAATTGTCGTCTTCGAATATCAGAGGGGTTTGAATTTTCATTATTTCGGAATATGTGGTTTGTTCAGCTTCCATCTCTCTTACGCACTCATCTATAATATCGAGTAAATAACATGTGTCATTCATGGCGGGTGCTTGTAGAAATTGAGTGAGGATGAATTCCACTTTTTCCTCTCCGACTTTGAATGTTAGTCTGCCCTTCTTTACATCAATTATAGCTCCAACTGTAGCTAGGAATGGTCTTCCTAATATGATAGGGTATGAATCTTGGTAATGTCCATGATTATGAAATCGGTCGGGATATAGAATTGACCTATTCTAACTGGAACATTTTCAATATGCCTCTGTTATAGCGATCGATCGCTAATTGAGAGACATCTTTGTGGGTCTAAGTTCTCCCATTTCCAGCTTTTTACAAATAGATAGGGGCATGACACTGATACTTGCTCCTAAGTCACATAGAGCTTTGTCTATGACGAATTTTCCAATGTTACACGGTATAGAGAAACTACCTGGGTCTTTTAACTTAGGAGGCATGTTATTCTGAATAATAGCACTACACTCAGCAGTGAGTGTAACTGTTCCATTATCTTCTATCTTTTTCTTGTTAGATAGGATTTCCTTAAGAAATTTAGCATACGAGGGCATCTGGGTGATGGCTTCTGTGAACGGTATTGTGATATTTAATTGTTTCAAAAGTTCCACAAATTTCTTGAATTGGCCCATCGATTTAGAATTGGTTAATCTCTGAGGATACAGAATTTGTGGTTTATAAGGCGGTGGAGGCACATAAGGTTTCCCTTTTTCTACAGCCTCTTGGTTTTCGTTTTCGTTTTCTTTCGGTTCGTTCTCGTTTTCACTTGGCTTGTCTTGCTTTTGATACATTGTTGGGTTTTCTAGTCTTGGATCAACAGGTCCGTCAAGTTCTTTTCCACTTTTTAATATCACGGCATTAGCGTGTCCTTTTGGGTTAGGTTGTGGTTGACCAGGAAATATTCCAGCGGGAGCAGCAGTAGGTGCTTTCTGTTGAGCTACCTGTGAAATCTGAGTTTCAAGCATCTTGTTATGGGTAGCTAAAGCATCGACCTTGCTAGATAATTGCTTAATTTGCTCATTGGTGTGTAAGTTCTGATTTAAAACATCCTTATTGGTCTGGGATTGAGAAGCAATGAAATGTTCTATCATAATTTCAAGGTTAGATTTCCTAGGAATGTTGGAAGTATTAGGTCCGTTATTAGGATGATTCGGGATAGCTTTCGGATAACCAGGTGGTGCAGCAGGAGCTTGTCCAGGAGCATACAACGCATTGTTGCTTTTGTACGAGAAATTTGGATGATTCTTCCAACCTTGGTATACGTGTTACTGTAGGGATTTCCTTGCACGTAGTTGGCTTGTTCGGCTGGTACTCCGGTCAGAAGGGGGCATTCTGGAGCAAGATGTGATTGAATACCACATAAATCGCAAGTTTGGACCACTGCAGCTACGGTAGCTGCGGGAGTGATGGAAAGGTTCTCTAGTTTTTGGGTAAGAGCTTCCACTTTAGCATTAACTTGATCCAGGCTATTCACTTCGACCATGTTACCTTTCGTTTGAGATTTCTCTACATTAGCTCTCTCGCTTCCCCATTGGTAATGGTTCTGAGCCATGCTTTCGATAAGTTGGTTCGCATCGGCGTATGGTTTATCCATCAGTGCGCCACCAGCAGCAGCGTCTATAGTTAATCTTGTATTGTACAAGAGACCGTTATAGAATGTGTGAATAATCAACCATTCTTCTAAACCATGATGAGGACAGAGTCTTAGCATATCCTTGTATCGTTCCCATGCTTCGAATAAAGATTCATTGTCTTTTTGTCTGAAACCATTGATGTTGGCTCTGAGCAAAGCAGTTTTGCTTGGAGGAAAATATCTAGCTAAGAAGACTTTCTTCAACTCATCCCAAGTAGTGATCGAGTTGGAAGGAAGAGATTGGAGCCAAGCGCGAGCTCTGTCTCTTAAAGAAAAGGGAAATAGGCGCAATCGTATTGCCTCGGGGTTTACTCCGTTCGCTTTCACAGTGTCTGCGTACTGCACAAACACTGACAGATGTAAATTTGGGTCGTCAGTAGGAGCTCCAGAAAACTGGTTCTGCTGAACGGCGGAAAGAAGCGAAGGTTTCAGCTCGAAATCGTTTCGAGCGATAGCAGGAGCTGCAATACTGTTATGGGGCTCCGCTTGAGAAGGAACTGCGTAATCCTTAAGAGGACGAGGTGGAGGAGGTGGATAAGCCATTCTTCGTAATTCGTTGAGATCTGGAAGTTTAGACGGAGGAAGATTGTGGAGCTCACGGTACTGTAACACGGTGAACTGACTTTGTAGGTTTTTGTATCGCAAATGTGCGGATAGCAAGAGTCGCCACCGACTTTTCTTTTATCCAATTAAGGGAAGGTGAAAAGAACAGGAAAAGACCTTCGTTAGATTACGAGTAAGGGAGAAGGTTATGAAAAGGGAAGGTATTAACACCCCTTTCCATCCGTAGTTATCTACGGGCTCTTAGTTGCTCTTAGATCACTTTAAAATTGTGCTTTCTGTGTGTTTGACAAAAATGTTTTGAAAAGGCAATTCGCTTTGACTTTGTAATGATTCATGTAGGAATGTATACAAAGTGTTCGGAAATGTTTCGTTTTGGAAAGAATTTGAACTTTGACAAAAAAGTGTGTGGTGTGAAAAGTATTTGATTTGAGCAAGCAACTAAAAGTCTTATTACCTACACAGAATTGGTCGTTTTCGTGTTATTTTACGTTCCTTTAGAATAGTGCTATCCATACCATTAGTTGGTAGGTAATCTTATTTGTTGGATGTAAACGGGACATTCGAAGGGACATCGTATGGTCATAGAAAGCAACCTGTAGGAAGTATCCTAGCACATTCGAAGGGACTATCATCATTTTTCGTAGGCGACAATCGAGGGTCAAGATCATGTATTCGGAGGCGACATCGTGGGTCTTATGATCTTTGTATCGAAGGGACTATGATGATTTGTTTTGAAGGCAACTGTGCTAGAATTCCTCTACGCTCGAGGGACATGACCATTTGTATTCGTAAAGGCAACGAGAGAGAATTACCCTAAGGGGTGCATGTGTGAAAAGAGTGTGTTGATTTCAGGTATTTTTATCTTGAAAATTAGAGTGGGCTATGTCTGATTTTATCTTGCCATACACGCCTAGTTACTAACAGTTTATAGGGTGCAGAAAGTAAATTGCGGAAAGTAAAAATGCAGAAAGATAAATCCTACGCTATTACATGGCTTTGGGGCAGATACATAATTGAAAAATGCGGAAAATAAAAGTCCTAATTAAACTATTACATCCCATAGGAAGTTACAAAATATGAAAAGAAAGCGATAAAAGAAATCGTCCGAAACGGAATAACCTGTGAAAAGATGAGAAATCGGGAAATACGAGAAAATCGAACAAGAGGAAAATGTTAGTAAAAATAATAATTTTTTAATGAGAAAAATATTTCATGCAAGAAACAACATTAATATGCTAAAATAATTTTTTGGGATTTTTTGGAGTTAATTTAATAATTAAAAATCAATTAAAGGTGATTTAAATGATAAATTAACAATTAAATTAAATATGCATGCAAAAATAATATTTGAAATTCTAGAAATTAAATAAACATTTTCTGTAAATAATGCAAAAAGAAAAATTTTTTTTGGTGTTTTTAAATGCATGATAAAAATAATTGAAATTAAATTAAAATGCATGGAAAATATTAAAATAGAAAATATAGAAAATATGAAAAAATGTGTTAGTTTGTAAAGAAACAAAAATAAGTGGTCCTTGTAGGAATCGAACCGGTGACCTTGCTTTCACAACCCCCACGCCTTGACCAACTGAGCTGGCTTGCACAACTGTTTGAAAATCAGAACGAATAGATTGTAAACGGGTGTCACTCCCTGGTTGCACCGATCTCGTGCCAAGCTTCATCTTCTTCGTTTTGAATTTTTGAAAACATAGCGTCGGCCTCAGTGCGACGCTATAGTCCCTGCATTTTCCAAAATCTCATACACATAATATAAATTAGTTGTGAGTACATGAATCGATTGGAAATCACATTCTAAACACAATGGTGGTGGTCTTATGGTCCAATTTATCCATTTTAAAGAAGCCCTAAATCGAGGCCGAAAACTCTAGCTATGGTGATTTGCGTTCTAAACCATGTGTTGCACCCCAAAATTTACCCTCCTATCCCGATTTTATCTGGCTTAGGCTTCGCATTCACCTGCATACGCGTCCATTAGGTCATTGGCATTAAACAGACATTCATCCATTGCATATGCATCATTTCGTCGTATTTAAATTGACCAAAAGTCTGTTTAAATCGATATATGCATCGTTTTATAATTATAAAATACCCGACATTTCACTTCATTCATTTTTATCTCCTTACCTGTTTATTGTGACGTTTTAAGTTGATTATATGTCGATGATATCAATATTTCGATTTTACAAACAGACTGCTAAAAGCGATTAGACATTGTACGAAAATTAGTGGGAATAATATTTCAAACTTTCGCCTCTAACTCACTGCTTTATGAATCTACATGTCGCGTGGATCATAAAAATGTGATCTCTCTAATTTTTCGATACATTTCGAAGATTTGTTTTTAACCGTAAGTATTTTAAAACCGGGTATTCTTCATTATCGTTTTATTTCAATTTTTAATTATTTCAATAATTTTTCTTTAATCTATGAAACCCGTAGTTTATTTTAATGTGCTCATTTAATTTTTTCGGGTAATTTAATATTCAAATTTATATCATTTTTAACAATGTTAGGTATCAATTTTTTATCTCAAAAAATCAAACTAAAAATAGTTTTGGGCTTTTTATTTTTAAGTGACCCACTTTGGTGGCCCATTTAATCATGAGGGGTATTTCCGGCATTACAAAAAATTACTTAACCTAATTCTATGAGTATATATATGTTGTTTGTTACTGTAGCAAAGGAGGCCAACAAAAAACCAACGGAAAAATGTAACAGAGGCGAGAAAACTGATCCACCAAAATCTCCTCACACCATCTTCTTCATTACCGCACCCCTGTTCCATCCTCCTTCCGCGCCTTCAACCCAGCCGCCGTGAGACCCCCTCCGTCGCTGCCGTCCCTTCATTCTCTCATCGCATCCCTTCAATCTTCCCGTCCCAAACACACCCTCCGTTCAAACCCATCCACTGTTACCTCCATTCATCACCTTCACCACCTTGCTTCCACGCCAGCATCACACCCATAGCTCCCTCCGATTTCTGACCTTCTCACCTGCTTCGCCATTCTCTTCTCCGTCCGTTGTTATCCCTCCCGCTGTCATCCTCAAACCGTAACTCCAACCTTCGAACCCTCATCGATACCACCACTCCATCTGCTTCATCTCCTCGCCGTATTCACTAAACCCCCATCTTCAACAACCTCACATCTCCATCTCCACTCTCCTTTTCCGTCCCCGCGACCCACCGTAATCTCACCCTTACTCATCTTCCTCCACCTTCAACCGTAACCCTTTCATCTTCTCCAACCTCCGAAACCCCCTTCCGTCTGTTCCGCAACCCTCTTCATCGATTCCTCGCAAACTCTAATCATACCGTAACCCCGCTGCTCCTTCAATCCCGCCTCCATCATCATCCGTCCATCTCTGTCCAGACCAACCTTAACCATCTCCGGAACTCACCCAACCTACTCCTATGTTCCTGTTTACCATCAAATGCTGTGTATGCTAAAACATCTGCTTTATCATGGTGTCAGCTTGTAGCAGTTAAGTAGTTTGCAGCAGTGGAGCTGGGACTCTTAAAGGGTCGTCATCCTCTTCTGACAGATATAAATGTTACGATAAATCCCTCTAAAGGTATTAGCTGCTGTAGGTCGGGGTGAGACTCTCATGAATGCTTTGGAAGGCTCTGTTTTGGAGGATGTTTGTGGAAAGTTAAAAGAGTCTGTTGCTGGAATTTTGCGAGCATGAGGCTCTGACTTGAAGTTTGATAAAGTTCTCAGCATTGGTCAGTCTCCTAATTCATCACCAGGGCATAAGAACGAAGAAAAATCTACAACAGCATTAGCTCTCTTTCTCCGCAGCCAACTCAGGTTCCAACTTCGACGTGGTAAATTTCTTTTTGACATCACTGATATTGTTTTGTTTGGATTGTATATGTTTCTGTGTTAAAACTAATTGGTGATGTCCTGCTGGTATTCCATTTCTCTGGACTGAATTATCATGTTAGTGTGGTGTATCTGTGTTAAAGCGATTGATATGTCAAATTTATGATTAACGGTATAAGTTATGTTGTAGCAGACCCTGTGATGAATATGAATGTTGTTCTGCTTGTTGTCTTGTTAAGTCTTGATTTCGATTGAGTTAGGGCAGGTTATAACATAATGTCATAGGATACTGAAAGCATTTGGAATTGAAGTTTTTAGCATCTGTTTTGATTCATAAGTTGCTGCATTCTGATGAAGAAGTCATACATTCTTGAATCTTCTATTCAAAAACTGTCGGTTAATCTCTGATGACTTCCTAGTTGTATTGATACGTGTTAATTCGGGAAAGAAATGACCACTGCTAGATCGAATCGAAGTTTAAAATGCGATGACAAATTGATTTCATGCTTGCGTGTATTGCTGTCCGTGTTCGACATCGTATGAATAAGGTCACAAAGCTGCCTAGTATCGATAATTTTGATTTATTTGTGTCATAGTCATGTTAATGCATTGAAAGTTTTGGCTTACTTGTGTTAAATCATATCAATTCGTGTTGTTTTATGTGCTTTAATATGTTTGAATTGATGTACAAGAAATTTTGATTACCTTTGTTTCTACTTAAGTTTGTTTTTGAATTGGGAATGTGGATGTGTTATCTTTGATTCTTTTCCATGTGCGTTGAACCTATTGAGGATGATTTTTATTTAGCGTTGATACATGTACAGCTGCTGCCCGGATTCATTGTGTTTGTGTAAGGTCTGTTTGGTAACTTTGTTAGTGAATTTTGATGCTTATATTTGTTCTCGTTCATTGCTGCCCGGACTGGTTTAGTTTAGATTTGAGTTTAATGTCGCATCATTTGCGTGAATCAACTAGGAAGAAATGTTGGTGATTTTTGGGATGGCTCGTTTGTGTTGAGTTAGAGATTTAGAACTTGTCTTGAACCCGATTTCTCATGTTGCAATATGAATTTTAACTTTTGTTTCATTTATGATCGAATAATCATGTTTACCGTTGCATTTACTTGAGTTTAATTGTGTTTAACACAGTGTATAGTGCTGAACTTTTAACATGTAGATTAAATACTAACCTATTTTCTTGTTTCTTATTTGTAAATTCATCCATTCATGTACATAGTCCATTCTATTTCATTTTGATTTTATCACACACTAATGCTACTAACGTGTTTGTTACTTGTGAAGGCATTCAAGGATCGTTCAAACATCATTTATTCTTAGCATCCATATAAATTCTCTCCAATTGCATTTTTATAGTTATCCTACTATTTAGTATTTAGAATTTTAATTTTTATGAACATACAAATATTCAGTATTTTATTTTTATTTTTTTTATTGTAGATATAGTTATATAGTATTTCTATTTTATATTTAGTATTGTAAATACAATTATACTACTTTTATTTATATATTTTATTTGGTTCATTTTGTAAATAAAATTACATTGTAATTATTATTTTTGTGTTACGATTTCGAATTTAGAATTTAATTCAACCTTCGAATGAATTTGAAATACATACTTGAGCATTGCAACATTTTCCGCATAGTTTTTGTTTGTATCTTGAGTGATGTAGGAATCTTCATTTGGTATTCATCCGATGCATCAAGCCTTATCCGATCTTGAAGACTACTTGGAGCTCAACTCTTGCACAACATAAAAGCTATTTATTTATTCAAATTAATTCGATTTGGTTGTAATAGCTTAGGATTTATTTCCTTGTGTGTTCTAATTACCGTTTAATTATGTGTTTATCATATTAGAACACATAGCTTCCTCTTGGGCTCCTCATCAAGAAGCAGGTAAACATACACAATGCACACCTGCACACATTTATAGTTTGGTCCTGGGCTTTTCTACAGCGACAACTATTCGATCGATTGTTCCAATCGGTCGTTTAGAATACTAGTGTCACGCTAGTCTCACTTTTAGGAGCATACATAAAGCCACCTTGTATGGGCTCGCTTGTTTTCCTAAAACACTTTCAAATCAAAACAATTAATTGAACTTGTTCTTTTCAAAATCAATTTTCTACCAAAAAAACATAGTGTTATGGTACTTAATTAAATTGTTAGAGGTTCGCGATTTAATTAAAATGTAAAATATTTGGGCCATTAGAGGTAACCCAATGACTTGAATACTTTATTCCATAACACTAATAAAAAAAGTGAACTTTGTTTCACCTCACTTCTTTTCATAACAAAGAATTTGGATGAGAGATGATCGGTTGACCTCAATCACCAATCTCGAGTATCGAATCGTTAGAGGATATCCCAACGTTTTGATACTTGTCATCCACAATCAAACCCCTAAAACACTTTCAAATTAAATTAATTAATTGAATTTGTTTTCAAAATCGATTTTTCTACAAAAACCAAAAAAAAACATAGTGGTATGGTATTTAATTAAATTGTTAGAGGTTCGCCCGACGATTTAATTAAAATGTAAAGTATTTGGGTCATTAGAGGGTAACCCAATGACTTGGATACTTTATTCCATAATACTTAATAAAAGTGAACTTTGTTTCACCTCACCCTTTTCATAATAAAGATTTTGGATGAGAGAAGATCGGTTGACCTCAATCACCAATCTCGTGTCGAATCGTTAGAGGATATCCGACGTTTTGGTACTTGTCATCTACAATTAAAATCAATTCAACCCATTCAAATTCATTTTCGCTCATACGTGGTCATCAAAACATTTTCAATTAAAATCAATACAAACAATCCAAGACATTTTCAACAAGAACTACGGAGTTTTGACTTTCCCATTGCACGAGGGAATACGTAGGCACGCGGTTTCGAAACCGTGTCAAACTCAAAATAATAACAAACAAATCCATTTTCTTTTATTTATTTATAATTTAGAAATTAGCGATTACACACACACAAACACATTTCGAACTAAATGGGTCCCATCGATACGATGGACGTAAGTGCTAATACCTTCCTCTTGCGTAACCGACTCCCGAATCCATCCTTTTTGGTCTTGTAGACCGCCTTATCCGATTTTCGTGGGTTTTATCTATATTTCCCCGTTCTTTCTAGAACAAATAAAATTAGGTGGCGATTTCATTGTTTTTTTTGAAAATTCATTTTAAATGATTTTTTTGAAAATCGAGTTGCTTCAGTTGGCGACTTCACTGGGGACATTTTTTTTAAAACTTTTTTTGACTAAGCGAGTCAACCCTAGTTTAGTTCTTCGCATGTTTGTGTGTTTGTTTATCGCTTTCTTCTTTAAGCTTATCTATTATTTATTTGCTTATTTTCCCCATGCTTTGTATATTAATCTGTTGATATATTATTGTGATGGGAATTCATGGGCATTGATACATAGATAAGCCCACTACCCAGGCTTCTAGGCCACCTTTTAGGAATAGAGGGGTTGCGTAGCCTAGGTCCACCTGACTTCATTGTCTTGTTGGCCCGAAGCGAAGGCTCCGGCTTAGAGTTGGTTGTTTTAAGGAGGTTGTTGGCCCGCGTTAGCGCAGGACATCAATCTTTGGACAAATGACCTATAACTCTAAGTTTGTTCATGTTGTCCTAACCGAGACCAAACGCTCAAATTTTGGATTTCGAGCATCCTTTAAGAGTCGTTTCTTGGAGTATACTTTTACAAATACTATCGCCACGTAGGCCTCTCGCGCGATGATAATATTGATTAAAAGGGGATCTGAGACTCCAAGAAACATTTAGCAAAAAAACATTAGAACCACCTTGTTTGGGGTTATTGGGTAGAAGCCTAGAGCTATCCTATCTTAGGAGCCCACCTAAATAAGTTGTTCTGATTACCAATATCATCCCTGATTCACGTCTCTGTGAACCTATTATTATCATCATGTTGCATTCCATTTGCATCAATCATCTCAAAAGAGTTTATTTCCCATATCATTCATGCATCATCATGCATTTCATTCATTTCAATCAGATGACTCATTTCAACCTGGCTTCTTATCCAGAATCTCAAGACTGCAAGACTGATTTCCTGACATCGTCGTCATCATGGATCAACTTCAGGCGAGTGTGGCTGCGATGAATACTCATATAGATACCCAGATGGATCAATTCATGGAGATTATCCAGAACCTCGCCATTGGACAAGAAGAGTTAAAGCAAGTTGTTCATAGGTCCGAAGTTGTTGCTATTGATCATGTTAATCCACCAGGTGTTGGTCTTAACCACATGGAGATCCTTTCAGATCAAAATGTCAGAAACACCGTTCGAATGCATGTCAATGGAACTCCTCACTGTGAAGATATCTTTGAGTCTTCGTTTGACACCTTCAGATTTCCGATTGGAGAGACTGAATCTGAGAAAAAGCTTCACCTCCTTGAGGAAAGGATGAAAGCTATTGAGGGCCGTGATTCCCTTGGTTTAGACGCTCCTAGTTTGTGCTTGGTGCCTGATATCAAAATTCCTGCAAAGTTCAAAGTCCCCACTTTTGAGAAGTATAAGGGTACCTCTTGTCCAATTACTCACATCAAAGCCTATTGCAATAAGATGGCTCCATATGCGGAAAATGACAAGCTCCTCATGCACTTTTTTCAAGATAGCCTCAGTGGAGCATCTCTCGAGTGGTACACTCAGCTTGAACGAACTCACATCCAAACTTGGAAGGATTTAGCTGAAGCTTTTGTCAATCAGTACGACTATAATAGGGACATGGCTCCGAATTCAACTCAAGGTTTAACTCGGAAGAAGAATCTTTCAAAGAGTATGCGAGAGATGGAAGAATTAGCTGCTAGAGTTCAACCTCCTCTTTTGGAACGAGAACTCATTGAGATGTTCTCCAATACCTTGCATGGTCCCTATCTGATTGCTGGATGTACTTCTACATTTTCACACCTAGTTGTTGTAGGGGAGCGAATTGAGCGTAGCCTCAAGATGGGCAACATTCAGGATGTCACTATTACTTCCGAATTCCCAGAGCGAATTAATGAAGAGGCAAGTACAATTTCTGAGGACGAGGAAGAAGCTCCTGCATACCCTTCACTTCAGATTCCTAATCAGGTGATAAAAGCTAATTCTAATCAGTGTGCTTCACAAATCTGTGTTGCAACTGTCTGTTAAACACCAGGACAATATGCTCCCCAGCAGCAAAACGCTCCTCAGCAACAAACTTATCGACAAAGTCATCAACAGCGAGGTGGAAAGAATCTGATAAGGCCAAGAAAAGTGCATGATCCAATCCCTATGCCTCATATTGAGTTGCTCTCTCACTTACTCCAACATTCTTTGGTGGAGTTAAAGGAGCTCGGGGCACCTCCTTTTCCGTATCCTTTGGGATATGATCCTGATGCCTACTGTGAGTTCCATTCTGGGGCACCTGGCCATACAATTGAAGGATGCAATCTTTTCAAAGGCACAGTTCAAAAACTCATTGATTCCAAAGTAATCACGTTTACTCTAGAGGGTCTACGCATCAATTGAACTCTCTTTTAACTCAGTGAACGCCAGGACTACGAAGTGCATCTTCTGAAGCAAGAAATCCATACGGAGACCAGTCTCCTCAACATAGAGATTTATAGTTTCATCTTGCATACTCATTTGTAATCTTTCTTGTTTTGTTCAGTACTTTCTTGTATGCAAAACTTGCTCATTTCTGAATACTAATCATAATGCATTGAATATGTTTGTCTTGAATTGATCCATTCGTATTCACTCTTATTTGTTTTACTATGCTTTTGATATTCAACTCTTATTAATAAAGCAACACCTCTGGAGGGAGGATGACGAATAATTTACTAAGAATCTCAAACGTTATGCTTTTGAGTAAAAACCCTGCTAACGATGTACAGGCCTTGTTTCAAACTCCCAAACACCGGAGATATAAGGGAGTGAAACCCTCGTTAACCCCTTTTGAGCCTCGAAGTAGGAGTTTATTTCGTATTCAGAAAAAACCCTCTCTTTTTTAACCTAGGGCAGGGTAGTGTTCAGTTAATCTGATCGAGCATTCAAAACTCATCAAGAGTGCGCATACAAGGATACAACAATGGTTATCCTTCAAAAGGTCGAGGAAAGTCGCTATAATGGTCAATCTTCACCTATCAACAATGTGCATCGAAAGAGGTTGAAACCGTAATGGTTATCTCTCGCATCAAGAGATCAACAGATGATGATACCACAATTGTCATCTCTCATCCACTAAGGATTCAAGCAGTCACAATCACCTCCAATCAAACAAGGGTGGAAGATCACATGACTTGCTCAAAAGAAAAAGTGATGAAAAAATAATGACAAAAAGCCCGCTAAGTCGAAACTTCATAGTAAGTCGCTTAGGCAAAATGGCAAAAGAAAAGAAAATAAAAAAAAGAAAGGATTACCAGACAAATAAAATCCTCATCAAAAGAACAAAGGCGTGTGATCAAACACCAAAAGCAAAAGGTGAGTGACTGTCGTGTCCAACAAACCTCGGTGGTTCCTCAACCACATCACAAACTTCTCTCAAGAGATGGAAGCTCGCATCAAGTTATCTGAACTTAGGAATGGAGAACATCACGGAGAATGGGAGGGCACCAAATATTTTGAGCCTAAAAAACTTTTTTCTAAAAACTCGTGAACCAGACCACATTACAATCCTTGAAAGTCCTAATTGAAGCATGGGTTAACTCGAAAGCAAAACTGTTACAAGAATACGGTAACCTGACTCCTAGGAGGTTTGCTAAACATTTGAGTTGGTATCACTCAATCTTTTACAAAAAAATTCAATGTTTCGATATCTTTTCAATAAAATTTTCTTTAACTTCAAGACAAACATGAACTTTGCATTAGAATTATCATTCGTAGAATAATACATTCTTTGCATATGGATAAGTGCTTAAACATCAAGTGAGCTTGCATATTGAGCATCAGACGGATAATTTGATTGTCCTGAAGGACCTACTGCTCCAAGTATCTGATTGAGCACAAAACAACTCGAGTTGAGGAGTAAGGTTGTGAAGTAGCCTACTTTCAAGATGAAAACCACCCTGAGCAGGTGATGTCTTCTAATTTCAGTCAATCTGGGGCATTTATGTCGAGATTCGGAAAATCTCTCAAAGAGAGGAGTAATCAAGGGCATTCATTCGAGCAAGGTTGAAACCCTCTTTACCTTTGGTTGGTCAGGGGTAGTGATTCCAAGTTTATAACACGGGGGCAGGTTATCTTGATGGTACGGATCTCAGGAAGCCTTCTCGAGGCTATTTTTCTTCAAAATCCCTACAGATTGGGGCAAATCATTATGCAGGGGCATTCCTCCACCTCATAATTAATCAGGTCAAGTCCAGGCGCAAGCTAAACAACTGTTGAGTTTGAATGGCATGTTAGGAAATCAGGATCATCATCCTCAGCTCTTTAGAGATCTAAGTCTGTGTGGATTTTCTCCATCAGAAGTTAACGATCAATATCTCCAACTCAAGTCAGGATTGTCATCCTCATTGGAGATCAAGGTTTAATTCCCGGTTATTGGTTTCCTTCAACAAAAGTCAGAAGACAGGATTCTATCATTTGAGTTCCAACAGATTGTCTTTGCTTCGACACATTGCACATAGTAATCATCATTGCAGTGCTCCGCATTTTTTACAGATTTTGTTATCCCAAGATTTTAGAATGAAAAGGCATCATGCGCCTGGGCATCGGTCAACTGACAAGGTTTCTTTCTCTCCAACAAGAGTTATCTATGGCGTATGTGTGCCCTCAAATGTTATCACTCTTTCGTCGTCGCAGAAGATCGCAAAGGGCGGTTCCCACCAGCGAGATGATTTTCAAAGGCTCACTTGTGCCAGAAGATATTGTCGACTCCTCTTATGCAAGAGCTCGAAATCCTGAGTTACTGAAGTTAGGAACTCAATGCAACATGATTGCCATCCCAGATGAATGTTAATCTCCAGGAGTTACTTCCCCAGTGATGCTAATCATTGAAAGATGATACTTTTATTCCACAATCCCCCCTATCAGGGTCCAGACTATCATCTCTTTGATGAAGACCAGATGATTGTACTCAATTCATGGATGGTTGATGTTCCCTCGGCAGCTCACAATTGCCTTTAGTCCTGGATGAATCATTAAAACATGCATCATTGCATTGCATAGCATCCTCAAAAGCGCGTAGCATTTCCATTGATATATGGAGCATTACGCTAAAAAATATAATCTCAAACATGCATCTAAGCATAAGCCAGATTAAAATGTGTCTCGAGTACCTTTTTTGCGTCTCCGAAGAGAAGTTTATCAATAAAAAATCCCCAAGTGGTATTCCCAGTCAGAGTTCCCTCAAGAAATTCTTCTTGTTGTTATCTGCATTTTTGACCCAGTGTCGATCTCCTACATCATTCAAATTCAATTCATTTACAAAGCGTCTCGCTTTTTGCAAATTTTTTATTTTGGTTATCTTACCCCTATTTGCCTCTGTCATTGGAGTGCGAGTAAGAGTCGGTGTCTAACCTTTCTTGCTTCTCAATTGTTTGAATATCCATACTTGGTGTGTGGTAATTCATATAATTGCCGCTCTTGAAGAGTTACACCCCGCCTTTGGCCTGAGGGATATTGTAGTCTCTTGCACATTTGCAACCTTTTAAAGTCCAACGTAGATGGGCGATCCTTGCTAGAGTCCCCTTTGTTTGGCCTCTTTCCCCGTGAATTCGTCTTCGATCGACGATTTTCACCATTCCATATATCTTTCCCCCAGTGAGTCTGCTCCAGTCGGTCTCATTCTTGCGTATGTCTAATATGTATATTCGATCTCTATGTGTCCAATATCCTTACCGGGCATGTATATTTCGAAATTTTTGTTAGAGTCGTCTTCGGTCGGTCTCTTTCCGGTGTATGTCTAATATCCTTACCTGACATATGCTCTCTATATGTGTTCAATATCCTTACCGAACATGTATATTCGATCTTTATGTGTCCAATATCCTTACCGGCATGTATATTTGAAACCTCTGTTAGAGTCGTCTTGATCGATCTCTTTCGATGTATGTCTAATATCCTTACCTGACATATGCTCTCTATATGTGTTCAATATCCTTACCGAACATGTATATTTGATCTTTATGTGTCCAATATCCTTACCGGGCATGTATATTTCGAAACCTCTGTTAGAGTCGTCTTGGTCGATCTCTTTCGATGTCTAATATCCTTACGACATATGCTCCTATATGTGTTCAATATCCTTACCGAACATGTATATTCGATCTTTATATGTCCAATATCCTTACGGGCATGTATATTTTGAAACTTTTGTTAGAGTCGTCTTGATCGGTCTCTTTCCGTATGTCTAATATCCTTACCTGACATATGCTCTCTATATGTGTTCAATATCCTTACCGAACATGTATATTCGATCTTTATGTGTCCAATATCCTTACCGGGCATGTATATTTGAAACCTGTTAGAGTCGTCTTGGTCGGTCTCTTTCCTGTATGTCTAATATCCTTACGACATATGCTATCTATATGTGTTCAATATCCTTACCGAACATGTATATTCGATCTTTATGTGTCCAATATCCTTACGGGCATGTATTATTTGAAACCTTTGTTAGAGTCGTCTTGATCGGTCTCTTTCCAGTGTATGTCTAATATCTTTACCTGACATATGCTATCTATATGTGTTCAATATCCTTACCGAACATGTATATTCGATCCTTATGTGTCCAATATCCTTACCGGGCATGTATACTTTCGAAACCTTTGTTAGAGTCGTCTTCGGTCGGTCTCTTTCCGGTGTATGTCTAATATCCTTACCTGACATATGCTATCTATATGTGTTCAATATCCTTACCGAACATGTATATTCGATCTTTATGTGTCCAATATCCTTACCGGGCATGTATTATTTCGAAACCTTTGTTAGAGTCGTCTTCGGTCGGTCTCTTTCCGGTGTATGTCTAATATCCTTACCTGACATATGCTACCTATATGTGTTCAATATCCTTACCGAACATGTATATTCGATCTTTATGTGTCCAATATCCTTACCGGGCATGTATTATTTGAAACCTTTGTTAGAGTCGTCTTGATCGGTCTCTTTCTGTATGTCTAATATCCTTACCTGACATATGCTACCTATATGTGTTCAATATCCTTACCGAACATGTATATTCGATCTTTATGTGTCCAATATCCTTACCGGGCATGTATTTTTCGAAACCTTTTGTTAGAGTCGTCTTGATCGGTCTCTTTCTGTATGTCTAATATCCTTACCTGACATATGCTCTCTATATGTGTTCAATATCCTTACCGAACATGTATATTCGATCTTTATGTGTCCAATATCCTTACCGGGCATGTATATTTCGAAACCTCTGTTAGAGTCGTCTTCGGTCAGTCTCTTTCCGGTGTATGTCTAATATCCTTACCTGACATATGCTATCTATATGTGTTCAATATCCTTACCGAACATGTAAATTCGATCTTTATGTGTCCAATATCCTTACCGGGCATGTATTATTTCGAAACCTTTGTTAGAGTCGTCTTCGGTCGGTCTCTTTCCAGTGTATGTCTAATATCTTTACCTGACATATGCTTTCTATATGTGTTCAATATCCTTACCGAACATGTATATTCGATCCTTATGTGTCCAATATCCTTACCGGGCATGTATACTTTCGAAACCTTTGTTAGAGTCGTCTTCGGTCGGTCTCTTTCCAGTGTATGTCTAATATCCTTACCTGACATATGCTATCTATATGTGTTCAATATCCTTACCGAACATGTATATTCGATCTTTATGTGTCCAATATCCTTACCGGGCATGTATTATTTGAAACCTTTGTTAGAGTCGTCTTGATCGGTCTCTTTCGATTATGTCTAATATCCTTACGACATATGCTACCTATATGTGTTCATTATCCTTACCGAACATGTATATTCGATCTTTATGTGTCCAATATCCTTACCGGGCATGTATTATTTCGAAACCTTTGTTAGAGTCGTCTTCGGTCGGTCTCTTTCCAGTGTATGTCTAATATCCTTACCTGACATATGCTACCTATATGTGTTCAATATCCTTACCGAACATGTATATTCGATCTTTATGTGTCCAATATCCTTACCGGGCATGTATTTTTCGAAACCTTTTGTTAGAGTCGTCTTCGGTCGGTCTCTTTCCAGTGTATGTCTAATATCCTTACCTGACATATGCTCCTTATATGTGTTCAATATCCTTACCGAACATGTATATTCGATATTTATGTGTCCAATATCCTTACCGGGCATGTATATTTCGAAACCTTTGTTAGAGTCGTCTTCGGTCGGTCTCTTTCCGGTGTATGTCTACTATCCTTACCTGACATATGCTATCTATATGTGTTCAATATCCTTACCGAACATGTATATTCGATCCTTATGTGTCCAATATCCTTACCGGGCATGTATACTTTCGAAACCTTTGTTAGAGTCGTCTTCGGTCGGTCTCTTTCCAGTGTATGTCTAATATCCTTACCTGACATATGCTATCTATATGTGTTCAATATCCTTACCGAACACGTATATTCGATCTTTATGTGTCCAATATCCTTACCGGGCATGTATATTTGAAATCTTTGTTAGAGTCGTCTTGGTCGGTCTCTTTCGATGTATGTCTAATATCCTTACGACATACCAAAATCTACATTCCAAATCCTTTGTAAATATATAAAAATCAAAAATTGAAAATCGGAAAACAAAATATTTCTACTTGTTCTTGGACGCAAATTTTGGGTTCTTGTAGTATTTAATCTTCTTACCTTGGCTCGAAGGCTAGCACCAATCTCACTTTCAGGTTTAAGACGATTAAATAGGGGCAACTGTTGCACCCCAAAATTTACCCTCCTATCCCGATTTTATCTGGCTTAGGCTTCGCATTCACCTGCATACGCGTCCATTAGGTCATTGGCATTAAACAGACATTCATCCATTGCATATGCATCATTTCGTCGTATTTAAATTGACCAAAAGTCTGTTTAAATCGATATATGCATCGTTTTATAATTATAAAATACCCGACATTTCACTTCATTCATTTTTATCTCCTTACCTGTTTATTGTGACGTTTTAAGTTGATTATATGTCGATGATATCAATATTTCGATTTTACAAACAGACTGCTAAAAGCGATTAGACATTGTACGAAAATTAGTGGGAAAAATATTTCAAACTTTCGCCTCTAACTCACTGCTTTATGAATCTACATGTCGCGTGGATCATAAAAATGTGATCTCTCTAATTTTTCGATACATTTCGAAGATTTGTTTTTAACCGTAAGTGTTTTAAAACCGGGTATTCTTCATTATCGTTTTATTTCAATTTTTAATTATTTCAATAATTTTCTTTAATCTATGAAACCCGTAGTTTATTTTAATGTGCTCATTTAATTTTTTCGGGTAATTTAATATTCAAATTTATATCATTTTTAACAATGTTAGGTATCAATTTTTTATCTCAAAAAATCAAACTAAAAATAGTTTTGGGCTTTTTATTTTTAAGTGACCCACTTTGGTGGCCCATTTAATCATGAGGGGTATTTCCGGCATTACAAAAAATTACTTAACCTAATTCTATGAGTATATATATGTTTTTCTTTGTAGCAAAGGAGGCCAACAAAAACCAACGGAAAAATGTAGAGGCGAAAACGATCCACCAAAATCTCCTCACACCATCTTCTTCATTACCGCACTGTCCATCCTTCCGCCTTCAACCCGGCGTGAGACCCCTCCGTCGCTGCCGTCCCTTCATTCTCTCATCGCATCCCTTCAATCTTCCCGTCCCAAACACACCCTCCGTTCAAACCCATCCATTACCTCCATTCATCACCTTCACCACCTTGCCCACGACATCACACCCATAGCTCCCTCCGATTTCGACCTTCTCACCTTCGCCATTCTCTTCTCCGTCCATTGTTATCCCTCCCTTGTCATCCTCAAACCGTAACTCCAACCTTGAACCCTCATCGATACCACCACTCCATCTGCTTCATCTCCTCGCCGTATTCACTAAACCCCCATCTTCAACAACCTCACATCTCCATCTCCACTCTCCTTTTCCGTCCCCGCGACCCACCGTAATCTCACCCTTACTCATCTTCCTCCACCTTCAACCGTAACCCTTTCATCTTCTCCAACCTCCGAAACCCCCTTCCGTCTATTCCGCAACCCTCTTCATCGATTCCTCGCAAACTCTAATCATACCGTAACCCCGCTGCTCCTTCAATCCCGCCTCCATCATCATCCGTCCATCTCTGTCCAGACCAACCTTAACCATCTCCGGAACTCACCCAACCTACTCCTATGTTCCTGTTTACCATCAAATGCTGTGTATGTTAAAACATCGCTTTATCATGGTGTCGACATGCGATTAAGTAGTTTGCAGCAGTGGAGCTGGGACTCTTAAAGGGTCGTCATCCTCTTCTGACAGATATAAATGTTACGATAAATCCCTCTAAAGGTATTAGCAGCTGTAGGTCGGGGTGAGACTCTCATGAATGCTTTGGAAGGCTCTGTTTTGGAGGATGTTTGTGGAAAGTTAAAAGTCATTCTTTGGAATTTTGCGAGCATGAGGCTCGACTTGAAGTTTGATAAAGTTCTCGGCATTGGTCGGTCTCTAATTCATCACGGGGCATAGAGCGAAGAAAAATCTACAACATTAGCTCTCTTTCTCATGACCAACTCGGGTTCCAACTTGACGTGGTAAATTTCTTTTGACATCAACGATATTGTTTTGTTTGGATTGTATATGTTTACGTGTTAAAACTAATTGGTGATGTCTGCTGGTATTCCATTTCTCGGACTGAATTATCATGTTAGTGTGGTGTATACGTGTTAAAGCGATTGATATGTCAAATTTATGATTAACGGTATAAGTTATGTTGTAGCGGACCACATGATGAATATGAATGTTGTTACGCTTGTTGTCTTGTTAAGTCTTGATTTCGATTGAGTTAGGGCGGGTTATAACATAATGTCATAGGATAAAAGCATTTGGAATTGAAGTTTTAGCACTGTTTTGATTCATAAGTTCTGCATTCCGATGAAGAAGTCATACATTCTTGAATCTTCTATTCAAAACGCCGGTTAATCTCGATGACTTCCTAGTTGTATTGATACGTGTTAATTCGGAAAGAAATGACCACGCTAGATCGAATCGAAGTTTAAAATGCGATGACAAATTGATTTCATGCTTGCGTGTATTGCTGTCCGTGTTCGACATCGTATGAATAAGGTCACAAAGCTGCCTAGTATCGATAATTTTGATTTATTTGTGTCATAGTCATGTTAATGCATTGAAAGTTTTGGCTTACTTGTGTTAAATCATATCAATTCGTGTTGTTTTATGTGCTTTAATATGTTTGAATTGATGTACAAGAAATTTTGATTACCTTTGTTTCTACTTAAGTTTGTTTTTGAATTGGGAATGTGGATGTGTTATCTTTGATTCTTTTCCATGTGCGTTGAACCTATTGAGGATGATTTTTATTTAGCGTTGATACATGTACATTGCTGCCGGATTCATTGTGTTTGTGTAAGGTCTGTTTGGTAACTTTGTTAGTGAATTTTGATGCTTATATTTGTTCTCGTTCATTGCTGCCCGGACTGGTTTAGTTTAGATTTGAGTTTAATGTCGCATCATTTGCGTGAATCAACTAGGAAGAAATGTTGGTGATTTTTGGGATGGCTCGTTTGTGTTGAGTTAGAGATTTAGAACTTGTCTTGAACCCGATTTCTCATGTTGCAATATGAATTTTAACTTTTGTTTCATTTATGATCGAATAATCATGTTTACCGTTGCATTTACTTGAGTTTAATTGTGTTTAACACAACGTGTATAGTGCTGAACTTTTAACATGTAGATTAAATACTAACCTATTTTCTTGTTTCTTATTTGTAAATTCATCCATTCATGTACATAGTCCATTCTATTTCATTTTGATTTTATCACACACTAATGCTACTAACGTGTTTGTTACTTGTGAAGGCATTCAAGGATCGTTCAAACATCATTTATTCTTAGCATCCATATAAATTCTCTCCAATTGCATTTTTATAGTTATCCTACTATTTAGTATTTAGAATTTTAATTTTTATGAACATACAAATATTCAGTATTTTATTTTTATTTTTTTTATTGTAGATATAGTTATATAGTATTTCTATTTTATATTTAGTATTGTAAATACAATTATACTACTTTTATTTATATATTTCATTTGGTTCATTTTGTAAATAAAATTACATTGTAATTATTATTTTTGTGTTACGATTTCGAATTTAGAATTTAATTCAACCTTCGAATGAATTTGAAATACATACTTGAGCATTGCAACATTTTCCGCATAGTTTTTGTTTGTATCTTGAGTGATGTAGGAATCTTCATTTGGTATTCATCCGATGCATCAAGCCTTATCCGATCTTGAAGACTACTTGGAGCTCAACTCTTGCACAACATAAAAGCTATTTATTTATTCAAATTAATTCGATTTGGTTGTAATAGCTTAGGATTTATTTCCTTGTGTGTTCTAATTACCGTTTAATTATGTGTTTATCATATTAGAACACATAGCTTCCTCTTGGGCTCCTCATCAAGAAGCAGGTAAACATACACAATGCACACCTGCACACATTTATAGTTTGGTCCTGGGCTTTTCTACAGCGACAACTATTCGATCGATTGTTCCAATCGGTCGTTTAGAATACTAGTGTCACGCTAGTCTCACTTTTAGGAGCATACATAAAGCCACCTTGTATGGGCTCGCTTGTTTTCCTAAAACACTTTCAAATCAAAACAATTAATTGAACTTGTTCTTTTCAAAATTAATTTTTCTACCAAAAAAAACATAGTGTTATGGTACTTAATTAAATTGTTAGAGGTTCGCCCAACGATTTAATTAAAATGTAAAGTATTTGGGCCATTAGAGGGTAACCCAATGACTTGAATACTTTATTCCATAACACTTAATAAAAGTGAACTTTGTTTCACCTCACTTCTTTTCATAACAAAGAATTTGGATGAGAGATGATCGGTTGACCTCAATCACCAATCTCGAGTATCGAATCGTTAGAGGATATCCCAACGTTTTGATACTTGTCATCCACAATCAAACCCCTAAAACACTTTCAAATTAAATTAATTAATTGAATTTGTTTTCAAAATCGATTTTTCTACAAAAACCAAAAAAAAACATAGTGGTATGGTATTTAATTAAATTGTTAGAGGTTCGCCCGACGATTTAATTAAAATGTAAAGTATTTGGGTCATTAGAGGGTAACCCAATGACTTGGATACTTTATTCCATAATACTTAATAAAAGTGAACTTTGTTTCACCTCACCCTTTTCATAATAAAGATTTTGGATGAGAGAAGATCGGTTGACCTCAATCACCAATCTCGAGTATCGAATCGTTAGAGGATATCCCGACGTTTTGGTACTTGTCATCTACAATTAAAATCAATTCAACCCATTCAAATTCATTTTTCGCTCATACGCGGTCATCAAAAACATTTTCAATTAAAATCAATACAAACAATCCAAGACATTTTCAACAAGAACTACGGAGTTTTGACTTTCCCATTGCACGAGGGAATACGTAGGCACGCGGTTTCGAAACCGTGTCAAACTCAAAATAATAACAAACAAATCCATTTTCTTTTATTTATTTATAATTTAGAAATTAGCGATTACACACACACAAACACATTTCGAACTAAATGGGTCCCATCGAGTACGATGGACGTAAGAGGTGCTAATACCTTCCTCTTGCGTAACCGACTCCCGAATCCATCCTTTTTGGTCTTGTAGACCGCCTTATCCGATTTTCGTGGGTTTTATCTATATTTCCCCGTTCTTTCTAGAACAAATAAAATTAGGTGGCGATTTCATTGTTTTTTTTGAAAATTCATTTTAAATGATTTTTTTGAAAATCGAGTTGCTTCACCATGGAAACTCAATCAAACCACCCAGAAAGCTTGCAAACTTCGTTCTAATCACAAAAACAACAACAGAACATGTTAAAAATGCATGAATAATAGAATTCGATTTTGGAAAAAGTGTGACAAACCGAAATCGTGTTCTTGCAATTCTTGATGTTTTTGGACAATGTAAGGGTCTGGATCGATTCAGGAGATGTCAAGGAAGGTGTTTGGATGCTTGAAATCAATTGAATCGAGCTAGAACTGTGGCTGCAAGTTGCTTGAGAGGCACGGTTTTTTTGAGCTAGGTTAGGGTTTCTCCCAGCAATTTTTCTGTTCATGTGCTATGCCTTGTATATTTATATTGGATGGAATTGGAGCTGATTTGAGGAAGAAATAATCATCAATCAATGCAAAAATTATTTGATTTTGTACAAAATCAAATCTTATCTTTTTTGATCAATTTGAATCAAATTCTTGCCATATCAAGACCAATTTCGAAATTTGCCAGCTTTCTTGGGTTACTTGGATCTCAAGGAAGAGAGAAAAATCAATTTTGCAATTAATTTTGATTTTATACCTTATTTTTGAATTTAATTTGTATTTAAATGAATAAAATCCAAATTAAATAGAAAAATAAAATAAAAATTCGTGGCTTTGGGCTTGGATGTTCCAAATTGTATAAGGAACAAGTTTGGATGAAGAAAAACTAGGCCCATTTGCAAAAATTTTGATTTTTACAAGTATCTCTCTTTGTGCACTTCTTCAAAATTGCCCAACTTGCACAAGGTGTATTTTGCTCAATTTTCCACATTTTTGAGTTTTCTTGGACTTTTTAGAAAGCTCTAAGAGTCCTCTAACCAACCTCTTTGGTTTCATCTCAGTTGGAGTTTCCATGCTCAATATATCTTCAAAACAAAAAGTTGACTTTTTGTTGACTTTGAAAAGGACCTGTAATATTTTGATCCATACCTTCCAAATGAAGCATTTTTTGAACATTCTTGTGAGACATGAAGTTGTAGAGAATTGAATTTCCTTCAAAACAAGAGGTGGTGGAAAAATTTCTGAGAAAGTATGAAGAAGTTATACTCAGTCAAAGTTTGGTTGACTTTTCCTCAAGAAACCCTAATTTAGAAAGTTTGACTTTTGAGCAAATCTTGAGTTTTCTTGATGAATCATGATCAACCCTTGATCAAATGATGAATGTAACTTCAAAAGGAGGATGTTTACTAAAAATCATGAAGTTTGACTGTATGTTGACCACAGTTGACTTTTAGTCCAACACAACTGATTTTCAACTATCTAAGCAATTGTCTGAGGAAACTTGACTTGTGAGGCTTGAAACCTGACATGGAGCATCTTTGAAGCATATGAGGAGGCATGATGAACATTGGAGATGTTGGAAGTCCATTTTGATCTGAGAATTGCCAAACCCTAGTTTGGGTTGATTGTCTAGGAGAGGGTTTGTCTGATCAACCCTTGAGGAATCCTTGAGTATGGATGTATGAAATGTCTTGAGAAGATGGAGGGAAAATTTTGGGGTATGACAGGTACTCCTAAATTCATCTTCTAAATCGAAGATAACGCTCGGGATCGCTTATTGGTATATGCAAAGGACTTCCTTGAGAACGAGTACTTGGCATACACAAAGGGAAAAATAAATAGTTGCCTTAGTCTAGACAGTGCTACTTTAAGAGTGCACTAGTGACTAGATCAAAGTCCCCGGCAGCGGCGCCAAAAACTTGATGTGCGATCGACCTAATGTGTCTAACGGCATCTTAACTGCAAGTGCACAGCCTATCGCGGTAGTAATAAAAGATTGTCGAATCCACAGGGACTTTGTAATCACTCTAGTGCGGGAAAGTAATGCTAGTTTAGCTAAGGCGGAAATTGTCACGTTTGGTTTAAGGAAGGCTAAGGAAAATAAACTAATTGATTTTAAATTAATAATGAAATGAAACGGTCGGTATGTAATAGGATGGACCTAAGGATCTAATCGAACTTAAGCGTATAAGGATGGTTAACTTAGTTTATCTGTAAAATTAATCAGTTTGAAAACCCTCAACTCACACTTTTGTGGTCTTATCTCGGATTACACGTCTAAAGCCCTATACCTGCTTTCTCTAGCCTATAAGTGTTTAGAACATACTTTTTGGAAACTTAATTAATTCTAATTCGTTTTAAAGCGCTTTCACTGTATTTAAATCGAATGCCTAACTTTAGCTATCCGATGAAAATCTCACACTTTTGTGGTCTCGATCCTAACCTATTTACTTTTCTTACTTTCGTAACAAAAAGGTTTTATTTTTAAGCATAAAAAGTTACAACCATAGTTAAGTTGATTAAGGTTTTAGCCTAAGTTTGATCAGATACCTATTGTCTCTAACTATCCCATACCGACACTAAAGGTTTAGCTAGCCATAATAATCGGAATAAACTCACAGGAAACAAAAGCAAATAAACATAAAGCGGACATTATAAATAATTAATGAAACTTAAATTAATTGATTAAGATGTACTGTAATACAAATGCAAAATAAAGAACCTGAAAATAAAGCAAATACTTCTAATCCTTCTTCCACAGATCGGAAACTTGGACTGTCGGTATTGGAAATACAAATGAATTCTGAAGCTTGAATAAAAATCCTAAACTAGAATAATAATTTCCTAATGTTGGAAATTATTATTTGGGCAGTGAAATTAAACAAAGGAAATAAACAATTGCAGAGGAAAATGTAAACTGAAATAGCAACGGGTTTGATTTCGGCAGAGCTTCTGCACAAGTAAACGTAAAATTGCTCTGTACGTTTTACTTTGAAGCCTGAGGTATTTATAGAAGAGTGCATACTGGTAGTTGGTGAAGAATTGGACTTCGTGGCTTCACTTGAACGTTCCAAAAATATAGGGATGTGGGTTGAACGTGGCTTCCATTGAGGTTGAGTGAAATCAGGAGTTTAAAACTCCTTCTGTTAAGCTTCTCCACGTTCTGCACGTTTTAACAACTAATATAATGCGCATTACGTTCGTGGCAGATGTGTTACGAGCAGGTTTCATGTTTTCCCGTGTTACGGTCGTGGCCAAGGTGTTACGGTCGTCACGCGCTTCATGAATGTCTTACGGTCGTGGCAGATGGCTGACGACCGTCACAGCTACAAAATCTGCATTTTCTTTGGCAGATTCATCTTTTCTTCTGTTCTTTGACGCTAGCTTTGCATGTTTCATGTTTTCTTCTGTTTTGAGCTAAGTTATGTAATACCTGCAAAAAGTCATGACAAACTCGGAATATTTGGGAGTTAATTGGGTCAAAATAATACAAAACGGGTTAATTTCATGGTGAAAATACGATATGATTTCGTGTTATCACTTACTCTACAAGCAGTAAGACTATCACCAGTATATACAATAACAACAACACATGATATCAATACAATCATGAATAAACAACAAGGAAGTTAACACATAAGCATCAATCCTCGTTCATCCTGTCAGGACAATCTAAACCAATTCACAGATTATGATCTCGACATAATTCACTTAATGCCAATCACCAATGTATCGCATTCAATCATAATGAATAATCTAAATACAACATTGTAAGCATTAGTTCTCATCCGGTAACTCAGACCATTCATATTAATTTCCCATTATCCTTAACTATCCACTCTTTTTCAACAATCAGAAGCTCGACTATTTTTAAAATAATTTTAGCAAAATAGTATTTTTCTCTTTTTAAAAGATAGTATTTTTAATTTAAGAAATAATGCCGAAAACGGCACTCGAATCGGAGTTACGGTTTGGAAAATATGAATTTTTGAAGTTTTAAGTATTTTGAAAATTACACAGTGGAATCCGGTTCCTACATATACAGGAACCGGTTCCTGTGAAGTCTGAAAAACACGCTTCCTAGAATTTGTATGGGAACCCGGTTCCTACATATACAGGAACCGGTTCCTGAGTACAAAATTGCCCAGTTTTTGAAAAATTACACTGGGAACCCGGTTCCTCCCCATAGGGAACCGGTTCCCACGACCTGTAGAACCATTTTCTGCTATTTTGACAGCACTTATGCATTCCAATTCAATTCCAAACATTTCCATACGAGTTATGACATAAGAAACACTTAATTACAACCATTATACACCAGTATAACATCATACATCATTGTTTCTTCCTTCCTATTGATTGTTCGACACATTAACAGTCTTAAATTCTATATTCTGACACAAAATAGGGTTTAATCCTATAAACCTATATTCACCTAAATCAAATTTCCTAACATACCCAATCACCCGGTTGATTCCCAAAACCCATAAGGCATTAAAACCGAATGAAATCACCCCTTACCTCGCGATGATCTTCGAATTCTCGACATTTGGCTTTTTCCTCTCTTCTCTTCTCTTCTCCAATTCTACGTGAAATAACTTTTCCAAAAGACCTTCTTTTCCTTCTTTTCCTTTTTATAATCCTTTTAATACTCCTTTATTATTTCCAAATAAAACACATAATTAATAATTAGTAAAAGTAGAGTGATTTACTCCTCACACCCACTATTTACTCTGCACACCTCCAACCCTTCTTTCTTCAATTAATCCAATTAAATCCAAAAATATAAATAATCAAGCCTTTAATTAATTAAATAATTAAATTCCTTATTATTTAATATTCGAATTAAATCGGGGTGTCACAATAAGAAGCATGTAAAGAAACAACAATGTAGAAACAGAAGTTCAACGAATTAAAAGAGTAAGAGTTTCTAAAGATTATGGGTCTGATTATGCGGCTTATAATATAGAAGAAGATCTAATAAATCTTCAAGAAACATTGTCATCTCTAGATACAAACTTATGGTAAGAAGCTATCAATGATGAGATAGAATCTCTGGAATGTAACAAGACCTAACATTTAGTAGAGTTGCCTCCTAGTTTCAAACCAATCGGTTGTAAATGTGTTTTGAAAAAGAAACTAAAACATGATGGAATTATTGATAAATACAAGGCCCTCCTTGTAGCCAAGGTTTTTAGACAAAGAGAAAATATAGATTTCTTCGACAAATTTTCTCCAGTCACTAGAATTACATCCATTAGGGTACTTATTTCAATAACTAGTATTTATAACTTAATAGTACACCAAATAGATGTTAAAATAACTTTTTTTAAATAGTAACTTAGAAGAAGAAATCTATATGGAACAACCATAAGGGTTTGTGATCCATGGACAAGAAAACAAGGTCTGTAAGTTAGAAAAGTCTTTGTATGGAGTAAAACAATCTCCTAAGCAATGACATGAAAAGTTTGATAACTTAATGATATCGAATGGGTACAAAGTGAAGGAAAGAGACAAATATGTTTATTACAAATATGAGAATCACATCTGCACAATCATATGTGTTAATTCTCTAATTTATGATTGGAAATAATTTTGGTAAAACTAATTTATGTTGTAACATGTTTAAAAGGATGTTCTAAACTTTCAGCAAGAAGATGTCGAACACAATGTCATACACGCGACATCTTGTCTGTTACAGCTGTGTATCTTGGAATTTTTATATTTAAACAAATCCTGAATATTATGGGAATATTAGGATATTATTTGTGTCATCCAAGATTGATGAATAAAGGATTGTTGCCTGCTTTGGAAGATAAATTTGTTTCAATAAATGTTCAGACATTTTAGGAAAAAATCTTTGAAGTCCTATTTTCATGCAAAAGTTTCAACTAATTTTCTACAATAGCTCAACTGCGATTTCAAAGCCCAAATCCTATCCATTCAATGTTATTAAAAGAAGGCTTCAACCCTAATGATAATGTGGAACTTACATTGTGTTTTTTGTTAGGGTTTTGTGCATTGTGAGCCTTTCTAATATCACTTTGATAGAAGAGTAGGATTGTTCTTTGAGTTTTAAGTTATGTCCTTATTCATAAGCTCTTAAGCATTGAATGACCTTGTGTTTTTAAAGAGTGTCGGCAAAAATTTATTTTGAATTGTGGTATTGTCACTATTCATGACATAAGGGGTTTGAGAAAGGGTCTCGTACCTAGGTGAGTCTTAGGCAGAAGTTAAGCACATGTTGTGATTAAGTGAGTAGATTTTAAACTAGAGACAGTTTGTTGTGGATCTACAAATTGATACTATCTAGTTGATTTCGTCTCTGACTTAGTAGCCCCCAGACTTAGGTGTTGTTGTACACTGAATTGGGTTAACAATTTGCGTGTTCTTTACTTTCTACATTGATAATTGTGTGTTATACACTGTTCATTGTGTTGTGTTCAGAGATCAGTGTCTTGATATCTTTTAGGACATATGATATATGACTGCTAGAATTTCAATATGTCGATATATAGACGATCTACTCATATTTGGATCAAACATTCAGGCCATTAATGATATAAAATTATTATTGTGCAACAACTTTGATATGAAAGACCTTGGAGAAGAGAATGTTATTCTTGGTATTAAGATAGCGAGATCCGAACAAGGAATTTCTTTGGATCAATCACACTATGTAGAGAAGATATTAAAGAAATATAAATATGTTGATTGTAAAGAAACATGTACACCATATGATCCAAGTGTGAAACTATATTGGAAGTCTTAGGTATGCCACTGATTGTACTAAACTCGACATTGCATATGTCGTAGGATTTTATGCAGGTTTATGAGTAGACAGAGTAACGAGAACTGGAAAGATATTGAGTGAGTCATGAGGTACCTTAAAAGGACCATGGATCTCGGCCTACATTATTATAAATTTCCTGTTGTACTAGAAGGGTACAATGATGTAGATTATAACACATTATCAAATGATTCCGAAGCTACTAGTGGTTATATATTTAGTATATTTGGAGGAGTTATATCTTTGAAATCAAAGAAATAGACCATCTTGGCTCAGTCCACAATGGAGTCTGAGATGATAGCACTAGCCACAGCCAGTGAAGATCCAATTTAATTAAGATGCTTGCTAGCTGAGATCCCTTTATGGGAAAAAGTTATACCATATGTGTTGATTCGTTGTGATAGTACCATGGCTATTGCAAAAATTGGGAACCATTATTTTAATGGTAAAATATGTCAAATAAGAAGAAAGTACAACAACACCAAAGATTGTATCTCCAAAGGAGCTGTAAGAGTGGATCATGTACGCATGATGAAAAAATTAATTAATATTATTACTTAAAATTCAAGTAGGGGATTCAGCTCGACTCAGCTCGACTAGACTAGGTTCGTTTGGTTCGATCCAGTCTTGGGCTTGGGCTTGGGCTTGGGCTTTGATCCATTTTTTTGTTATCCGAAATGATGAAAAAATTAATTAATATTATTACTTAATATTGTTACTTAATATTATTTAATTTATTAAATGTGTGTAATGAATATTAATTAATTATTAATAATTAATAATGATGAGTTGTAATTACATATTAATTATTAATTAGTTAATTAATTAATCCGTTAACCTAATTCTTGACTAACACTTATTTGTCTTCCATGATTTCGCTTTTCTGGCTGACCAAACTCCATAACGACTACATTTTTGGGCTGAACTGCTCCACTTCCTCCACTATTTTCTCCATTCGTCAACTATAAATAGTGACATTTCCTACACTTACAATTCACTCCAAAATTCAAATTCGAATTATCTCTTCTCTATATGCTCTGCTTCGTCTACACATTTTATTTTCTGTTTTTGAGTGGCCCTCCGTGCCATCAACGAATGGATTTATTCTAGATACTACGACTGATTTTAATACCATCTGAAGGTGTAATTCTTCAAACGATTCACTACAGTGCAAGTGATAATCATATTTGAACGGTCTGGTTTATCCTGGAGACATTGTCGGAACTCGATTGCTTTGCATAATTATTGGCAGTAAGACGAAATGTCTTAAAGAAAATGACCTACTACGCGACTCGTCCCGATAATTTCCTTTTTAGAAAATTTTCAAAACCGGAAACAACATAAGCATGAAGATTCTCATGGTATGTTTTCTTTCTTTTGTTATTTTTATATGAATTAGCTCAGTTTACATGGAATGTTTGTAGTATGGGTGTTCAAAAATATGATTCAATGAATTGTATACTTGAACTGAATAGAACCATAAAAAAACCGAATCATTAAATAAAAAACAATAAAAATTCAGTTTAAAACTAATTGAAAACAATTTTTTTTTTATATAAAATGCTTTGATTATATAAATTAGTTAAAATATTTTTTTTTAAAAAATTAATAATTTGGAAAAAAAAGTTTTGAGAAGAATATTTGTATTCTATAAAAAAAATCGGAAAAAATAATTTAAAAAAAAATAAAAAAAAGTTATTTTCTACAAATAAAATTAATAAAAAAGTTATCCAAAAATAAATATTTTCTTGGAAAAATAAAATTTCTCAAAAAATTAGTTTTCCTGAAAAAAACATTGATTTTAAAATAGTTCAAAATATAAAATTGGTTTTAAATTGCAAACTAATAATAAATATAAATTGATTCTAACCTAGTTTTAAACTGAATTGAACCGTTTTAACAGTTAATTGACTTTTTATTGAAGTGATTATTAAAAATTGAATTTAACCATAAATGTGGTTTGGTTTATACAGTTCATGAACCATGAAGACCCCTAATTTATAGTATTGTTATTTATTTGAATTTTCTGAAATGAGTCGGCACAATTTGAATGAAGTGTTTACTTTGAACATAAACTAGAGACCGTTGACGTGGTGTGCTTAGAACCAGGTTGCATGAAACATATCACCAGTTCCTTAAGGATCATGTTAAGTCCTACCATCAATATGTGACTTGTGACATTTGTCGGACTTAGCAACTGAAGAAGAATATGAAGAGGCATCTCCAAACACACCAAACAAGCACTTCATCATAACCCTTTAAATGTGAATTAAAGGGTTGCAACAACACATTTTCAACTATAACATGCTTCTAACCATGACATTGCATACATGCTACCTAAATTCTTATTTTTTGGTGTCATATTTTATTAACTTTGAATATCCAATTGTGGGTTTGTTTCAACAGAAATCTAATCTTCAAAATCATGAGAATACAATACACTTCAAAGTAAGGCCTTTTGTGTGTAGATTTCCTAACTGTGGCAAAAATACTGAAGAAGTTTTAGGTAACATTCATCATAAAATCCAAGCTAGTGGCATAAGTGATTCCCTAATTGCTCATGGAAATTCTACACATAGTGCTCTAGCCTCAAATTTAGACATAGATGAACGACTTTGACTTGAAAAATCAAAAGTCAGATAAGGGGAGATAGAAACACTGCATTTTATCACAGGATTACCAAAAAAATAAAATGCTTTTAAGCTCATAACCAACATCAAACATGGAGGCTCTACTCTTAGTGAACCTTGACAAATTGTTGAGCACTCTGTCACATAAAGACTACATTTGTTTGGTCTTAGAAGAAACTAACCTTCTATATTTCAAAGGTTTTGTTGGGAACCTTTAAAAGTGGAAATCAACAAAGCTTTTATTACTCAAAATTGACCCTTCCTTCTCAAAGTTCTCTGAAAATTTGACTTTAATCGGACTTCCTATCATTAGATAGACACTATATTTCCATGTACTTCTTTATTCATATTTATTGATGGTGTTTATCATGGTTATTTCAAGTGCGCTAGGGAGAGACCTAAGGCTAGATTTTTTCAACCTATTGTAGATAAAATCAACAGCAAACTCTCAACGTAGAAGGCCTTTCTTATGCCAATTGCAGGATTAGTAGAGCTAGTTAAATCTGTCTTACAAGGTGATTCACTCCATCATTATTTATGCATGGCCTTTGTATTTGCATAAGGATTTGGAAAAATATTCTAGGAAATTAATTTGGAGTGGGGATGTTTCTAAAAGAAATATGGTCACAGTGGCTTGGAAAAATATTTGCAAGCCATGCTTCAAAGCAAGATTGTTAAAATCTAGATTTAAAATCTAAACTCTATAGATTTCACGTTTCTATGTTAGCATTTCGTGTTAAACCGTAGGTGAAAACCTTTTATGTAAAATCGTATTCTGAGACGATATTAAATGATTTAAATCACTTGAAATCAATGAAATCATGTAAAATCGTTAGATTTTACTCTTTGACCCGATTTTATCTTTTTTTTTAATCAAATTTTAAAAAAAACATTTTAGATTTTGCCCTCATTAAAACTTCTCTCGTTGTTTTTAATTTTATTCACATCCATATTTTAGTTATAGTATTGAAAAACCTTTATCATCTAAAAATAAATTTAATCAAGTTGAATATGATTACACTAATGAATATAATGTTCTAAATGAATTGAACTTTTGATTAAGTTAAAAATATATATGAAAACACTTGTTTCTTTGAACTTGAGAAACTTATGAAATTCTTTGTTTTTTGGGATAACATTTTAGATGCTACTTTTTATGATTTGGTAGGTAATTTGGATTGATACAAGTTTTTGAATATTATACTGTATTACAGTGATATTGTGTATTTTTGATTTATATAAACTTATAGTGATATTATGTATTTTTGAATATTATAATTTATTATAGTGATATTGTGTATATAAATTTAATATTATTTTAATATAAGATAAACTATGTGATTTTACATTTTGATTTTATTTAGACAAAGTGAATAAAGGTAAAAATTCGATTCTGACAACCTTGTTTCAAAGATGGCTCAGGGAGGGATTAGGTCAATTATTTTTCTCATTGAACCCTCAAATATGAAATGATGCTGGGATTTTCTTCATTTTGTGGAGCCATGGGCTTTATTCCTTAAAAGTAAAGTGTTGAGATCAACTAGAACTATTGGGTATCACATTCATTCTAAACCATAGCATGTCATCAAGCAATAGTATATTGTGGTATAAGATCGTTCTTCTTGGTTTGTTCATAATGGTACTTCTACCAACTTTTGGTATGACTGTTGGTTTGAAGCCCCTCTCATCCTTGAGCTCCATAATTTGAGATTTGACACTAGTTTCTTAGATGATGGTGCAAAGGTTAGAAATAGTGACGTCTTTATGAACAACTTTTGAAATTTTCCAGTAGATAGCCTCTCCATCTTCCTCGCTCATAGAAATCACGTTCTTCAATCTATAATTCCTTTTAAGCCTAAGACATAACCATCTCATTTGAAAATTTGTTGGACAACATATCCCAAACACAAAGGGAGAGTGAACCGTGGAAGTTTAAAAAATGATGTACAATTAAAAAATCTTTGATAAATGAAATTGTTTAAAATTATTTTGTAAAGCAAACAAAGAGTAGGCAACATAATAAGTAAAGAAACAAAAAATAGAGTAAATAATGAAGAAAAAAGAGGTAAGGGATGAAAGAATTACACCAAGATTTATACATGTTCGGTCTAACCATTTAACCTACTCTTGTCCCCAAAAATTTATTCTTGTGAGTTTTTACTATCTAAGATGTGAGTTTTTCACAGGTTATGCTCGTTATCATTCTTACAATCAAACAAGAGTTTTACACCGACTATCCTCTCGATCAAGATTTTACACTGGGACATTCTCACAACCTAATAGAGTTTTCACACTATCTTGAGCTTAGGAACTAAACGATGATTTGGATGGACAGTCACACAAACCAAACAAGAGTTTTTACACAAGGCTAAGCTCACGAACTAAACAAATATTTGACGGACAATCTCATGAAACAAATGGGAGCTTTTATATTTGGGTAAGCTCACAAGCCAAACAAATATTTCAACGAACAATATCGCAAACCAAAAAAGTGCTTTTACTAGTTTAGCTTACAAACCAAACAACAACTTATCATAAGTGGTATTGTACAAGAGATAAATTTCACTTGATTAAATTTCAACAGCAACCTCATCACCAGAATAAACAAAAATCTCACTTGATATTTTTCATTCTCAAAGGACTAAGAAAGTTTAGTGAAAAAGAAATAAATGAAATGAATAGTGGAAAATGAGAAAGTAAGTAGAAATACATTTTCTAGTATATTTTGAAAGTGCAGAAAAGCTTTCTATTTATAAGTGAAAAAATTGGCTCAAAAAGGAAAAGAGATCCATACGCCTTTAAATGAAATACCTGATTAAGCCATTGGGTTAATCAATTATGAGCGTCAAAATACGACAACCCTAATTACCAAAAAAAACCTACAACAACTAGTGTCTTAATAAAGTATGAGCAATTTTAATTAATTAAGAAGTTGTATACCTTGATCTAATGGAATGGTAAAGGATACTTCTTGTTTAGACATTTTATACAAGATTTATAAATGATTAAGAACATCCTCAATTAATCCCACAAGCACCATGATGGTTCCTCTATAGGAGTTAAGGTGTTTTAGAAAATTTTACATAGATTTAAACACTTTTGGGTTGTGTGTGTATTGCCTTAGTAATTTAAAAATAATTTTAATATCTTTACAATACTTTGATCACTAAAAAATGATTCAAAATTTTTTTTTTTTGGCTTTACTTCTTCTAAGTGAAGGTGATTAATAAGGCTTCTTGATAGACACCATCATCAAATATTGCTGGTCTAAAGATCATTAGGGATTTCATTGAAAACCTCTTAATATTAGATGTTGTCCTTAATGAGATTGGATTTGACATCTTGACTATCTTGATCTTACATGTTGATCATCACTTTAGGTGAATACCTCACTTCATAGTTGTTTTGATGCCTGGAAGTAGATTTTGTCATTACATATTTTTCATGCATAACCATAAGCCAATAATTTGATCCTCTACTTAGCTATTAATAGTACCACTTTTTGCTCTAATTCGTATCTCATGTCTGACTTAACCTTGTGAGATCAATGTATTACGTAATAAACTATTTCTCGGGCCATTAAACAACACAAAGCATTAAGTTCCACTAGTTATAAAGCAACAAGAGTCCACATGGATCTTATTACTATACATGTGGATATTGAACCTAACCCTATGCTTAGGAAATAGTATCCAATATATGATAATATTGGATATAGTAATGTCAAGCACCTTTTGAATATCAAGTCACACAATGAAAATAAGTTTTAGATAGAAAACCTAAAACATACATTAAAGTTAAATATTCATCAATAGTAAAGCATGAGTATACTTACATAAAATTTCATGACCTATTTAATTCATGAATATATTGACTATATATAAGCCCAACAAAGGGATTTTTAGATACCCTTACTCATTGTAGTTATAGTGGTAATCATGTGAAGATGAGTTTAGAATTTTATTTTTCCCTGTCATTTGAGCAACACTTCCGCCTTAAATATCCCTCTCTTTATTCTCCTATTTTAGAGCAAGGTGAACTTACTCAAATTATGCAGAGTACCTCATTCCACCAAAATTTTATTTACACTTAACTTGAGACCATATTTATAGGTGTTGATTTAGGGCCCTCGATAGACGTACCGCCCATATACGCCTAGTGAACTTGCTTTCTTTTGGATTAAGTAATGCTAGTTGTTTGAAATGTGAACCTATTCGCTCTACTTTCCTAGGCGCACCACCTCTTTTCTTAGCGCATAAATCCATTCTTCACCATGAAGTACATTACCCTTGAAGTGTCATTTATCTTCACGAGCTTGTTAGACGCACCTATGATCATGGCCTAGAGAGCCTTACTTTATAGAGACTTACTCTGGCTTGGTCTTTTTATGCTAAATTGTGGTTTTTCCAATCCTTTTTTTTACCTAATTTTAATTAATACATGATAAGAAAGTTTAAACAGGTGTTCTTTCAATTTTCATAGATAAATTGGAGGTCTTTATTTTGATTGCTTGAAAAATAGGTTACTAAGTGGCTACACAATTTACATAAATTTGGGGTTTTTTTTTTGTCCTTAAACAAAATTATTTTAAATGGTTCAAAAATATTTTGAATGTGTGTTTTTACTAAAAGGTTAACTAACTAAGATCAAGAATTTTTAAATTGTTTGTATGAGATTGTATTATTTCAAATACAAGTTCATAATCAATGTCAAGACTATCCGTAACTCATAACATAAAGATGAATGATTTGCTATACCAAAGTAATATTTTAAACATATATAAATCACCAGTTAATTATTCATCAGAATCATGGTCTCACCGAATATCTCTCAATGATTAGTGTTTTGCTAAAAAACCATACAATGTATGAACTATAAAAACACTTTGTTAGACTAAGAAGACTAATCTAGAAGGGGAGGGGGTGAATATATCCCCAAATTAAAATCTTCTTTCAAAAATTGTTATTTAAAAACTTATTTTAAAACCAATGTTGAGCGAAAGGTTTTTGGCCTTGATCAAAATAGTAGACTAAATGCTCCTAGCTATTGGAAACTCGGATGTGCAAAAACCATGTGAAATTAAGATAATGATAAAATCAATCAACATAATAATATCTCAATTAATAGTTTAATATCAAACACAACGGTTTTCTATTTCCAATGAAATCATATTAAAAATATAACTTGATAATTTATTGAACATGTGGCGCGCAATAAATTTTTCTGAATTTTCTTTGAGCTTTGTTGATATGAAAAAAATACTTAAAACCAAAGTGATTATAATCTAATCAACAAAGAAATTTGAAATTTAATAATTGTTGTAGGTATTTTCTAACACAAGTATTTAAATTATCGTTTTCCACATGGATTGTATGATATCACCGTCGTTCTATAGTTCAAGTGAATTTAAGGGCTATATTCATAAAATGGGTTTTGTTTTTTATCATAAAAAGAGTAAATTACATGAAAATATGTTTAGCATCCGTTCAAAAAGAGTTGTTTGGATTTAAGAGAGTTTTAGATTTGAAATCGATTGGTAAAAGTATGTCAAGATTAGTTTCATTGACCTATTTCATATATATTCGATTAACCATGCATATGAACTAATTGATGATCGATATATTCATGTATCCTCTCAATATCATTTATGTCTAAGCAATATTATGATTATTATTATGTTAATCGTTAATTGATCTTTTAACCTAAATATTAACATGATAAACTTTAAAGCTTGATACTAGTGAATATTAACTCACAAATCTATGTCTAGAGTTTGTTATTTAATAGATGAATATCTTAGGTCATGTTTGAAACATACTTCTCAATAATGATCCAAGCCATAAAAAGAACAAATAAATCAAAGATATTCAAAATATATTAATCATCAACCAAGTTCATACACAAAATGATCAAAGGAAATACATAATAGTTAGGTTAATTATCTCTAATCTTGAAACAAAAGTGTTTAGCTATCCATTGTCATGGTAGCTTGATCCACAAGTAATTGAGAGAGGATGATGAACATGGATGGAAAAATATCAAAGATTCAAGATCTAATATTTGATTTTGACTTACAAAGGAAGGAATAGTGTTATTTGCCCTAGAAACCTGATTTGGAAGAGTTTATGTGAGAGTGGTTGAGAAAAATATCTAAGACATCCTTATATACACATGTGAAATTTTGCATACCGCGCTAACCCGCGCTAAGCGCACCCCACTTAAAAGATAAACCGCCACAATCAATGATATGCTCCTTCATACCTGGATAAGCACGACCTGATATAAAATACACCGCGCATGCTTCCACTCCCAAATATTCTTGATTTCATCCCTAGGGCTCATCCAATGTCCAAGCTTCATCAACAAAAAACCTACAAAATAAACATAAAACAAAGTAAACCAATTGATTTCCAACAAAAACTAAATAAATGCCTAAATATATCAAATTGCAATCTTAAGTACTACTAATTAACAAAATATATTGTATAGGACCATAAAATTATCTTAAAAAATATCAATATTTTGGTCCTTAACAATAATCAAAGAGAAATTATATACAAATTGTAATACGGTGAACTGACTTTGTAGGATTTTTGTATCCAAATGTGCGGATAGCAAGAGTCGCCACCGACTTTTATTTTTATCCAATTAAGGGAAGGTAAAAGTAACAGAAAAAGACCTTCGTTAGATTACGAGTTCGGAGAATGGTTATGAAAAGGGAAGGTATTAGCACCCCTTTCCATCCGTAGTTATCTACGGGCTCTTAGTTGCTCTAGATCACTTTTAAAAATTGCTTTCTGTGTGTTTGACAAAGATGTTTTGAAAAAGGCATTTCGCTTTGACTTTGTAATGACTCATGTAGGAGTGTATACAAAGTGTTCGGAAATGTTTTTGTTTTGAAAAGAATTTGAATTTTGAAAAAGAGTGTGTGGTGTGAAAAGCATTTGATAGAGCAAGCAACTAAAGACTTATTTACCCACTCGAATTGGTCGTTTTGTTGTACTTCTACATTCCTTTAGAATAGCTAGCCGTACCATTAGTTAGTAGGTAGCTCCATTCGTTGGATGTAAGCGGGACATTCGAAGGGACATCGGATGGTCATAGAAAGCAACTTGTAGGAGGTATCCTAGCACATTCGAAGGGACTATCATCATTTTTCGTAGGCGGCAATCGAGGGTCAAGATCATGTATTCGGAGGCGACATCGTGGGTCTTATGATCTTTGTATCGAAGGGACTATGATGATTTGTTTGGAAGGCAACGGTGCTAGAATACCTCTACGTTCGAGGGACATGACCGTTTTGAATTCGAAAAAGGCAACGAGAGAGAATTACCCTAAGGGGTGCATGTGTGAAAGAAGTGTGTTGATTTCAGAATATGTTATCTTGAAATTAGAGTGAGCTATGTCCAATTATTATCTTGCCATACACGCCTAGTTACTAACAGTTTATAGGGTGCGGAAAGTAAAATGCGGAATGTAAAGGGCGGAAATGTAAAGTGCGGAAAGGTAAATCCTACGCTATTACAAGGCTTTGGGGCAGATACATAATTTATAATGCGGAAAATAAAATCCTAAATTAAACTATTACATCCCATATACAGTTACATAATTGAAAAAATAAAACGATAAAAGAAAACGTCCGAATCGGAGCAACCTGTGAAAGAATAAGAAAATCGGGAAATATGATGAAATCGAAATAAGAGAAAATGTTAGAAAAAATGCAATTTTTATATGAGAAAAATTATTATATGCTGGAAATAAGATAAATAAGTTAAAATAATTTTTTGGGATTTTTTAGATGCAATTTAATAATTTAAAATGACTTTACAATGATTTTAATGCTAAATTACAAATAAAAATAAATATGCATGCAAAAATATGTTTTTTAATTTATTAAATTAAATAAAGTTTTTCTGAAAATAAATGCAAAAAGAAAATTAATTTTTGATAATTTTTAAATGCAGAATAAAAATTATGAAAAGAAATTAAAACAATGCAAAATATGAAAATATAATAAAATATGAAAATATGGAAAAAAGTTGAGTTTTGGAAAAAGAAAGGCAAAACTGGTCCTGATGAGGATCGAACTCGTGACCAGGGAGAGTATCCATGAACAATCCACGCCTTAACCAACTGAGCCATGTGTGCTTCACTGTTTGGAAACGGATTGAATGTAAGAAAGACAAGTGTCGCTCCCTGATGTCCCAGGCCGCGCGCGAACCTTCATCGTCCCCAATTCAAATATTTGAAGCTAGCGTCGGCTGTTATTCGACGCTATGACCCTGGCTAATTCAAAAAATCAAGCAAACATAATATAAATTATATCTAAGACCATGGATCGATTCCTCAGGTCATTCCGAATGCAATGGTACAGGTCTTGTTGTCCAATTTTTCCATTTAAGCAAAGCCCTAAATCGAGCTCAGGAACCCTAGCTATGGTATATCACGATTCAGGCCATGGAAACACGATTGGCTTACCCAGATCGCTTGCAAACTTGATTCTAAACATGAACAAACAATCAAAACAGATTAATAATGCATGAATGATGAAAATCGATTTTGAATGAAACTTGATAAACCGAAATCGTGTTTGATGAATTCTTGATGGTTTTGAATGATGTAAGAGTCTGGATCGACTCAGAACAACCTAAGGAATGCAATGGAATCCTCAAAAGCAATTGAAAGTGGCTGGATCGATGGCTGCTAGTAGCTTGTAAGTCACGGATTTCTTGAATTAGGTTAGGGTTCTTGGAGCAATTTTTTTCGTCCTCTTGTGATTGGTATGCATCAGGTATATATGCTGGATGGATTTGGCATTGTTTTGGGAAAGATTTGATCAATAATCAATGATAATCAAATTTGATTTTTTCATGAAAATTAAATTTTCAAAACTTGATCAATTTCAATCCAATCTTGCCTTTTTTGATCCAATTTCGAAATTGCTGGCTTTTAATGAATTTCTTGAATCTCAAGGAAGGAATAAAATCAATCTTTCAATTAATTTTGATTTTATAATTTATTTTAAAATTTAATTTGTATTTAAATGAATAAATTCAAAATTAAATAGAAAAATAAATCAAAAATTCGTGGCATTGGGCTTGGATATTCCTAATTGCATGAGGAATAAGTTTGGATGAAGAAAAAGCAAGCCCATTTGCAAAAGATTTGATTTTTGGAAGTATCTCTCTTTGTGCATTCTTTCAAAATTGCCCAACTTGTGAATGGTGTAACTTGCTCAATTTTCCACATTTTTGAGTGTTCTTGGACTTTTTGGAAAGATCTAAGAGTCCTCTAACAAACCCTTTTGGTCTCATCTCAATTGGAGTTACCATGCTCAATATATCTTCAAATCAAAAAGTTGACTTTTTGTTGACTTTGAAAATGACCTGTAATGTTTTGAGCTATACCTCTCAAATGAAGCATTTTTTGGACATTCTTGTGAGACATGAAGTTGTAGAGAATTGAATTTCCTTCAAAACAAGAGGTGGTGGAAAAATTTCTGAGAAAGTATGAGAAAGTTATGATCAGTCAAAGTTCAGTTGACTTTTCACATAGAAACCCTAATTTAGAAAGTTTGACTTTTGAGCAAATCTTGAGTTTTCTTGATGAATCATGATCAACCCTTGATCAAATGATGAATGTAACTTCAAAATGAGTATGTTGACCAAAAATTATGAAGTTTGACGTATGTTGACCACAGTTGACTTTTGTCCAATCTGGATTTTCAACCATCGAGCAATTGTCTGAGGAAACTTGACTTGTGAAGCTTGAAACTTGACATGGAGAATCTTTGAAGCATATGAGGAGGCATGAAGGCCATTGGAGATGTTGGAAGTTCATCTTGACTTGAGAGATACCAAACCCTAGTTTGGGTTGATTGTCTAGGAGAGAGTTTGTCTGATCAACTCTTGAGGAATCCTTGAGCATAGATGTATGAAATCTCTTGAGTAAATGGAGGGCAAATTTTGGGGTATGACACAAATCAATCGATCAAATAACACATTCAACAAATTTCATATATAAAGTAAGCGAGTAAGATATATATATATATATATATATATATATATATATATATATATATATATATATATATATATATATATATATATATATAAAGAGAGAGAGAGAGAGAGAGAGAGAGAGAGAGAGAGAGGGTGGGGGGTGGGAGAGAGAGAGAAAGATTTGTTTAGGAAGTTCACCAATCTTCCTCTCTATGGCTACATCTTCCCCCGATTCCAAATTTGGAATTAGGATAAGTTCTTACTTTACAAAAAGTATGATTACAAGATAAGTATTCAAGAGCAACTTTATAAACCTTAACTGTTTGATGTTGATTCAACCCCTTCTCTTTTTTTGATGTTCAAAAAGACTAAGACATAGTAGATCCTAATTGACTTTTTGATATTGTTACTCATTTGTGCTCTTTATCTCCAAAGCTTTTGCGCAAGATCAATTGCATTTATTGCAACACAAGACTTCAATTTGATTTGTCATTCTCACACTACTTCCATTGCGTTCTTTATCTACAAAGGGTCATTTTTGTTCTTTATCTCTAAAGGTTCCTTTGCGTTCTTTATCTCCAAAGGCTTTCACTAGGCCTCAATCCTCTCTTGCACGAAAAAACCCAAATAAATCAACGATATTGGAGGACAAACCCGCTATTTTCTAGATGAAGACCCTTGCAAATCTCAACCCAATATTCTCGGCTACACAAGAACTTAATTGGACATTATCAAACCTCTCCTAGATGCCACCCCAACAAAGGATTATTGTGTGTGATTTGTCAGTGTGTATGCATAGGTTGGAGGTTTAAGGTGAAGAGAAATTGAAGGAAATTGTTATGGTATCATAAAGTTGGAATGATGCATGAATGATGTATTTATAGTTGTGGAAGTTTAGAAGCAAAAAGAATATTTTTGAATTAAAAAGAATTTAAAATTGATCAAATTAAGCAGTATGTGTCGACCTAAAATTCGTATGTCTCGACACATAAGTCAAAATTCAATTGTTTGTATCGACCTAAAAAATAGATGTGTCGACCTAAGAGTTATAGTAGCATTTTGCCTTTAAAACTACATTATATGTACCGACCTAAAATTCGCATATGCCGGCACATAAAATAAGAATTTTTTCATTTTACTAAAAGCTTCAGTATATGTCGACTTGAAAAGTGGATTTGCCGATACATGCAAGTGTTTTTTGTATAGGAAATGATTTTTCATGATATGGATCGATTTTAAACTTATTTTGAATGCTTCCTAAGACCTCTATTGCAAGGGAGTTCCACAAGACATCATGCAAAACATTTAATGGTGAAGTTGCACTCACATACTCCCCCATTTTTGATGATGCAAAACTTGTGATGATGCATTTTATGTTGTTATTGAAGGCTGCTTCCCAACTTCATCTCGCATATGTTTCTCCCCCTTTGACAAAATAAAAAATAAAGATATAAAATTGTGAGAAGAATCATATTATAATACAAATACTAATATATCACTCAGAGACATCTTTGTAGATAACAACTTCCCAATGAACTCCTCGTTTATTCAACAAAAGTATGCGTCTACCAGGTGAGATGGTTAAAGGATTTCGAAAGATCTGTTGCAACATCAAACCTTTTAAACATGTCAGTGCATGTTATCGCTTTGCGTTGGAATATTTATCCACTGCGGAAGTGTTTATCCCCCTCAGATGGTGTTGAACTTGATTCCTATCTCCCTAATGGAGTTATCTCCTGCTTATTGCAACTCACTGCTAGCTCAACAGCTACGAGACAAAATGATGATTTTCCAACGTTAAAATGGTTCAACATATCTGTATATGCTTGTTACATCCTTCTGTCATCGAGGTGTTAAGCTTGTCAACTCCTGGGGCATTCTGTTAATGCATTTTAGAAATTGCCATCTTTCCTTCTACAAGGGTTACCGTGGAACCTTTAAAGTGGTGGACTGACATTCAGAAACTGGTGCATTATCTGCATGGTGCATTTTATTTTTTCCTCTTCCAACAGTATCAGGAAATCATATACTATTTGCATTAAAACAAAAAATCATCATGCATATCATACTCATGCATTAGCTCCGGCTAATTCTTTTGCAGGTTTTTCAGTTGAAACTGTAAATATCCTCGTGAGGATCAGAACTGAAGGATTAGTTCTCAGACGACATAATTATCCTCCTTTCTCTAGCACAAGTTGTATGCTTGTATGGGCTCAACAACTAATGGGTTCCCTAATCGAAATTTCTTCCCCAGCGAAACAGTTGTCTTTCAACAGACTCTAATGTCAGCAAAATTATCAACCGGGAATCCCCAATGAAGTTTTCCACACGGTTTTCTTATGAAGTTTCCCCAGCGAAGCTTAATTTACTCGCAAGCGAGTCTCCTTCAGAAAGGATTACTACAACATTATTCTTGGTATTTTCAAGATTTCTTTCAGACAAGAATCTTCTCAACAAATTCTATTGGCAGTGACTTCTGCAATTTCGTTTCTCTGAGCTGTTCTCAGAAAACTACATGGAACTTCTGTTGTGTTTATTTCCCCAGTAAGTCCTCAATTAATCAACACATAAATATCCACCAGGTAGGATGTTTATTCAATCTCAGGATATTTCTCCAACTTGGACGTTGATCCACATATCCACTTGCTACAACGCATTGTCTATACAATGCCAGCAAATTAAAGCTCATTACCCTAGAAGTTTTTCAGTCGCAGGTGCTGAATCTGATTCTTCTATCACCGGTAAAGCTATCTGCATACAAATTGAAGATCTTGTCAACTCGGAAGTTGTTCAACATGTTTGTACATGTTCAGTAAGATCTCTCATCAGTAGAAACGTCGGAAACAAGATTTACCGACTTCATAAACATCTATATCACACCAGTGTGCTGGATATTGATTTGTTTATCCCCAGAGAAGTGTATTCTCGGGTGCGCTACTGAATTTGTTCTACTGATAACTCGGAAGTTACATGGTCAAGACATTCAGCATGCCATGTGTGATACGGTGAACTGACTTTGTAGGATTTTTGTATCCAAATGTGCGGATAGCAAGAGTCGCCACCGACTTTTATTTTTATCCAATTAAGGGAAGGTAAAAGTAACAGAAAAACACCTTCGTTAGATTCTGAGTAAGGGAGAAGGTTATGAAAAGGGAAGGTATTAGCACCCCTTTCCATCCGTAGTTATCTACGGGCTCTTAGTTGCTCTTAGATCACTTTTTTAAAATTGCTTTCTGTGTTTGACAAAAAAATGTTTTGACAAAGGCATTTCGCTTTGACTTTGTAATGACTCATGTAGGAGTGTATACAAAGTGTTCAGAAATGTTTTTGTTTTGAAAAAAATTTGAACTCGGAAAAAAAAGTGTGTGGTGTGAAAAGCATTTGGTTTAGGGCAAGCAACTAAGAGACTTATTTACCTACTCAGAATTGGTCGCTTTTTGTACTTCTACGTTTCTTTTAGAATAGCGCTAGCCGTACCATTAGTTAGTAGGTAACTCCATTCGTTGGATGTAAGCGGGACATTCGAAGGGACATCGGATGGTCATCGAAGGCAACTTGTAGGAAGTATCCTAGCACATTCGAAGGGACTATCATCATTTTTCGTAGGCGACAATCGAGGGTCAAGATCATGTATTCGGAGGCGACATCGTGGGTCTTATGATCTTTGTATCGAAGGGACTATGATGATTTGTTTGGAAGGCAACGGTGCTAGAATACCTCTACGTTCGAGGGACATGACCATTTTGAATTCGCAAAGGCAACGAGAGAGAATTACCCTAGGGGGTGCGTGTGTGAAAGAAGTGTGTTGATTTCAGAATATGTTATCTTGAAGATTAGTGGGCTATGTTCATTATTATCTTGCCATACACGCCTAATTACTAGCAATTTATAGGGTGCGGAAAGTAAAATGCGGAATGTAAAATGCGGAAAGTAAATGTCCTACGCTATTACAAGGCTTTGGGGCAGATACATAATTTAAAATGCGGAAAATAAAAGACCTAATTTTAAACTATTACATCCCATATACAGTTACATTATTGGAAAAAATTGAAAACGGTAAAGAAACGCCTGAAGCGGAATAACCTGTGAAACGATGAGATAAATCGGAAAATATGATGAAACTGAAATAAGAGAAAATGTTAGAAAAATGCAAATTTTAAATTGGAAAAAATATGACATGCTGGAAATAATGTAAACATGCTAAAATAATTTTTTGGGATTTTTTAGATGCAATTTAATAATTAAAAACTAATTAACAATGATTTAAATGCAAAATTACAAATAAAAATAAATATGCATGCAAAAATATGTTTTTTAATTTATTAAATTAAATAAAGATTTTTGAAAATAAATGCAAAAGGAAAAAAAATATTTTGATGATTTTTAAATGCATAAATAAAATTATGAAAAGAATTGAAATAAAATGCAAAATATTAAAACAATTTAGAAAATAGAAAATAATAAGAAAAACATGAGTTTTGTAAAAAAGATGCAAAACCGGTACCAGTGGGGATCGAACTCGTGACCCCTGGAAGCATCTGGGAACAGTCCACGCCTTAACCACCACGCCAACGTGTATTACGTGTCATGTAAACGAAACGGAGACGTTTTAAGGGATTTGGATTTTCAGAAACCCAGAACGCGCGCGAAGATCTTCATCTTCCTCATTTGAATTTTTGAAAGTTAGCGTCGGTCTTTCTTCGACGCTATGGCCCCTGCAAATTCTAAAATCCAGTACAAGCAATATAAATTCAATTCAAAGGCATGGTTCGATTGGATTCATCATTCTAAACATGATGGTGGTATTAGTTTTATCCAATTTGTCCTATTTTGAGAAACCCTAAAACGGCACAGGGAACCCTAACCATGGCATCTCGCGATTCTTGACCTGAAACTTAAATCAAACTATGCAGAAAGCTTGGAAACATCATTAGCAACACAAATATGCAATCAAAACACATTGAACATGGCTGTATGTATGGATTCGATTTCAAGTTATATTGACACAAACCGTGACTTGGTTGGGATGATTCTGGACGTTTCAACGCGTGGGGATGATTGGAATAGCTTCCTGGGACCTTGAGGATGCTTATTCAATCCTCAAAACTCCTTGAACTGGCCTGCAAAACAGAATTCGAAATTGCTTTTTTTCTCAAGTTGCTTTGAAATTTTTTTAGGGTTCTTAGGGCAATTTTTTCGTCCTTTGTGATTGGTATGCATCAGGTATAAGTACTGGATGGATTTGGGATCATTATTGGCAAGAATCAATCACCATTCAATGAAAATCAAATTTGATTTTTTGTATAAAATCAAATTTTCAAAACTTGATCAATTCCAATCCAATCTTGCCATTTTTGTCAAACTTCGAAATTTGCTGGACTTTGGTGAGTTTCTTGAATCTCAAGGAAGGAATAAAATCAATCTTTCAATTAATTTTGATTTTATAATTTATTTTAAAATTTAATTTGTATTTAAATGAATAAATTCAAAATTAAATAGAAAAATAAATCAAAAATTCAAGGCATTGGGCTTGGATATTCCTAATTGTATAAGAAATAAGTTTGGATGAAGAAAAAGCAAGCCCATTTGCAAAAAATTTGATTTTTAGAAGTATGTCTCTTTGTGCATTCTTTCAAAATTGCCCAACTTGTGAATGGTGTATCTTGCTCAATTTTCCACATTTTTGAGTGTTCTTAGACTTTTTGGAAAGCTCTAAGAGTCCTCTAACCAACCTTTTTGGTCTCATCTCAATTGGAGTTACCGTGCTCAATATATCTTCAAAGCAAAAAGTTGACTTTTTGTTGACTTTGAAAATGACCTGTAATGTTTTGAGCTATACCTTTCAAATGAAGCATTTTTTGGACATTCTTGTGAGACATGAAGTTGTAGAGAATTGAATTTCCTTCAAAACAAGAGGTGGTGGAAAAATTTAGAAAGTATGAGAAAGTTATGATCGATCAAAGTTCGATTGACTTTTCACCTAGAAACCCTAATTTAGAAAGTTTGACTTTTGAGCAAATCTTGAGTTTTCTTGATGAATCATGATCAACCCTTGATCAAATGATGAATGTAACTTCAAAATGAGGATGTTGACCAAAAATTATGAAGTTTGTTGTATGTTGAACACTTGACTTTTGTTCAATCTGTGATTTTCAACCATCGAGCAATTGTCGAGGAAACTTGATCGTGAAGCTTGAAACTTGACATGGAGAATCTTTGAAGCATATGAGGAGGCATGAAGACCATTGGAGATGTTGGAAGTCCATCTTGACTTGAGAGATACCAAACCCTAACTTGGGTTGATTGTCTAGGAGAGAGTTTGTCTCGTCGACTCTTGAGGAATCCTTGAGTAGGGATGTATGAAATCTCTTGAGTAGATGGAGGGCAAATTTTGGGGTATGACAGCTGCCCTGTTCAATCTTCTTGCGGAGGGTTAGATTGACACGCTTGTCTTCGTGACACGAAGTGGAAGATGATTGAACACCGATACACGAAAATTTGCACTCGTGGTCGGCTGATGATGCGGGAATGGGCTTACAGACGCCATTTGGAGAAGCTGGGGAATGAGTCGTACGCTAGAATCGAGATTACTGATAGGAGAACTGCTGGAAGGTGAGCCGTACGCTAGGCTCTGGAAAGGAGAGGAGATGGGCTTAAGATGCCATCCGGAGTCGATGTTAGACTTCGTGTTCATTTTGAATGAAGTTATTGGTTTGTATTGATTTTTAACCATATACGCATTCGAAAGTGAAGAAATGTTGACAAGTAGTCGGAGATGGGCTTAAGATGCCATCCAAGGCAACCGAGTCGTGCTAGACTCGTAGTCACTTTGATAATAAGGAATCGAAAAATCTTCATCCGATTACTCGAGAGAAATAGTAGTTGGCAAAATGTGGATAGCTTCCTGTTGTGCATCGGTGTTGATCCATTGCCCGTTATCGGAGGATAACCAGGCGGTCTTCGGATAGTTTTCCGTCGATCCGGCTTAATCTGGATCTTAATCTGGACCATCGTCGGAGGACAACCAAGGCGGTCCTTGGATAGTTTTCCGTCGATTCGGGCTTAATCTGGACTGACCTTTGATAGAATATTCGTCCCCATATCATGGACCAAGTCTTGGGCCTAGCTATTGTCCTTTGTTGGAGATCGACGCGATTTCCTTGTCGTAGACGAGGAGATTCATTCTGTAGATCTTCGGAGAGCAATCATCTTATGAGGATGTAGTTTCCTTGCACTATTTGACCAAGTCTCTAAGCTTGTCCATAAATACGGAGATGAGGTGTTTACTACTTGAAGATCGATGTAACATTGCTTGGTCAAGTGGAATATTAAGTTGTGTTGGTGACTTTTGTCGTCATCTCAATTCTGTGTATGTTCACTTTTCATATGTTTGTGATTAGATTCTTATTGTCAAGATAATCATTCAAAGCATTGGACTTATTGCAAACAACAATGAAAATTGTAAAGAGAAAGAACTTGCATTTATTTGAAATGATGGCCAAGTTTGTACACAAGACTATTAAGTTCCAACTATGCTAGTACTCATATATTTCGACTATCTCATCTCAGAAAGTGAGTAGATCATTTGAACCTTGAATGATAGTAGTTAAGAGACATAGTCGCTTAAATCTAACTTTTGCCTAGACCGCAATAGTTTTCCGACTCCGACCTAATCGTAGTATTTTTTACTATGTCTGCGTTCACAAGTCTTCACCATCCATGGTGCTAAGTATCATAGCTCTCCTTGACTACAAATGGTCAGTCCATTTTCACCTTGTGGAAGAATGAGCGACTACTAGGTCACTTGGTAGACTCGGTGCTTGACCTTCTTGTTAAATGCTCGATCATTCGTTTCGATAAATCTCCATGGGATCAATCAAGTTGGTCAAGAAGCGGGAGGACTTTGAGGGTATTTGAACCTCGATGGGTATTGATTGCCTGATAACCATGAAGAGCAAATGGTAACATCTCATGCCAATCTTTGTAAGTCGGATAATCTTCTTAATGTTCTTGTTGGATTCATCTTAGATATTGTGATGCTTGATCTTGATGATATTGATTATCTTTAACAGATCGAAACCGAAGAATTTTTTTCTTGTCCGATGAGATTGTGTTGTGGTAAAGGTAGTAAGAAAAGCTCAGAAAATTAAATAATAATTTCATTGTGATGTTCCCGCAGCTTTTCGTGTGGAGTTTGTTAAAGGATGGTTTGCTTCTGTCTTCCAATTATTCTTAGTTTATAATCATTCAAAGGTTGTTGCAAACAACAACCAGGAGAAGCATTAGAGTGTGATGGAATAGTTCTCCTGGGGTTAGATTCGGGACACCTCTTATGCTCTGGTTCTTTTTTAAATCCCGGCACCGAAAGAGGTATCAACGTTTATACCGCAAACCATTGCGAAATGTTTTTCCCCCTATACCAACTCCCCGGCCCCACCGACTACTTTCAATCGCTGATACTTTAATCCTAGGTTTTCATTCAAGAGTCCTCCCTTGCACCCCCTCTCTACCCATACTAATACTAATTCTACCGCCTCCATTTTGGACGTCTTGCATCCCACGGTTATTGTTAAGTTGCTCGATCTCATACATCCGTTCGTCCATCGGACTACATTCGAATCAGGTTCCGATCGAATCGTAGTATGACGCTTCACCATCCATGGTGCTAAGTATCATAGCTCCAAGTCTTGACTACAAATGGTCCCTCGTGGGTGGGGTCCATTGGATCACCTTGTGGAAGAATGATGACTACTAGGTCACCAACTTGGTAGAACCTTCTTGTTAAATGCTCGATCATTCGTTTGATAAATCATCCATGGCGGATGGGCTCGTTCTCATCAATCAAGTTAATCGGTAAGACCCATCGAGGACTCGGTTGAGGTATTTGAACCTCGATGGGTATCCGTATCGTTGCCCTGTGGACGTTCGTCCGATAACCATGAAGAGCAAATGGTAACATCTCATGCCAATCTTTGTAAGTCGTCATTTTGTATAATCTTCTTAATGTTCTTGTTGGCGGCTTCCATGCGCCATTCATCTTAGGCCGATAAGGAGAAGAGTTGTGATGCTTGATCTTGAGCTGCGTGCGAGTTCGGTGATCATCTTATTGTTGAGATTGGAACCGTTATCGTGATAATCCTTTCGGAGTGCCATACCGATAGATAAGATTATGTTTGATGAATCGAGCCACAACATTCTTGGTAACGATGCATCGAGACCCACTTGGTGAAGTAATCGATCGCCACAAGGATGAACCGATGTCCGTTGGGCTGTGGGCTTGATTTCTCCAATCATGTCAATGCCCACATTGCAAAAGGCCAAGGAGGTTAGGACATTGAGTGTGCGTGTACTTTATCGGCATAATCGGCATTTGTGACAAGATCGGCGTAAGCGGTGACAATCGACTTCCATGGTGGACCAATAGTAACCCGTTCTCAAAATCTTCTTAGCCATGGTGTGTCCGGAGTGAGTACCAAATCTCGTGTAACTCTTCCATGATCGCATTCTTTGTTTTACGGTCTACAAGGCACAAGTCGTGGTTGCGCTTGTATAAGATGCCATTCTTTGAGAAAGAATTTGGAGTAAATCTTCTCATGAACTTCTTATCATTAGGATGCCCTGCGGATATTCCGAGCCTCAAGATACCTCTTCACATCGTAGTACCAAGGTTTCTCTTACGTATCAAGCTCACAACAATATCTTTGGTTCGTCGAACTTCTCAATGATGATGCGGGGAGCCTCGTTGTCCCATCTAACCTTGAACATAGGCGACATAGTAGCCAATCGTCGACAACGATTTTCTTCTCGTGGAATATGATTGAAAGTAATCTTTTGAGTAAGGGATCAAACTCGAACATGCTCTCGATCGGAATGAGATTCGGATGCTTCGTATCCCACTCGCCTTTAATCGGTGATCACTAAAGTGAGTCTCCATACACTTGTAGGAACTTGATTCTTAAGTCAATAGCGACTTTAAGACCCATGATGCGCCGTACTCGGCCATGTTGTTAGTGCAACTGAAACATAATCTGGCGGTGAAAGGCGATGTCACTGTAGGGGATGTAATGATGGCGCCAATGCCATTGCCAGTGCGTTTGAGGCTCCATCAAAGACCATGGTCCATCGGGATCCTTGTTCGGTCCTTAAATGCGGTTCTTCACAATCTGTAACTAGTAGAACATCTTATGAAATTGAGCGCATAGGCGATAGTCATCTACGGCTGAGAGCCAAATGATCGGCTACTACACTTCCTTTGATCGCTTTAGAAGTGTCTTGGATGTCGTATTCGGTCAATATCATTTGCCATCTTGCTATTCTTAGGAGAGTGGTTTCTCAAAGATGTATATTATCGGATCCATCTTGAAATCAACAAAGTAGTGTGAGTCAACATATCTTGCCTTAGTCGTGACAGCCCAAGCCAAGCGTTGCAAGTTTTCTCGGTGTGAGTATCTTGTTTCATCGGTAAACTTTTGCTAAGGTAGTATATTGCATGCTCTTTCGACCAGACTCGTCATGTTGCCCCAACACACACCCATTGAGTTCTCTAACATCAAGTACATGATAAGAGGTCTTCCTTCGGTGCGGCATCGAATAGGAGGATTACGAAGGTACTCCTTGATTTTTCAAAAGCGATCGCAATCGTCATTCCATTCCACTACTTGATCTTTCTTTAGTAACTTAAAGATTGGCTCACAAGTAGCGATTAGGTGTGCAATGAATCGCAGCAATGTAGTTCAATCGGCCCGAAACCTCGACTTCCTTCTCGGTGCGGGAGTGGCATTTCTTGAATAGCTTTAACCTTGGCGGGATAACCTTGATACCTTTACCATCGACAACAAACCCTAGGAGTTTTCGGATCGACTCCAAGGTGCACTTGTTAGGATTAAGTCTCAACCTACTTCTTCAACCTATCAAACAATTTACGCAAATGACCAAGATGTTCTTCTTGATCGTGATCGAGCTATCATGTCGGCGTAGACCTCTATCTCGTGATGAATCATGTCATGAAACAATGTCACCATAGCGCGCTGATAAGTGGCGCCTGCGTTCTTTAGTCCGAACGGCATAACCTTGTAGCAGAAAGTGCCCCATTGTGTAACAAAAGTAGTCTTCTCCATGTCTTGAGCCATTTTGATCGATTGTAGGAGAAACCATCCATGAAGGAAAACCTTATCTTTGGCGGTGTTGTCAACGAACATCAATATGAGGAAGTGGGAAATCGTCTTTCGGACTCGCTTTGTTCGGATCTACGTAATCCACACACATTCGTACATCCTTCTTGGTACGGGTACCACATTTGCAACCGGGATAAGAGGTGATAGCTAAGAAACCGGCGTTGAATTGTTTCATAACTTGACTTTGATTTTCTCGACATCTCGGGGCGCATACGACAACATTTCCTTTGGAAAAACCTTCTTTTCGATGTCGGTGTACCACGATATCAATGTCCAACCGCATGTCTTCGTATGACCAAGCAAAACCTCAATATAGTCTCGTAGCATCTGAACCAACCTTTCTTTAACACATTCTCAAGACCCGCTCCTATCTTAATCTCTTTTCATCTTCGTCGGTACAAATTCACAACCTCAACTCTCTTCGTGTGGTGTATAACTCGTTCTTCTTCTTAGATCGGCAAGTTCTCCGACACTTCACAATCTTCCTCACTTTCGTCTTGACTTGGTAGATCGGATTATCGAAGTCATATTTAGCACTAGCATAGCTTTATTAACGAGATTCGGAGTGATTATTATCACGTGGGTGTGTGTAAGAAACACATAGCCTTTTGAAGGGTGATAAAGTAAAGAAAGAAAACAAACAATTGAATGCAAAAGTCCAACGATTTATTAAATGAAAATACGCAATCAAGAGATAATAACCCTCGCAACGAGCCATGATGCCGGGTAAGGCACTAGGCTTTCAAAGTTTATTGTTCAAAACATAAAGAGATCGAAAAGCAAAACAAAACAAGAGCAATTACTCGACTAAAGGAGATTGGTATAGCGTCTTGATCTTCCAATTCTTGAGCCCATGATGCAGGTTGGGAAGATCCACTTGCGATGTCGGTCGTCGTCGTCGTCTTCTATAGCATGGATTCTACTCTGGCTGATGCGGAAGGGAAGTTGGCCGGCAAGTTCGCGGCGTATCATCTTCTGACCCTTGATGGTGAAGCCTAAAGCAGTCTTGTCAAATTTGAAAGGAAGATCGGGAGCTGACCCCAAACGATCTACCTCCTTCTTCAGCTTGAGCATCTTTCGGTGAGGCCATCCTAGGCGGAACTTTAGCAACTTTAGGAGTGCGGAGAGTCAGCAGCATGACTCGGGGATTGTTTCAAAAGCTTGACAGGAGTCCGAAGAATTCACCCTCATCTCGAGATAGCGGAATGATAGATGGTGACCATATATTCCTCTTCACCACATCTGTAACAACCTTCCACCGGGTATTTGATTTCGATGCGGGTGGAAATGTTTGTATCCAAGGGCGTCCAAGTAGGCAAGTAAGTGAACGGATGTCCATGACAAAGAAAGTGGAGTCAAAAGTCGGGAACCGACTTTAACAGCGTGAGCTCTCAAGTACCGTTCGCTTAGAACCATCAAAAGCTCTCACGATTATGTCGGGTCTCGAACCAACCCTTGACATCAAGTCGATCAAAAGCGATCTTGGTAGGATATTCAGAGCGAGCCGGTATCCACCAAAACATGAGATAGTGTAGTGCCCTTGCATTCAAGAGATGTGCAAGGCCTTGTTATGTTTCTTTCGGAGAGTCAAATCGACATCGAGAAGCCTAGGCCGTTGTTGGCGCCAGGCTAGCAATACAAACTTGAATTGATCGGTGGTAGTGTCTTGCGGTACATGAGCATTATTCAAACTTCACCAAGGCGTTAGCATGAGCCTCGAGCACAAGAGCGAGCAAGCATGGAGATTTTGGATGAGTCTGTCCCAATTGTTCCACAACATTGTAGTCACTCTTCTTGATAATCTTGAATTTCTGCATTTCTTGTTTGGAGGTGTCTTGATAACTTCCTTTGGTACTTCGGTTGAGCGGGATGAGCCCTTGGTTCTTTCCTCTAGCTTGGGAATGGGTTGAATAAATGGAATGCTGAGTCATGTGTCTTTTGGAGGAGAGATATTTGGAGAGAATACCCTTCCGGTTCGGGTCACCTTACTTGATCCGGTGATGTTGTCAATGTCAGGAATGGTAGCTTCAACTGTAAGATCTTCAATGGTTAGAGGGTCTTGCTTGACGCCATGATAGTAAACATCAGCTCCATAATTCCAAGGGATAGCTTTGTCGGAGGAATATGGGCCGGTCTGGAGTAATAATGAGAGGTGCCACTCTAGGCACAGAATCAGCAGAGGAAATCCTTATGGAATTAACATCAGCATAGTCTTCAGGGAAATCGTCACCCCATCCGGTCGCCTTAACATCTTCAATAGGAATCTTGTAACTCTCTGGAACAGTGTATTTTACCATGTAATCATACTTTCCACTTGGCTGCCCCAAGGTATCCCACACAGAGGGTACAGTTTCATTCGCATTGTCAATCTTCAACTTAGACATATCTTCACACAGTTTCTGCACAGGTGGTTTCAGAAATAGTATCTCACGGTTATTCATCATGCACTGAACGCGTCTTCTCAACCAAGCACAACCATCAGGTGCGGGGCACCAACGACAATTCTCGGGCATCCGGATTGACACGGCTTGCAACAAATTCTTCTTATCATCGGAGGAATGGTCAAGTCATCTATGTTGAAAACATAAGTATCGCCAACGACATTGGAACTCTTGTCATGGTTAGGCATAGGCGGCGATCACATTCGAGTCTCAGCGGAGGTCAAATTCAATATGTTTATATTCAATCATATCTTGAATCTTGTTCTTCAGAGCCCAACAATCATCAGTACTATGTCACAGGCTATTGGAGTGGTAAGCACACTTAGCATTTGGATTGTACTTCGGGGAGGAAGTGTTGACATTCTGAGGAGGATCCCTCAAGGTTATCAGCTCTGCGTTCAACATGTGTTGCAAGGCTTGCAATAAAGGCATGTTGATCTTCGTAAATTGTCTTGGTTAAGCTCTGCGTTGTCTCGTGAGGTTGTCTTGATGTAGGATTGGAGATCACAATGCCCCACGTTGAGCACGTTGGTCTTGGCTCGGCTTTTCTGACCATACACAGCATTGGCTTCTTTCTTACCACCAAAAGATTTCTTCGCAGCGTTTGAAGATGTCTCTATTTGAATCATTCCACTCTTGATACCGACGATCGCGTCAATATCATTTCGGTGAATCCGGTGAAGAGTTTCAATCGGATGATTGAAGAATGGGCTGTCGGTGTCCCCATAAACATATCAACCAACTCCCTATTGGACAAGGGTGGCTGAACTCTGCCTGCTAGATCTCTCCATTTCTGAGCATACTCTTTGAACTTCTCGTCACGACCCATAGACATGCTTTGTAGTTGCATGTGAGTGGGTGTCAACTCAGCATTGTACTCATCTTGCAGAAAGCATCGGCTAAATCACTCCAAGTACGGATCGGTCATTCTCTGGTGATAGTACCATTCCAAGCGGGTTCGGACAAACTCTCTTGAAAATAATGCATCCACTTTACTCATCGGTGTGGGATTGATCTTCTGGACATAGGACTTCAAATGCAGCTTTGGGCAAGACACGCCATCATACTTAGCAAAAGCGGGAACTTTGAACTTGGGAGGAATCACAACACCAGGGACAAGACTTAGATCATCAAAATTCAGCCGGACATCTTGAGTTTTCCACAGATTCGACGGTCTTCAAGTTGCTTGTACTTGTCATCCTCATCGAGTATTGGCCATTATCATAGTCATTCTCAAGCTCGGTGGCCTTCACCATTACCCTTGTTACTTTGTTCATCCTCCTTCTTGACACTTCCTTCTGAAAGCTCTATCCGACTGACTCTCTTAGGACCACCTTTGTAGCGTCTGCCCATGTTGAGGAGACCAACAACCTTCTTCTTTTGATGAGCTTCTTGGATCTTCTTGGCCTTGGACCAAGCGGTGAACATCTCTGGCCAGCATTCGAGCTTGAAGATCTTTGTGATCTGTTCAAGAGCCATTTACGCTAAAATAAATAGCGAGCAAATGAGAAAACCAATCTTCAATGTACCTGTGATGCAATGTTATGCTATGCGATGCAATGTTTATGCGAATGCAATGCAATGTTTTCAAGGACCTTAGAGATTTAAATTTGTTAAACAAGCAATGAACAAACATTTATTAGCACTCTTTTCATTATTATTTTTTTTTTAAGTACAAGAGATAGTTCAAAACAATAAAAGAAAACATAAACATCCTAAAGCTCTAAGTCTCCCATGGGCGCTTCCTCTTGGTGCCGATGTAGGCGTTGATGTTTCGCTCCTCGTGAAGTAGCTTGGTCAACTCTAACACTTTCTTCTCACTTGCATAGCACTGAGCTTCAAAGGTATCCCTTTCTTATTTAAGCTGAATCCAGGATCTCTTCAAGTCTTCAAAATCAGTAGGCATGTCAGGATGGAGAACAACATAGGGTACGTCACCTATAGCAAGTTCCATAATTCTTGGTAAAGCAGTGAATGGCATCAAGAGGTTTTGAGCTCGAGCTCTCACCCATTTGAGGTAAGGTTCCCAAGGAATGGAGTTTTGGTGCCCCAAAGTCTTGGTATCAGTCTTCTTTACCATGCCCCAAGCGTGTATGAACCTTCGTCGGTAATTCTGGAGATCGTGATTATAGTCGAACACAATATCTTGGAGAAGCATATCATGTGGACCATCTCTTCGAGCAAAACCAAACTGACGTAGAGCTAAATAAGGGTTGTAAGTGATACCTCCCTTTATACCGAGTAGTGGTACATTAGGGAATTCTCCACAACGCTCAATGAATGTGAAGTCCTTTTGAGAGAAAAGGCTCCAACGGATATCTGAATGAGAGAGTGACATCAACCTTTGAGACCATCTCAACCTTTGTTCATTCTTCAAAACTGATTGAGGAAGGTGCGAAATAAACCACCTTGAAAGTAACGGTATGCAACACATGAGAGTTCCTTGTCTTTTGATAGTACGAGTGTGGAGAGAATGTAGGATGTCTCCAAGTAAAGTAGGCACTGGATTGCGGGTAAGGAACAACTTGATGGCATTGATATCGATGAACTGATCCGAGTTAGGAAATAGAACCAAACCATAGATTAGCAAGGCCACAATATTTTCAAATGCATGGAAACTCATAACTTTGAGGAATTCTCGGGCTTTCTTAATTAGAAACTTGGAAAGTAAACCCTTAACTCCGCTTCTTGTTTCCCAATTGGCTTCATATCCGACGCTTAAGATGTAAGGTGATGCAATGTCTTCTTAGGAACCTTTTCTAGACCGGTGAATGGCATTTGGTCAAGAATAGGTATCCCAGTAACAGAGAACTCTTCAAAGGTAGGAACCAACCGATAATCGGAAATGTGAAGCAATGGTGTTTCGGATCAAAAGGAATAGGACATGCATCATATCTTCTTCAAAGGAGATAACCAAATCAAGTAGATAACCATGTCTTTTGATGAACCGAGCATGGTCGGGAATTTCAAACCAATTCTTTGAGTTGAGAAGGGATACCCATGAAGTTGATTCGGATAGTCTTTCTAGAAGCCATAACACCACAAAGCAGAGCAAAGATAAATCCTAGGTCCTTGAAATGGTTAGAAATGATATGCAATGCGAATGATGTCATGATGTCATGTTTAGCACACACAAACAATTCACACAATGAGCCTAGGTTTAAGGCTTGCATGAGGTATAGGTGATTACCCCACCAAAAGTTTGAGTTGGTTCATCATCCTATAATAGTAACCGGTTCTAGGAATCTCATCATCAGATCTTTCTCGTAGGCGCTTATTTCAATCGACGGCCAAGTGGTCGATCGAAAATGTCTCAAAAGTCTGATCTCAATGAGCGTAGCATCGAGTATCAACCAACCTCGGTCTACACCAAAGCCGGCCATCTCACTACCTTCTAATGGCTATGATGGGTCAATTAAGGTTCTAAAAGTTTAGTTAGCGCTTGATGACACCACGCAGAAGCCAAATACTATCTTCAACTTGGGAATGAAGAGTATCGGGACAACCAAAGTGTCACGCTAACGTAGCCATCGTGTTGACCGTTTAGTTATCGTCCTAGCAATGATCTAATGCTACTTACCTAAAAGGAAACCCGGATCCGGGTGTAGGATCCCCCACAAATATAATACCCAAGCAACCCTTAAAGATAAAGCAAGCAAGTCAAACAAAAAGCAATAAAGGTGATCTAGAAATCCTTAAGGCATTCTCTCTTTTTAGGGTGTTTCCCAGTAGTCGCCGATTACGTGATACGGTGAACGACTTTGTAGGATTTTTGTATCCAAATGTGCGGATAGCAAGAGTCGCCACCGACTTTTATTTTTATCCAATTAAGGGAAGGTAAAAGTAACAGAAAAAGACCTTCGTTAGATTCTGAGTAAGGGAGAAGGTTATGAAAAGGGAAGGTATTAGCACCCCTTTCCATCCGTAGTTATCTACGGGCTCTTAGTTGCTCTTAGATCACTTTTTTAAAATTGCTTTCTGTGTGTTTGACAAAAAAATGTTTTGACAAAGGCATTTCGCTTTGACTTTGTAATGACTCATGTAGGAGTGTATACAAAGTGTTCAGAAATGTTTTTGTTTTGAAAAGAATTTGAACTCGGAAAAAAAAGTGTGTGGTGTGAAAAGCATTTGGTTTAGGGCAAGCAACTAAGAGACTTATTTACCTACTCAGAATTGGTCGCTTTTTGTACTTCTACGTTCCTTTTAGAATAGCGCTAGCCGTACCATTAGTTAGTAGGTAACTCCATTCGTTGGATGTAAGCGGGACATTCGAAGGGACATCGGATGGTCATCGAAGGCAACTTGTAGGAAGTATCCTAGCACATTCGAATGGACTATCATCATTTTTCGTAGGCGACAATCGAGGGTCAAGATCATGTATTCGGAGGCGACATCGTGGGTCTTATGATCTTTGTATCGAGGGACATGACCATTTTGAATTCAAAACAACGAGAGAATTACCCAGGGGTGCGTGTGTGAAAGAAGTGTTGATTTGAATATGTTATCTTGAAGATTAGTGGGCTATGTTCATTATTATCTTGCCATACACGCCTAATTACTAGCAATTTATAGGTGCGGAAAGTAAAATGCGGAATGTAAAATGCGGAAAGTAAATGTCCCACTATTACAAGGCTTTAGGCGTATACATAATTTAAAATGCGGAAAATAAAAGACCTAATTTTAAACTATTACATCCCATATACAATTACATTATTGGAAAAAATTGAAAAAAAAGCAGCGGAATAACCTGTGAAACGATGAGATAAATCGGAAAATATGATGAAACTGAAATAAGAGAAAATGTTAGAAAAATGCAAATTTTAAATTGGAAAAAATATGACATGCTGGAAATAATGTAAACATGCTAAAATAATTTTTTGGGATTTTTTAGATGCAATTTAATAATTAAAAACTAATTAACAATGATTTAAATGCAAAATTACAAATAAAAATAAATATGCATGCAAAAATATGTTTTTTAATTTATTAAATTAAATAAAGATTTTTGAAAATAAATGCAAAAGGAAAAAAAATATTTTGATGATTTTTAAATGCATAAATAAAATTATGAAAAGAATTGAAATAAAATGCAAAATATTAAAACAATTTAGAAAATAGAAAATAATAAGAAAAACATGAGTTTTGTAAAAAAGATGCAAAACCGTACGGTGGGGATCGAACTCGTGACCCCTGGAAGCATCTGGGAACAGTCCACGCCTTAACCACCACGCCAACGTGTATTACGTGTCATGTAAACGAAACGGAGACGTTTTAAGGGATTTGGATTTTGAAACCCGAGCAGAAGATCTTCATCTTCCTCATTTGAATTTTTGAAAGTTAGCGTCGGTCTTTCTTCGACGCTATGGCCCCTGCAAATTCTAAAATCCAGTACAAGCAATATAAATTCAATTCAAAGGCATGGTTCGATTGGTTCTATTTTATCCAAACATGATGGTGGTATTAGTTTTATCCAATTTGTTCTATTTTGAGAAACCCTAAAACGGCACAGGGAACCCTAACCATGGCATCTCGCGATTCTTGACCTGAAACTTAAATCAAACTATGCAGAAAGCTTGGAAACATCATTAGCAACACAAATATGCAATCAAAACACATTGAACATGGCTGTATGTATGGATTCGATTTCAAGTTATATTGACACAAACCGTGACTTGGTTGGGATGATTCTGGACGTTTCAACGCGTGGGGATGATTGGAATAGCTTCCTGGGACCTTGAGGATGCTTATTCAATCCTCAAAACTCCTTGAACTGGCCTGCAAAACAGAATTCGAAATTGCTTTTTTCTCAAGTTGCTTTGAAATTTTTTTAGGGTTCTTAGGGCAATTTTTTCGTCCTTTGTGATTGGTATGCATCAGGTATAAGTACTGGATGGATTTGGGATCATTATTGGCAAGAATCAATCACCATTCAATGAAAATCAAATTTCATTTTTTGTATAAAATCAAATTTTCAAAACTTGATCAATTCCAATCCAATCTTGCCATTTTTGTCAAATTTCGAAATTTGCTGGACTTTGGTGAGTTTCTTGAATCTCAAGGAAGGAATAAAATCAATCTTTCAATTAATTTTGATTTTATAATTTATTTTAAAATTTAATTTGTATTTAAATGAATAAATTCAAAATTAAATAGAAAAATAAATCAAAAATTCAAGGCATTGGGCTTGGATATTCCTAATTGTATAAGGAATAAGTTTGGATGAAGAAAAAGCAAGCCCATTTGCAAAAAATTTGATTTTTAGAAGTATGTCTCTTTGTGCATTCTTTCAAAATTGCCCAACTTGTGAATGGTGTATCTTGCTCAATTTTCCACATTTTTGAGTGTTCTTAGACTTTTTGGAAAGCTCTAAGAGTCCTCTAACCAACCTTTTTGGTCTCATCTCAATTGGAGTTACCGTGCTCAATATATCTTCAAAGCAAAAAGTTGACTTTTTGTTGACTTTGAAAATGACCTGTAATGTTTTGAGCTATACCTCTCAAATGAAGCATTTTTTGGACATTCTTGTGAGACATGAAGTTGTAGAGAATTGAATTTCCTTCAAAACAAGAGGTGGTGGAAAAATTTCTGAGAAAGTATGAGAAAGTTATGATCAGTCAAAGTTCAGTTGACTTTTCACCTAGAAACCCTAATTTAGAAAGTTTGACTTTTGAGAAAATCTTGAGTTTTCTTGATGAATCATGATCAACCCTTGATCAAATGATGAATGTAACTTCAAAATGAGGATGTTGACCAAAAATTATGAAGTTTGACCTGTATGTTGACCACAGTTGACTTTTTGTTCAATACAACTGATTTTCAACCATCTGAGCAATTGTCTGAGGAAACTTGATCTGTGAAGCTTGAAACTTGACATGGAGAATCTTTGAAGCATATGAGGAGGCATGCAGACCATTGGAGATGTTGGAAGTCCATCTTGACTTGAGAGATACCAAACCCTAACTTGGGTTGATTGTTTAGGAGAGAGTTTGTCTGGTCGACTCTTGAGGAATCCTTGAGTAGGGATGTATGAAATCTCTTGAGTAGATGGAGGGCAAATTTTGGGGTATGACACCATGGCTCGTTGGACCTTCGTGCACAATAGTTCTGATATTGTTCTACCCATATATCTTCATTAAGGTCTGCGGGTATTCCTTAACTCTTCGGGATTTTCTGACAAATTCTCGGTCATATCTTCGTTAAAGTTTGCGGGTATTCTTTAACTCTTTGGGATCTTCAGACAGTTTCTCAATTTCATCTTCGTTAAGGTCTGCGGGTATTCCTTAACTCTTCGGGATTTTCTGACAAATTCTCAATTTTATCTTCGTTAAGGTCTGCGGGTATTCCTTAACTCTCTGGAATTTTCTGAAAAGTTCTCAATCATATCGAATCCTTAATTTGTCTTATTTCTTTTTGCTTGAGAAGTTCGGTTTTCTTCTCATAGCATTTTCGTTAAGACGTCTTGTGATGGCTTAATCTATTATATTTCTTGTCGCTTGAGAAGTTCGGTTTTCTTCTCATAGCATTTTTGTTAAGACATCCTGTGATGGCTTAACCTATTATATTTCTTGTCGCTTGAGAAGTTCGGTTTTCTTCTTATAGCATTTTCGTTAAGACATCCTATGATGGCTTAATCTATTATATTTCTTGTCGCTTGAGAAGTTCGGTTTTCTTCTCATAGAATTTTCGTTGACATCCTGTGATGGCTTAATCTATTGTTTTCTTTTCGCTTGAGAAGTTCAATTTTCTTCTTATAGCATTTTCGTTAAGACATCCTGTGATGGCTTAATCTATTGTTTTTCTTTGTCGCTTGAGAAGTTTGGTTTTCTTCTCATAGCATTTTCGTTAAGACATCTTGGGATGGCTTAATCTATTGTTTTTATTTGTCGCTTGAGAAGTTTGGTTTTTTCTCATAGCGTTTTCGTTAAGACATCTTGGGATGGCTTAATCCATTGTTTTTCTGTGTCGCTTGAGAAGTTCGGTTTTCTTCTCATAGCATTTTCATTAAAAATTATTTGTTGTTTATTTACTCATTTATGGTACTCGGTTATCCCCAGTGTTGTTGAGATCTCCTAATTATTTCTCATTGGGTACTGCTGTGTTAAGACATTCTGTTGGTGCTTAACAAGTTTATTCTCCTCAAGCGTCTCTTCCTTGACTATGTAGTCAAGATATCTTACTTGTTTTCTTCTATAGCATTAGTGTCCCGCATAGGGCAAAGTTTTGGGGTTCTCTGGTATTCAATCCTCTTCCACCTTGAACGTTCGAAAGCTGTCAATCTTTCTCACTTACCAGGTTTAAGATGATTGAATAGGGGCAACTGTCGCACCCCAAAATTTAGCCTCCTTATCATAAATATTCTTGGATTTCCTTGCAAAGGCATGAGTTCAGAAATGAGGATTTCTTGATGATTCTTGTTTCTAAATTAGATCGCCTTTTGGTTTAGTATGTGATTGAAGTTCCCTATGTTTGAGATAAGCTGTAGTACAATGGTTGGAATTACGATCATGACTTTCTTGCTTGATTCATCTGGTGTTTTGAGTCAAATTTGGAAATTGAAGTTTGAATTTGAGAATGATTAGAATCTGATTTTGTGGCTGATTATTGGATATATTAAGTTTTTGATTCGTCTAAAAGCTTATATGGTTATGATGACACAATTTAATACAAGCAAAGTTTGAAATATCCCTTCATGCTCAATTCGTTGTTTCAACCAGATTTAATTCAAACTTTGGTTCAAGGTACATTCAAGTACTGTACAACGGAAAAATCAAGTTCATTCGAGACTTTGTGAAGTTGAAAGAATTTAGTTTGTGTCAATCTGAATTTACCAAATTCAAAGTGATTCAAGAGATTTAGAGCAATTGATTTGTTTGGGATTCAAAGTTTGGTAACTCAAGAATGAATAATGTTAAGATTAATTGCGTTGAAATTCTCAGAATTCATAGTTCATGGCATTCATCGTTTATACCATTTCAACTACCTCATTCTGGATTTCTTTTGATTCATTCAAGGTTCAAAGACCTATATCATCACCAAGTTTAATTAACAAGAAGGTTGGATTTGCCATTTGTTCAAGATTTAAATCATTAGTAAAGGAGTTGGATTTGCAAATTCTAATTCAAATTAATGGTCTACGAGTTCACAAGTCATTTGTAAAAAGAAGGATCTTACGTACTTTTTATAAGGTTCCATTTTGAACATTGTTCCTAAATTATTTCATTCAAAGAGCAAGTTCACCAACATTTCAAGAGCAATTCAAGTGGTTATGTCTAGCTTTCACTTTGTAAGAAATTCAAAACATCAAATGCATTCCAAAGTTCAAAGAACTCAACAATTCTATGTGAAGAAATTTTGAATTACATTCTTTTTTTTTACATAGAAGATACAAGGTTCATTCACAAAAGTCTCACAAAGAGTTCCCTAATAGTACATATTTATCCTAAGAAGTTTAACAAGTTTCTTCGATCTCAAGTTTCCTCCGAGCCTCTTTTTCTTCACTCCGGCTTCATCATTTATCTTTGTTAATCCTCCAAGTCCTTCTAAGCCTTGCTAAAGCTGCTGCCCTGTCCGTATTCTCTAGAGCATCCTTACTCTTGTTACATGAAATACAAAGAAAAATGTTTAGCAAGTGAACAAATAATTGAAACATAAACGTAAGCAAGAATTTTTAAGAGAACGTTTCTGTCCAAACTCATCATTAGGGTTAAGCTTAAGGAATCAGGTTTTAAGGGTTTAATCATGTTCAATGCCAAAGCCTCATAATCTGAAGATTAATCATGGGCTGGTTTTCCCAATTGCAAATCGTGAAGTAAGAAACTTCAGTTCACAAAAGGGAGGTGTAGCTCAGCAAACATCATAGCTACTAACCATCAATACAGTTCCAGAAAAAATAGGTTCAAGCCCAACAACAGAAAACCATCAGTACAGTATGTTCAGCCCAACAATTCAAAAGTCAAAAGATGAATGTGACAGCAGCAGACCAAATCAAAAATAGATTATCACAAGCAACAGGCAGCATGGTTATCAGCAGCAGACAAAACCATAGCAGAAAGCAACACAGGATAGCAGAGCCAGCAGCAGGCAAGATAAAGCCAAAAATGCCAAGACATTAAAGCCATTTGGAAAAGCATAGCAGGTTTATGATAAAATGGCAACAGAGGCAACATAGCAGCAGGGCTGGTATCAGAAAAGCAGGATGCTAGTACCAAAATATGGTTCCAAGAACAAAATATAACAAGCAGAAGCCAAGTTCAAAAGAGGTAGAAATTAGAAAAGATATAACCAAGCAACCCATCTGTTCAAAGAGAAAAAATACCAGAAACAACCATTACCCAGAATCATATAGCCATCACCAACCTAGCAGAACGATAACCACAACAACCAAGTTTCCAAACCACAAACAAAACAAGCACCAAAACCAGAACACAAAAATCCATCATTAAGCCATTATCGTTCCAAACAATAGAAATCCCAAACAGCAAGCCATCGTTACAAAATACCAGAACAAACACCAAGAAACCATTCATAGTAACCCTAATATATTCATCATTTTCCTAAAACTAAAACCCTTAAGAGTATTTTTTTTTCCAGAAATCAAGTTCTGAATTGAGAAGAAGAAGAGGAAAAGCAGTTGAGGTTCGGAATAGTCTCACCCGGAGTTGACAGAAAGGCCCGAATCCAACGCTTAGGGTTTCGAAACCCCCGTTCAAGATCCTCTTAAAACAAGCCAACATCTGCAAAATCAGGCTCAAAATTAGTGTTCAGAGTAAGAAACAAAATCAAAAATGTAAGAACGTCATAAATCGGAGCATCACCGCCGTGACAACCACCAAGGGGTGATTTCCGGCGACAACGTTCCGGTGAGGTTTCCAATCGCAAGTCAGAAATCAAACAAGAGAACAGAGAGGCAACGATCGAGATAGAACACGCATGCCAATAGAGAACCGGCGACGGAGATGAAACGGAGGTTTCCGGTGAGGGTTTGTTTTAGGGACGATGAAGATATCGTGAGAGAACGAAGAAAATTTCTATGAGCGTGAGAGGGACGAGAGGGTCGTGAGAAAGGCAGAGGTTTTCTGTTTTTGTTTTTTTATTATTACTATTAGTTATAATATAAAAAAAACATAAGTTAAGTTAATTATTAACTGTGATTAGTTTTACGTTAGACAATATAAAAAACATAGGTTAATTAGTGTTAAATATTTAGCTTAAGTCTATTTGGTTGGCCATGGTGGTGACACTTGTCACCATCCTAAATTAGGAAAATCTTAGTTTTTTTTCTTTTATTATTTATTCATACTATAATGTATTCGTGATTTACCCGTGCCATCTTGTCGTCCGGTTGCTTCAAGTCCCCTTGGTCATCTGATCAAGCAGTCATGTTTAACCCTCCACGATGCGTCTTCTCCTGATACTCCACGCGGGATTTTTCTGAAGGCCCATTGGGCCCTTTATTTGGGCTCAAGAGTGTTATCTCTGGATTTCTTTTCGCACCTCCCAGATTGCTTCATACAGGCTAACTCTAAACTCTCATCTTTTAAATTAATTTATTTTTATGTAAATGATTTAATTTTTGTGCGATGTACTAAATAATAATTAGTTCTGATAGTGTTTATTTGATAATTTATCGATTAAACTATTAGTCGATTTCTTATCAAATAGAAAAAATCCATTCTAATAATTATTTAAATTTCCGATTGTATTGTATGATAATTGTCTGTTTATTCGCTCATTCGGTATTTATTCACCATTGTACACTTCACATACAATCAACATTAAAATTAATCCGATTTTTATTTGATTGGCTCATAAGCCAATTTCTTGAAGGGTCTCATGGTTGGGTATGGGCATGGCCATCCTCACGAGGTTAATTAAAGCCCTTGTTGCTTTAGTTAATCATAACCCGAAAATAACATTGCTCAATATACCAATTTTCCATGCACCAGGGTCTCAGAGTTGGGGATAAGGGCACCTATCCTCACGAGATTAATCAAGTCCACATACTTGGTTAATCATAACCCGAATCATTCTTTCTCCATTCACCAAGCATTTAAAACAATTTCAATAAAACTCGATCCAACGTCGAGTCTTCTTCTCAAACCTCGATCCAACGTCGAGTTGTTTTCAAAATGTTTTTCATAATAAACTTGCATGAAATTTGTTTAAATCGTTAGATGGTAGCCTAATGTTTTAAATAAATTTGAAGTCTTTAGATTGTTGGATGGTAGCCCAATAAGATAAAACTTCTATCCATGTCAAAATACTTGAGCGGTATTCGTTTAAATTGTTGGATGATAGCCCGACGATTTAATTGAATTGGAAGTCTTTAGGTTGTTGGATGATAGCCCAATAAACTAAATACTTCTATCCGCATTAAAATAATTAAGTGACATTCGTTTAAATTTTTGGATGATAGCCCGACGATTTAATCGAATTTAAAGTCTTTAGATTGTTGGATGATAGCCCAATAATTTAAATATTTTATCTCACTCGAAACATCATTTTCATAATAAGTATTTTGGATGAGAGATGGTTGGTTGAACTTGCTCGCCAATTTCGAGTACTTGAATCATTAGATGATAGCCTAATGTTTCAATATTTGTCATCCACAACTTAAAATCAACTCAACTCACTCAAATTCTTTTATCGCTCATACGCGATCATCCAAACTCTTTTCTTATAAAGAGTGTGCAATAGCCATTTCAAATACGAATGAGGATTTAAGCTTTTCAAACAAACTAAACAAGTCTAAATTCGAGCATTTGAAACGTCTAATGCACGATTTTTCTTATAAAATCAATACAACCAACTTAAAACATTTTTGAGAGGAACTACGAAGTTTTGACTTTCCCATTGCACAAGGGAATACGTAGGGACACGACTTTGAAACCGTGCCAAACTCAAAATAATAATAAATAAATCCCGTTTCTTTTATTTCTCAATCATAACATAGAAATTAGCAATTTAATACACACACAAACACTTAGAACTAAATGGGTCCCATCGAGTACGATGGATGTAAGGGGTGCTAATACCTTCCCCTTGCATAACCGACTCCGGATTCCATATTTTTGGTCGTAGACCGCCTTATCCGCATTTGTGGGGTTTTATCTATATTTTCCCGTTTCTTTTGGAACAAATAAAATTAGGTGGCGACTTCATTGTTTTTTAAAACAACCGATGAAAAAACCAGTCATCACAGTCATGTACTCAGAAAAATAAACAAGTAAAAGAGATAACTTATTAATAAAGCAAAAATTGAATAGATACTACCTCACACTATAATATGACAGAGGATGCACTAGTATTTCACAAGGAACTCTCGAAGGAAATTTGAACCAAATGCAAAGTATGCCACAAATATTTTATAACAACACGGTCTTACCATTTCCCCCTTTGATAAAGTACCCAAAAGTATAACTTATAATTAATCCAAGAAGGTCATTAATTTGATGATCATTCATTTTGATTGAACTTTTATCTTTATCCTTTTCATGATAGTTATCTTTCTCCTCCTCATGTTTCTCCGACTCGTGTTGATCAATTCCTTTTTAGGCGTTATTGAGTATGCCTCTTGAAGATACACCTACATCATGAAATGAGATACCTTTTTTTTAATAGTTTTTTCGGATACAACATCAAAAGTAAATTATGCCTCTTTTACAAATTAAACAATACTTGTAGTTGCTTTCTAGATCACATAATCCATCTTCTTGCCACATATAAAATAGGATTAGAATGTGTTCATATGACTTGAGCCACCATAAATGAGAACACGTATTCTCTTCATAGAGTCAAGATAATGTTCCAACAAAAACATCAAGACAATCTAGGTACTCAATCTTCATTGGATCCTTGGGGGTTAGTGAAGAATTGGTTTCAATTGGGCAACCATTGAAAAACACCTTTAAAACAGATAAAACCTCTAAATTTGAATTTTTTCAATAGTATGAAATCAATGTGCTCACTTTTTGATAACCTTGAAAAATAAGTCTTAAGAGTTTGGGACTCCGTTCCTTCCTCCTTATTCAAGACTTTCTCATTTTTCTTATTATTATTAAGTTTTTTCGCATGCTTGTCTAAGAAAGTAAGTTCTTGTTCATGTTATTTAAACTTAACAAACAATATAGTGACACTAAGTGTTGTAAGATCATTGGCTTCCTTAATCGTGGGGACCTTCAGTTATCAATTCCTAGTAAGACATCTCACAACTTTGTTAGTAGAAATTGCCTAGAAAATAAGATTCCCAAGTGCGTTCAAATAATTAATGAGATTTGATGTATTTTTCTTATCATCATTATTCCATAGTGCTTCCATCTTAGGTGTGACAATGCCATTAGTATCGGTTTGAGTAATAGCGTCATACATACCCTTTTCATATGAATTAACATGAATGTGCATACAAGCTTTCCAATAACTATAGTTTTCTCCCGAAAGGATTGAGGGTGTTTTGTAATCTCTTTTAGTTTCGTACGCCATTTTCTAATAAGAGTTTCAAAGCACAACATTAATCCGAGCTCTGATATCAACTGTTAGACTATATAGATTTACCTAGATGGAGGGTGAGTAGATCCCCAATTAAAAATAACCTTTCAAAAATGGTTATTTAAAAACTTATTTGAAATAAAATGTTGAGCAGAAGGTTTTTGGCCTAAATAAAAATTGCAGTCTAAACAAAACTAGTTATTAGAAACTCGGATTTGCATAAGCCATATGGAATTAAGATAATGATAAAATCAATCAACATAATAATATCTCAATTAATAGTTTAATATCAAACACAATAGTTTCCTATTTCTACTGAAATCATATTAAAAACATAACTTTACAATTTATCGAACACGTGGTACACAATTAATTTTTCAAAATTTTCTTTAAGCTTTGTTGATACGAAAAGGCACTTACAACCAAAGTGATTATAAGCCAATATTTGAAGCATTTTGAACTTTAATAATAAAAAAGAAATTATATACTAACTGATCGATTAAACAACATATTCAACAAATTTCTTATTGAAAGTAAATTAGAGTAAGAGATAAAGATAAAGAGAGTGACTGGCATAGGGATTTGTTTAGGAAGTTCAACAATCATCCTCGCTATGCCTACATCTTCCCCCATTTCCAAATTTGGAATTAGGATAATTTCTTACTTTGCAAAAAGTATGATTACAAGATAAGTGTTCAAGAGAAATCCTACAAACCCTAATAGTTTGAGGTTGATCCAAACCCGTCTCTTCTTTTTATGTTCAACAAGACCATGAAAAGGTAGATCCCAAATGACTTGTTGATATTTCCACTCATTTGTGTTCTTTATCTCCAAAACTTTCGCGCGCGATCAATTATACCTATTGCAACACAAGACATCAATTTTATTCGCTGTTCTCGTGCTATTTCCTTTGTGTTCTTTATCTCTAAAGGATCGTTTGCGTGATTTATCTCCAAAGGATTTCACAAGGCCGCAATCCTCTCTTAAATGTCTTGCACAAAAACACCAAAATCAATAAACGGTTTTGGAAGACAAACTCGCAATTTTTCTGGATGAAGACCCCTGCAAATCTCAACCTAATTTTCTCAGCTACACAAGAACCTAATTGGACGTTATCAAACCTCACCTAGATGGTACCCCAATAAAGGATTATTATGTGCGATTTGTTAGTGCATATGCATAGGTTGGAGGTTGAAGGTGAAGAGAAATTGCAGGAAATTTGTATGGTATCATTAAGTTTGAATGGTGCATGAATGATGAATTTATATTTGTGGAAGCTTATATGCAAAAATGAGATTTTAGGAATGAAAAATAATTGAAAAATTGCCCAAATCAAATAGTATGTGCCGACCTGAAATTCATATGTGTAGACACATAAGTCAAAATTTAATTGCATGTGTCAACTTGAAAAATAGATGTGTCGAGCTAAGAGTTATACTAGCATTTTACCTTTAAAACTGCAATATATGTGCCTACCTAAAATTCGTATGTGTCGACACATAAAATAAAAATTTCTGCAATTTACTAAAAGCTTCAATAGTTGTCGATTTGAAAAGTGGATGTGCCGACACATGCAAGTGTTTTTTGTGCAGAAAATGATTTTTCATGTTTTAGACCAATTTTAAACTTGTTTTGAATGCTTCCTAAGACCTCTAATGCAAGAGAGTTTCACAAGACACAAAGATATCGTCCAATATACAAAAATGCTAAGTTTTTCTAATTTTGACATCATGAAAATCATCTAATAGTGAAGTTTCACTCACACACTTTACATTTCATATAAATAGTACACCAGATAAATCATTAATCATGGATCACTAAGGTCTTGATTTCATTTGTAACATGGTGAGGCTTACAAAAAATATTGGTTTTTATTTGGATTCAAAAGAATAATATATGAGAGCATAAATTATTTCTTTCAAAAATTCTCTTTTTTTATATTCACTTTCTTACAACCACTTTCTTTTGGTGATTTTTCTTTTGTATGCTTGACTTATGATTTTTGAATTATTTATGTCAAAACATTTTATTTTTCTTTCATTACATCAGTACTACATGAAGTTTCTTTTTTCAGAACATGTCATTTTTCTTTTTCTCCCCAATTTTATATTTTGAAATGTCCTTGCTTTTATGTGCTCGCCTATCCTAAAGATAAGATGGTGAACATTGTTTTTTTTTTAAAATTGGCTAAGGGTTGTAACATTTTAATAAAAAAATCATTTTAAGTCTCAACAGGGCTTGTCAAAAGATTAATAACCTCACAAGGTAGGTTTCTTAAGTCAAGTAGTTTTTCATTCAATAACAACCAATGTATTTATCACATCCATGACTTTCAAACATATCAAGTAATATTAAGATTGATTCAAAGCCTACATAGTTAGCATGCATGCCAACTCTCATTATTTATGTAAAACATGAGGTTTCATACATCTTACTTGGCTAGGCTTATTATTATTGACTTATATCAACATGTTTTCACTAGACAATAGAAAAATTAAACTTTGAATAAAGAAAATAATTCATAATCATGTTATATTTCACAAAGGGATTTTTCAAAGAAAAATCATTATAAGGCTCAAAGGGGTTTGTCAAAGGATCAATAACCTCACAAGGTAGGTTTCTTAAGTGAAGTAGTTTTTCACTCAATAACAAACAATATATTTATCATATCCATGACTTTCAAGCATATTAAGTAATATTAAGATTGATTCAAAGTCTACATAGTTAGCATGCATGCCTACTCTAATTATTTATTTAAAACATGAGGTTGCACACATCTTACTTGGCTAGGCTTATTATTATTGACTTATATCAACATGTTTTCACTAGACAACAGAAAAATCAAACTTGGAATAAAGAAAATAATTCAAAATCATGTTATATTTCACAATTACACAGAATATTAATTACAAATAAAGAATTTAAAGACAATAATGAAAGCACAAATATCTTGTAGTATCATTTATGTGCTTTAAGTGTATTTGTATTTTGATGTTTTTCTCAACTTAATTAATTGTTGATAGTATTTCGTATTTGTAATTTGAATAATATCTTATTTGTGTGCTTATATGCTTTTATTTGATTTTTTTTGTAATCTCTTTAATAATTATTATTAGAATGTAACACTGAGAACCATCTATATTGCATCAATAATATTAACTTTATCCTTGTTGATATTTCCTTTTAGAGCCCATGAAGTGGCTATTTTGTCATTTCCACATGCATAGCTTGAATAAAAAGTTAGAACATTTAAATTTGAATATCTTGGTCTTTGATACAAATCATGACTTATTTTTTATTCGAATTACTGACCTTTGAAAATTGGAAATTGATTCTAGAAAAAATTATTTGAATCATAAATTAAACTTGATTTGTATCATAGCCTTACTTTTTTCGAATCATGTGTTATCCTTAAGGGCGTGTCAAAATTTATTTGAATCATACTTTCTTCTTGATTCGAATTACGTTTTTTAAATCCAATTTTCCATATTTCATTTAAATATTTATTTTTTTATGAAAGTAACAAGAGTGTGAAACCTACGGCAATACCCATATAGACAAAAAAATTGATTTAGTATTTTATTCTTTGTGTGTCCATTCATATCATCGCGATTATTTATCTTCTTCACCACTACAACTTGTTGATATCGAATTCATTATTTTTGATCTTGTTCTTGTGCAATTTGTTTTTGTGTTTGCGTGAATTAGAGAGAGGGAGTTGATTAATCTTGTGTGTGTTCTTGGTTAATTAATTTATTGATAACAATGAAACCCAAGACCCGTTTATCTAGAAACTTGAGAGAACCTTGTGTGTGTGTATGTGCGTGTGTGTGTGTGTGTGCGCGTGCGCGTGTGTGTTCTTCATTCACCATTATCTTAAACACTTGATTAACACCTTGTGTTTGTAGATTATTGTGAGATATTTTGGAACTGTTTGTCAATTTCCTCCTTAGTATTGTTCGTTTGTTGAGGACATTCATATCTAAAGATTGAGTGTTGAGGGAGACTAATGACACATTAGGGTTACTAATGTTTTGTGTGAAGTTTGTTGTTTGTAACAGGTGTATGTATCTTTTCTTAGATGCAGTTTAGTGTTTATTGTTATTCACAAAGAATAGAGTTACGATTATACTACAAGGAAGACTTTGGCAAGATCAAGTATCAATTATTCATAAGGCACATATAAAAGTTATCCATCTTTGGTAGTGTTGGAGAAAGATTGATCACAGACAAAGTTGGAAGTTGTCCAATCAATGCTTGGCTGTGAAAATTTCTCAAAAAGAAGATAGATGGATTTCCACATACAAATACTTGGATAAAAGTTATTTTGTGTAGCAAGGTTATTGTAATAAGATCCTTTATTTGACTTTATTTTTTGTAATTTAGTGTTTGCTTCAACAAGGAGAATTATCGTATGATATTTAGTTGTAATCAAAATGTTGTAATCAAACTTATCAAAATAATGGAAGATTGTAATTATTTTCTAATGGTTTTCAATATCATTAAATAGTGGAGTAGGAAATATGAGGACGACAGTTGAACCTCTATATATCGTTGCGTATATTTTCTTCTTCCCTGACCTCTTTTACTTTTCTAGTATCATTATCATGTTATTGAATTGTAGAATCTTTCCATTGATTGTATATTAAATAAGTTAGAATTTTCTTATAGAGATTTAATGTATAAGCTTAGGTATATGGTATATCAATCTCATTGAAGTATCAGGACTTCTATTGAGTCTTGTTAGAATCTATGAGCTATGTGTTTTGAAATAACTTTGTTTGAAAGCTACTTGAGTAGTCTTGTGATTGACTTATTTTTGAAGCAATCAAATGCATATAGGACATCATGTACCATTTCATATGATTAATTCATTGGGATTATTACAAGCTTTCTCATTTTGTGTTTTGCTTCCGCGCCTTTTTAAAATCTTTAATTTCGTACATGGGATCTAAAAATTGTTTTTGAAATTGTATAATTGGGAAAGATTCTTCAAAAATTAATTGAATTTAAGTTATTTTTCATAGATTTGATTCATCCAAGATTAAACTGACAACATTTTGAGGTATGTGCAGTTTTGTATTTGACATTATGTCTTAAAGTTTGTTCGAGATTGATCTGATGTAAATATGGACATACATTCACATTATTATGCTATAAATTATTTTGAGATAATATAAGGAAATAAAAGCATCTTATAAGTGACCTACTCTTCCAAGGTCAATATAAAATGAAGGTGAAGGCATTGTTATGGCCATTGGCATTGATTCTCTGAAGTTGATTAAGTGTTCGGGATTGACAAGTTTTGTTAATCAGTGATAATCATATTTTCATTTCAAGTCCATCCAAAGTCTTATGATGGAGAGTCTGATAAGTAGTCTTCATACATGCAAGAGGAGTTCTATCAAATTCATATTCTAAAATTTATGTTATTTGTGTTGATTGATTCCTAATTGGTGTCATATGCAACTAGTTAAACCTTAGATCTTCTAAATTGGTAAGATTTCCCCAAACCTCCTTTATTTATTTGTTTGAGTATGCATATGAGTAATTATTTTGTTGTCTGAGTGTATTGTGTGATTTATACATGTTTGTGTATGTGCTTTGTTTTTCATCTCTTATCTTAATTACTTAATCATTCAATACACCAGTTTAAATTTTATGTCGTTTATTTCATTCATTTGCATCATCATTATATTCATGCATCCTCATTGTTTTTATAACATTAAAAGATTTTTGCATTCACAATCAACACAAATGCATTAAAGATCATTTTGAGCATTTGATTTAAAATGGTTTACGAAATTCTGGTATCAGATATGAGATGTTGAATGTGATGTCACGACACTAATATCTGTTGGATTAACAATTAACAGCACAAAAATTAAATGCAGAAAACTAAATAACACAGTGAATTGTTTACCCAGTTTGGTGCTACACACCTACATCTAGAAGCTTCCAAGCCAGGGATGAAGTCCACTATTAGCAGTATTAATTTGGAATTAAACTTCCATGTTTACACGCCTCACTTAATCACTACCCAATGACCCTTCTACGTAAGACCTTCTTAGATATGAGAAACCCCTCTCACTCCCCTCAGTCACACACAGTGACAATTAACAATAACACAAAACTCAAAGACAAACTTCAAAGACACATAACCATCATTGCTTCAAAACTTATTAATGTTTAACAAGTTACAACTCAACTAACATCCACCTCAAGTATTAAAAAATACTAGAGTGGCTTACAAATAACAACCAACAAATATTTACAACCTAAAACTTAAAACAATACGTTCAATATTCTTTTGGAATGGCCAACTCTGTAAACAGGGTTAACAACCTTTTTATATGTTGACAGCAGCTTGGGTTGCTTCACATTAAGTCTTCACCGAGTTCTATACTTTCTCCATGAAAGTAGGATAAAAGTTCTCCAATAATGTTGCAGAAGAACGTTACAAAGGTTGCTTAATCCAAGCATACAATTTAAAACAAACAGACTCCTAAAGTTTTTGAACTAAAAAAATAGTTTAGGTTTGTATCACATGTCAGGACATCTGCTGTGTCATCTTCATAAAACCTGATGATACATTATTCGTCATGGCATTTTTTGAGAAGAATGTTTTACCAAAATTGTTGCCAATCTAAAGAACTAACCAACTCCCCCTTTGGAAAATTTTGGCTAAAACATTATTTGAGGTTATAAGCCATACAGTTAACATCAGCATCACAATTAACATTTAAGCACATATAACATAAACATGGATGTCAGTTTCACACAGTTTATGAGACCATACAGTTAACATCAACATCACAATTAACATTTAAGAACATACAACATAAACATGGATGTCAACTTCACACAATTTATGAGACATATCAGAGAAGCACAACATAATCAGCATCATAGTTCATCAGAGATACAACGGAAAAATTAAATGTTCAAACATCAGTTAGAACATCACATCACAGATGCACAAACATATTCACATAGTCAGTATCAGTTGCGCCCCTACATACAACATCAGTATATTTTAGATGCACACACAATTAAAACACAATTAGATGCTCCCCCTCAACATCAACATTTCAGCACTTCACAAGTCAGCATCTCATATTATGAGTTAGTCAGTCATTCAGGCTCACATGTCAAAGTCACATTTCTCTCCCCCTTTTTATTCATAATATGCCAAAGCCAAAGTTAACTCATAAACGAAAACAGTATGAAATTCTAGATAAAACTATCATTCATTGTTACCTAGAGTTAATTGTTATGGATATTACAGACCAAATCATTTGTCAAGCACATCAGTGCCAAAATTACACAAGAGATAATTAAAAATTCAAACTAGAAGCCATTGGAAACACAATTGATACATCTTCAAGCACATTCAATTTTCTGCAGAACCAACAGACCCACCATTTCCATCACTTCATAATCCATCTTCAGAAGATTTTTGACTCTCACTTGCAGAGCTTCTTTCTTCTTCCTGCACCTCCTGAGTAACACTTGTAGAAGTAATCCTCCTTAGATCTCTAATGGTTTCTTCAAATTTCCGCTTTCTTGCTGAGCTGATACGTATAAGCTCATTAAGTTCTTTGCAGGTTTTTGTTAACTCAACAATCATATCACCCTTACTTGTGGTCTTGTTCTCAGCACCTGCAGATATTGAAACAATGTTTGGGACATGTTCCCCTGCAAACAATTTATGGTGAAGTGATAAGGGAGCTCCTCTTCTTTTGCCAGTGTCAAGGGTGGATAAAACTCTAGGGTGTTGTTGGAGAATGATACCACATATCAGAGTGGGAAAGGCAATGGGTATTTTTATAGCATAAGTGTCAGCATGTTTGGTTGTTTGATCAAAGATGTATGAACCATAGTCAAATGGCTTCTTCATACCAACAACATAAGTAAATCTTCCCAGCCCCACTAAAATTGTTGAGGTGCGATTTGTGGGAACCCAGTTGGAAGCCCCAATCCTATGCAAGATTGCATACTTAACACTCAACTTCCCAGCAGATAATTTCTCTTTAACAGGCCATGCGCTTACTTGGTTGGCAGTAATGGTCTTGCACACTTGATTGCCAGTTACTTCAAACTCACTTTCCTTATTTTCACTTCTTACAAGGTACTTGTTGATAACAGCAGGTGAGCACTCAACACACTTTCCTCTCACAAAAACCTTCTGAAAGTCCTTGCTCCTTTTATCAACACAGTCCTCACGGATGTTAACAATAAATTCCTTGACCAAAATCTCATAACACTTAGGCAGCTTGGTTACAGTCTTCATCAGTCCAGCATCAGATATTAATTTCATGATTTCATTATACTCTAAGGCATCTCTTCCCAATTCCTTTTCCAAAGCAATTCTCCTCTGATAAATATACTTCCATCCTGAGACATAGTTGGTGGAGTGGAAGGATATGTTGTTTGTAGGGGAATCATGTACATCATCAGATGGCCTCTTAATGATAGACTTCTTCACAGGAGTGATGTCCTGGACATCATCCTCAACATCATAGTCTGTGTCTGATTCATACCCAATCTTCCTCTTGCTTGATGAGGGAACAACTTTGCTCCAGGCTTTTGGAGGTCCATACATGACCTTCTTCTTGACACTCTTGGAGGGAGTACTTGAAACTACAACTTTACCTTTTCTAGTCTTCAACCTCTTAACTATTCCAGGGTTGACATTGACAATCAACTCACTGTCATACAATTCATCTACATCTACAACTTCTTCACCCGTCTTGTTCTTAGTTCTTGTTGGACTTACATCAGCTTTCTTGTTATAAGGAGCTTCTTTCAAAAGTGATGTTTCAACATCAAGTGTGGATTTTACAATATTATACTTAGTTCCCTCTCCAAGACTCCCTTAAGTATTTTCTTCTTCCCTTACAAATGATTCAACAGACCCTTTTGGGGAAACCTCAGCAAGTATATGGGAAAGAGCAATGGTAATTCCTTGAACAGGTAATCCCACATTCAAAACCCTAGTGACTAATTTCCCTATAGTCCTATCAACATCTACAACATCTTGATCGGGTTCATTATTAGTAGGATTAGAAGTATTACCTACAACGAGAGCTGAAGTTCCTCTTGGACGTCTTGCATGGAAGGTGCAGAGCTTTTTAGGTCTTGTCTCCTGACATGGAATCATGGCTAGTGGAGCCACGTCTAGGGCTTCATCAGTGGAGATGTTCTCATTGTGGGCTTCAGAGTTGGACGAGCATAAATTGATCTTGTTTGGAGCAGATTCATCATGTTGAGACATCTTGGAGTTTCTGAAAAATGGAAGGTTGAAACTTGTCTTTCTGGAGGTAGGAGATTAAAACACTGTAGGTCATAGATTTTGTGTAGCGTGTGGGGAAAATTTGAAATGATTGCACTTGGTATGAGCTCTTTATATGTTGAGTGTCATGTTTCAACAATGCTAAGTGATATTTTGAAAATTCAAGCCCTTTAATGACATTCCCACACACTTTTAATTGTTATAATCTCTCTAGCATACAAACCCGTTGTGAACTTCTTAAAATTTCACTTACATTCCATCCTTTTGAATAACAATTGACCAATTTTATCTCAGTAAATTTATGGTTCAGGTCCACATTCTCGCTTTCAACAGACTAATCATTAATGATTTTTGTAGAGTTATATGATGTCATGACATCTTGTGGAACATTGAGTTCAATTACCATATGCTTTGTTTTATTCTCCTGTGAGTAGTTGTCTTCATCCCATTTGAGTTTAACACATGTGGAGTAGCTTATGTCTTGGGGAACCTATAGATAGCAGTTGTCCTTGGTTCTCATACCATGCATAACAACTTCACCTTTCTTATTAGTAATAATACATTCAGACTTTGTGAAGTTTACTTTGAATCCTTGACCACACAGTTGGCTTATGCTAATTAGATTGGATGTTAATCCTTTGACAAGCAACACATATTCAATGTTAGGAATTCCAGAGAAGTTTGCCTTTCTCAATCCCTTGACTTCGCCTTTCATCCTGTCTCCAAAATTGACATAGCCAGTTGGATGTACTTGAATATTCACCAGTAAATTCTTGTCTCCTGTCATATGCCTTGAGCATCCACTATCAAAATACCAGTCCTCTTTGGCTCTTACTGTTGGTAACGTGTGTGCTAAGAAACATGAAATGTCAACTTTGGGAATCCATTGTTTCTTTTCATTTCTGCTAGCCTGAGTCACATTTGGTTGAGGTGTAGGTTTAGGGTAATCATACAACTTGAAACAAAAGGTCTTTATGTGACCATATCTTCCATAATAATGACATCTCCAACGCTGAGATCTTCTTTTGGGCTGCCTGTAGTTGCTTCTTCCATGATGTTGAAACATTTGATTCAAGACTTTTGGTTTGGCCTGGATTTGAGAAGGTTATGAAAAAGGTTCCTTTGTTTCATTGTATCTCAGACCACTCATATCCTCTGCTACTCTTCTTGATTGAAGTATTTTATCCAATGTGTCAGATCCACTGTTTAATGTAACACCCCAAATCTACCCAAAGTTTTATATACAAAAATCAGAGTAATTTAAAATTTCATAAAGTAAATACTGAGGCGTCACATCATCAAACCAAATCACCTTGAACAGTTTACTTTAAATTATAAATTCCGGATACATAGCATCGCTGGAAAACATAAATTGATTCATAAAAGCCAAAACATCTTCTTTATTAAACTTCCTTAACCAATCATATTTTCATAAAGTATGATTCTTCTTTACAAAAGGAAAGCAACAAAAGAACAACAACAATGACAACATAAATATTCCCCCCGAGTGCTACGTATCAGAGCGACACCGACACGACTAACAACAGCTATAAACTTCGTCTTCATAACCTGCACGTTACCAATATATAGGTAACGGCGAAACAAGTAAAGGGTGAGATACTCCAAAACAAATAATTAAAGGCATGATAAAATATATATATATATAGTGTCGGAATTATAAAGGGTATAGATTAATAAGTGCAATTCCAACACAAAATCAAAACTCACTTACTTCACTAGTCATCCTATTGTATATAATCTACACTTTATCACCCTAACCTCATCGGCATAAACGTCACAACAACACATAAGCTTCCATCACCACGAAATCGTCACGAGCTAATACATTACTAATTAACACGGCAGTCTTAAGCAACAACATCAACCAACAACATTAAATAATGCTAATAATATAAGCAACACAAACAAATCATCACAAATTGGCTAAAGCCCATCTTCGCTTTTGGCATAAAGCCCATCTTCGCTTTTGGCATAAGCCCATCTTCGCTTTTGGCATAAAGCCCATCATCACAACATCATCACAAACATCCTATTTACATTAAGCATTTCATCAAGTTAAATCATCGCAAAACTCATCATTTATATTCATCGCATAGTTATCATGAAACTATCAATTCATATTCATTTCACGTTCATCATAAAGATCATCACCAAACGAAGCATCATATATCATCGCAATCCAACATCATTCATCAATTAAAAACTCAACGCCAAACAACTCAAACATAAACATAACCGACTCCATGAGACACGACTATGTTATGCATGTGGTACCCTTCGCTTTGTCCGTAATTAGGGACACTTGGCATAAAGCCGATCTTCGCTCGGCATAAAAGCCATCATCGCTTGGCATAAAAGCCTCTTCGCTTGGCATAAAAGCCCTCTTCGCTTATGCAATGTATGTTACTCGACAATAAAACAACACAACACAAACACACCATCATCGCTCGTCAAAATTGGCATAAAGCCCACATCGCTATAATTTATCCACATACATATAAATATATCATCGCATCACATTTGCATTATGCAAAAAACATCACTAATAATTCATCATCATCAAAATCATGCATTCACAAATCGGAAGCATTTATTAATTGCATCAATATAATCATCACATTATCATGTACAAAGACATATAACCTCGCATCGCATAATCAACAAGTATTTACTAACTGATACGTCGTCGCAAAGATTATGTTTAATCACCCCACCTCATTATCGATTCGTTCACTAACTCCTAAATACGGAGAAATAGTTAAACACCTATCATCTTCGCCAAAGCCATCCCTAATAATCTCCATTACTCCTAATCGTCAACATCGCAATCAGATTGTCCATATGGGTCTTAAATCTGCTAAAACGAAATCCGATTCAATTAAACCGTAGTTAAGCCTATTTCGGGTTATTCCGTAAAAAATCGCAACTTCTAAAAGCTAACTTCACCACTAAGTTCTACACGTCAAACTTAGCTAGCACGTCAATTTTCGTTGAATTCGGAGCAACTTGCTCCGTCGTTGAATTTATCGAAATCGAAAAATCGGAACACAAACGGGTCCCAAAGGAAACGCGAAAAATCAGAATTTTGGAGGCTACAGGAGCATCAACATGGGCCCCCGTGTGCATCAACACGGCCCGTGTTGAAAAGCCATCAGAAAACACAAAAATGCCCAAGACAGTGCATCAACACGGGCACCCGTGTGGATCAACACGGCCCGTGTTGATTGGCCTGCACTAGCCAAAATTCCAATACCAGAGGGAAACACGGCCGTGTTAATCAACACGGCCCGTGTTGATGGACCTGCGTGAAAACTTCATCTTTTTGAGTTTTTCTCATTCTTCCACCATGGTTTTCTTTCCCATTTCAATACTCTTAATTCTACAAGCTAGAACCTAATACATCCACAAACCATACTCCTAATCCAACTCTTCTAAACCATTCCAACAATCAACCAACAAAACCCATAAATCAACTATCAATTTCACCCCGAAATCCAAAATATATCTATCAAGACCTAACAATATGAGATGGAGAATCAAACCCCTTACCTCAAGATATTGGATGATCCAAGATGATTCTTACAAAGCTCAATCTACAAGCTAGCTCATGATCTTCCTCCTCTTCCCCTCTTGCTCTTCTTCTCAAAACCCTTTCTTCTTCTCTCTAAGGCCAAGTTTGGCTTGTTTTCCAAATGGTAAGAAAACGAAAGGAAAATGGTTTTTATAACTTGTTTTCTTACTAGCTTCCAAGTTCTATGTTTGGTTTTGGTATTTTGGATGGAAGGAAAATGAGGAGAAATAGTTTATATGCAATCTTACTAGCAACAAGGGTGAAAACCCAAATCTCATCAATTAATCCTCACACCCCCATCTATTCTTATAAATTAACACACTAATAATATCTACCCATATTATTAAGTCCATTCAATTAAAACAATTCCGGGAATTAAATATTGGATCTGAATAATATTTTACCGAACCGAACACAACGTTGCCAGATAAATTAATTAATATGAATATTCTCATCGCAAGATAAATATCGATCGGTAATTTGAAAGTATTAATATAATATAATATTAATTAAAAACGGGTGTTACATTTAACATCTTGACAGATTTGGACATTTTGTCAAGATCAGATTTCAACATAGTTACTTCACTTTCTAGCTTAGAGATAGTCTCCAGATGTTCCTTCTTTTTATCTTGCAGTTGAACTATGAGCTTCTTCTTCTTCTCAATCTTCAGGCATACTTCATCACTTCTAATACATATCTCCTTGTATGTAGTAGTCAACTCTTAAAATGTTAACTCCTCATCACTTGAATTTCCATCAGAGATGTATGTACCAGTCAGAGTTGTTACATATTTAGCATATTCTTCTCCCGCCTCATTTTTAGAGTCCTCATCAGACCAGGATACATGCAGTCCTTTGTTTTGTCTCTTAAGGGATGTTGGACATTCAAATTTAATGTGACCAAATCCTTCACATTCATAACACTTTACTCCTCTGCTTTGAGTAGACCTTTTCTCAGCTTGTGCTTTCTTTCCAAAGTTATTTGTTCTGCTAATGCCATATGGAATGTTCCTAACATTAGGTCTTGAGTTTCCCTCCATATTCTTCAACAAGAAAGACTATAGTATTGGATAGTCCTTCCTCAGTGTCCAGATCACATTCCTCTTCTTTTCCTTCAGCGTTCGACATAAAAGCTATACTTTTATTCTTTTCGCAAACATGTCATTGATTCCCAACTCAAATGTTTGGAGATACCCAACAAGTTCATCTACTTTCATGTTGTTGATTTCTTGAGCTTCCTCTATGGCAATCACTTTCACGTCAAATCTCTTGGGGAGAGATATGAGAATCTTCCTCACCAGCTTCCCCTCTAGTATCTTCTCTCCTAAGGCACTACATGCGTTGGCTATCTCAAGAATGTTCATGTGAAATTATTGAATGCTTTCCTCTTCCTTCATCCTTAGGTTCTCAAACTTAGTGGTTAATAACTACAATCTTGACATCTTTACTTTGGATGTGCCATCATGAGTAGTTTTGAGTATTTCCCAAGAATCTTTGGCCACTTCACACATATTTACCAATCTGAAGATGTTTCTGTCAACTCCATTAAATATAGCATTCAAGGCTTTTAAATTTCCAAGAGCTAGTTCATCTTCTTCCTTAGACCAATTTTCTTCAGGCTTCCGCAATAATAACAGGATGTGACCATCCTTTTAAAACAGCTTTCCAAGACCTGTTGTCCAAGGTATTTAATAATGCCACCATACGAGGCTTCCATAGGTCATGGTTAGTACCATCCAGAATGGGTGGTGTTGACGCCAATCAATTTTTTTTACTAATTCTATTACAAACAATAAAGTCGCCATCTAACTTTATTTATTCCTAAAGAGGAAAGGGAAAATATAGATAAAACCCAACAAATGAAAATGAAATGGTCTTCGAGACCAAGAGATGCAGGTTCGGGAGTCAGTTATGCAAGGGGAAGGTATTAACACCCCTCACATCCATCGTACTCGATGGGACCCATTTAGTTCTAAGTGTGTTTGTGTGTTCAGTGTGTTAATTTGCAATCTTCTAATTACTATGATGAAAAGGTAAATGAAAAAGACATGTTTTAATTTTTTGAAAGTGTGCTCGCCAAGATGTTAGAATCTCGTGCCTACGTATTCCCCAAGTGAAATGGGAAAGTCAGAGGTTTGAGAATTTGACTATGAAAGTGGTGAATGGAGATTTAAGCTATGATTAACCAAGAAAGCTTGATTAATCTTGAGAGAATAGACAAGTGTCTACTCCCTACCATGAGGCCCTTATTGAATGAGAATTTGGTATATGGACCAAGGCGCGAGAATGGAAATGAAATGGATAATTGAAAGCATTTATGGAAGCATAGATAAATTGATAAAAAGCCCATACAAGGTGGAGAACACAAATGATAAGGCAATTGTGTAGGTGCATGCACGAAATAAATTTAATCGATCAATTAAACAAAATTTAATCAAGTTATTAGATTAATAAAATTAATTAGATGGACTAATCAACTTTAAATAACCTAATTAGATAATTAAATAATTTTTAACTAATCGACTAAAACCTCATTATAAGCCCAAGAACAAGCGTGGTGTGTGCATAAATGTGTGGCCGTTGCGACGCTTCTAAGCTTTGTCGAATCAAGGTAAAAAAATGGCTCGCAATCGAGTATTAGTTTGAAATGTTTTTGGTTTGTGCATTGCGATGAATAATTAAATAATAAAGCGATAAAAACATTTACTAATTATTACATCTCATGGGGAGTGAGGATACAATATTTACAAATGTGGATGAATAATTACAAGTCCATAAGTGTTCAAACGAAATAAATAATAATTCAACAATTAAATAAAAGTAACAAGTATTCTAACACTACTTAATAATAAAAATGGAATTTTAAATCTAAACTATATATTTTTTTATATTTTAATAATGATAGATAAAAGAAAGAAATAGAAGAATAAATTACTATGTATATTTTTTATGAAATGAAAACTGGTAGTGAAAAGAAGTAAAAAAAAGGGCTTCACATGGGCATAAGGCCCAAATCAAAATGTCTAAAAAAAACTAGATATACTAAAAGAGGCCGCCGCTACAGCTTATGCTGCCATCATTATTAAAATTATCATCTTAAAAAGAAAAAAACAATTAAATGAATAATATAATGATGCATTTGGAAAATAGAAAAAGGAAAACTCGGTCTCTCTTATCTACACACTCGATCTCTCGCTTCATCATCTTCTATAGAGCGCTATGCTTATCCTCTGCTTCTCACTCACACATCCGGTTCTGCCAAGGAAGGCCCTCAGCGTCTCTCTCAATCTTGCTTCCTGGGTTCTCAACCTATTTCCTTTCTCTTCATCAACGCTCTGTCTCTATACCATCAATGCTTTGTTTCAGAAAAACACTAATCTCTCTCGTACACTTCTTTCACGACTCAACAAATACACAGACACAGACATCATGCAACAAACAACGAACCTTATCCCAAATCAAAACCCTAAACCCACAAATCAATACGGATTACAGGTTATTAATTTCATGAGTATATGCAAGATTGAACGAAAAAAATAAAGTACATAAAAAGAATCAGGTACGTTGTTCTTGCTCGAATCTACTTCTTCTTTTTTATTTGCTTTTGGAACTGCTTCTGGTTTCTGTGCGTTCTTCTTCTTGTGCATCGTGTGTGTTCTGCTTCTGTGTGTGTTGAAGGCTAAGAAAACATTTAGAAGTAGGGGTTGAATAAGTTTTTTCCTTTTAAATTTTTCTTTAATCAACAACAATCTAAACACACAATGATTTTTATCCTGGTTTGAAACTAAAACTACTCCAGTCCACCCGTCAAGGTGATTTCGCCTCTCTCAACGAGGACTTAATTCACTATAATCATCCAGAAGTTTTGATATCCTTTGTTTAAAACCCTCAGGCCCTCTGTTAAAGTTTGGAATCTTGAGAACATTACTTCAATGGACTCATTTTCTTCCATCTTGAAGGCTTCGTACTTATGAATGAGAACAAGAGCTTTAGTTTATTTTACTTGAGCATTTCCTTCATGTTACATTTTGAGAGACAAAAAAATGTCATGTGTTGTATCTCTGTTGGTGATCTTTTCTTACTCTATTCTTGAAATGGCATTTAGCGGGATATTTCTTGCTTTGTGGTGATTTTTGAAATCTGCTTTATGTTGCTTGTCCATTGTCTTTCTATCAATCTTGTTTCCTTCTTTGTCTACTGGATGTTTATAACCATTTAAGACCATATCCCATAAATCAGGGTCATAGCCTTGAATGAAACTTTCTAATCTATATTTCCAGTATTCAAAATCTTCTCCATCAAAGACTGGAGGTTTTGCGTTGTTGTTGTTATGATCAGTTGTCATAGTGTTTTCCTTCTGGATCTTTTTCTGACACGGTTAAGTGTTTGCACCCAGAACCAGGAGCTCTGATGCCAATTGAAGGCTTAGAAAACACTTAGAAGGGGGGGTTGAATAAGTTTTTCCCTTTTAAATTTTTCTTTTAATCAACAACAATCTAAACACACAATAATTTTTATCCTGGTTCATTTGAAATTAAAACTACTCTAGTCCACCCGTCAAGGTGATTTTGCCTCTCTTAACGAGGGCTTAATTCACTATAACAATTCCAATTACAATTGCACAACCAACTGTTGTGACTAACAACAATGCACAAGCCAACTGCAAGTGACTGACCCTCTAAGACTCTCCAGTCCTAGCCCTCTTGAGAAATTTGACCCAACTGGTCTCTCAAGGAATAATTACACAAATGAACTTCTAACAAGGTGTATAACGTTGCTTCTAAAAAGCTTTATCACAAACGTGATTTTTACACAAGAGTTTAAGCTCAATATAGAAAAATAAACTTAACAAAAATAGTATTTGATTTTTGGCAGCGTAAGTTTACTTTTTAGAATTGTTTATGAATAATTTTTATTCTTCTTTGAACGTTTTCTCTTTATATAGCTTCTAGTAAATTATTCTGTTACATTCTGTTGCGTGTTTTGGATGACGAGAAACGTAATAAATGTTACTTATCTATATGTGCTTTGTTTTGTCAATGAGCCTCGAAAGTTGATCCACTCAAGTACTTAAGTCGTGTTAACTTTAATTAGTAACGATACTGTAGCAGACTTTGTCTTAGAAGATGACGTATTGATAAATCATGATCTTCTACAAGCCTTGTTCAAAGTATCTTCTAAATGATGTTTCCTTGGTGCTTCTATCAGAGGTTGCGTTAGCATGCTTCCTTCAGAAGTTGCTTTCAGCGTGCGTGTTCAGAAGTTTCATTCATCATTTAGAACTTCTATTACTTGTTTACTTAGCATAATTTGATATTTCTTTTATCTAGAATGCTTGAGTCAGAACATCATCTGAAATGAGAACAATACACATATAAGTATTATATTTATTATACAAAATTTATTTTACTTGTTATCATCAAAACTCTAAGATATGATTAGAACCAAACTATGTTCTAACACGTGACTTTTGGATCTGTAGTTTCTGGCAGTTGTTGATTCATATGGAGGTTGAGGTTCGAAGAGTATTTAACGGAGGGGAGATGTGAACGGAGACGGTTGTTAGGTGTGAGTGGGTTAGAGTATGGTGGTGGTGAGGTTATGGTGGTTTGATGATGATGATGATAAGGGAGAGGAGGATAATATGGATGCAATTCTAGTTTGGTATGAACGGGTGAGGGAGTGAAGTCTTGCGTGTGTGAGAAGTGAGGGTATTGAGGTTATGAGTGTTGTTTTGGAGAGTCTGCAGTGGCAGTGGGGATTTTATTTTGTGTATTAGTTTTGCATAATGTTTCAGGAGAACTTTTGTGGCGCAAGGAAGATAATTTTTTGAGTGATTTCTTGGGTTATTTTTGGTCAGTTTTATAGAAGAAAGAGTGAGGGCAAATGAGGAATTTGTGTAATGAATTGAGGATAAGAACAAGAGGGTAAACTTGGTGAGGAAGGAATAAGGTACAGAAACTGTGAGTAGAATTGAGGTAATGGAGAAGGAGGATTGTAACATTGTACTGATTTTTGTGTTTTGAATTTTTGCAGGTTTTGCATAATAGGTGGTGGCAAGGAGTAGTGGAAATGTTTTGAAATTGTAGGATGGAAATAAATAGCAACAACATTTATTTTTTGTAATTTGTACAATACTTGTTAATAAAAAATAAAAACTAATATATTTCTTTGTATTTTTTGTCTTATTATAGAAAAGGAAAATGAAAATTGTAAATAAATTCTTAATATCTAAATTAAAAACCACATTCTAAACAAAAGATTAATAAATTAATATCTAAAACAAAGTTAATTACTAATTAAATCATAAGCTTAATTATTAACCAAATATACAAATCTTAATCAATAATTAAATATGACTTTAATTACGAATAAAACCCGTATTTTGGATTAATAATTAAATTAACTCAAAAATTGATTGACGTAGATAAAAACGCGTGACCTAAAGGACCAAAAAGCAATTTAAACGATCACAAGGATCAAAATGCAAATTAAAAAAAAAAAAAAAATTGAGGCGAAATTTAGGGTATCACAGGTGGTCTGTTAACAAATCCTTATTCCTTGTCCATAATACCAGAAAGTATCTTCCCTAGATATCACCCAGAGAAAGAGCAAGATGTCTGCTCTGATACCAATTGAAATTCTAGAATCAGATATGATATATCGAAGATGATGTCACGACACTAATATCTGTTGGATGAACAATTAACAACACAAAAATTAAATGCAGAAAACTAAATAACACAATGAATTGTTTACCTAGTTCGGTGCTACACACCTACGTCTAGAGGCTTCCAATCCAGGGATGAAGTCCACTATTAGCAGTATTAATTTGGAGTTAAACTTCCCCATTTACACCCCTCACTTAATCACTCCCCAATGAACCTTCTACCTAAGACCTTCTTAGATATGAGAAACCCCTCTCACTCTCATCAGTCACACACGGTGACAATTAACAATAACACAAAACTTGAAGACACACTTCAAAGACATATAATCATTATTGCTTCAAATCTTATTGATGATTAACAAGTTGTAACTCAAATAAAGTCCACCTCAAGTATTAAACAATACTAGAGTGGCTCACAAATAACAACCAACAAAGACTTACAACCTAAAACTTAAAACAATACGTTCAATCATCTTCTAGAATGGCCAACTCTGTAAACAGGGTTAGCAACCTTTTTATATGTTGACAGTAGCTAGGGTTGCTTCACATTAAGTCTTCACTGATTCCTATACTTTCTCCATGAAAGTAGGATAAAAGTTCTCCAATAATGTTGCAGAAGAACATTACAAAGGTTGCTTAATCCAAGAATACAATTTAAAGCAAATAGACTCCTAAAGTTTCTGAACTAAAAACTAGTTCAGGTCTGTAGCACATGTCAGGACATCTGCTGTGACATCTTCATAAAACCTGCTGATACATTATTCTTCATGGCATTTTCTGAGCAGAATGTTTTTACCAAAATTGATACTAATCTACAGAACTAACAGTTTAACTATTTTATCATTCACACATCACATTAAAATTCATTTTATCATGATCATAAAAAAGGTGTTTTTTTCTAAGTGAATTAATATTTCAAAGTCTTCGATTTTTGAATTTTCAACTTTATGGTTCGAAACAAGAAGTTTTGAACTAATCTCGTGATTAAAATCAAAGGTTTGAGATTTAGGGCTGTTGAAATATATTCGAATCAAATTTTGAACGTGTTTCAAATCAAAGTCTCTTTCACTTAAATATAAAATGCTTGATTCGAATTGTTGGAGTAAGTCCTAATAGACAATAAGTATTGGCTTAATATGCTTTTTGTATCATGACTTTGATATACGTTATCTATTAATATATATATATATATATATATATACTTATTAGGAATCATATTCATTATGTTATTTGTATATGACATGATAAAGTCCTTATTAGTCTATTAATGACATATTAAGTGTGACTTAATTGTGAGAGCTTATTAAATATAAGAACATTATTCTTAAAGTATATGTAGTCAAGCTTTAGTGTCAAATAGGACAACACTAATGGATAGAGACTATTATGTGAATAGGCTGATGACTGTATCTCACAGGCCATGGATATGAGATATCAAGTCTTCACGTAGGTATAAATATTATGAGTAATATTTATAATGGATTGACCCGCCATGAGAATACTACATAGTTTGTTATGTAAGTGTCATAAGTTATTCTCATAGTGATAATGGTGTATATCACCCTTCGACCTGAAACCAATATGAACCCTAGATGTGGAGTCGAATATTTTATTGCCAATCAAACGTTATTCGTACCAAGATTACCATAAAGATGGTTAATGGGTACTTTACAAATCATGTTGAGGGACATGAGTGAACTAGATAGAATTTTGCCCCTCTAAATATACGGGAGTAATATCTATGGGCTCCTTGATAGAGTATGAGCGTAAAATGCATGATCATGCTCAAATAAGTCAATATGAGATATTGTGCTTATTTGTCGTTATCAAGTATACTCTGGGATCAAGGAATAAAATATTAAACTATACAAGGGTGACACATTCTATGCCTTATGTTCAATATAGATATAAGGGAAATTATACACATGATCATTATCACATAAAGGTTATGTCAGATCACACGACATTCTCGTCACTTGGATAGCAGTGATGTGTTTCTAGATACCGCTCACTGTTTATAATATTAAATAGGCGATTTAATATTATTGTCAATGTTACGCGAACCTATAGAGTCACACAGATAGAGAGGACTTATAGTGGAATGAATGATTAAATTAAATATGATTTAATTTAATTATGTGTTGATAGTATTTAAATTGTTTAATGTATTAACACATATAATTTATTTGATTAAATATGATTTAATTAAATAAATTTGAATTGACAGTTAATTAAATTAAATATGCTTTAATTTAATTAATATTTATTTTAATTAATTAAAAGAGTTTCGTTAAATATAAATAATATTTATTTAATTAAAATAGTTTAATTAAATAAGATTGGGTTTGTTTTGGAAAATCCTAAAATAAGAGCATTAGGGTTTTAGTAGCTCCCTATAAACAGAGAAGCGTATGTATTCTCTTGCAATCCTAATTGTCAATTCTCAAGAGAATAAGAAACGACTAGCACCGCCTTCCACTTTGCACTCGCATGGACTATGTAGAGACGCTGACAATTTCCGTCGTTCGTGATCAAAGATAAAGCATGCTCAAGAGGTAATTCTTGAATCTTTAATTTGATTCGGTTGATTTGTGATTAATAGTTTAATCAAAATCTGTTCATCGAGATTATTCCGTTAAGAGGATCAAAAAGTTTGAAAAACCCTCTTGAAATCTCAACAGTGGTATCAGAGTCTCGGTTTTGATTAAATCTTTAAATCCAAAAAGATTTTGTGCAAATAATAATTATATGATGATATAATTATAACTAGTGTGATACCCGTGCGGTTGATTATTTTGTTTAATATTGATGTTATGCAAAATTCAATATTATAAAGAAAAATGTTTAAAGTATACAAATTTATATGAATTAAAAAAATGTATAATGTATGAAGAAAAATTAGATGGTACATAAAATTTGGTAAGCATACAAAAATATATTTCAATAAAATAATATAATAATTTTTTAAAAAATATTTTCAATGTATATTATATTAATAAAATATCAGAAAATACAATATTAATACTATAAGGGATGATTATTATTATTTGGGCCAATAGTGCATTGATGTATTATACAACGGACTGTTATTGTATGGGAGAAGGCCCATAATTGACGTTGTCCAATAGTAAAACCTAAACGATTTATATATATATGTTTTTGAGCGAGTGTAACTCATGGTGTAACTCTTCGGGTGTAATTTGATCCCTCCTTTTATATATATATATATATATATATATATACTCCCAATAGAAGCTAAGAATCCATCAGATGCCATTGCAATTGATCCAACATTGGACTTGTTATTGTTATAAGATATTTTTTGTACTACCAAATCTCCTTCCGACAACGTCAGCCTACCTGAAATATTAAATTAACAACAACCATTAAATCATGTCGGTCTTGGGAATCACAAGATAAGGCTTTTGCGCTCAACCGTTTATGTATTTTAATTCATTCATTAGCAAAATTCAGAATGATTCAAGCAATTACAGACTTTTTCACAATTATCAAAATCCAATTCAAATCATCATACATTCAAATATGATGATAAGTTATGTAAAAGATTACCGTTATCGCGTATGTGCATTTAGGTTATAATACCTCCTCTTCGTGAAGCCATTTTTGGAGTTCCAGCAGCAAAATGTACTTCTACCACATTATCGCGCAACAACTGAACTCGAGAAAACAGACCCAACTGTTATGCCTACAAATCAGAGAACCTTCTCGTCGTCATAGCCAACTTCATCGTGTAGTTGAAACCAACAATACTCGGGAGTCTTTAAAGATCAACCGCCAACAATACTCGGGAGTCTTCCAAATGCCAAATTAAATATGAACTTAGATCGCTCATAAATATTCAGCTACAAGTGGGTTACCTAAGAATTCAAATTGTTTGGCGGCAAGGATGTGAAATTAGTTCCAGACTTGCCAAAACCTGCATAAAATCTAAAGTCAATCAGTGATTAAAATATAAGAACTATGTCGAACCCTCAACCTCAATTAGTGGTGCAAACGCACGGGTGTTGACGTACTCCTGCACAGATTGGAATCATCGGCGGTGGCTGCAGCATCTCTAACACATTAGTATTAGCCAGAACAACAACCTCTTTATAAATAGCAACTTCCTCCAAGATTTTTTCCAATCTAAGATTCATCGACTCATCAGGAATAACAAGAGGATTCGTTCTGAGAGCCTTGACAGTACCAAAAGGACCATCCTTATGATTCCCACAAAGCACAACAAATTGCTCCCTTGCATAACCCTTTCCTTACTCCGCCAAACACATTCTTGCCATTAGACTTTTCACCTCCTTCAAATTAGAATTCTTCTCTTTAGCTGATTGAATATCAACGCATTAAGTTGTTCCGGTGATTCACAGGCAGACAAAGCCACCTAACAAACAAAAGAAAAAATAAACTTCCTTTAGAATTTCTGCACAAATGTGAAAGGTAAAATTAAAATCAGTGGACAAACTTTATGCTTCTAAAACGTCTAATTCTATCATCAACCACATAAAAATAAAAGAAGTAGAAATTGTCATACTCCGTCGGCATGTAACAAAATGGTTATGCCACATGAATAGTATTTTTGGTTGAACTTGTAACATAAGTAAGCTTGGTTAATCTAAAATCTGCAAGCTTCCTATAAGCTCTCATCACTCCCTATATCGAATAAATGATTAGTTAGCACGACAAGCAATGTCATGGATATTTCAACTTAATAGTAAATAGAAATGCTTACACACGATACCTGATAACTGGCACGCACCTTTTATCCATCACTTGCTAATAACGAATCATCCAACGACGATAATGACTCTGCAATTATACATTTTACATTGTCATGCTAAAACGTATAGTAAAATACGAAAATGAATTAAATCGCAATGACACGAACACCGTGTTTGTATCACAAATAAATAAATGGTCACATTTAAGAAATTCCAAAGCAAAATTGAGCTACAGAAGTACAAAAATATATGATACAAGTAAAACTTCGATTGGAGTAATGATACCAACCTCATAATCATATCTAGAAAAGAAATTTGTGCCACAGGTTTCCCAATGCTCCTTCACAACATCAAATACATAGATCAATCTCTCCCCCGTGTCTTTGTTGCGGTGAGCAATAATAGAGACCCAAGCTAATACAACCATATAATATTAAAAAATTTAAGAAACGGATTAAACCTGGATGCACTATTTCTCAATAAAAAACAAAATTACCAGATTCCATCTTTCTCGCGAATGTGGTCGGAACCTGTTCAAAACTCTTTTTCCCTCAAATCGACAGATTCCCAGCATCCATAAGGTTCCTAAAAAAATAACATGACAAAAAAGAAACCCTAAAGTATAAATAAAGCATGTTAAAAAACCTGCACATATAAACAATATGACAAAACCTGAAATCTTTCAGAATATTAATTGTCCTTCGCCACAACCAATACCGACAAATCATTAGAAACTGCACCGCCGACGAATCTTCCCCTTCTGCGTGAACCAATACCACCAAACCTGAAACTTTGAAAACTAAATCAAAATCAAAGTCGGAAGAGAGAGAAGACGAAGATTCATACAAAACGGTCACACCACCATGTCGTAACTCCGGATCTACACCCTTCAACCACCATAAAAACAATTGCAAACCTTTTGTTTCCGACGATATACTCCCTCTTTAGTGCCACCTTCTCCATTTCATCATCGCTGAGAATCAATTATCATAATCGAAAGAGGGTATATGACGGTTGAAAGAGAAACCGTTTTGAATGGAATATGAAGAATGATTTGGAAGACCGAAAGTGAAAGAATGATTTGAGAAAAGAATTGAAGATTGGAGTTCTTGTAACCATCCAATATGATGAAATGATTTGAATGGAATTTTTTGTAAATTCTCAATCATGAAGTGTTGAGAATAGGAATAGCCATGCACGTAACATGTTTCTTGTAGCTGCCATCACAATAAGAATTGTTAAATGATGATGATGTGGTACAATATTTTAGGGATTCTCAATTCCTAGGATCCCAAATGGCAATATTTAGTGAAAATTGTTGAATTTTCTTAGATGATGATAGATGATAGATTTCATGATTTGATGTAATGAAATATGTTTAATCTATTATGAAAGAATTTGATTAATTTTTAACTTTAAATTTTAATTTTATTATTCGTTCGAGAAAGAGACAATTGTATCACGTATGATTATTTTTTGAAAAATTGGATTGCGATTTCAATTGTGTACGTCAGAGTGCATGATTATGCCGTAAACTGGTTTGTCTAAGTATATTCTTGCGGATCGGTACTGGAATAAGTGGATACCATGAATGACATATTCATTAGCAGTAAGCAATGTGTTAAAACATTGTTACTCTAGTTATATGATAAATTTTTGAATTTGTGGTAAAGTTATATGATAACTTTTTGTTCCTGTTGTATTGACTTATTCAATTACCAGGGTATTGTCGTCGCGGTAACTTTTACACGGCTGTTTGAATGGCTAGCGTTATTAAGGTTAGGTTTGTTGAGTTTTATATGATAATATTATTTTAAATAATAATAATAGTTTATAATTATCTATAATAATAAAATAATAAATTGTTTATTATTTAATATTAAATATTGATATTATGTGTTTGTATAATTTGGATGTTTGTTTTTGACTATGCTTCGAAATCTAACAATAGGATGATGGAACAACGATACTTCAATTATCTATAAGTGATACAAGCATAATTGATAAATTTATATATGATCGAAATATTTCTAATGCAAAGTCAGTGTATTTGATACACTATTTTGTTCCGCACATTCAAATATTGTAATGATTGTTATACGTCTGAATGATCAATGTTCATTCTGCTTTGGAATCCGACATTTGTATGGTGAAACAATGACATTCGATCAGTCACATTAAATAATTAATTATTATGTTTTGATTCTAGGAACGCATTTGCATTAGGGTTTGTGACGTTACAAGAGTTGTGCCTTTAGGGTTCGCAAAAAGCGTCAAGAGTTGATGCGTCAATGTTTATAATTTGATAATATATTATTATTTAATTATTTATTATTAAATAAATTGGTATATGATTATGACCTTAGATTTTGGCGTTTTATTTTATTTAAATACGACCCGCGTGTCGTGATTTATTTTATACGGTTTGTGTATCGTGGTTTATTGTAATAAAATACGACCTGTGTGTCGTGCCATTTAATTATTATTTTATTTACTTAAATATTATAAATTTTCAAGTTCAAGAGTTGAAGAGAAGAGAACGCTAAACGATGACGTCGATGGAGAGGCTTGAGAAGCTTGCTCGTGGGTCAAAGAATTGTAATAAAGTAGTTTATTTAATTCTTGCATTTTACATGGTCATAATCGTATTACCAGATTTTTATTTTATGTATGTGATGCATGAAATGTATGTTTATATGCGCGTGTATAAGATACACAAATATATGAGTGTATGAGATACACAAATCTACGAGATCAAACATAAGAAAAATCCCTCAATTAAATATTAAGTTAATTGCTTTCCAACATTTTAGCACTCATCAAGATTAGTATCGAATAATGTATGTTTCGCCTAACGCAAGGCCTATATTTTATATTAGTAAGGTGTGATGGGATAAATGTAATATCCAACTGCTAAATGTTGGGTTTGACTTAACTAAAGTAATTATAATATGATTATATATGTCTAGAAGCAAGAGTTGAGAACATTCCATATGATACATTAGAATAAGGAGTTATTCACACAACTGATAAAACTCGAGAGTTGTATTAGATACAATTGGAAGGAGTTCCTACCTAAATAACTGAGTTTTGTGTAATCCGCCTACATGGACTTAAAACAAAGTGAAATATGGATCTTGACCTGCTAGAAAATCTTCCAACAGGATTTTCCGAATCAAATGTTGAGGGTCATTTGGTTTGAGTAAAAATAGTGGAAGCATTTTAATAAAAGACCTTATTAAAATGATTTAATTTGATACAATTTTTACACGTTTTGTAGTTAGAATTTTCTTTTGCATTTTATTTATATTTTACTGTGAAATATCCTTATGAAGGATGTAAGGATCAGAAAAGAGTTTCTGAGTTGGTACATAAATTGAGAATTGTTCTTATGCACGAGAAAAATTGTATTTTCTCAAGCAACCAATCCTAACAGCTGAATATAACTAGATTCGAAGAATGATACTTATAAAAAGGATTACATTGAATGTCTAGTTATAACATATCTCATAATTGTAGTCGTCACGGAAAATGATATCATCATTAACCTCAAGGATTTTCTTTTAAATAAGAAATGCAAATGAGAAATTTATAACTTTCCAAGTTCGTTTCTATACAAGTTAGGAATCCAAATGAATCCAAAATAGTTTTGAGATTTAAAATTTGGATTTCCTTATAGACCAAATAGTTGGTCACGAGTTTTATTTGAGATTGTCTCAGATAGGTAGATTAGATTCATTATGAATGAATTTTAAATATATCTACCACATCTTATTGAAAAGAAAAAGAAAGTAGTTTGTGATGCTAAATTGACTAATTATAAAAGGAATGAGATTCATTTTATATTCATTAGAATTTGGGCATACAAACACGGTTCTAAAGGAATGCAGTGCTTTCATGTGTTGAAAGAACAAAATTGTTGATGGTTATCAAAATAATCAAAGTAGAAGAAGGAAGTAAGACTTATTCTTCATACGACTTATTATAGAAAATCAATTTGTGTGCTTCTACATCTTGGGTATATGATACTAGATGTTGATATCACATTTATACAAATGTGAAGAGTCTTCTAGGAAGTAAGACATTGATTATAATTTGAGTCCCCTTATGTCTTGAATGGAACAATGTGTTTCATTGACTATATGAGATTATGATTAGACTTAAATTAGAGCTTGCAATGAAACCAAATAATTGTTATTAATTTTTATTTAATAAAATAAAAATTAATTCTAAGTCTTATATTGACAAGATGAGGAGTGCATGTTTTGATAATGGACAAGTGTTGTTATGATTATCCAAACAATGTTTTCAATACTAAATCAAGTAGTAGATTTGAGATCTACAATCTTGATAAGATCATCTACAATAAATGTGGGATGGATCAAATGAAAATTGAATCTTATATATTTGACACGAGTTAGAATTCTTTTGAGAAGAGTTCAAGAGTGAAGTAGAAGGAAACAACTCGAAATGGGTATTAAGACCATACGAATTGTTCGCTATGGAAAATACCTATGTAAAGAGTATAATGACCATACGAATTGATCGATTAAGATAGTTCATGTTGTGAATCGTATGCCTTAGAATAAAATATAAACGTATTGCTTAATGATCAAGAAACAATTAGGGTAGGAAAAATAATGAAGAACACGATGAACACAAGGATTGGTTATTAACCGCTATTCTTTCCTTACTCTTGAAATAAGATTACAAGTATACAAGAATAACAAATAACCCTCTCACCCTAAAATAGGATTTTCAATATGCAATGATAAGAGACTAGTATGCTATTTATAACAAACTTAACATACTAAACTAATGAGCTTTTATCACAAATACCCATTACAAGCTAACTTAGGGTACAAGCTAACTTAACCAATTGGACATAACAAACAGGCCCAATTCGAAATACTAACAACCCTAGCATTTCGACACCCACATACTAGAACACACTTCGACTACAGTATGTAGGTCTTCGACACCAACATGTGAATAGACTTCGACAACATGCTAAATCTTGTCGAACCGTCGAACCAAGATACTACCTTCGACCCAATAAAGTTCAATCCAATATCTCACAGTTCAATTATATCTTTGTGAGTCTTTTATAAATTGTTTTACATACAATTATTCTCATCCATAACCAATTCCAATTAAAGTAGTCATAGAGACGCCATATTTGATATGGAGGTAAGAATACCTAGTTTGTCTTTATGATCATCTGAGTTTTAATGTTTATTAAGTAAAATTTATCACAATCTAGATGAATATGTATTTATGTATGTATCATAATGGAAATAAAGGAAACATATTCTATAACACGTAATAGGACAAAATTGTTTTATTGCTAGAACTGGAGTCTTCCATTAGAGATGATATGTATCTAAAGGAGCCAGTGAGAGTGATATAGAACTTGAAGAAATTCAAGAACCAAAAAATACATATCTTTATCAGAATGGAATATGAACCAATTCAACAAGGGAGTTGTTGTTGGACAATTGGTTCGCGTGGCACAAGATTCTAGAAATGTATGTAAGTTGTCTATATCCATTTATGGATTAAGGAAAACTTCTTGGAATTAAATTCTTTTATTAGTGAAGTTTTGTGAAAACTTGGATTAATAAATGTCAACTTTAAACCTTGTGCAAACAAGAAGGTTAGTGGGAGTATTTGCATAAATCTAGTATAGTATGTAAGGGACATACTAATCATCAAAATAAATTCACTGCAACACCAATGTAGGACATGGTTAAGGAAATAGTTTTGATGAAATGCTTAGGCAAGATTTCCTAAAAGGTTAGGAATTAGAATCTATAGAGATAGATGGCTGATAAATCTCAATCCTAGCACAAGTACATATTCTGACGAAATATTGAGATAAATAATATGCATAAATCTCACATTAAGATTATTGCATATGTGGTAAAATATTTTGTCTAATGGACAATATCTTATCTCATTGGATAAGGAAAATGGCACCATGATATGCATTGCACTAGATGCACAATATGCTTTGAGCATAAACAATAAGTACCAAAATGATTAAAGTGTTAATCACTAGATCCCAATCAAGAAGGTCTATGAATATCTTAAAGGACTCGGTGTTCCTTTTCTTGAAAGTAGATGAGAATAATAATTGTAAAGGAGTTACAATTATGTTATTTCAAAATTTATGAATTATATATTCATATCACATTATAAATAAAATGTTATGTTTGGATGACAATTGTATACGTTGAAAAGAGTTTCAGATAATTGTTGTTTCTAGTACAAAGGTCAAATATATGATTTGGATCGTTTTGATATTTCTTGGGAAGAAAATTGTGTTTCTTGTATTACATATCATATTGATCTCATTCACGATGATAATGGGTTAAGCTTGCAAGTTTAGAATACTAGATCTCACTAGCGATCCATTAATATATGTTTTGACACTTGAATTTATTTCGATAGAAGATCGAAAGTTGAAATTGGAAGAGGTGTATATTACCAACAGAGGAAATAGTTCCTTATACCCTAATAAAGTATCATGTTTAGATGATGCTTGAAGCACAAAATGATAAACTAGATGTTAAATTAATATCTGATTGGATTTAGTGCTAGTGGGAGATTGTTGGAGTAAACCCTAATAGCCAATCAATATTGGCTTAATATTCTTTTGTATTATGACTTTGATATATGTTATCTGTTAATATATATATATATATATATATATATATATATATATATATATATATATATATATATATATATATATATATATATATACCTATTAGGCATCATATTTATTATGTTATTTGTATATGACATGATAAAGTCCTTAGAATAATCAGTCTATTAATGACATATTAAGTGTGACTTAATTGTGAGAGCTCATTAAATATAAGGACATTATTCTAAAAGTATCTATAGTTAAGCTTTACTATCAAATAGGACAACACTAATACATAGAGATTATTATGTGAGTACACTGATGACGTATCTCACAGGTCATGGATATGAGATATCAAGTCTTCACGTAGGTATAAATATTAGGAGTAATATTTATAATGGATTGAACCGCCATGAGAATACTACATAGTTTTTAATGTAAGTGTCATAAGTTATTCTCATAGTGATAGTGGTGTATACCACCCTTCGACCTGAAACCACTATGGACCCTAGATGTGGAGTCGAGTACTTTATTACCAATCAAACGTTATCCGTAACACAGTGACTATAAAGATGGTTGATGGGCACTTCACAAATCATACCGAGGGACATGAGTGACCTAGATAGTATTTTCCCCTCCTATATATACGGGAGTAATATCTATTGGCCCCTTGATAGAGTATGACTGTAAAATACACGGTCGTGCTCAAATAAGTCAATATGAGATATTTGGCTTATTTATCATTATCAAGTATACTCTGGTATCAAGGAATAAAATATTGAACTATACAAGGGTGACACATTCTATGCCTTGTGTTTAATATAGATATAAGGGGGAAAGGGTAATTATACACATGATCATTATCACAAAAAGGTTATGTCAGATCACGCGACATTCGAGTCACTTGGGTAGCAGTGATGTTTTGCTAGATATCGCTCATTATTTATAATATTAAATAGGTAATTTAATATTATTGCCAATGTTACGAGAACATATTGGGTCACATGCATATAGTACTTAGAATGTCAAATCATGAACTAAAGGGTCACATAAAATACCCATTTCATTTCAGTTTTCTTTTTCCAAAACCATGTCATCAATCATCTTTCCCAAACCCATATTGACCAAAATTCCAAAATAATCATCATACATCATTTTGGTCATTTATCACTCGTCTCCATTAACACAATCACTTATGGACTCAGATACAAGGGAATGTTTGAAAAACAACAAAAAGGAAAAATACACTTTTTTTCTTCTAATTCGTCCCTAAATGCCAACATTTCATCTCCGCCATTGGTTACAAAAAGAGAATGGACCAAAGTTCTAGTGAGCAAACTCACTTTTGATGCCAAGATTCCAAATAAATTAAGTAAGCGTGCTTCTACAAAATCCTCTATCTTTGATTTGTGGCGTAAGGTTAGTTGTCTGCTACCTAAAGATAGATTGAAAGAATATCATGAAAATTTTTTGAACAAGCCAGTTGAATATTATGTTGATAAATATTGTGAGTTTTTCTTGAAATAAAAATTTCTAAAGCCCTTTGCTGATAATGGCTTGGTTAGCTTTATTGGATTAAACAAGAAATTTAGTCCTACTCATGTTAAAGCCTTCTATTGTAACCTTGTGCAGACTTCTACTGAAAATGAAAGCAAGTTAAGTAATAAGTTAATTAAGTTAAATTATAGAGATTTTATTGAGCATTTGGGCATGAAAACTTATGATAATCTTGTATATGGTGCTGAGATGAGTGAGTTTAATTAGATTTTATTTGTGTTGAATATATCTAAACCTATTTGTGAGAAACCCTCTATGGAAAATCTTCCAATCATTCAAGTAAAGTTCAACATGAGGATTCTACATTGGATCATTGTGAAAGTATTTTATAGGAAACCCAAGAATTAGGGAAGAACTGACAATTTGGATCTTTATTTGATGTGGTGACTTCTCAATAATGCTAATTTTAGACTGATTTCATCATGGATAGGCTGATCATTTGTAGGGATAATCAAAAAAGACCTTTGTTTAATTCTTTCTTTGGGCATATGATATTAGAAATCAATGGTATTGTGTCCAAGGAAGAAGACTTGGTAGGTCCTTCGTAGATTATGGTCGAGTCTGTGATTTCTAAAATGAGATATTGTAGGGATAATGTTGGTGTGTACTATTATTTAAAGAAATCTGGTAGGAAAATTTATGATGACAAAGTTGTTGAGTCGAAAAGGATTTTGATGACGAGGTTGTTGTTGGTGATTGTTGACGGCCTCGAAAAAATATTTACATTATTTATTCAGTTCAATAAAGTCGCCACCGAGATTTGTTTATTCCAATAAGGAAAGGGGTAATATCAAATAAACCCCACGAGAGAAAAGATATGGTCATCGAGACCAAGAGATGGATTCAGGAGTCCGTTATGCAAGGGGAAGATATTAACACCCCTCTGTTTACGGTGAAATCTGGTAAACAATCGCTAGTCTTCCAAATCGAATAATTTTGGTAACTTACAGGATCGACTAGATTGATCCTAGTGTCTAAGTATTTGGTATTAAACTTATATGAGGATTAATATTCTTGTTTGTCATTCTTTTTTCCTATAATACTAGGATTCTTGAAGATTGTTAATTAAAGTGACTTTGATTACAAGACTTTAAATGGTTAAAGTAAACACTTCGACTGGAAACTTAAAGAAATGTAAAGGTTAGGTAAAGGATGACAAAGAGATTGTAAATGACTGAAAGGATAAAGATTTCGACTGAAAAGTAGAGAAATATTTAAAAGCCTTTGTATTGATTAAAGTAAATGTTTCGAAAAAACTAAACAAATGGTGTTGCTTATATGTACATTTCTCTGTAACTATTTTCTCTAACACTTGATACTTTCAGTATTTCGATTGATTTGTACAAAATGAACACACGGAAATCCTAACACTAAGACCCCTATTTATACTAATTCAACCCTAACGATCATATCTTAACAAGCCGCCACGTTCGAAGATTGCATTTCTTCTGAATTCTATGGCTTCCACGCGTCTTATATGAGTAACGTCCTAATTTGAATTCAAATCTCCTCTTGCTGTAAATATTGAATGTTCAACGCGTTTGAATTCGAATCCTCCAATGGATACTTTCCAAACTAAAACCTTTTTTCCTTCGAACGAAATACGTAACTTGGGCTTTCTCAATATCATTCGAATAAAAGCCCAAACATAATGCACCTCTATCCTTTGAATTAGCTGCTGTCAAAATCACCAGCCAACAAATTGCCCCTCACAAATGTGTATTTAGTTACACAGAAAAATATTAATTTTTGAATTATATACTTGATTTCGACAATACCAAGACTCATCATAACCTTTCACTGTTATGACGTCATAGTCATCAATTAATTTCTCCAAACGTCTCTTCAGACTTGCATGTAGCAGTTATTAGCAATCATTATTCTTCAGAAAATCAGTTTCCAAGACAGATCAAAAAGTAACTTCTCTCCCTTTCAATAGCACAAGTACACCTGTCCCACTACTTTGTTCACTAAAAAAAATTTCCAACTTCCAACATATTATAAATACCTCACTCCATCACTTTTAAACACTTCCAACTTCAACCTTCAATTCTTCACCCGTTACCAAAGAAAAAACCCATTTTTTCTTCTACAAAAAACAACCTTGACTTCTTTTTCAACAATTTCAACCATTCAGAAGCCGTCACATCCAAGATCAAGAAGACTGGGAAATCAAAGGCTTCCTCTTCACAAGAGGAACTCACTAGTCAACTTCTGGTATCCGAGAATCAAGAGTTCATCACCACTCCAAAATTTACACCAGAACAAAAAGCCATTTACGCTTCCCAGGTACTTATTCCAACTTCTATATCTGATAAACCCTAGGTTTCATGGGACCTTTAACTCCAGCTGAAAATGTAAATAAGTTTGCTGAATTTTTTCCTGTTTACCATGAAACAAAACCCATAGCTAACAAAACTAAGCCACCACAAAGGAAAGATGATGACTCTATAGTTCCAAAGGTTAAGACATAGATTTTCCAGTTTGAATACATAACTGAAAATTTTAAACCTTTTCGATCCCGCCCCTCATTAGACAGATCATATTTGGCTTGGCTTACTAAGATAGAGCAAAAGAAATCCCAAGAGTGGAAAGACCTAGGTATTTTTTACTTAACTCAGATGTCAAAATTAGGCTTTAGCTATATCCAACCCTTGCTCCTTGTGTCACTTTATTTCTGGGATTCCACCTATAACACTTTCCACCTCCCTTGTGGGATGATGACTCCCACCCTCTTTGATATCGCTACAATCACTGGGCTTCCTCTTACTGGAGAAGCTTTCGTTCCCAAGGAAGATGCGGATAACACCATTAATTTTAATGTTAAAAACACTAGCTTTTTCACATACATAGGCCTCTATCACACCGAAGGAGAAGAAGTATCAGATGTTGAGCATATAGCTTTTCAGGCTCTATGTCTGTCAAAATATATCTTCTACTGTAAGTCTTCAAGTGGCCAGTAGATTTATATCCCTAGAGAACCAATTACACTCAGGTTGAAAAGTGCGTCTGAGTGAGTTGTTATTAGTTGGAGTTTATGAAAGTCTGGGGTTAGCTGTAATACGGTGAACTGACTTTGTAGGATTTTTGTATCCAAATGTGCGGATAGCAAGAGTCGCCACCGACTTTTATTTTTATCCAATTAAGGGAAGGTAAAAGTAAGAAAAAGACCTTCGTTAGATTCGAGTTCGGAGAATGGTTATGAAAAGGAAGGTATTAGCACCCCTTTCCATCCGTAGTTATCTACGGGCTCTTAGTTGCTCTAGATCACTTTTAAAATTGCTTTCGTGTGTTTGACAAAGATGTTTTGAAAAACATTTCGCTTTGACTTTGTAATGACTCATGTAGGAGTGCATACAAAGTGTTCGGAAATGTTTTTGTTTTGAAAAGAATTTGAACTTTGAAAAGAAGTGTGGTGTGAAAACATTTGGTTTAGAGCAAGCAACTAAAAGACTTATTTACCCACTAATTGGTCGTTTTGTTGTACTTCTACATTCCTTTAGAATAGCGCTAGCCATACCATTAGTTAGTAGGTAGCTCCATTCGTTGGATGTAAGCGGACATTCAAGGGACATCGGATGGTCATAGAAAGCAACTTGTAGGAAGTATCCTAGCACATTCGAAGGACTATCATCATTTTTAGGCGACAATCGAGGGTCAAGATCATGTATTCGGAGGCGACATCGTGGGTCTTATGATCCTTGTATCAAGGGACTGTGATGATTTGTTTTGGAAGGCAACGGTGCTAGAATACCTCTACGCTCGAGGGACATGACCATTTTGAATTGAAATCGAGAGAATTACCCTAAGGGGTGCGTGTGTGAAAGAAGTGTGTCAAATTCAGATATTTTATCTTGAAGATTAGTGGGCTATATTCATTGTTATCTTGCCATACACGCCTAGTTACTAGCAATTTATAGGGTGCGGAAAGTAAAATGCGGAATGTAAAAGCGGAAATGTAAAGGTGCGGAAAGTAAAACCTACGCTATTACAAGGCTTTGGGGCAGATACATAATTAAGAAATGCAGAAAAATAAAGTCCTAATTAAAACTATTACAACCCATGAGCAATTACATTATTGGAAAAAAAGAATGATAAAATGATAAAGAGAAAATCGTCTGAATCGGATCAACCTGTACAAAAAGAAGAAATCGAAAAATGCAATATGAATCGAACAAGAGGAAAATGTTAGAAAATGCAAGTTTTAATATGAGAAAATTATTATATGCTGGAAATAAGATAAATAAACTAAAATAATTTTTTGGGATTTTTTTAAATGCATTTTAGTAATTAAAAACTAATTTACAATGATTTAAATGCTAAAATAAAAATAAAAATAAATATGCATGCAAAAAGATATTTTTAAATTTATTAAATTAAATAAAGATTTTCAGAATGTAAATGCAAAAAGAATAAAATATTTTGGTAATTTTTTAATGCAGAATAAAAATTATGAAAAGAATTAAAAATATAATGAAAATATTAAAAATAGGAAAATATAGAAAATATGCAAGTTTGAAAAAGGAATGACAAAACTGGTGCTGGAGAGGCTCGAACCCATGACCTCCTGGAGAATCTCCTCAAAACAACGCCTTAACCACTGGGACGGCTTGCATTTGGTGTCTGGAGAATGGAAACACGTGATTATAAATGTAAACGTGTCACTGATTGTAAGTCAAACCGAGTCAGCCATGAGTGGACCCCAGGTGGACTGAACGAACGAATCGGATTGCTCGCTTTTGCCACGCATGCCTCAAATCGGTCAACGACGCCGGAGCCCTAGCTCCGGTCGTCTTCTCCGATGAGCAAAACGTCCAAACCTGCAAAATACGTGGAATAAAAAGGAAAAGAGTACCCTACCCCCCTAAATCGAGGGCTGCGAACACGATGGCGGTGTTAGTTTCGCCTGAAAAGGCCTGTATCAACCGGTTCGAACGAAACAGTTCCAAAAAACCTAAACATGGCAAACCGCGATTCTCACGTTCAACCTCTCAAACGATGGCCCAGATTAGTCAAGTATAACCTCATGAACACATTAGAATGGTTAGAATCAATTAAAACAAACGGATATTAAAAATGAAAAATCACAAAGTTTGGAATATGAATGAATGTATATAGCTCGATCCAGCATGTTTCAGTCCATGGCAAGAGTGTAAACTGACTTAAACTTACCTCCTGAAGACAATGGGATGGTTTGTTTGGACTGAAAAGGGTTGGATTTTGAAACACGATTTTTCAAGAATCTTGAAAAAATTTGCCAAAGTTTTGGGTGGTTTTTAGGGCTAGGGTTTCCGTCCTTGGTTTGTACACAATGCTGTCAATTTATAGAAGAGATTGGAAGAGAAAAAACAAGGAAAAAAGATTGGAAATTGAATGTGCAAATATTTTCCAATAAATAAAATCAAATTTCCTTTAAAACTTGATTTTTTCTTTCCATGTGCATGAGTCACGAATTTGGCAATTGGTGTGGGCTTTCTTGGACATTAAGAAAGATATAAATCCAACTTATTTGAAGAAATAACCTTATTTTCATATTTTATGTAATTTAATTTGGAATTAAATGATTAATAATCCAAAATAAAATTAATAAAATAGAAAATTGCCATGGCCAAGCATTTATGGGTCAGGAATATTGTCATGAACAAGTTTGGATCAAAAGATTATAGGCCCATTTGGAAAATTTTGCATTTTGACCAAAATGTCCTTTTGTGCAATTGTCCAAAATTGCCCAACTTCTGAATAGTGTATCTTACTCAATTTTCCACATTTTTAAGTGTTCTTGGACTTTTTGGAAAGCTCTAAGAGTCCTCTAAACAATGTCTTTGGTTTCATCTCAATTGGAGTTACCATGCTCAATATATCTTCAAATCAAAAAGTTGACTTTTTGTTGACTTTGAAAATGACTTGTAATGTTTTGAGCTATACCTCTCAAATGAAGCATTTTTTGGACATTCTTGTGAGACATGAAGTTGTAGAGAATTGAATTTCCTTCAAAATGAGCTTTGGTTGGAAAATTTCTGAGAAAGTATGAGAAAGTTATGATCACCAAAGTTCATTGACTTTTCACCTAGAAACCCTAATTTAGAAAGTTTGACTTTTGAGCAAATCTTGAGTTTTCTTGATGAATCATGATCAACCCTTGATCAAATGATGAATGTAACTTCAAAATGAGGATGTTGACCAAAAATTAGAAGTTTTGACTGTATGTTGACCACAGTTGACTTTTGGTCCAATACACCCGATTTTCAACCATCTGAGCAATTGCCTGAGGAAACTTGACTTGTGAGGCTTGAAACTTGACATGAAGAATCTTTGAAGCATATGAGGAGGCATGAAGACCATTGGAGATGTTGGAAATCCATCTTGACTTGAGAGATACCAAACCCTAGCTTGGGTTGATTGTCTAGGAGAGAGTTTGTCTGATCAACTCTTGAGGAATTCTTGAGTAGGGATGTATGAAATCTCTTGAATAGATGGAGGGCAAATTTTGGGGTATGACAGCTGCCCCTGTTCAATCTTCTTGTACTGGAAGGTTAGATTGACATGCTTGTCTTTCGTGACCTGGAGGTAGAAGATGATTGAACACTCGAATACACCTGAAAATTTGCACTCGCGGTTGGCTGATGATGCGGGAACGGGCTTACAGATGCCGTTTGGAGAAGCTGGTAAATGAGTCGTACGCTAGACTCAAGATTATTGATAGGAGAACTGACGGGGATGAGCCTAAGATGCCATCTGGAAAGGTCCATGCTGGGGAATGAGCCGTACGCCAGGCTCGGGATTATTGATAGGAGGAGTGCTGGAAAGTGAGCCGTACGCTAGGCTCTGTAGATGTTTCTGGAAAGAGTATGGAGATGGGCTTAAGATGCCATCCGAGGAGTCGACGTTAGACTTCGTGTTCACTTTGAATGAAGTTATTGGTCCGTATTGATTTTTAACCATATATGCAGCATTCTGAAAGTGAAGAAATGTTGACAAGTAGTCGGAGATGGGCTTAAGATGCCATCCAGGGCAACTGAGTCGTACGCTAGACTCTGTAGTTGGTGTTGATAATAAGAAGAGGTCAGAATAAATCTTCGTGTCGATTACTCTGAGGGAGATTGTAGTTGGCAAGAATGCGGGTAGCTTCCCTGTTGTGCATCGGTGTTGATCCATTGCCATTATCGGAGGATAACCAGAGGTGGTCTTTCGGATAGTTTTCCCGTCGGTTCGGGGCTTAATCCTGGACCAGTCGTTGGAGGACAACCAAAGGCGGTCTTTCAGATAGTTTTCCCGTCGATTCGGGGCTTAATCCTGGACCTGTCATCGGAGGACAACCAAGGGTGGTCTTTCAGATAGTTTTCCCGTCGATTCGGGGCTTAATCCTGGACCTGTTTGCGTCGGTATCATACTGCTTTGGAGAAACAAGAGGAACTTTGATAGAATATTGGTTAGTCTTATGCAAGGAATGATGCATGACAGTGTATATGAATGACATATGCATAAATTATGACTTTATGAGTAATGTATGAATGATAGATGTTGTGATATTTCAAAACATATCCGTCTTGAAGAAGATGCGGACGTTCTGTTTGAAGATTTCTGACTTCCGCTTGGGGATTTGTGTAGGTGAGAACCCCGCTTTGGAAAGAGAAGAAAGATATCCTGGATTCCTCCGATGCACTATCTGACCAAGTCTCGGGCCTAGATATTGTTGAGGAAGGTAGAGAATTGAGAGGCCCGTTGTCGGAGATCTCATAGATAGACCCTGCTGAGGAGAATCTGGAAGGCGATCTGTTGGGGACCTTGTATGTAGATCCTACTGAGGAAATTTAGGAGGCGCTCTACTGGGGATTTCGAGTGTAGATCTCGCTGGAGAGCATTTGATGGTTGCTGAGAGACCGGGCTAGAAGAGTCTGGAGTCCGTTGTAATCTCTGGCTGGGGAATAAAAGATGTAGTTTCCTCCGATGCACTATCTGACCAAGTCTCGTGTATGAATACTGCTGTTGGGGAGAAAGGGAAAGGACTGAGAGACACCCACTGGGGATAAATACCTTGACTGGGAGATGAAGTGTTACTGCTTGGAGACTGATGTATACTTTGCTGGGGAAGGTGTGTTGTGAGTGACACCTTTGTGGGGATCATGCTCTGTGGGGACTATTTGGTGACTTTCGTCGTCATCTCAATTCCTGGAACCTGTAGTAAGTACTTTTGTATGTTCACTTTTCGTATGTTTGTGATTAGATTCTTATTGTCAAATGCGTATAGTCATTCAAAGCAAACGTTGGACTTATTGCAAACGACAACAGTGAAAATTGTAAAGAGAAAGATCTCGCATTTATTTGCAATGTGGCGTGGCCAAGTAGTTTGTATACAAGAAAGGTAAAAGCTATGCGGAAACAATCTCGTTAAGTTCCAACTATGCTAGTACTCATATATTTCGACTATCTCATCTCCTTGTCATAGAAAGTGAGTGGCGATCTTCGCCATTTGAATCTTGAATGCTGATAGTAGTCCGAAGCGATGATCCGAAGAGACATAGTCGACGCTTAAATCTAACTTTGCCTAGACCGCCCTTTCGGTTTTCAGTCTATGGATACCTTTTTTGCCCAAGCCGCCTTTTCGTGTTTTCGACTTGGGTGTACATGTTTTGTATATATCCTTAATTTTTGCCCGAACCTTTTGGTTCGCCAGGATGCCCTTATTTTTTGCCTAGGCCACCGACCTAGCGGGTCTCTTTATGCGTAGTATTTTTGACTATGTCGCATTCACAGGTGTGGAAGTCTTCACCATCCATGGTGCTAAGTATCATAGCTCCACCGAAAATACTGCTTGACTACAAACGGTCCCTCGTAGGTGGGAGTCCATTTGCCCCGGATCACCTTGTGGAAGAATGATGCGCTTGACTACTAGATCACCGACTTGGTAGACTCGGTGCTTGACCTTCTTGTTAAATGCTCGATCATTCGCTTCGATAAATCATCCATGGCGATGGACGCGAGTCGTTCTCATCGATCAAGTTAATCTGGTCAAGGCGAGTCGAACCCAATCGTCTTCACCTAACTCGCCTTGGAGGACTCGTTGAGGGTATCCGAACCTCGATGGGTAAGACGGCTTCCATACCGTATACTGAGAGAATGGGGTTGCCCTGTGGATGTTCGTGGAAGCGATAACCATGAAGAGCAAATGGTAACATCTCATGCCAATCCTTGTAAGTCACACCATCTTCAGATAATCTTCTTAATGTTCTTGTTGGCGGCTTCCATGCGCCATTCATCTTAGGCCGATATGGAGAAGAATTGTGATGCTTGATCTTGAATTGCGCGAGTTCATGATCATCTTGTTGTTGAGATTGGAACCATTATCTGTGATAATCCTTTCGGGAGTGCCATACCGGATAAGGTTATGTTTGATGAATCGAGCCACAACATTCTTGGTATGATGCATACGAGGCGCTTCTACCCACTTGGTGAAATAATCTATTGCCACAAGGATGAAACGATGTCCGTTGGAAGCTGTGGGCTTGATTTCTCCAATCATGTCAATGCCCCACATTGCGAAAGGCCAAGGAGAAGTTAAAACATTCAGAGATCTGAGGTCGTGTACTTTGTGCATAACCGCACTTGTGACAAGATCGAGCATAGCGGTGACAATCAGCTTCCATGGTGGACCAATAGTAACCTGTTCTCAAAATCTTCTTAGCCATGGTGTGTCCACTGGAGTGGGTACCAAATTCGCCTTCGTGTAACTCTTCCATGATACGCATTGTTGTTTTCTGGTCTACATAGCGGAGTAAGCACAGATCGTGGTTGCGCTTGTATAAAATACCGTTGCTGAGAAAGAATTTGGAAGCGAATCTTCTCATGAACTTCTTATCATTGACAGATTCCCCTGCGGGATATTCCTGAGTCTCAAGATACCTCTTCACGTCATAGTACCAAGGTTTCTCTTCTGCGTCAAGCTCACAACAATACGCTGGTTCGTCGAACTTCTCAATGATGATCTGGGGAGCCTCGTTGTCCCATCTAACCTTGAACATAGACGACATTGTAGCCAATGCGTCTGCCAACTGATTCTCTTCTCGTGGAATATGATTGAAAGTGATCTCTTCAAAGTAGGGAATCAAACTCAGAACATGCTCTCGATATGGAATGAGATTCGGATGCTTCGTATCCCACTCGCCCTTAATCTGACTGATCACTAAAGCTGAGTCTCCATACACTTGTAAGAACTTGATTCTTAAGTCAATAGTAGCTTTGATACCCATGATGCACGCTTCGTACTCGGCCATGTTGTTCGTGCAATTGAAACATAATCTGGCGGTGAAAGGCGTGTGTCCGCCTGCAGGGGATGTAATGATGGCGCCAATGCCATTGCCAAGTGCGTTTGAGGCCCCATCAAAGACCATGGTCCATCGGGATCCTTGTTCAGGTCCTTCGTCTGGGCCTGGTTCTTCACAATCGGTAACTAATAGAACATCCTCATCTGGAAATTCGAACTGCATAGACTGATAGTCATCTACGGCTTGATGAGCCAAATGATCGGCTACCACACTTCCTTTGATCGCTCGAGAAGTGTATCGGATGTCATATTCGGTCAAGATCATCGCCATCTTGCAATTCTTCGGAGAGCTGGTTTCTCAAAGATGTATTTTATCGGATCCATCTTAGAAATCAACAAGGTAGTGTGAGTCAACATATCTCGCCTTAGTCGTGAGCAGCAGTAAGCGTTACAAGTTTTCTCGAGCTGCGGTATCTTGTTTCACATCGGTAAACTTTTGCTAAGGTAGTATATTGCATGCCTTTTCGACTGACTCGTCATGTTGCCCCAACACACCCCATTGAGTTCTCTAACAACATCAAGTACATGATAAGAGGTCTTCCTTCGGCAGGTGGCATCAGTATAGGAGGATTCTGTAGGTACTCCTTGATTTTGTCAAAAGCGATCTGGCAATCGTCGTTCCACTCTACCACTTGATCCTTCTTAAGTAACTTGAAAATTGGCTCACAAGTAGCAGTTAGGTGTGCAATGAATCTGGCAATGTAATTCAATCGGCCCAAGAAACCTCTGACTTCTTTCTCGGTGCGGGGTGCCGGCATCTCTTGAATAGCTTTAACCTTGGCGGGGTCAACTTCAATACCTTTACCACTGACAACAAACCCTAGGAGTTTTCCGGATCTGACTCCAAAGGTGCACTTGTTAGGATTCAGTCTCAACCTGTACTTCTTCAATCACAAAATAGTTTGCAAATGATCAAGATGTTCCTCTTGATGCGTGATCGAGCTATCATGTCGCCGTAGACCTCTATCTCGTGATGAATCATGTCATGAAATAATGCTATCATAGCACGCGATAAGTGGCGCTGCGTTCTTCGAGTCCGAACGGCATAACCTTGTAGCGAAGTGCCCCACCGTAACAAAAGTAGTCTTTTCCATGTCTTGGGGCCATTTTGATCGATTGTAGGAGAAACCATCCATGAAGGAGAAAACCTTATCTTGGCGGTGTTGTCAACGAACATCAATATGAGGAAGTGGAAATCGTCTTTCGGACTCCTTTGTTCGATCTCGTAATCCACACACATTTTGCCATCCTTCTTAGGTACGGGCACCACATTTGCAACCCTGTGGATAAGAAGTAACAGCTAAGAAACCCGCATTGAACTGCTTCATAACCCGCTTTGATTTTCTCGACATCTCGGGACGCATGCGACGAACCTTCTGTTTCACTAGGATAAAACCCTCTTTTGTCGGCAGTCGGTGTACCACAATATCAATGTCCAAACCCGGCATGTCTTCGTATGACCAAGCAAAAACCTCAATATAGTCTCGTAGCATCTGAACCAATCTTTCTTTAATCTGTTCTCAAGACGCTCTATCTTGATCTCTTTTCTGTCTTCGTCAGTACCCAAATTCACAACCTCAACTTGCTCTTCGTGTGGCTGTATAACTCGCTCTTCTTCTGTAGCATCGGCAAGTTCTCCGGCACTTCACAATCTTCCTCACTTTCGTCTTCGGCTTGGTAGATCGGATTATCGAAGTCATATTTAGCACTAGCATAGCTATTATTCGAGATTCGAGGTGATTCTGCGATTATCACGTGGGTGTGTGTAAGAAACACATAGCCTTTTGAAGGGGTGATAAAGTAAAGAAAGAAAACAAACAATTGAATGCAAAAGTCCAACGATTTATTGAATGAAAATACGCAAACGACAGATAATAACCCTCGCAAACGAGCCATGATGCCCCGGGCAAGGCACTAGGCTTTCAAAGTTTATTGTTCAAAACATAAAGAAATACGAAAAGCAAAACAAAACAAGAGTAATTACTCCTGGCTAAAGGAGATTGGTATGACGTCTTCGGTCTTCCAATTGTTGAGCCCATGATCTGGAGTTGGGAAGATCCACTTGCTGATGTCGAAGCCGTTGTCGTCGTCTTCTATAGCATGGATTCCACTCGTCGATGCGAAAGGAAGTCGGCCGGCACGTTCGCGGCGTATCATCTTCTGACCCTTGATGGTGAAGCCTAAACCAGTCTTGTCGGATTTGAAAGGAAGATCGGGGAGCTGTCCCCAAATAGTACTACCTCCTTGTTCAACAGTAGCTTGAGCATCTTTCAGCGAGGCCATCCTCGGCGGAGCTTGTGTAACCTCAGTGGCAGGAGAGTCGCAGGCATGACTCGGGTATTGTTTCAAAAGCTTGACAGGCGTTTCAAGAATTCACCCTCCATCTCAAGATATCGAATACCGGATGACCGACCATATATTCTTCTTCACCACATCTTGTAAACCTTCCTTTCACGGGTACTTCAGTTTCGATGTAATGTAAGGTAACGCACCTGCCCCATGTATCCAAGGCGCCCAGTAGGCAAGAGTAAGCGGGACGGATGTCCATGACAAAGAAAGTGGAATCAAAAGTCAGGAACCGACTTTAACAGTGAGTGAGCTCTCAAGTCCGTCGCAGAACCATCAAAAGCTCTCACGATAATGTCCCGGGTCTCAGAACCAACCCTTCGACATCAAGTCGCTCAAAAGCAGTCTTCGGAAGGATATTCAGTGCAGAACCGGTATCTACCAAGACATGAGACAATGTAGTGCCCTTGCATTCAACAGAGATGTGCAAGGCTTTGTTGTGTTTCTTTCCGGCAGGAGTCAAATCAAGATCGAGAAGCCTAGGCCGTTGTTGGCAGCCGGCTAGCAATACAAACTTCGAATTGATCGATGGTAGTGTCTTGCGGTACGTGAGCATTCTTCAAACTTCACCAAGGCGTTAGCATGAGCCTCGAGCACAAGAAGCGAGCAAGCATGGAGATTTTGGACGGGTCTCCCTAACTGCTCCACAACATTGTAGTCACTCTTCTTGATAATCTTGAAATTTCTTCCATTCTTGTTTGAGGTGTCTTCAAACTTCCTTTGGTACTACGGTTGAGCGGGATGAGCCATTGGTTCTTTCCTCTAGGGGATATTGATTGAGTAGGCGGAATGCGGTGGAGTCGCATGTCTTTTGGAGGAGAGATATCTGGAAGAATACTTCCGGTTCGGTCACCTTGGATCCGGTGATGTTGTCAATGTCGAGTAGAAACTTCATAAGATCTTCAATAGTCGAGAGGGTCTTGCTTGGCCATGATAGTAAACATCACTCCATAGTTCCAAGGATAGCTTTGTCGGAGGAATATGGCCTTGGTCTTGGAGAAGTAATAATGAGAGGTGCCACTCTAGCACGTGGATCGCAGAGGAAATTCTTATTGTGTTAACATCAGCATAGTCTTCGAAATCGTCACCCCATCCGTCGCCTTAACATCTTCAATAGGAATCTTGTAACTTCTCGGGGACAGTGTACTTCACCATGTAATCATATTTTCCACTTGGCTGCCCCAAGGTATCCCATACAGATGGTACAGTTTCATTCGCATTGTCAATCTTCAACTTAGACATTTCTTCACACCTTCTGCACAGGTGGTTTCAGAAATAGTATCTCACGGTTATCCATCATGCACTGAACACGTCTTCTCAACCAAGCATAACCATCAGGCGGATGGGCACCAACGCAGTTCTCTGGGCATCTTGGATTGACACCGGCTTGCAACAAATTCTTCTTAATCATCGGAGGAATGGTCAAGTCATCTATGTTGAAAACATAAGTATCATCACCAACATTGGAACTCTTGTCATGGTTAGGCATAGGCGCATTGATCACATTCGAGTCTCAACGGGAGGATCAAACTCAATGCTGCTTAGCTTCAATCATGTCTTGAATCTTGTTCTTGAGAGCCCAACAATTGTCGTTGTCGTGCCCTGGGCTATTGGAATGGTAAGCACACTTAGCATTGGATTGTACTGGAGAGGAAGTGTTGACATTACGAGGAGGATCCCCGGTAATCACTCTGCGTTCAACATGTGTTGCAAGGCTTGCGACAATGGCATGTTGATCTTCGTAAGCATCTTCGTGGCGCGTTAAGGCTACGCGCGTTGTCTCGCGAGGTTGTTGATGTAGGATTGGAGATCTGGCCTTGAGCGGTCGGTTTTGGCTCGACACCGACCATACACATCATTGGCTTCTTTCTTACCACCAAAAGATCTCTTTGCGGCATTTGAAGATGTCTCACATGAATTTTCCCTCTTGATACCACTTCAATCACGCTGCTTTCAATATCAGCTCGGTGAATCGGATGAAGAATTTACAATCGATGATTGAAGAATGGGCTGTCGGTGTTCCATAAACATATCACCCAACTCCCTATTGGACAAGGGTGGTTGAACTCGCACTAGATCTCTCCACTTAAGAGCATACTCCTTGAACTTCTCGTCACGACCCATAGACATGCTTTGTAGTTGCATGCGGTGGGTGTCAATTCACATTGTACTCATCATGTCTGCATAGAAAGCATAAGCCAAATCACTCCAAGTGCGGATCGGTCATTCTCTAGTGATAGTACCATTCCAAGGGGTTCGGACAAACTCTCTTGAAAATAGTGCATCCACAGCTTTCTGTCATCAGTGTGGGGATTGATCTTCTGGACATAGGACTTCAAATGCAGCTTAGGGCAAGACATGCCATCATACTTGGCAAAAATAGGAACTTTGAATTTGGGAGGAATCACAACACCAGGAACAAGACTCAGATCATCAAAGTTCAGCCCGGACATCTTCAGGTTTTCCACAGCATTCAGACGGTCTTCAAGTTGTTTGTACTTGTCATCTTCATCAGAGTGTTGGCTATAATCAGAGTGGTCCTCTCCTCCTTTCTTTGGCTCACGCTGATCACCTTCATCACCCTTGGTACTCCCCTCGGTATGGACACTTCCTTCAGAGAGCTCGATCCGACTGACCACTTTAGGACCTCCTTTGAAACGTCTACCCATGTTGAGGAGACCAACAACCTTCTTCTTCTTGTTGATGAGCTTCTTCAGATCTTCTTGGCCTTGGACCAAGCTGGTGAACATCTGTTGGCCGAGGCATTACGAGCACGGAGATCTTTGTGATCTGTTCAAGAGCCATTTCTGCTAAAATAAATAGCGAGCAAATGAGAAAACCAATCTCCAATGTACCTGTGATGCAATGTTATGCTATGCTATGCGATGTTTATGTGAATGCAATGCAATGTTTTCAAGGACCTAAGAGATTTAAATTTGTTAAACAAGCAATGAGCAAACATTTATTAGTACTTCTTTTTATTATTTTTTTTCTTTTTAAGTACAAGAGATAGTTCAAAACAATAAAAGAAAACAAAAACATCCTAAAGCTCTAAGTCTCCCATGGGCGCTTCCTCTTGGTGCCGATGTAAGCGTTGATGTTTCGCTCCTCGTGAAGTAGCTTGGTCAACTCTTTTCTTCTCGCTTGCATAGCATTGAGCTTCAAAGGTATCCCTCTTCTTCTTTAAGCTGAATCCAGGATCTCTTCAAGTCTTCAAAATCAGTAGGCATGTCAGGATGGAGAACAACATAGGGTACGTCACCTATAGCAACAGGTTCCATAATTACTGGTAAAACAGGCATGAATGGCATCATGAGGTTTTGAGCTCGAGCTCGCACCCATTTGAGGTAAGGTTCCCAAGGAATGGAGTTCGGGTGCCCCAAAGTCTTGGTATCAGTCTTCTTTACCATGCCCCAAGCATGTATAAACCTTAAATCGGTAATTCGGATCGTGATTGTAATCGAACACAACATCTTGGAGAAGCATATCATGAGGACCATCTCTTCGAGCAAAACCAAACTGACGTAGAGCTAGAGAAGGGTTGTAAGTAATACCTCCCCTTATACCAAGTAGCGGTATATTAGGGAATTCTCCACAACGCTCAATGAAGGTGAAGTCCTTTTGAGAGAAAAGATTCCAACGGATGTCAGAATGAGAGAGTGACATTAATCTTTGAGACCATCTCAACCTTTGTTCATTCTTCAAAACTAATGGAGGAAGGTGCGAAATAAACCACCTTGAAAGTAACGGTACACAACACATGAGAGTTCCTTGTCTTTTAGTAGTACGAGTGTGGAGAGAATGTAGAATATCTCCAAGTAAAGTAGGCACTGGATTACGGGTAAGAAACAACTTGATGGCATTGATGTCGATGAATTGATCCGAGTTAGGAAATAGAACCAAACCATAAATTAACAAGGCCACAATGTTCTCAAATGCAGGAAACTCATAACCTTGAGGAATTCTCGGGCTTTCTTAATTAAGAACTTGGAAAGTAAACCCTTAACTCCACTTCTAGTTTCCCAATTGGCTTCGATATCTGAACGCTTAAGGTGTAAGGCTGATGTGATGTCTTCGTACGAAAGAACCTTTTCTAGACCGGTGAATGGCATTTGGTCAAGAATAGGTACCCAAGTAGCAGAGAACTCTTCTAAGGTAGGAACCAACTGATAATCTGGAAATGTAAAGCAATGGTGCTTCGGATCGAAGAACTGGAATAGGACATGCATCATATCTTCTTCAAAACTGGAGATAACCAAATCAAGTAGATAACCATGTCTTTTGATGAACTGAGCATGGTCGGAATTTACGAAACCAATTCTTTGAGTTGAGAAGGATACCCATGAAGTGATTCGGATAGTCTTTCTAGAAGCCATAATCCCTACAAAAGCAAGCAAAGATAAACCCTAGGTCCTTGAAATAGTTAAAAATGATATGCAATGTGGATGATGTCATGATGTCATGTTTAGCACACACAAACAATTCACACAATGAGCCTAGGGTTAAGGCTTGCATGAGGTATAGGTGATTACCCTACCAAAGTTTGAGTTGGTTCATCCTGTCCTATAATAGTAACCGGGTTCTAGGAATCTCATATCATAGATCTTTCTCGTAGGCGCTTATTTCAATACGACGGCCAAGTGGTCGATCAAAATGTCCCAAAAGTCTGATCTCAAGGCAGCATCGAGTATCAACCAACCTCGGTCTACAAAGCCGGCCATCTCACTACCTTCTAATGGCCAAGATGGGTCAATTAAGGTTCTAAAAGTTTAGTTAGCGCTTGATGACACCACGCAGAAGCCAAATACTATCTTCAACTTGGGAATGAAGAGTATCGAGACAACCAAAGTGTCACGCTAACGTAGCCATCATGTTGACCGCGTAGTTATACGTCTAACGGTCGCGATGATCTAATGCTACTTACCTAAAAGGAAACCCGGATCCGGGTGTAGGATCCCCCAACAATATAATACCCAAGCAACCCTTAAAGATAAAGCATACAAGTCAAACAAAAAGCAATAAAAGTTATCTAGAAATCCCTAAGGCAATTCTCTCTTTAGGTATTTATCCCAAGTCAGATTCGCATGTCTGTAATGGTGAACTGACTTTGTAGGATTTTGTATCCAAATGTGCGGATAGCAAGAGTCGCCACCGACTTTTATTTTTATCCAATTAAGGGAAGGTAAAAGTAACAAAAACCTTCGTTAGATTACGAGTTCGGGAATGGTTATGAAAAGGAAGGTATTAGCACCCTTTCCATCCGTAGTTATCTACGGGCTCTTAGTTGCTCTAGATCACTTTTAAAATTGCTTTCTGTGTGTTTGACAAAGATGTTTTGAAAAAGGCATTTCGCTTTGACTTTGTAATGACTCATGTAGGAGTGCATACAAAGTGTTCGGAAATGTTTTGTTTTGAAAATTTGAACTTTGAAAAGAAGTGTGTGGTGTGAAAACATTTGTTTAGAGCAAGCAACTAAAAGACTTATTTACCTACTAAATTGGTCGTTTGTTGTACTTCTACATTCCTTTAGAATAGCGCCAGCCATACCATTAGTTAGTAGGTAGCTCCATTCGTTGGATGTAAGCAGGACATTCAAGGGACATCGGATGGTCATAGAAAGCAACTTTAGGAAGTATCCTAGCACATCGAATGGACTATCATCATTTTTCGTAGGCGACAATCGAGGGTCAAGATCATGTATTCGGAGGCGACATCGGGTCTTATGATCCTTGTATCGAAGGGACTATGATGATTTGTTTTGAAGGCAACGGTGCTAGAATACCTCACGCTCGAGGGACATGACCATTTTGAATTCGAAGGTATCGAGAGATTACCCTAAGGGTGCGTGTGAAAGAAATGTGTCAAATTCAGATATTTTATCTTGAAGATTAGTGGGCTATATTCATTGTTATCTTGCCATACACGCCTAGTTACTAGCAATTTATAGGGTGGAAAGTAAAATGCGAATGTAAAAGGAAATGTAAAGGTGGAAAGTAAAACCTACTTATTACAAGGCTTTAGGGGATACATAATTAAGAAATGCGAAAAATAAAGTCCTAATTAAAACTATTACAACCCATGAGCAATTACATTATTGGAAAAAAAATAGATAAAATGATAAAGAGAAAATCGTCTCGAATCGGATCAACCTAACAAAAGAAGAAATCGGAAATGCAATATGAATCGAACAAGAGGAAAATGTTAGAAAATGCAAGTTTTAATATGAGAAAATTATTATATCTGGAAATAAGATAAATAAACTAAAATAATTTTTGGGATTTTTAAATGCATTTTAGTAATTAAAACTAATTTACAATGATTTAAATGCTAAAATAAAATAAAAATAAATATGCATGCAAAAGATATTTTTAAATTTATTAAATTAAATAAAGATTTTCGAATGTAAATGCAAAAAGAATAAAATATTTTGGTAATTTTTAATGCGAATAAAAATTATGAAAAGAATTAAAAATATAATGAAAATATTAAAAAATAGAAAATATAGAAAATATGCAAGTTTGAAAAGGAATGACAAAACTGGTGAGAGGCTGAACCCATGACCTCCTGGAGAATCTCCTCAAACAACGCCTTAACCACGGACGGCTTGCATTTGTGTCTGAGAATGGAAACACGTGATTATAAATGTAAACGTGTCACCGATTGTAAGTCAAACCGAGTCAGCATGAGTGGACCCTAGGTGGATCGAACGAACGAATCGATCGTTTCGCAGATGCCTCGCGAGTCCGATCAGTCAACGACGGCGGAGCCCTAGCTCCGGTCGCTCTGATGAGCAAAACGTCCAAACCTGCAAAATATGGAATAAAAAAAGAGTACCCTACCCCTAAATCGAGGGTCTGAACACGATGGCGGTGTTATTTCACTGAAAGGCTCAGATCAACCGGTTCGAACGAAACAGTTCCAAAAAACCTAAACATGGCAAACCGCGATTCTCACGTTCAACCTCTCAAACGATGGCCCAGATTAGTCAAGTATAACCTCATGAACACATTAGAATGGTTAGAATCAATTAAAACACACGGATATTAAAAATGCAAAATCACAAAGTTTTGAATATGAATGAATGTATATAGCTCGATCTAGCATGTTTCAGTCCATGGCAAGAGTGTAAACTGACTTAAACTTACCTCCTGAAGACAATGGGATGGTTTGTTTGGACTGAAAAGGGCTGGAATTTGAAACACGATTTTTCAAGAATCTTGAAAAAAATTGCCAAAGTTTTGGGTGGTATTTAGGGCTAGGGTTTCCGTCCTTGGTTTGTACACAATGCTTTGGTAATTTATAGAAGAGATTGGAGAGAAAACAAGGAAAAAAGATTGGAAATTGAATGCAAATATTTTCCAATAAATAAAATCAAATTTCCTTTAAAACTTGATTTTTCTTTCCATGTGCATGAGTCCGAATTTGGCAATTGTGTGGGCTTTGGACATTAAGAAAGATATAAATCAACTTATTTGAAGAAATAACCTTATTTTCATATTTTATGTAATTTAATTTGGAATTAAATGATTAATAATCCAAAATAAAATTAATAAAATAGAAAATTGTCACCAAGCATTTATGGGTCAGAATATTGTCATGAACAAGTTTGATCAAAAGATTATAGGCCCATTTGGAAAATTTTGCATTTTGACCAAATGTCCTTTTGTGCAATTGTCCAAAATTGCCCAACTTCGAATAGTGTATCTTGCTCAATTTTCCACATTTTGAGTGTTCTTGGACTTTTGGAAAGCTCTAAGAGTCCTCTAAACAATGTCTTTGGTTTCATCTCAATTGGAGTTACCATGCTCAATATATCTTCAAATCAAAAGTTGACTTTTGTTGACTTTGAAAATGACCTGTAATGTTTTGAGCTATACCTCTCAAATGAAGCATTTTTGGACATTCTTGTGAGACATGAAGTTGTAGAGAATTGAATTTCCTTCAAAATGAGCTTTGGTGGAAAATTTGAGAAAGTATGAGAAGTTATGATCAGTCAAAGTTCGCTTGACTTTTCACCTAGAAACCCTAATTTAGAAAGTTTGACTTTTGAGCAAATCTTGAGTTTTCTTGATGAATCATGATCAACCTTGATCAAATGATGAATGTAACTTCAAAATGAGGATGTTGACCAAAATTAGAAGTTTTGACTGTATGTTGACCACAGTTGACTTTTGGTCCAACACCCGATTTTCAACCATCCGAGCAATTGCTCGAGGAAACTTGACTGTGAGGCTTGAAACTTGACATGAAGAATCTTTGAAGCATATTAGGAGGCATGAAGACCATTGGAGATGTTGGAAATCCATCTTGACTTGAGATACCAAACCCTAGTTTGGGTTGATTGTCAGGAGAGAGTTTGTCGATCAACCTGAGGAATTCTTGAGTAGGGATGTATGAAATCTCTGAATAGATGGAGGGCAAATTTTGGGGTATGACATTAGCCATTTCAAATTAAAAGGATATCGGATGGAACTAACTTACTTCTTGTTGGTCCATTTTGCTCCTTCAATTGTGGCTCAATGCAACTTTCGAACCATCCCTTGAACCACAAGAAACGTGGATGAGAAAGACCCTAAAATCTCATATCGAACTATAAAGGGTACTAGGCTGCTTAACCCCAAATGATGAAAAAGAAAATCTTCAAACCCGCTACCTATTATATGATGATCTTTGAAAAGTCACAATTTTATCCTTCGATGGCCCTTTTGCAATCGAAATCATGCTCCTCATGGTTCACTATTCCTTTGAAGAAGTTTTGAGGACAGATCTGGAAATTGAAAACATGTGGCATAATTATTTTTCCAAGAGTCCTTTCTCCAGATTATGCCAATACAAAGCCATATATGCTTGTTTATCAACCTAACTTTGTATCCTGTCAATTTGGGTCAGCTTTCTTCCTAAGCCTCTTTTACTGAAAGTGAGAAACTGTGTGGGGGTGAATTATGCTCTCAAGGATATTGCAAAGTACCAAGGCTATCATGCCAACTTTGTTGATTTTACACTATCTCATATCAACCTGTTTTCCATGGTGACAAGAAGCTTATATACTTTGTGGAATGAATATTATTCAAGAGCATGCTTGACACCACTCAACTCGATAGACATCTAACAAGAGCTTTTTCGCAATAAGAACACGTAAAGAAAGGTGTTAACTCACATCAAGGAAATCAAGCATTCCATAAATACTTTGAAAGCTTCTATGATCCCAAGAATCTCCATCAAACCGCCTTTGACACAACAAAAAATTTGGAGGAAAAATTTAGAAAACAACTTTCAAAAATCACATTTCCTCCTTATGTAAAACCTGAATATAGGTATAAGTTGGGCTTTCAATTTCAACCACCAAGGTTTCCTAACTTACCTACTTCATAGCTTGCTTTATCCTTTTTTCCTCCTTACCCAAACTGATTTGTCTGTGGAAATATTTTTCATAAACATGATAATGAAGTTAAAAGGCCTGCTAAAAGGGTGACATGAGCTAAGTGTACTCTGGATAGTTTCAAAGTTTACCCCATGTTTGTCACCGTTTCTATGACATCTTGAATGAGTGAAGGTGTGGAACTAAGGGATTTCCCGTTCCTTTCGATTATATTTACTTTTCTTCTTTCAACTGCTCTTATATTCGATTTGAATGACATGTATACCTCTTTTAGCTGTTTAACTGAAAGCAAGTAAAAAAGAGCAGGCTGCTACGCCGGTGAGTTGTACAACTACTTCTAAGCAAACTACCACCTCTTCCAAGGATCTTGTTAGTGCGCAAGGCAAGTCTCCAGAAAAGAAGAAATTGAGAAAGGTATCATCTCACACCTTTCAATTAACATAGAAATCTTTTTACTTTTGCTAATCATAATGCCTTATGTTCTTAGACCAACGGTCTGCCTCCAAAATATCCGAAGAAAAGGAAGGTCACTGATGACAAGGTCACCGATGAGGATTTAACTAAAAAAAATGAAGAGACTCTCTCTCTCCCCTTAGATCACAAAAGAAGAAAAAGACAAGCAAGAAATCTGACGATAGCTATAAACCAACATCTTATCCTGACATCGAAATGAAAAGTGTACCTCCACCTGAGAAACAAACTTAAACTCAACCATCGTGAACTTGATTTTAGAGCACGAAGCAATGTCTCAATGATGATCCAAAGGTAAAATTTAATATCTTTGCTTTTATTTATTCCTTCAATATTTGATCACTTAAACTTATGTTTTGTCTACTTTTAGGGCCAACAAACAGTTCCTTAACTTCTTCTACACAACATAAATTCTCCCAACACAAGTACTTTGTCTCAAATGATTCTAGTGGCACGCCTGAACAAAGGTTTTTGACCATAACCAACCCAATGCTAATGAGTTCCTGATGAACAAGAAACTTCGTATCCTTTGGGGATCCTTCAAATAAATCTCAACAAGTCGGAAAGAGACGCTGAAGATGAGATCCCAAATGAAGACAACTCTAGTGACTCTTCACCCAAAAATCTCGATTTACCGAGGATTTGAAACGAGGAAGGTGACCCAGACCATCGCCTACTATTTTGCAGATGATGTTAAAGAAGAAGTGGAACAAGAGAAAGGAACAACAAATAAAGATGATCCCTTTCCTGCCAGTGCAAAATAAACTCAAAGCCAAGACCCAACAATCCTAACTGAAGAAGAAAAGGCAACCTTAAACAAAACCAATCCTCTTCAATACATTAAGATGATGATAGCGAAGAGAGGTTTATCTTCTGAAAAGAGCCAATCCAATGCTTCGACAGGTGAAAACAATTATCCTTGATGTTGACTTATTCGTTGTCTTGAAAAAGGATTCTACAGCCTATTTTCCCATGAAGAAATTGATCATCCAGATAGACCTTACTGCTTGCCCTACCAATGTAGGTGAAACTCTCAACGACCTCCAGATTTTACTTGATCAAATTAGCACTGGATACAATAGGGAAAATGATGTTGAATCAAAAATTCAATCGAAATGTGAAGCATTAGGCTAGCATATATGATCAAGCCTCCAAAATTTCCCAAGAGGTCTAGGCATTGGAGCTTTTTTAGAAACAAGTGCAGTCAAATTATGATGTTTATACAGGATCAATTTCTCTTTGGGAGTCCCAGATCAAAGAACTCCAAAAAAAGATTGAGGATGCTTGAACTCAACAGGATGCTATCCAAAAGGTGGACATGAATCAAATTGATGAAATGGTCTCGAAGAGCTTAGAACAAGTGGAGCTTTCTGAGCACATAAATAGAGAAATTGATGCTCTTGAGGGTGCTAAAACTGTTGCTCAATACAAAATGAATTGGCCAAGATGAAATTGACAAACTGAGGCAAAATTCTACCTTTTAATTTATGTGTACTTCTGACTTTATTTCTTGTTTTCACCATTAAATGTTGTAGTATTGGGAACAAAGCCATTATGACAAACTGTTGTTATTAGCCCCATTTTGGCTCAACGCGCATTTTATTTTATATTAATATATTGTGATTCGAATTTCTTGCAAGCATGGTTTGTACTTCTTTAAATACTTCCCAATTACTCTTAAGACTCTTCGATCTTCTGCTAACTCTTCGATTTCATAAGCATTAGTTGAAAATAATTGTAGAATTCAAAAGGTCCCTCCCAATGTGGTGAACATTTTCCTAATGATTTATTCTTTTTATACATGGGCAATTGGCTTCCAAACTAAATCATTAATTGTAAACAACTTACCTTTGACTCTTTTGTTGTATGCTCCACTCTTTCCTTTTCCTTCTTAATACTTCCAAAGCTGCAGCTTATTTCGTCTAAATCCACATGTCGTTCATCATCATTTCCCAATAATTTTAGAAGGAATTTCTTGCCTTTGAAATCTTATTGAATGTAAATGACTCTCAACTGGGTATTTGCGTCATGTCCAAACATAAATTGAAACAGAGTGATAGTAGTTGCTTCCTTAGGAGATGTTCGACATGCCCACAGATATTGATCTAAAGTTTTATGCCAATCTTTGGCTTTCCCCTTATATGCTTATTTATCAAAGCTATTATCACCTTATTGGCCGCTCCGACTTGACCTTTCGCTTGGGCGTAATACGGTGTGGAGGTTAATAACTTGAAACCCATTTCTTGAGCAAATTCTTTCATTTTTCGACCAATGAAGACTGATCCTTGGTCTGTTGTAATAATTTATGGGATTCGAAATCTATAGATTAATTTCCTTTGGATGAATTCGATGATAGTTTCTTGATCAATGTTCACCAAAGGTATTGCTTCAACCCACTTTGTAAAATAATCTATTCCTACCAAAATATACTTTTTTGGCCTGGATGAAGACCATCTGAATCTCTCAATTAAATCTAGTCCCAACCCCTAAAAGGCTATGGCTTGACAATATAATGTAGTTCGCTTGCAGGGGCATGTTGGATGCCTCCATGCACTTGGCATTCTTCATAACCCTTAGCAAAATCTATGCAATCTTTGAGCATAGTAGGCCAATACATTCTATATCGAAATAGAAAGCACTTCATCTTATGGCTCTACTTGATGTGCCCTACATGCCCACTATGCACACTAGACAATGCCAAATATGATCTTGCTTTCCCTAGAAATTTGAGCAAGATTCCTTCTGGGTTTTCTTGAACAATTCATTTCCCATCAAGATGTAGGATAATGCTATGTACCTAATTTTTTCTTTCTGTGTCTATTGAAGGATCCTGAGGTAGTTTATGATTGACTCCACCAGGTTGTGTTGGTAAAACATTGATAATGAACACTTTGAACTCTTCTTTGTTAGCATATCCTAATTTTGAGTTTTCTAAGTCTACTGGGGATAATCTTGTAGCCATCTCTTCCTTTTTACTTCAATGAGATCTTCCAATTTTTCTACTAACACCTTGTATCCTGAGGCTATTTGAGTCAAGTCATTCGCCTCCTCTTGTTTTAACTGGGAATGTGTTTGATATCCACATATTCGAATTTATTAAGTAATCTATTGGAAATAACGGTACATGATCAGATTTTCTTTTATGCACTTGTATTCTTTTGTTATTTTCTTGATTAAATTGAGTCTCCTTTAATTTTGGACCCTATCTGCCCCCAATTCCAACAAGGCTTCAAGTCCAGTTATGAGCGCTTCATATTCTTCCTCATTATTCGAAGAAAGAGGACCTTCAATCTTATACTTGAATTTTGTTGGAATTACTTCTGTGAGAAATTATGAGAATCCTAACCCACTTCCTTCTTTATGGGTGGATCCATCGAAGAAGAATCTCCAAGGTTTTAATTCAACATAGCTAAGTGGAATCTTGACCACAAAGTGGTCTATATGAACTGATACTACTTGACCTTTCATGGCCTTCAAAGGAAGAAAGGCTAAGAATACTCAGTGAGTGCTAAAGCCCATTTACCAATTCGATTATGCATGAGTGGCTTTGAAAGCATATGTTTAATGACATCAAAAAGAGGTGAAACATAAACGCCAACAGGTTTTATATAATACTTTAGTTTTGTACAAGAAAAATACAAGCAGAGACATAGCTTTTCTATAGTGCTATATCTTGTTTCTCGTTATTTAATTCCTACTAAGATAATATATATTTTCCGATTCCATTATCCTCTTCTTGGGATAACATACTACCTATCGTTACATCAGAGGCTGATATGTACA